>CM061142.1:695296415-696496415 GCA_030789695.1 Scilla litardierei
CCTGATCTATTAGATCAGGTGCCAAGACCCAAAAAAGGTGGAAAGTACAAGTCCCTCATGGGCTTGTACTCGTTCGGGCCCACCTTTTTGTGTCGTGTACCTGATCTACTAGATCAGATGCCACCTGATCAACATTACTCCCATATATGTATGTGTGTGTGTGTGTAGAGGTTAATGGAGGAGTGCTGACAGTGTATGTGTGTGTGTATATATATATGTGTGTGTGTATGTGTGTGCTGAGGTTAATGGAGGAGTGTTCCCATATATGTATGTGTGTGTGTGTGTGTCAACATTGCTCCCATATATGTATTTTTCCAGCGCTGTCAGCGATGTGGGCATGCTACAGTAATTTTTTTAAAAAAAAATTTCAGTTGGTAGATATACTTGTTAGGAAGCTCCCCACAAAATTTCAGGTCGATCTGACACCGTTTGAGCCTCTGTTCATCGATTTCAAAAACGTTGCGCAAAATCTGGACATTTTTGTGCAACGTTTTTGAAATCGATGAACAGAGGCTCAAACGGTGTCGGATCGACCTGAAATTTTGTTGAGAGCTTCCTAATAAGTATATATACGAAATGCAAAAAAAAATTTTAAAAAAAATTACTGTAGCATGCCCAGATCACTGACAGCACTGGAAATATTTCCAGCGCTGTCAGCACTCCTCCATTTTACACACACACACACACACACACACACACACACGGGTAAAGGGATCCTAAGGTGCCTCCTTAGATTAAACCTAAGGAGGCGCCCCCATTTCCCCCCATCTCACACATTTTTTTTTGGAATTCTTTTCATGGGTTTGTTGTTCACCTTTTGGATGATCAACATAACAAATTTCAAGGGATTCCAATACTTTTTGAGCCCCCATCAACCCCTTGCAACTTCGTGGGGTTTTCAGCACATTTTCATACCGTTGATGTTGTAAGGGGTAGATGGTAGCTCAAAAAGTATTGGAATCCCTTGAAATTTGGTATGTTGATCATCCATGATGTGAACAACAACACCATGAAAAAAATTCCAAAACAACTGTAGGAGATGGGGGAAAATGGGGGCGCATCCTTAGATTTTCATCTAAGGAAGCACCTTAGATCCCCTTTTCCATATATATATATATATACTAGTCATTACCCGTGCTCGCGGGCACGGTTCATTTAAGATTTTCCCTTGTGAAATCTTTGTTCCCCGAAATTTTTTTCAAAGCCAAAATTTAAAAGAAAAACAAATTAGCTTACAATATTTAGCGGCACATGCGCCTTCGGCATGGGTGCCATCGATGCGGAACAACAAATTTAGCGCATGCGCCTTCGACACAGAACACCAAATTCGACGTGGGTGCATTCGTCGCAGAACAACAAATTCGACGTAAAACAAAAATTTCGACGCAGGTGCCTTAGGTGCGGAACAACAAATCAGCGTTAAAAAATGGTGCGGGCGCCTTCTGAGCGGAACAACAAATTCAGCACATGCGCCTTCGACACAGAACACCAAATTCGACATGGGTGCCTTTGGCGTAGAACAACAAATTCGACGTAAAACAACAATTTCGGCGCGGGCGCGTTCGGCGCGGGCTTCATATACATATAAACCGTGCCTTTGGGATAATTTTCATTTAAAAATCTTGAACCCACTAATTTTAAACAAACATCAATAATTATTAGTTTCCCCCAAAATATCAGCAGATGGGATCGAAATTTTACAGGGTTTTGCAACGCGTATCAATGAGTTGGCAACATCTCCCGCATTCATTCTCCCACAGCTCGCGTTCATTCCCAAGATGAGATTGTGTATGTGCATAACATTTTTTTCATAACTAATATTAAAAGGATATTCCTAATTTCAATGTTTTTGTGTATTCCCAACAAATTTCTCTTCAACCCAAAAAATTCCCTCCAGAACTTGATGTGACATTGCCACATAGGATAAATTCAAAATCTACCCTCAATTGTAATATAGATATATATATATGAGAATAATGTAGAAAAGGTTGCACCTGATCTAGTAGATCAGGTGCCAAGACACATAAAGGTGGAAAGTTCAAGTCCCATTTGGGCTTGTACTTTCCATGGAGGCCGCATTTTTGTGTCTTGCATCTGATCTACTAGATCAGGTGCCACCTGATCTACATGTTCCCATATATATATTTATGTATATATATAGGGGCGTGGTCGGCTGCGAACGGTTCTCACGGGGTTGCCCGTGCGAACTAAATTTTTTTTTTAATTTTTTTTTCAAAAATTTTTTCACACTTTAATCCATACATATATACAACACATGAAAAATAATGGGTGAACCCTAGGTGGATTTGACCCTCGATCAAGCCGTTACAAATTTAACGGTTTCAGAACAATAGAACATTTTGTACCGATCCGATCAAGGGGAAAATAGGGGGGATTGTCTTGATTTTTGATATGAATGTGTATTAACATGTTTAGAACACATTCAACGGTTTGGATCCATGAAAAAAATCAAAGAGAGGAAGTTCCCACGGAGTTCTCACGGGGGAAGTTCTCATTTGAATATTCCCATATATATATATATATATATATATATATATATATATATATATATATATATATATATATATATATATATATATATATATATATATATATGCCCACGAGAGGGTGTCCCAGTGGTAAGTCATTCCGCTCCAAAGCCAAGGGGTGCGGGGTTCGAGGCCTATGGCCGCCGTGACTTGGTAATTATTATGGAATTTGTTGTGGAATTATTTACCCTGGGGCTACATCTCACCTCTCGGACTTACCCGGGGCCGTTGGGGGCACGGCGGTTTCCCCCCAGTTTGCATAGTCTCGACCGGGCTCTCGCCTTACCCTCCTAAAAAAGCCAAAGGCAGGGGGAGGGGGTTGGGGATTTTTCTGGGTTGTATATATATATATATATATATATATATATATATATATATATATATATATATGCGGTGTGATATTCTAACCCCCTAAAATAACCCCCTTTTGACCCCCCATCTTGGCCCTCCATCCCATTTAATTCAATTGATCAGATTGCTCCACCCCCAAGACATCCCATATGAGTTTTTGAAGTGATTTGCAATTTCTCTTCAATTTCTCCCAAAAAGTGAACTGACTTTAACAGCCATAAAACATTAAAAACCCCCACACAATCCAACGGGTTAAAGGATGGTCTCTTAGTATTCCACAAAAAGTACCATCTCTCTCTCTCTCTCTCTCTCTCTCTCTCTCTCTCTCTCTCTCTCTCTCACATTAACACAGCACGCAACCCCATCCCCCCCAAGCCGTCATTCTCCTTCCTCTCTTTCTCCCGAAAACAACCTCTCAGTACACCCGAAAACAACCTCTCACTCTCCTTCCTCTCTTTCTTTCTTTTTGATCAGCTTCTTCCTCTCGCTCTTCTTCCTTTGATTCTTCATCTTGCAAGCATAGGTGGACTCAAAAAAGAGGAATAGAGGAAGGATCTTGCACAGGTTGAAAGGTACGCATCAGTGGCTTAGATTCCTACTTTTCCTTTTCCTTTCTTTTTTTTGTTTTTTGCTCAACATATGATCATCTCATGCTGTCAAAATGAGAAAATAAACTGAAACCATAAAAAAAATTTGAAAAAAATTCAAAACCCTAACTAAAAAATGTCGAGAGTGCATTGCATAAAGTTCTGAGAGTTTATTTGATTCTTCATTTTTTGAAAGATGAGGTCTTACCCTTGACAGCATAAATTTCTGAGAGTGGACTGAAACCAATGGTTTCAGTCCACATATTGACAGTTCTGAGTGGACTGAAACTATTGGTTTCAGTCCACTCAGAACTTTCTTCTGTGGACTGAAACCATTGGTTTCATTCCATCTTAGTACAATAATTATCTTAATACAATACTACGATGTTAATACTAATGTTGTTTTTATGTAATTGGTTTTTAATGGACAGATAGATATATGCTAAGATGAATAATGTGGATGGTTTTGGATCAAGAATAAAGTTTGGTTTTAATTGTTTGTAAGGCCATTTGATACCTCATCTTTCGGTTTTGTCTTTGGCATATTAAAAAGAAATTTTCGAGCCACTTGAGCCACTTATATTTCAAGAAATCGGACTTCAAGAAAGAGATGAAGCAGTGTATGCATCAAACACACACAATTGAAGAATTTGAAACCAAATGGGCAGCATTCATAATTAAGCATGACTTGCAGGAGCACAAATGGCTCAATGATATGTATGAGATTCGGCATAAGTGGATGTCGATTTATTGTATGAGCACCTTTTTTGCTGGAATGAATACCACACAAAGGTCTGAAAGTATGAACTCCTCCTTCAATATTTTTGTTACAAGGACGACAAATTTGAGAGAGTTTGTGGAACAATATCACAAGGCGTTAGAGACTATATTTGTGAGGGAGCGGAAGGAGGACTTTGATTCAATTTATAAGCACATAATACCTGAATGTGAGGTTGGTTTGTTGATCCATGCTGCAGATATATACACTCGAAACATGTATAAAAAGTTCAATCATGAGTTCAATGAAGGGTACAAGCATAGAGCTAATGAGCAAGAAACCGAAGGTGATGTTCGAACCTATGGTGTTAGTTATAATGGGAATAAGAGCTCTTATGTGTTTTTAGTGAAGATGAATTTGACAACAAATGAGGGGTCATGTAGCTGCAAATACTTTGAATTCCAAGGTATCCCTTGTAGACACCTTTGCCATATTTTCCATCGGTAATACCTAACAGAGATCCCTCCATATTTCGTGTTGGCAAGGTGGGGGAAGTATGCAAACAGGGTTAATGTGGGCGATGAAACCCAACGTTTCAGTGACCAAACTTCAAGTGGAGGAGAGGAAGCAATCCGGGTTTGTCACATGTTCAAAGATATAGCACAGTCTGTTTACTTGGCTAGATCATCACAACATTTGTGCGACATCTTTTTGAAACGGAGCAGAGAATTGTTTGAGGAGTTAATTGGAGAAGATAAGAAGTTACTTGGCATAGAGAATGGGGAGACATCCATAGCGCATGAAGCTGGTTGTTCCAGAGTAGAAGTAGACGGGTTACTCTTAGACCCACACATTTCACAAACAAAAGGGAGGAAAAGAACAATCCCAACGCCAACTCAAGATGGTCGAGGTGACAATGAGAAAGAAACAGAGGTTTCACATGGAAACAGTAGTGGTAGAATTAAAAGTTCACTTGAGAAAGCAACCAGCCGGGAAAAAGCAAGAGTGTATAAGACATACCTTGGGGTTGATGTTGGACATGATTCTCGCAATTGCACTAAAAATCCTAAAGTGCTATCGAAGGCGAATGGTGGGCTGATGGAATGAAGTGCTTCCGGATGATGTTTGCGGGTAAAAATTATTGCATGAATATATCTACCTCTTGTTTATTGGTAAAAATTTGAATCCATTCAGTACTGTTCAGATTTTGCACTGAAACCTAAGGTTTCAGTCCATTCAGTACTGTCCATATGTGGCATTGAAACCTAAGGTTTCATTCCCTGGATACTGTTCAGATTTTGCACTGAAACCTAAGGTTTCAGTCCATTCAGTACTGTCCATATGTGGCATTGAAACCTAAGGTTTCATTCCCTGGATGGTCGGTACTAAGTGCACTGAAACCATGTGTTTCAGTCCACTTAGTACTGAACATACATGGACTGAAACCCAGGGTTTTAGTCCCCTTAGTACTGCCCATACAGGGACTGAAACCCTGGGTTTCAGTCCCTGTATGTTCAGTACTAAGTGGACTGAAACACATAGTTTCAGTCCCTGTATGGTAAGTAATTAGGGAACTGAAACCCAGTTTTTAATATTATTCTCTCCATTGCAATGATCAATCCATATTAGTCATATTATCAATTTTATTCAGGATTTATATTGCAATTAACATTTTGTAAACATCTTCTCTTATCTTGCAAATTTGGGTTTCCATACTGCAATTTGATAATGTATGTTGAAGCTTGAGAAATAATGGCTAACTGGACTGGATCTATTTGTTTATAGGACTAACTGGAGCTTTTTATCTCTTTTTGCATTCTAGGACTGACTGCTGCATCAGATCAGATTGGATCAGTTTAGCTCATTTCAGCATCAGCATCAAATTGGATCAGATCAGATTCTGATCACAAGGAGCCACAAGAAGAAGCATCAAATTGGTTTATGCATCTTGTAATAAATCAACTTGGAAACCCAAACAATTTGTAATGAATCAATTGTCTTGTATATGAGATTGGTTTATGCATTTTGTACCAGATTTATGCATTTTGTACCAGATGTGATGCTTACTAATATTGGTTAACGAATTTTGTACCAGATGTAACACTTATTGATATTGGTATTTATGATATTGGTGGTTGTATACAGCTGATATCAAAGGCTTTAATACTTGCTAATATTGGGTTTGCCCTTAAATTTGCTTGCATTGATATCCAACTCTAAAAAGCATATGTTCTTCTCATGTTGTGATGATATGGACTAGTGTTCATGTTTGACCGTTGTGTAGTGGTGCCAAAAGGCTGCAAAACAAAATAACAATATGAATCCAACATGTCGGGTGGTTTTTTCCAGTCGATTTTGACTGTGCAACAGCAAAAAGACATAACATCAATGAAATTTATGAAATTATCAAATCAATTCAGACACTTTCATGACATAACATCAATGTCACACTTTCATGATTATTTGAAGATTTCCAGCAAAACAATGCTCCAACAACATAACAATGCTCTAACACACAAAACAATGCTCGTGCAAGCTGCAATGATGCAATGTTTGGACAGCTAAAATATGGATAGCTGAAATATTTGGTTTCAGTGCTCCAGCAAAACAATGCTCCAGTAACATAACAATGCTCCAGCAAAACAAAGCTCCAACAACAGAACAATGCTCCATGGTTTCAGTGGTTTCAGTCCATAATTGGACAGCTGAAATATGGACGGAAACCCATGGTTTCAGTCCATATTTCAGTCCATATTAGGAAAACTTACAAAGTTCAACCAAACATACGAAGGACAGCTTACAAAGTTCAATATACTACAGCTGACAAAAATATACAAATTTCAAAGTTCAACCAAACTGTCAAAGTTCAACCAAGCTGTCCAAATATAAGCTTGTATTCAATGATACAAGCTGATATAAGCTGGTATAAGCTATTCCAATGGTTTAAATCTTTTTACTAAACATCTCCATTTTACTTCTTCAGTTTACAGCCTTGTATGCTTCCAGCCTCCAGCCTTGTATGCTTCCAGCCTCCAGCCTTGTATCCTACACCTACAATGTCCACTATAGAAAAGTAATAAAGCCATAGAATTTACAAGAAAATTACTGATATCTTTTATATGTTCTTGGATAATATCAGTTCTAATAGATGTAGTGTGATAAAGAGGGGAAAAAGCAAACAATGTTTAAAAAATTTCACAGAAGAACATAACTTCAAGCAATTGAAATGTGGCTCTTTAAAAACCTGAAAGGCAATGTAGAGCACAGTATTGTTTGGATTTAATACTTTAGTCCCTTAATCCATATGAACTTGGACAATGATTATAAAGAAAATACAGAGATTGCTATGTTAATGGAGGATGACAATAAATTTGACAAGGGAAATACAGAGATTCATATGTCCATGGCAGCACACACATGCATGTTACACATTGACATGCGCACAATTGAATGAACCAGCAAGCAGAAACAGTTACCTTCACTACAACTTCATCCTCATATCTACGCGTCATCCTTGTCCCTCTCCTGCAATTAGAACCAACAGTTAGCATTAGCATTAGTAGACAAAGTTCAACCAAACATATACAAATTTCCTTTAACTGTCAAACCAATAATATACAAATTACCTCACCTTTCAAACCGGCATACTTAGCCATATTTATGAGCAGAATGTTCCCTAAGCCAATGTTTCCTTTGTTTGGCTTTTACTGCTCTTGCAATAGACCCTACTGTCTCCTGTCCCTTTTTCTGTTGCTTCCCCTTTTCCTTCTCCTCCCCCTATAGGGGCTGAAACCCTTGGTTTCAGTCCCCTAAATACTTCCCATACAGGGGCTGAAACCCTGAGTTTCAGTCCCCTAAGTACTGGCCAAACATGGGAAGAAACCCTAGGTTTCAGTCCCCTAAACACTAGGTTTCAGCCTCCAAAAAGTGAAGTCAAACACTTGGTTTCAGTCCACTCAGAACCATAGAAATTCATGCTGTCACAATGAGAAAATTCTCTGAAACCATAGAATTTTTTTTAAAAAAATTAAAAAAAAAATCAAATCCCTAACTTAAAATGTAGATAAATATCTTTTGAAATATACATTCTTACCCTTGAATCAACGTCCTCCTTCTACGCAAAGTCCTCCTAAGCGACGTCCCTCAGATCAAAGTCCTTCTACGCGAAGTCCCTGAGATCAAAGTCCTCCTCCTACGCGAAGTCCCCCAGATCAGTCCTCCTTCTCCGCGAAAATCCCAAAAGCCCTAATTTCCCAAAACTATTGACGATGGCGATTTTGATGACGAATCGAGTAGCCCAGGCTTGCTGGAGGTCAAAGGAGATCTAGGTTGGGCCCGAGATGGATGGGGGAGGTGAGATCTCTCCGATCACAGCCGTTTCAGAGAGAGAGAGAGAGAGAGAGAGAGAGGGGGAGAGAGAAGGAGAGATAGAGAGGGAGAGGGAGAGAGAGAGGCGTCGACACCCTGAGTTTTTTCGTGCTTGCAGAGAGAGATATATATATTTCGAGTTGCGTGCTGAAAAAATTTGAGAGGGAGAGAGGGTTTTTGTTTTTTAATGTTTTATGGCTGTTAAAGTCAGTTCACTTTTTGGGAGAAATTGAAGAGAAATTGAAAATCTCTTCAAAAACTCACATGAGATGTCTTGGGGGTGGAGCAATCTGATTCATTGAATTAAATGGGATGAAGGGCCAAGATGGGGGTCAAAAGGGGGTTATTTTAGGGGGTTAGAAGATCCCACATATATATATATATATATACTAGTCATAACACGTGCCCGCAGGCACGGTTCATTTAAGATTTCCCCCGCAAAATCTTTGTTCCCCGAAAAATTATTTTCACAGCCAAAATTTAACAGAACAATAAATTAGCGTAAAAATATTTAGCGGTACGGGCACCTTCGGTGTGAAACAACAAATTTGACGCAGGCGCCTTCGACGCGGAACAACAAATTCGGCGTCGAACAACAAATTTGGCACCCGCGACTTTTACGCGGAATAACAAATTAGTGCAAAAAAATTTAACGTGTACCTTCGACGCGGTTCGTTTAAAATATTCTCTCATGAAATCTTTGTTCCCCAAAAAATTATTTTCACAGCCAAAATTTAAAAGAACAAATTAGCGTAAAAGTATCTAGCGGCGTGGACAAATGCGGCGCATGCGCCTTCGACACGGAATAACAAATTCGGCGTGGACGCCTTTAGTGCAGAACAACAATTTCGCGTGAGCGCCTTCGGTGCGGAACAACAAATTAGAGTAAAAAAATTGGGGCGACTTCGTTGCCCGCGCCGAAACAACCCAACCCACCTATAACTCATCAATCCGCAGAACAACCCAACCCACCTATAACTAATCGATCATAGTGTCGTTGGCACGGGCTTGTTTGGCTGGCTTGGCTTGAGTTTCCAGTAACTGATCGATCATAGCAACCCACTTAGTTTGACCTGGTTTGTTTTTCAGGACCTGTCATTGCTTGTCTGCTTGGAAGTTGGTTGGCGTTGGCTTCTCAAATGGAACAAATTGGTTGAAATTGCTTTTGAAAACCAAAGGATTATTACTTGTGATGATTAGTTTATTATATGAATAATTCTGATATGCTGCCAAACTATGTGATATTGATTTGATTTGGGAAGCATATCAACCTTGTGACCTTTTTTTGCTTTTATAAATGCACATATACAGTGCAGAGTTACATTATCTTAATTATAGTGAGGGTTGATGTGTAATTTTGCATGGCCGCCCTCGGCGGGGAACAACAAATTCGACGCAAGCGCCTTCGACGCGGAACAACAAATTTGACAAAAAAAATTTAACGGTCGCGGACGCCTTCGGCAAAGAATATTAGTTTATTTCCTACTTAAAGCATGAAAATTATTCGTTTAAGAATTAAAGAAGAAACACATTGATTACAACAGAACAAACCCTAATTCCAGCAGTAAAACTGGAGCAAAACAAAAAAACTCAATTTCACCTATTCTGAAACAACGAATGTTGCATCAAATTTCATATGGATCTAACACAAAATTCAATTTCCCAACAACTCAATATCTCATGTGGTTCACATAAGCTCTACATCTTAGAGTCATGTGTTTCTCAATGTTTAAGTGTTGTAGACACCCATTCCCCACCCCCCAATTTTAAACCATATTTTTGTATGTTTTAGATGCAATTTACTCATCAGAAATAAAGATTGTGGCAATTTTTTGTAATAAGCCGAATAAAAACAATCATTGGGAAATCCTAATTCACACATTAATGACATTTACACCATCTTCCATCCAGTGTACTCAGAACAGAAAGGTTGTGAAACCTTGAGGCCTCATCATACAATCGATTCTGTGTACAATGCACATGAGTTTGATACATGCCAACACAATGCCTGAAATGAATATATCTCATTCTTGGGCTTGCACTATTCATTGCAATCGGTTCTGTGTACAATGCACATGAGTTTGCTGTTCAGGAGGTAGACAATGCGACCGATTCAATGATCTCAACACAATGCCATAAATTAAGAAGCAAGGTATCAGCATTGATAAGCACCCAAACTTAATTTATAAGTTAAGTATGAAATCAACCGAGCTGCAAGGTTTCAGCATTGACACGTACCCAAACTCAAGATATAAATTAAGTTAATCCAAGTCAATCAAACTGAACTATTTACTTTTTTCAAGATATGTAACAATGTATGCAAATAATATAATCCATTTTGTCGTATTTCTTGTATTCATACATGTATATAATCAATTTGACATCAGTTGACAATCAACTACAATAGTATCAATTCCAAAACATATGTAATGACAGCTGATATGGTTGCCAACTTCATTGCTCAAACATGCATTCCAAGGTTGAATCGGATGCAGACGTATATGCAGGTAATGGTGCAGAGTCAATACCAAAATGTCCAGATCCCATGAAAGGCTCTGATGCTTCATCAGGAGCACGCTTTCAGCTTGATGTTGCTTCTGAATATTTAAGAAATGCATCATTAGGAAAGTGAAAATTCATGAATGGAAATAGTCAATAGCTGCACAATGCAAACACATAACAATCAACATAAAGCATAACAATCTAATATGTGAAATTTAGAAGAAAAAAGTGCATAACAATGCTACATATGTCCAGTTGTAGAAGATTAAATGGGTTGCCTTTGTATCATAGAACTTGAGAAAGAAACATAACAATGCCCATATTAAAGAAATGACCAAAAGTATATATACATTGAAATTGATACGGGTGTTACCATACGTAACTGACTTTAAAGATATCGTTTTACGTATTCATTGATAAATCTAAATAAAATTTAGTTATCCAAGTAGCCTAGATGGTGAAAATTTTTGACAGGATATTTTGCTAATACATTTGCTTAGGATTTGCATTTGCATTTCTGACCGGATATTTTGCTAATGCTTAGGCTTTGCATTTGCATTTTTGACAGGATATTTTGCATTCACATTTCTGACAGGATATTAGCATTAGCAAATTTTTGACAGGATTTTAGCACATCCTTTTAGGCTTCACATTTCTGACAGGATATTAGAAATTTTTTGATGTATTAGATATTTCAAAATGGCATTTTCTGACAGGATAATACAACTTACTTTCTGTGGGGTTCTAACTTCTAAATCCTTCAACTTGTTTGAAGATAAGGAGCTACTTGATGAATGAAGTGAGAAGTAAACAGCCAGGTGTCTCTGTGTTAGGTTTTTGAGCTGTCCGATTGGTTGGACTTGATATCAACATGATGCAACACACTTAAAAGTTTAGATATGTCAGCAAGGAGTAATATGGAAATCTGCTAATTGTCACTATTTTTTATCAGGTATGAATTACATATGGTGGTCTTATGGTTCGTCTGATGTCTCTAATCATGTTTACTAAGGTTGACATGATTACAGCTTTGATGGAATGTATTGGAATGCAAACAGTGGCGGTTATCTCCAGTTCAGAAATTAATCATGCATAATTTGAATGATATATACTGTAAAACAGAGAATTTTCCGATGAATTAGAGGGTCCTTGGAGCCTCACCCAAATATGGACGCAAACATCGGAGTTAAAAATGTGAGGGAGCTAAGCTTTGTTAAGCTTCCTGCATCTTCCAACTTAACAGTCAAACATGATCAGGAGGGGTGAGAGATGGTGGTTGAAAATTAGAGCATTGTATTGCTTAATAAAGTATGAGAGAAAGAATGTAACCTCTAGTTGCATTGTAGAAATATACTCCATAGCTGATGGCACTGCCAATTATAGAGGTGTACAGAAGTGCCAAAATATCGCTATATGTGAGATCCTTGATTCTCCCACTTGTTGCAGGGTCATTGTTGAGAAATGAAATTGCCAATAGAGGTATTCCGCCAATGATCATATGCTGCCAACAATTTCAGATCAAATCATTTCTACATCAAAAGAAAACTGGAAGAAAAAAGAATATGGTTCCTCGCAGAAGCAAGAAAATATGCATAAAAGAAAGAAAATTGAGGAACAAAAATGCATGCCTGGTTCTAAATAATAAAAGTTAACATGTAGGTTAACCTGCAGAATATCAAGAAATGATGAAGAGATGTGTTGGGTACAATAAAGAAGGCGAGAAAACATTAACAGATAGAATATCAAGAAATGATGAAGAGAAAAATATATGAAACTAACAGATTCATACATTAACAGATTCAAATGTATAATAGATTAACCTGTAGGAAGTGCTTTTATTGATGCATAAAGGAACATCCTGTAGGCTGAATTATTCATATTTTTCACTATAGAAGAAAAATCACATTTTGTCAAATCTGAATTATACAAATTTGTCAAACCTGGGAACGATTTTGTTGAAACCGAATTATTATGGGGTGTGTGCAGAATTATTAACCTGAGAGCTGCATTCCTATTTGATAGCTTACAAATTTATAGCTTACAACCAGCAACGTGAGTTTAAATTTGATAACTTACAACCACTATCTTGGGTTTAAATTTGATAGCTTACAAATTTATAGCTTACAACCAGCAACTTCATTCACATTTGCCATAACCGAATTATGTTGTAAGCTATAAACAAAGCTATAAACAAAGCTAAATAATTTCCAATAAATTTGAACTCAAGTTGCCGGTTTGTGATGAATACCTGAGAGCTTCATTTCCATCTGAATTCTCAATGAAGCTTCATGTCAGATTATCCTTCTCAAATTTTGAGTTCATGTTCATAAAATTTGTAGGCTGGTCAAATAATGATCAACATTTCTGGAAGCTGTTTTAGTATGTAATGTTTGTGCACAAACCTATGTTATTTTGTTCATGTATACTGGGAACTTGACACCATGCTAGAATGCTGGAATATCGTTTCCTAAAATGACTCATGAGTTCCAGGTACAAAATGGGACTCTAAATGCAGCTCATAAGATTTTATGCTTGCCCAAGGCTTATCAGTGCAACCCTGTGAATTCTTTCTTGATATGTAAGCCATAGGAAGACAACAACATCAGTGTAACAGTCACTACTACACAAAGAAACATGGCCATCTGAGTTACTCAACTATACACTGGGAACTGCAAGTTTCCATTCAACAATATATGCATGTAAGCTTGATGGGATGAGAGATTGTAAATGGAGTATAAGATTAGTATAAGATTGTAAATGCAGTGGCTCATGCTAAGGAGAAAGGTCTCATAAGTTAGTATACGGTTCTTAGACATCAAACAGAATGCAATTCAGATTTAAAAGAGTATGAATAGTAACACAATCGCATTTATCATGGCATTAGTGAATAGTCATCCAGTAAGATGTTATCTTTTACATGCTTCAAAGATAAAACAGAATAAACTTGCAACCTTTGATGTATGATGACTAACCTGAAGTGAAGTCGATGAAGCACAACTTTTGTCCATGGTTGTTTCAGTTTTCTGATAAGCAGAGAGTTCAAAGAAAGCTCAAGACAATCCACAGATATTTACCGCCTCATTCTTCTCCAGAAATCACATGTCTTTAACCAATGACAGCGTCTTCCATAATTTCAGCTTCAGTGGGTTACTTTTTCCGCCTGCAGTATCAAGAAAGCAATTAATGACTATAATAAAACTGATGCAATAACCGCATGAGTCTGTTTGCTAAAGCTGAAAGAGTAGAATATCCCCACCTGTGGCATTCTTGTCGCTCTCCACACAAACCGCAGCATAGTGAGAACCATCCAGTTCAAAGAGAGCAAATTCCCAATTCGAAGTGAGATTCTCTAAAGTACGTGAGGCTTCTACAACAATTCTAGGAGCCTGGAATCATGAAACGCATAATTTTCAGTAACCTGCTGTTGCAAGCAGGGCAGAGGTAATGAATATATCAACAAAGTATAGGCGAAGCATCATAGAGGCATTTACTCACACCGGATATGGCTTAGACATGTTGAACATTATGCAACAACTCTACTATAATATTATGCAACAAATCAAGATTTTAAACACACAAATCGTGAAAATTAAAAAATTGAGCAAAATTAAGGAGAACCCATGAATAGTTTTTTAATTTCCTCTCCCCAAAAAAGGCAAAAAGGGCAAGGATGCAGAGTGCTATGAGGTCCCAGAAGATGCATCATTTTAAAAATTGTAGTTTCATAAATAATAAATTACTATGGTATCCAGCATATATGGTGAAGGAGCTTTGTCTCAAGCCATGACCATAAAAGGAGGCTTTGTCTCAAGCCATGACCATAAAAGGAGGCATTGGCTTCATGTAATGTTTTCTATATGGTGAAGGATACTCTCTCACCGTGGCAAAAGAGTCTACATAATGAACATTCTTCCAACTCTAGAGATTATAGTAACACCTAAAGTTAAGAGGGAACAGTCCCATATTAAATGTATGATAGGATGGCCTCTGGTATGTAAAAATTCATATAAACATAAACAATAACCATAGAAGGTGTTTTTCAGGGATGACTAATGGTAAATTCTAAAGCCTGCTCCGTCAGAAGCCATTTAAGGACAAGGAAACTATAGGATCCCAGAGTTCTCAGTTTCGTCGAGCATACACTACTATCCTCAATTTTCCTGAAACACACGCTAAAATGGACGCTTAGTACCAAGGGCTCTGAAATTATTGGATATATCAAATGAGTGATGGAGTGGGATGATGCAAAATAACTAATAGAATAAACAGCATAAACTCCTCAGGGAGAAATAATATGATTTAAAGATTTAGAAATTTATAATGTTCATGACAGACTGCATCCAAAAATTAGACAAAAAAGTAATACATTATTTTAGAACAAACATGCAGATCGATACATAAAAATTATTGCAGCTCCAATAACTACTATACACCAACATAATAAAATAAACAAAAAAGAAAAAAATTGGTTCTTTATCCTCTCATTTCTACAACCGGAACGAAATTTCCACTTTCATTTTGGACATAATAAAAACTGAAAAATAACAGAAATGGGGTTTCCTTAAGATTAAAATAAATCACGAAACTGAAAAAATGGAGTCTGAACCACGATCTAACAGGCAGAAATCCCGACACAAATCAAGCTGATATCCACATGATCCCAGGAAAAAAACATGGGTATTGTTCTATGAGATTCAGATAAATGGAAAAAGGGGATCTTTAGTACCTGTTGCTTAGCAACTTGATCTCTAAGCTTACTCGCTTGCCGCCTCAACGCCTCCATTTTCTCTCCCTCTCTCTCCACCCTTAATCAATGGTCACAAAGTTGAAGAAATTTTGCCCCCTTTTAACTAAGACCAACCGAAGATCCTGGAGATGACATTGTGTCCATCGGGATCCTGACACAAATCAAGATGAAATCCACTATACCAGTTCCTCCAACTGATTCTTTCAATCGCACATATAGTGAACTATTACATATGTGGATTAATATATGAACATATGAACATATAGTGAACTGTTACATATGTGGATTTTTTACATATATGAACATATAATGAATTGTTACAACATATGAATCTATGAACATATATTGTTAATTTCCCACAGAAAATGATTGTAAATGGATTTACATATGTTAACAGTGAACTTTTCAATATGGATTTACATGTGTTCACTGTCAATATGGATTTGAAAGAATTTAAGTTGCAAGAACAAACTCTATAAATAGGGTTTCTTTTGCTCTCACCTTCTTTTGCTCGCTTGGGATCTTCAGATGATTTGAAAGAATTTAAGCTCACTAATACATTTGTAAATGATTGGACATAGATCCCAACTGCAATCAACCAAAACGACAATAAAACAAAATTAAGTAGAGTATATTGAATCTTAAACAACATGGAATTAGAGAGGAAAAATTTGATTAAAACCTCAATGCCATCAATCTTGAGGTTCACTTTCTCTCCTCCTTTGATGGTGAGCTCTGATGCAGGCTTTGGAGGTCCATTCTTCAAGTCCCATAGCCTACTTAGCCTTCCATATTGAACTGGAACAAACTTTGGCTTGATAAACCTGCAAAAAAAAATCAAAACACCCATTACCCAAAAGAAACAATCTCCTCAAAAAACATCCCTCAAAGAATTACCAACAAAATAAAAATGCCCATTAACCAAAAACCATCAAAATCCCCAAAAAATTTAGCTAAACAGAAGATCAAGCAACCCAATAGAAAAAATTTCACGAAAATTTCACGATATCAGGATCGATGATCTGCGTACGACTATTCTGCAAGAGTGAAATGGAGGCCTTGACCACCCGTTTGATGGTGGTGACAGCTGATTCAACGAAATTCATGCAGTCAGAGCAAGTCATCCCTGTTACGTTTACCATCTTCTTCTTTGCACTGCTCTTCGTTGTTTGAATCGAGAAGGCGGACGTCCTCGAGATCATCAGTGATAGGGGAGTTCATAAGTTTAACACATGTGGGTCTCAAGTTCTTAAGGTTGATAAATCGAGAAGGCATACATCTCTAGTTAATTTACAAAGGAGGCATACCTGCGGGTCCTAGTTCTTACGATCTAAGCATCGTGGACACAGTCGAGGGTGTCATCGTAGTGGAAGCTATCGTTGTCGGTACCGACTCTCTTAGGATGGGAGGTGGAATCCGAGCTGGGGCAGCGATTTTTGGGGAATCTTATGGGAGATGAATAGATCACTATCCCCAGCTCTTTTGGGGGAAGCCAAGAAAAAGAAATGGCTTCAGTTTTTGGTGTCCCCAGCTCTTTTGGCCACCGGCAACTGATGCTTTGGTTCAGAGAGAGAAGAAAGAAAGACTTTTGTTTGCAGCTTGAAATTACAAATCCAAGACTTTTGAGAGAAGAAGAAAGAAAGATTTTTTGGGAGGCAGACTTTTTTTGGCGCCCAGGTTCAGGGAGAGAGAATATAGAGAGAGATGGGTTAACATTACAAAATGGATTTTTTGGGTGGCAGTTTTTTTGGCTCAAACTCGAAATTTCAAAAGAGCTCCCCCCTTCCCTTAAACTTTTGTTTGCAGCTTCAAACTTTAAATTTTAAAAATCCCACCAAATTTTTTAGCCACATGGGATATGACTTAACCAATTTCTCATCTCCCAATTTCTCATATTCCAATTCTCTCATACAAAATGTATTGCCCAACAAAAATGTATTGCCCAATTACCCAAATTCTCTTATCCCTTATCCATTTTCTCTTATCCATTTTCTCTTAACCAATCTATCTTATACAACAACTCTTATCCAATAACACATGATAACATCCCTTATTTATAATAGAGAGAGAGAGAGAGAGAGAGAGAGAGAGAGAGAGAGATATATATATATATATATATATATATATATATATATATATATATATATATGCAAAAAATTTACCTAAGAATGACCTCGGGTAGAGATACCTGAGCACACCCCCGCTGTTCAGGGTTTGTGAGTATTTTTTTTTGAAATTTTTTTTGCAGTAGGTATATATACTTGTTATGTAGCTCTCCACAAAATTTCAGGTCAATCCAACACCGTTTGAGCCTCCGTTCATCGATTTCAAAAACGTTGCGCAAAACTGTCCAGAATTTGGACAGTTTTGCGCAACGTTTTTGAAATTGATGAACGGAGGCTCAAACGGTGTTGGATTGACCTGAAATTTTGTGGGGAGCTACATAACAAGTATATCTACCAACTGCAAAACAAAATTCAAAAAACAAATACTCACAAACCCCGAACAGCGGGGGTGTGCTCAGGTATCTCTACCCGAGGTCATTCTTAGGCACATTTCCATATATATATATATATATATATATATATATATATATATATATATATATATATATATACATACATATATGAATTTAATGTAGAAAAGGTGTCACCTAATCTAATAGATCAGTGCCAAAACACAAAAAGGTGAAAAGTACAAGCCCAACATGGGCTTGTACTCGTTGTGGGGCCCACCTTTCTACGTCTTAGCACCTAATCTAGAAAGGTGGGCCCCACAACGAGTACAAAACATGTTGGGATTGTACTTCCCACCTTTTTTTGTCTTGGCATGTGATTGGCACATGATCTATTAGATCAAGTGACACCTTTTCTACATGAATCCATATATCTATTATACATTTGACAACTGTTTTTGAATTCTAGGGCTGACTAGGACAAGCTGACTTGATAGAAAGAGGGCCAGGATTTAATCTTCGGGAATGAACAGTTTAGATGAAGTTTTTGAGATAGATTTGTTTGATTCTTGGGTCCCACTTATTTATTGGGGAGATCAGTAGACTTTTGCATGGGCTTTGAGCTGGGGATAGAATTTTTTGGGGATATCACCAGCCTGTTTTTGAGATAGCAACAACCTGTTTTTGGGGATAGCAACAGGCTCTTTTGGGGGAGATCAACAGGCATTAAAGCTTCCCAAGAGAGCTTGTTTACCCCAGAGTTGGACTACAACCTAACTTTCAGAGTGGTGCAAGGCATTTGAGCATTTGAGCATCCTGGCGCAAATGTGTTTGAGCATATTCAGAGTGGCGCAAGGCATTTGATTTACAGAGTTGGATTTCTCTAGCCTTGGTTTACAGAGTTGGATTTCTCAATCGCAAAGGTCCCAGGTTGGATTTCTTACTTTTTCTCCTTTCTCAATTATTCATAGTTTTTTTACAAATTCTTCTCAATTTTTCTCCTTGCGTTAGGATAAAAATCCCTAGCATGTTCACAGCTTTCTTTCTCTTCTGGCATCTCACGTGGGGGGTTCTTCTCAATTTTTCGTTTGAACTCATGCCTAAATCAAACCAGGGGTTGTTTGTAAGTTGTTCATGGTTTTTTTCATAGTTTTTTTCGTTTGTGATTTGATCAAACTGGGGGTTATTCACAGTTCTTTTCGTTTGAACTCACAGTTCACAATTTTTTTCGTTTGCCTTGTGGGGGCCTTGATTTTTTTGGTTTGTTTAAGAGTTGGATTTTTTCGCATGAATTTCTTTCATTTTTTTCGCAAGGAAACTATAGAAAAACATTTCTGCAAAGAAACTGTAGAAAATTGGGCATGCGTTTCTTTCGTAGAAAAAAATCCACATCAATTCCGGCACGCCTAATTGACGCTAAAAATTTTTTTTGAGTTCACAAAAATATTTTTACTTTAAAAATCAACAAAAAATCCCCAACGCCTAATTGACCTCATGCCTAAATCTTATACAAATGAAAAAAGTGGGCATGAGTTTCTTTCGTTTGATTTTTCGCATCCAAAACAAGCATTATCATCCAAATGAATCGAATTATTTTTGTAAATTATCTCGGAGGCGGGCTTCTCCTTTTTCTTCCACAGAAGACTGGCCACCTGAGCAGTCCTCTCAACAACGGGTCAATTCTCCGACGATTGGTCCGTCCTTTCCCCTATAGTTGGCACCCGAGGAGATAACATGCTCACCCCAGCCTCTCTAATGTAAGCCTCGACTCCCTCCCTCAGCGTCGGATCCACCTGGTATTCCAGAACGGCCACGCCTGCAGAAGAAACAAACGAGTTAAGCCAAAGAACGAGGGTCGAACAGTTGGCAGGCACGATTGAACCAACCTTTCATCCACACGGTCCGACGCAATACGTCTCGGACCACAGCCACTTGGTCTTCCTCATGTTCTCTGGCAGACTCGTTAATGTGTCGGTGGCTTCCTTCTCCTCTCAAGTCAAAGGCTTATCATCGGCAGTGCCTAAGTCAGGGGCATCCCAGCCGTTGCAGAGGCATGCCTCTCCTTGGAAGACCACAAACACAAACTCCTCTTTCCACTTGGGGTTAGAGGTTGGGAGTTTGTCAAATAGTTTCCTGCCTCGACGAGCCGTAATCATATACCAGTCTGGAGTCTTCAAGGGAGAAATCGAGAAGAAATGGTTGAACAATCTCAATGACGGTTCAATCTCATTCATCACACACAGAGCTATAAATCCCATCATCATGCCAATGGCGTTCGATATCAACTGGCAGAGAGAAATATTCAAAGTGCACAAGAAGTACCGTATAAATAGATGCATGGGGAATCGAAGCCCTCGTTGGAAGGCTTTGACATATACCCCGACCTCCCGATCACCGGGACGATGGACCCTCTCGTTCCTCCCTGGCACCCGGATCTGATAATCAAGGCGGATGTAGTTTCTCTGAAGCTTGGTGATCTGATCGGCTCCGACTTTGGACCTCATGTTCGTGATCAGGCCAGGCTCCATAGCACCCTCCTTATTTTTCTGCACGATGGTGATCAAGCTCCTCTCAGAGGAGGGGACAGTAGACGAAACCATTTCTTTCGAAGGAAGAAAATCTAAATTAAGGAAGATGAAGAAGGTATCTTTGAATTCTGTCGCTGGAATCGTCTTATATCGACAAGGCGACAACCGCATGATGAAACACGCGTCGAATATCCAAAGACTCTGAGCGTCTTGGATTTCAAACAGGCAAATCATCCGAATCGGTGAGATAAATGTTTTGGCGCCTGAAACTTGAGTGCTAATTTCTCGACTGTCGTGCCCCATTAATGTGATGTAATGTCGCTTGACTTCAATAGGCAAACCCTTTGAGGTTGTGCAATGGGAGCCATTGTTGATCATTGGGTCGGCACTCACGATGACTCGACCAACGGCTTACTAAGGCCCACGGGGCCCGCGATAGAATCCCGATATCGGCTCAGTCAAAGCCCACTAGCCAGTCGACCGTTGCATTCCACTCACTCGAACGTGGGATTAAATACGAGCTTGTAATTAGCGGGAACATGGGCAACATTCACTACTATTAGCGGGGGAGGATCATGGCACCATAATGGATGACAGTTATCTCCCCAACGTCACTGGAGAGGCCCAAGAGGTCTATAAATATCGTAAGGTTCCAATTCCCAAGGTACGAGATCTAATACATAGACTCTACTTTTTCATCTTATAATTCCACCACTAAAGAGCTTGCGACAACAGATCTGAGACAAACCTCCGTGGGTCGATCTCAATGCTCCATGCTCTCTCTCATCCTTAAGTTCCCATACTAACTTAATTATCGGAGGGGATTTGGGTCGGGACCCAGATCCGACCCCCTTAATGTGTCCTTGTGATGTAGATCGACGAGTCTCCGTCTTCCACTAGGGTCGTTACCGAGCTTTCCAACTTTGAACGATCAATGTACACGCTACTCGAGTGTCGATCGAGCACCGCATCCCAACCAACATCCATCAATGGACCATGATTATTCCAACCTAGGGTCTTATTCAACTTACTGACGAGGCTCCGACTCAACACAAAGGGTCCACGTCAGCTTCACAACTGTCTCGGTCATTTTTGGCCTTAACAGATACATAAAAGCATGTAAGTTAATATTGTTAACTATGGGATGTTTATACGATTTAAACCATCGAAAAATATTAATTGGCATGGGCTATTTAATCAGTAAAAAATAGAGCAGAATTTCACCCAAATACCGGACTGAGGTTTGGATCTCCATGGAGACTGGAGTTATAAGAACAACTATAAAGCCCTGCCCCAAATCAAGGAAGGCTCAAAACAGGATGACTTTCCAGGAGATGAGAGTATGAACTGAGATAAGCAGTACCAATTTCTCAACTCAACACATGCATACCGACAGAATCAAGTGCAAGACATAATTCAGGAAAAGATAAATCCTTGTATGTTCATTGACATTAAGCTTTCCAATTGCCAAAACTCCGCATAAAAGAACCTTTAGCATATCAATTGCAATGGGGAAAAAAAGTTTGCTACAAAGATATGTGAAGAAACAATAAAACCAACAAGACAGAAAGTGTTTAAAACTAATAACAAAATCAGTAGATACCTTTGTGATGGTTGAACCCAGCTGGCAATGTGCTCCAACAAGTTCAAGCTCTTCTGGATGCGACTTGACGGCATCTAGAAACCACTGTAGCTTCTCATTTCGAGAAAATTGGCTAAATACCATGGGTCAACCATCACTTTTAATTTCTACCATCCTATTTAAAAACTTTGCTAGAATACCGCACCCCCTAAAAAAGACTAAAATACCCCCGTTCGTTCCCAAAAATTAAAACCCGTCTGTAGTGAGCGTATATTGGCGTATATTGGCGCATATTGGAGCATATTGGCACATATCTACGTCGATGCCGAACTCCGACCACCCCGCTTCAAATCCTGTCTGCAGCTGCCCTCCGACGTCCACGGAGAAGCTAGACGCCACTGCAAGGTGGGGTGCGGCATGGTGTCGTCAACGTCGACTCGTTGCAGCGTCGTCTGGCTTCTCCGTGGACGTCGGAGGGCAGCTGCGGACGGGCTTTGGAGCGGGATGGTCAGAGTTCGGCATCGACGTAGATATTCGCCAATATGCGCTCACTGCGGACGGGTTTTAATTTTTGGGATCGAACGGGGGTATTTTAGTCTTTTTTAGGGGGTATGGTATCTAGCAAATTTTTTACATAGGGTGGTAGAAATTAAAAGTGATGGTTGACCCATGGTATTTAGCCAATTTTCTCTCTCATTTCTAATACCAAATTTGGAATTCTTGTTCTCCCGTGGCAACATAAGGATGGACCTAAGAAATTGCATGAATAGCAAATACCAAGCACTTAGTAAATAACGTCACTGGATACACATTATACTTCAGACAGACAGAGAGAATCCAACTTAGAATACGCAAGGACTATATCTTTAGTGAACTTGAGCAAGAGTATCAGTACATTATATGTACTTGATTTTGGTATACAATGTTGGAATCAAATGTGTATTGCTGGTATTGGCTCTGATGAGCTGTTTTTGTACTTTAGGAGTTGCTTGTAGTGTTGATTGTTGGAGGGGTGGTGGGATGATGCAATTTGAGGTGGGTGACGGCGCTTGTGCCCTCTCCCCATCCTATTGCACTGATCACATTCACTCCTCCCAATATTGTATATTCTGATTTCTTCTATAGTATACATTAACTTTTCAAAAAAAATACATATGTATGTATATGTATATATATATGTATGTATGTATGTATGTATGTATGTATGTATGTATGTATGTATACATATATATATATGTATGTATGTATGTATGTATGTAGAATTTAATGTAGAAAAGGTGGCACCTGATCTATTAGATCAGGGGCCAAGACCCAAAAAAGGTGGAAAGTACAAGTCCCGCATGGGCTTGTACTCGTTGGGGCCCACCTTTTTGTGTCTTGCACCTGATCTAGATCAGGTGCCACCTGATCTACATAACTCCCATATATGTATATATATATGTGTGTGTATATGTGTGTGTGTGTGTGTGTGTGTGTGTGTGTAGGAAACAGAAAATAGGGTGTCAAAGGAGAGAATCCTCTCACGTGTCGGTCAAAAACTCCAAAATCCACAAGTTTTTTGGAAGATCCGATCCATTCATCTCGATCTCCACCCTTTAAAACCCATATCCACCAATTTTCAGTCCGATCCGAGGTGTTTTGCCTGTTCATCCATCCGACCCAAATTTAACGGTTTCGCATGAATAGAACTTTTGTGAATGGTAGATGAACGGGCAAAACACCTCGGATCGGGCTGAAAATTGGTGAATAGGGGTTTTAGAGGGTGGAGATCGAGATGAACGGATTGGATCTTCCAAAAAACTTGTGGATTTTGGAGTTTTTGACCGACACGGGAGAGGATTCTCTGGATTCTCTCCTGTGACACCCTATTTCCCGTTTCATATATATGAGAATAATGTAGAAAAGGTTGCACCTGATCTAGTAGATCAGGTGCCAAGACACATAAAGGTGGAAAGTTCAAGTCCCACATGGGCTTGTACTTTCCATGGGGGCCGCATTTTTGGGTCTTGCATCTGATCTGTTAGATCAAGTGCCACCTGATCTACATGTTCCCATATATATATACTAGTCATAACCCGTGCCCGCGGGCACGGTTCATTTAAGATTTTCTCCCGCAAAATCTGTATTCCCCAAAAAAATTATTTTCATAGCCAAAATGATAAAGAACAACAAATTAGCATAAAAATATTTAGCAACACGGGCACCTTCAGCGGGACGCCTTCGGCGCGGAACAACAAATACAACGTGGGCGCCTTCGGGGCGGAACAACGTGCGAACGCCTTCGGTACGGAACAACAAATTCGACACAGGCGTCTTCGACGCGGAACAACAAATTCGACGTGGGCGCCTTTGGCGTGGAACAACACGCGAGCACTTTGGCGCGGAACAATAAATTCGACGCTAACAACCAATTAGCGTAATAAAATTTAGCGGGCGCCTTCGACACAGAACAACCAATTCGGCGTGGGCGCATTCAGCACGGAACAACCAATTAGCACGGTGCAAAACGACCAATTCGGTGTGGGCGCCTTCGGGACAGAACAACCACTTAGCGCGGCGCGGACACCTTCGACGCAGAACAACATACCTCAATGTATTTTTCTGTGACAATATTAACTTAAATTTTTTTACACTAATTTGTTGTTCCGCTGAATTTTTTTACGCTAATTTTATTGATTAGAGTATTAGTTCATCGGACTTTATAATGGGATAATTAGAAACACATGACTTAATATATGTCAAAATTATTTTAAAAATTTTGAGGCAAGGGTAGCGATAAGTCAGCATACTCTAGGCCTGTAAATAAACAGTTACCATAATTTATGTTCACAATGAGAAGGGAGAGACCCCTCCATGTGCTGAGTCAATCAGGCAGGTGAACACAGAAGACTCTGAAGACATTCTCAAAGGGATGGTCTCAAAGACTTCCCTGATTTCTGGAATTGAATTCTCTTGTTACAACCTTTTCCATTTGTCATTAGTCAATAGATGCCAATGGAGTAAGTAAAAAAGACGACCTTTTTTCGGAAGATAGTAGATCCATGCCATAATAGTTTATTATCAATGCACTTGCTTCGAGTTCCCTTCTAATACAATAGATGTTCTTGTAAACAAATAGTGAGGCATCATTATTTTTCCACAACCATCAGAGGCAAAAGAAATGATTTGTTACGACAAATTACATTCACCTCTAAGGTACAAAAATGTTACGAAATAAATCAAGAATAAGTAATAAAAACATAAACAAAGAACACTTAGATTTACGTGGAAAATCCCAAGACGGAGAAAAACCATGGGCAGAGGAGAGAAATCCACTATAGCGAAAATCAGAAACAAAAGGAAGAAAAATGCGACTAAAGACGGGGTTGAAAGCTGAAACTCTAGATTACATCATATATATATATGGGCAAAATTAGAAAAGTCCATACCACCACATAAAAAATTCCCCATAAATATCGCACCGCGAGCTCTTCGGGTCGGGTCAAAAACCGGATTCGTGTCACTCACTTTAACACAAAATAATACATGTGTTTGCTCCCTGTTGTTGCAAAAGACCTTTGCTCCTCTCCTCTCCCAAATAACTTTGTGTACCCTTCCCTTCTCTAAGTTGATTACCAATTACATTCCATAATTCTTAAAATAAAAGGAAAAATCCACTATAAAAATATAATGTATTACCAACAAACAGACAGAAGTTGAAGCGTCAAAATACAATCTTTAGCACGAAAACCATTACATATCCCAAACTGACAGTACAAAGACGGGGTAATCCCTGACATCATTCCTTGCCTCCCGTTCAAACAATTCAAAGTCGAGCAGGGCTCCATCCCTCCCCTCTGAATCAAACTCCACCTCTGAATCCTGCTACTCAATTCGAACACAGATTGTGTACAATTGTAACCATGTTATGTATTACAAAGAGATTCAATCTTGCTCCTCGTTTTAAAAATCCACTTGTTACAATGTTATGTCGAACAATTGTTACAACTCTACCGCAGCCGCTGAAACCCGAGCATTCACAAAACATAATCTTGGACTTGACTCTTTATCTTCTATACAAAGGACAAAATCAAATCTCTATGAGCTTGACGATCTTCAATGATGCCATTTGGTTATTATCAGTAACTATTAAGGACTTGTCACCACTAAATTACCACTAAACAAAAAGGCATTGATTTCTCCAACTAAAAAAACAAAGATCCATCATAAGAAATAGTTGGTTGATAACAGTAAGATGTGCACTAATAAAATAAGCAAGTTAAACATGGTATCTCACTCGCATTCAGTCTCTCTCTCTCTCTCTCTCTCTCTCTCTCTCTCTCTCTCTCTCATTTGGGGACGGGGGGCTACATTTAACTTAAGAACCAGTTCTAAAGCAAAAATAGCATGCTCAAGGTTGGAGCTAAAATCCCCAACTTAATTTACAACAACCATATAATAAAGAAACTTAATTGTGTGTACGGTACATCAGTGTCGACCGTGAGAACTTGACATTTGTTCAGCCTGGTCCCCTTACAAAGGATCGATCGTGAGAACTTGACATTTGTTCAGCCACATCCCCTCAAATGATCTGCTTCATGTTTTATTTTCTTGGCCATAGCATTCTGTCCTTCGTTGTTTGTAGGCAATACATCCATATCGTGCAGCTCTTCAATCACTCATTGGTCCTAAAATGGTGAAAGAACAGATATATCAGAAGTAACAATACACAAACATTCTTTAGTTTTAGCATATGTATTTCATAATATTAAGCCAAGTTTGGAGCATGATGAAATATGAGGTGCTTAGATTTACACGCACTTGCCAAATAGAGAGAATAAAGAGGTAAGCCTAAAACCCCAACAATTGATGAGATTACCAAAATGCTGCCATGATGAAAGAATATTCTTCTGATGTGTAATCCACAACTGGTAATAATGGCTGTCCATTCTTTATTAATCTAGATTAAGAGATGTGTTACATACAATAAAGAAGGGGAAAAACATTAACAGTTCGAATATCAAAAAACGATAAAGAGAAAAAAATATATGAAACTAACAGATTCATACATTAACAGAATATCTATGCATACCATGGGTGTAACTTTCGCATTATGCATAAATTACAGTATGGATCCTGACATGTTCTAGCATGTATTCTATATTGAGTATGAAGCATAATAGGGGTCACATTAAATTTTTCTAGTATCAATTAGGAAATTATGCAAAATATATCATCAAGTTCATTATCATTGTCCAGTACTTATTTTAGGAAAAAAGCCATTTCAACATCATTTTTCCCATTAATATAGTGGTTATCAAATTCAGTATATTCTACTTATTACCATCCGATTTGTTACAGAATCACGCCATTTTGTGCATACATAAAACTTCAAAGTTGAAAACCTTATGTGTGATTTCTGCTAACCACACAACCCTGGCAATTAATCCATGGAAAATTTTCAGTACTTAATAAAATGTTCAGCTTCTCGTCGAATAGCGAAGAGACCCTCTTCATAAGTTTCTCTTACTCTTCTTGAGAAGATACATCGCATACTGACCCCTGACATGAAAATTCAAGTTTTTCCACTGTTTCACGAATTTTTTAGCTCTGATCCATTCCTTGCACATGTATGAACCAATGCCCTAAGCCATGATAACTCTTCGGCTATGACATTCCTATAATCCAATTGCTCAAGCTCAGTTAGTCACATTACGTTTTCTTTCAGATGCATTTGAGTTTTCTTTTAGATTTAAAATTTATTAACAATTACATAATTAATTTATTTTTTATGTTTCAGGTTTAGCTTAACACAACTGGAATATATCTTAAGATATGTTCCAGGTTTAAAATGGAATATACCTTAATGCTCTTCCTCTTTCAAAACTAAAGATATGTTTCAGGTTGAAAACCCAATATATCCAATAACCCCATTTTGATTCTGAAAACCCATTTTAGTTTAAAATGGATATATTCCTCTTTCAACTTCAAGCTTGAAACCTGAACCGAGGAAGAGCTTAAAGTGAATATTCCATTTGCATTTAAGAGAGTGGATGTTATGCTTTACATTGCCAATTTTGATTCAGAAGTCTATTACTTGAAGAACTTTTCAGAAGTCAGTTACACTATAAAGCACACAACTTCATTGAAATTTCATAGAGCATATATTAAAGTTTTGGCTTAATATTGAAATATTTTGAGACATGTATACACAATTGAGAGAACTGATTAATAACTACAGATTTATTAAAACTTAAGATATGTTTTAGGTTGAAACCCCAATATATCCTATAAACCACATTTTGATCCTGAAAACCAATTTTAGTTTAAAATGGATATATTCCTCTTTCAACTTGAAACCCGAAACCTGAACTGAGGAATTTTAAAAGCCTCTTTCTATTATTATTTTCCAGTTCACTGAAAAATAATAGCCCCCTTACGATAAAAATCACTAACCGTTAAGGCTACTATTTTAAATTAAAAGTGCATGTTCTTGGAGCTAAGTAATCACATCTGATAAACATATTAAACATAGATTTTGTAGAGCTATCAACTCTTAGAAAAATCCCCAATTAAAAGCATATTTTCTAGTAACTACTATAATCGTCCAAGAGCTTAAATTCTGTGAAAATAATGAAATCAAGGAGATGTTTTACACTGCAATTAGAAAACAAAACCAGCAATTAATACCATTAATTAATTTCAATTACCCATTCAGTTAATTATAACTCAAATTAATGAATTATTTCCATATTTTGAGATAATTTTTATTATTCACTGTTGAAGTTTTAAGGACCTTCATTTGTCAGGCTTTCTGTACGAAATAGATGGTCCTGAGCTTGTTCCACACAAACGTCATGGAATGATGGTTCTCATAACAACAATAAATTAACTGAATGGGTTTCAATAGCAAGTTCAATTACCCAATATAATTAACTGCATGATTTTTCTAATGCCCTTAACTGGAAGTGCTTTAATCTGCCACTCATTTATTTAACTGGCTAATACTTCAAATAAAGCAACTGGCTATTTAGTCAATCTCAACATATACTCAAAGCTCAGTGTAAATTTCACTTGGCAAATCCTTTTAAATCAGGACATGTCTCCATTACGACAAACCATTGAGAAGCCGCCATCATCGCCGATGTTTCTTCTTTTATATCATTTGAGAATTTCATAATTAGACTAATATTGACATTGAATATGAGGTAGCTTCTCATAAATTTGTATTGATATACATATGCTATATAGGCTTTGGTTGTTGAACTTCTTATCCAATAGCTTTAGGTAGCATGCCTACAGCAGTGAACACCACCATTACTACTCGTGACAGTACACCCCAGGTGCATGGAAGTAAGATCGTATCCTACATTTTTCAAGCATGCACTATCAGGTTACATTGACAAAAAAACATGCATGTATCATCAGGTCAGGTTGAAAAAAGTAGGGGCCAACAACAGATCCTAGAAAGGTAAAATGGTAAACAATTAAAAAAGGATGCATGCTAAAATGTGTGCAAAGCAAGCTTAATGTCTTATTACCCATATAGTGTTCCAATGAAATAGTTCATAATCAAGGTTTCTAGCAAGAAAACAAAAGTTGGCAATGCTAATAGTTCATAATTAAAAAAGTCTACATGCTAATCATTGTTTCATAATCATTCTTCAGTCCAGTGATAATAGAATTTTTTTGATCCTTCGAAAAGTTGGCAATGATAATAGAAATTTGAACCTTTTCATTTGATTGAAAAAATTTAACATATTAGACTTATGGACTTGGAGGTAAATTATTTTCTCTTCCAAATATGGATGTATTTTCTCCTCAAAATCTTCACTATGTTACTCCCAAAGAATCACCTTATATTTTATCAACCACAAATCAAGCTTCAGTGCATGAAGAACCTAAACACAAAATTCTTCGGTCCAATGCTAATATAAATTTGAACATTTGCATTTGATTAATAAAAGTTCACACATCAAATTTCTAGACGTGGAGGTATATTATTTTCTCTTCCAAAATATGGACGTATTTTCTCCTCAAAATCTTCACAATGCTACTATTTAATCAATTATAAATCAAGCTTCAGTGCATGAAGAACCTAAATACAAAATTCTTCAGTCCAATGCTAATAGAAATTTGAACCTTGCAGTCGATTGATAAATTTTAACATATCAGATTTCTGGACTTGGAGGTACTTATTTTCCCTTTCAAAATATGGATGTATTTTCTCCTCAAAATCTTCACAATTCTACTCCGAAAGAATCACCTTATATTTTTTTCTACTACAAATCAAGCTTCAGTGTGAAGAAACTAAATACAAAATTCTTCAGCAAACAATGCTACTCCCAAAAATTTTGTTTTCACTATAGAAGTATAAGGAAAAATGCAGCCAACCAATACTTAGAGAAGAGAAAAAAAATTAACAGACAGCTAGTCGTTCCAGTATTGAGAGAAAGTAAGCATATTTTAAAAATTAAAAAAACGAAGCTTCGAAGATTCCCCCTTAACTACAGGACTGAAATAGTCGAGGGATGTTTTGGTTTCCCCCTAACTCATCAGAGCCCCCAAAGTTCCCCAGAAACAAACCCAACCAATGCATTTTAATCATAAACCAAAACAAATAACCAAAAAAATTGAAAGTCGATTTCTTGCATTATCTTTCTTGAGGAACAATGGGCTAATCAACTTACTCCAGTATAATAAAAATCAAGTTTCTTTTTTGATGGTGGGGTTAGACAAACTAAATGTGCACATTTTTTATAAAATTCAAGCCAATGCATGTTTTTATTATACTACACGTTTTTATTAGCTCTCAGTTTTTATTAGCTCTAAAAACGTGCTGTATAATAAAAATCAAGCTTCTTTTCTTTCATTAATAATGGGCCACTCAAAGAACCTGTTAACTATCAACAAAAATTCTGTTAACTATCATTAATAATGGGCTAATCAGGGTTTGTTTTGCAAAAAAGATGGGAAGCCAGCTTTATAAACAAAATTTTGAATCAAATATACAAATGGGAAGCCAGCTTTATAATAACGATATATGCATATTTTATTTAAGTATGCATGAATTATCATACTAAAAAGGTATATGTGATCATCTACCTATTTTCGCTGATTATTTGATAAAGGATTTGCTGATTTAGTAACTGTAGTTGGATAAATAGGTGTGGATGTTGTTTTAGTTGTTTCATCCTCTTTTGTTCATCTCAAGATTTTTTCCATTCACATAATACTTGGACTAAAATTACATAAAGGGAAACAATTTTCATAACATTATCATGGTTGCAAAACAATGGTACACATTTATACCATTTCATTTTTTACCCCTGGTTCTGCGAAACTCATGCAAACATCTTAAACTCATATCAAGATTTTCTTGGCTTTATTAAGGAATATAGGATTACTAACATATCTTACTTGTTGTTAGTATCTTTTTATACATCCCAAAAATAAGCATATGTTGGATTGCAGCATTACAATTTAGGACTGAAAAACACGGATTGTGATTGCAACTATTTGATTCTTAATTTCTCGACATCAAGGACTGGTTTCACTTCCATTAGCAATAACAGGCGAGGAAACAATGCATGTAACTATCAGCTTTATTAACAACCCCCAAAGTTGCATTATTGCATATCCAATATCAAGATTACTGTGGTAAGAAAAGTGGGATTCATGGTCAGAACGGCTCGCAATGTCTACATTGTTTTCATTTTGTCACCTAACGTCTTAATCTTTACGAATTGACACCAAAACTATTTTTCTCTTTTCAAAGGAAAAAACATGTAGTTTCTCCATTTTACTATGTTGCAGATATTTATTTTTTGGGAGGACAGAAAGAATAAAGGCTTCCATTCCCTTTTACCCTTACTGTCATCTCCCACCAAGCCATCTCTTTTAACCCTAACTCACGGTTACTAACATTATCTCTTATCCTATCATATGGTGATGGGCTATGAAGTACATACATTTCAAAATGATTGACTTTTAGTGTCTAATTCGCGTGGGCCTCTGGCACTTGCATGCCAATTCCCGACACGTATCTGACACTTTAGCGTAAAAAAATTAAGATATGATGCAATGGTGGTTGAGGTTCCTCACAGTCTTTTGGTTTCTTCATTTACCATGTAGCCAGACACTTGATTTTTATTTATTCTGAAATGCCAGCGCATCAATATATATAGTTTCAGATAGAAGAGCCAAAAAATATGTTCTTAGTTATGCCATACAAACGGAAACATCAAACCCTAGATTAACTCCAGTAAGAAATCCTTAATTACCTGGGGTGTTGTTGCAGAACACCATTGTGCAGAAACGATTTGATATAATAGAGATACATCCACTACTGGGTTTTCTTTCCGTGATATCTCTCTGTTTTGATATCCACATCATCTGTCTGATTTGAGAAATCTCGAATTGCAATCATAATCAGAACGGAAATATACAAAGCTGGAGAAAAAACTTTGGTCTCATCGCAATTTTCCTCTTTCCTCGTAAGGAATCAAGTCGTAACCCTGTTCATCATGGATTGTCTTTTATTTCCCTGCCAAAACTCATCTTTCTTGCCCTTCTTGGGTTGTATACCCATTTTACTATTACCTATTCCTAATATGGCACTTCTATCACTCCTGTTCTTCATAGTAGCTTTCTCTTCTAAGATAGCCCGCAACTATGTGTTTAATGATAGAAGCAAAACTTTCTTTTTTTTCCTAGCAACAATAAATAATGTGTGGCCTCAGATCCAATTAAGAGGCACATCCATAGGGCATCATCTTAGCCAGTGTATTAAATAAATCAAATACATCAACAATATTTACTTGAGCTCCTGATGTCTGGCTGCCCTTAATGAAGCAAATTCGGCTGACTCTATACAATTAGAAGAGCATGTATTAGAATGATGTTAGCATGTATATGTTCACATCATCAACATATTCAAGATTTAGCAAACTGGAAGTGCATCAAAAATTTTGTTTTGATTAGATTTTTGATATGATATCACCCTCAAAAATTTTGCTTCTACAACATGAGTTAACCACCGAAATGAGAGATGATGAACAATATTTACCTGAACAACATGGGTTAGCCACAAAAATCTAGAAGAACAGTTGATGCCAAGCACTACACTGCAAGCAAAGATTAGAGAGATGCTGTCAATTCCCCATGTAAGTGGAAGTGCATCAAAAATATTGCAAACTGGAAGTGCATCAAAAATCCTCATGTAAACAGTGATACAATATCAAAAATTGCTTAATGTCGTGCCTCAAACATGGGCTTGACCCACTCTTTGTTTAGAAGAGCAAACTGGACTGCCGTTGAATCCGAGCACAGAATACCTTGATAAGAGATGGCTGCCTTTAAACTTTTGCTTCTACAACATGAGCTAGCCACAGAAATGAGAGATGTTGAACAATATTTACCTGAACAACATAAGATAGCCACTAAAATCTAGAAGAACAGTTGATGTGTAGTGAACTGAGAAACCACTGGAAACAAACTCTAAATTCAGATCCAACTCCATAAAATCAAACCAAAAAGTTATCTAACCAAAAAATTATCATCAAACAAATGCAAGCTTTTTGGAAGAATATGATGATGGCGAACTCAAAAATCATATTGAAGTTGAGCTGGATCTCCTCCTCCTGGTGAACTCAAAAAAATTCGAAGCCAGGGCTGAGCTGAAATCAGTCGTCTTCCTCAAAATGACAGCTCAAAATTGGAAGATTTGTTGGCAACTTAAGAATTTAAGATTAGCACTCACGGTAACCCAAGGTGGTGCTTTGGTGAGATCGACGCCAACGGGCGCCCAGGTGGTGATTTGCTTCGGTGTGAGCGACGCTAGTGGGAGCCCGTGGTCGTAGGCGATGATAGGGAAAGATGCGAGTAATGGTGGTGGTCATGCCTACAGGAGCCTGAGAGATGGAAGGCGAGATCCATCAGCTATCGAAGAGCCCATGGATCCTGGAGTTCTTGATGAAATTAAACACAGAGAGAGAGAGGGAGGGAGAGGGAGATGATGGAGAACAGGGGGGAGATTATGGGGGGAGAGCAATACAGCGGTTTCCCCACAACTCATTTCCCCCACAAATTCAAACCGAAAATCAATAACTCCCCCCAAAATTTTTCAACTCTTTCTCAACCGTCTATTTTTAAACCTCACTCAAAGATTTTTTAACCCAATCAGAATTTGGAGGGGGAGACATTGGAGAGAGAGGGAAATGTTTAAGTTTTGATTTTTGATGTTTTTAAACCGAGATTTTTAAACATCACTCAAATTTTTAAATCCCACTCAGAATTTTGTTTTCCCCCCCAAAATTTAATCTTTGAGTTTCAAAGTTTCCAACCAAATTTTCCCCCCAAAATACAAACTCAAACTCATGTCCAAGTCATCAAACATTCAAAAAAATGCTCTCAATTTCTCATCTCCCAATTTCTCACATTCAAATTCTCTAAAACAAAATGTATTAACCAACATATCCAATTACCCAAATTCTCTTATCTCTTATCCATATTCTCTTATCCATTTTATCTTATCCAACAACTCTTATCCAATAACCCATGATAACATCCCTGTTTTATTTTATATATATATATATATATATATATATATATATATATATATATATATATATATATATATATATATATAGAGAATAATGGCTATCATACGCCATATGAGAGCCTCTCTCATACGCCCTCTCACATAAAGCACCCAAGTACAAGTCCACATGGGCTTGTACTTGGTTGTACTTGGGTGTTTATGTGAGAGGGCGTATGAGAGAGACTCTCATATGGCGTATGATACCCATTATTCTCATATATATATATATATATATATATATATATATATATATATATATATATATATATATATATATATATATATATATATATGGGCGTGGTCGGCTGCGAACGGTTCTCACGGGGTTGCCCGTGCGAACAAAAATTTTTTTAAATTTTTTTAAAAAAATTTTTTCCAGACTTTAATCCATACATATATACACCCCCAGGAAAAATAATGGGTGAACCCTAGGTGGATTTGACCCTCGATCAAGATGTTACAAATTTAACTGTTTCAGAACAATAGAACATTTCGTACCGATCCGATCAATGGGAAAATCGGGGGGATTGTCTTGATTTTTGATATGAATGTGTATTAACATGTTTAGAACACATTCAACGGTTTGGATCTATGAAAAAAATCAAAGAGAGGAAGTTCCCATGGAGTTCTCATGGGGGGAAAGTTCTCATTTGAACATTCCCATATATATATATATATATATATATATATATATATATATATATATATATATATATATATATATATATATATATGGATTTAATGTAGAAAAGATGGCACCTGATCTACTAGATCAGTGCCAAAACACAAAAAGGTGGAAAGTACAAGCCCAACATGGGCTTGTACTCGTTGTGGGGCCCACCTTTCTACGTCTTGGCACCTGATCTAGAAAGGTGGGCCCCACAACGAGTACAAACACATGTTGGGCTTGTACTTTCCACCTTTTTGTGTCTTGGCACATGATTGGCACCTGATCTATTAGATCATATGCCACCTTTTCTACATGAATCCATATATCTATTATACATTTGACAACTGTTTTTGAATTCTAGGGCTGATTAGGACAAGCTGACTTGATAGAAAGAGGGCCAGGATTTAATCTTGGGGAATGAACGGTTTAGATGAAGTTTTTGAGATAGATTTGCTTGATTCTTGGGTCCCACTTCTTTGTTGGGGAGATCAATAGATTTTTGCATGGGCTTTGAGCTGGGGATAGACTTTTTTGGGGATAGCACCAGCCTGTTTTTGAGATAGCAACAACCTATTTTTGGGGATAGCAACAGGCTTTTTTGGGGGAGATCAACAGTCATTTGAGCTTCCCAAGAGAGCATGTTTACCCAAGAGTTGGACTACAACCTAACTTTCAGAGTGGTGCAAGGCATTTGAGCATTTGAGCATCCTGGCGCAAATGCGTTTGAGCATTTGAGCATTTTCAGAGTGGCGCAAGGCATTTGATTTACAGAGTTGGATTTCTCTAGCCTTGGTTTACAGAGTTGGATTTCTCAATCGCAAAGGTCCCAGGTTGGAGTTCTCAATTTTTCTCCTTTCTCAATTATTCAAAGTTTTTTTACAAATTCTTCTCAATTTTTCTCCTTGCGCCAGGCATCAAAATCCCTAGCATGTTCACAGCTTTCTTTCTCTTCTGGCATCTCACGTGGGGGGTTCTTCTCAATTTTTCGTTTGAACTCATGCCTAAATGAAACTGGGGGTTGTTTGTGAGTTGTTCACGGCTTTTTTCACAGTTTTTTCCTTTGTGAGTTGATCAAACTTGGGGTTGTTCACAGTTTTTTTCGTTTGAACTCACAGTTCACAGTTTTTTTCGTTTGCCTTGTGGGGGCCTTGATTTTTTTGGTTTGTTTAAGAGTTGGATTTTTTTCGCAAGGAAACTGTAGAAAAACATTTCTACAAAGAAACTGTAGAAAATTGGGCATGTGTTTCTTTCACATCAATTCCGGCACGCCTAATTGACGCTAAAATTTTTTTTTGCGTTCACAAATATATTTTTACTCTAAAAATCAACAAAAAATCCCCAACGCCTAATTGACCTCATGCCTAAATCTTGAACAAGTGGGCATGAGTTTTTGGAGCAAGGGAATGGGGGGCGTCCAGATTTTCTCATCCAAGAGTTTCGTTTATTTAAGATTAGGGAAAATTGCCTTGAACCGAATTGTTTTCGCATCCAAGAGTTTCGTTTTTTTAAGATTTTCTATTGCAAGATGACGGGGGGTTTGACCAATTTTTTGATTTTTTCGCATCCACAACATGGTTCTCATCATCATTATTTGAGGGCTGCGAGGATCTCGGACTCCTCCTTGCTTCCCTATGTACGCTGCATCTCTCAAATGTAAGACGACCCAATTTCATTATTGAGTTCACTGCTGTCATGTTGAATTTTGAATTTTTGACCACTTTCAAAGTCTCAGCTCAATATAGAAATCGAGTATAAATTATTATTGAGTTCACTAATAGTCTCAGCTCAATATTGGTGGCCCAGATGTTTTGGTAACCTTACACATATTATTAATTTCTTATCTTCAAGTCTTAACCCATTATTATTTAAAGTCATAATGGATAAGACACATTATTTAAAGTCTCTTCGGATATACTGCACAGATAGTCATGCTCGATTTTCATTAGTCTTTTTTGGTTTCACAGCATTTCGCATCACCTGTCATCATTTCGCAAGATGTAAGGCAGCAAGGTACAAGGCAGCTCTTGGGGATCAAGGAGCATCATTTCGCAGCGGTTCCTTCTACAGTTTGTTCTTACAACGTAAATAAAAGTTTCGGTTCTTTACATGTTATAACCCCTCATTTTTTGGTTTGTTTCAATATATATATATTGGTTGAATTTGTCCCTATTTTCTGGAGTTTGTTCTTTCTGGTATTCGGTTCCCTATTTTTGGTTCATATTTAGAAATCCAGAGTCAAGGTATTTTTCTGGATTTTGTTATAAGTTTCAATATATATAGATTGGTTCATATTTCACATTTAGAAAACTGGATTGGTTCATATTTTTTGGTTTGTTCTTATCGAACCAATAAAGAACCTCTATTTCTGGAGTTTGTTATATGGGATATATCCCCCCTTACATCAACATTGATCTCTGGAGTTTGTTATATGGGATATAACCCCTATTAGGCACATTATTACTGTTTATTATTACTTCATGTTTCTTTCTCCTAAGTATGGTTGTTCCTTTTTTATAAAGTAAGTATGACATGAGGGCTGTCTAGATATTAAAGATGCACATTATTATTATTATTATTATTATTATTATTATCTTAATCTTTGGTTTTAGATTTCATGAACTAAATGCGCTAGCACACAAAATATCTATTATTGAATTACCCCGGGTGTACATGACCTCAATATAATGACTCAAATAGGCCTAAATGTATCCTACACCCATCACAGTATCTCAAACCACAGAGTACCATGAACAAGGTAACAATGTATCAAAAGAAAACCTGAAGTTAAAATAGAAATCTTAAGTTAAAATTGTAATCTGAAGATAAAATAGTCAAATGCATCACTTACTTGGGTCAATTCTATGTTAATATTGTATATTTAGATGATTTAAGTGATTCACTACAATCATGTGCTAAATATAAGTTAGATGCATATCCAAGCTTCTGTAAAGAAACATGATGCCACACAATCTAAAACATCACAAGATACACAAGGTAAAATGGTTATCAACATGTTAACCAGTGAGAGAAGCTAATGGCATATACATGCATATTAAATATTAAAATAAAACAAGATGTGGAAAAGTGATGTTTTTAGAGTTTACTTACTTGCATGCACAAGACTGGAGCCCGCCAAAAGTGAAGGCAGCTCTTTGGGTCCCTACCAACGCTGGGGTGCGAAAGCATGGGGAGTGAACATGATTAGACTGTACAAGTTTTTGTAACTGTGGATGCTAATGTAGACTGTACAACCATTTTTACAAGTGATATTTGGTTCTGGTTTTATTGAATTTCCCCTTACCGAGTCAGATATACGAGCCAAATTGGTTGTACCCATAAAATTAATCGATCAATACACCTTTAGAGATACCCAACCTTTGACTTGAACCCCTTTTGACCAAATCTCCACGACGGCGCCATCTACCACCTAGCGGCGACGGCGTCATCTACCACTTGGTGGCGACGATGTCATCTACCACCTGGCTGCGACTACCCATGACAACAACTGTGACGCTATGCAAGCCAAACTAGGTCGAGATCTCGATCCAAATAATTTCCCCCTTTTACACACACACCCTCCCTCTCCTTTGGCACTGCAAGAGGTCATTGCATCATGTGTGTGGAGATTTTGGTTCTCCGTTCAATATATGCACAAGTTTCTTCTGATTTTTTCCCACTTTGTCTGGTACATGATTGTTGAAATGGCCATCTTGCATACATATTTGTTTAATATTATTGGTTATCATTATTTTTAACATTTATTTTAAATGATTTAGTTGTAGGTTGGAGTTATTTGACCAGCCACATATTATAGCACTCACATTTGCTTCACATCAACATGCAACCGGTATGGAATTTGTTACTAGAACCAAATTTATAATATATACTTGATTTACATCATCAATAAAACTTATACTATACACTCAATATAGGAATATGTTAATAGTGACTTATCACGAGGAATATCAGCATCACAGAAGAGACACGCCCAGCATAGAACTCTTACTGAACCTACGTTTGACTCTTCACCACCGAATCATCGTCGCCTTGTAGCATTACGACGATGGCAAAATGAAAGGACTCACACTGATATGATTTCTGAACAAGAAGCTGAACCATCTGCCAGGTTATTATCTATATGACTGTACATAATATCGTATCAAATTAATGTAATTTAATTGTATTTAGTTTTGGATTTAATTTTGTATAGGTCCTTAGCTCAACGCAGAAGAAGAGAACGAGAAAAAGAACAAAGAAACATATCTCACCATATGACTCCTAATAGTATACATTATATACCTCAAGTAACATTTGCATTAACAACTTCTCCAACTGAACAAGAAGCTGGGGGCTCGGGCTCACGCAATGATGCAATTTTTTGAACAAAATATTGAACTTGTTGACAGGTTATTATCCACTTAATTATCCATGCAGTGATGCCTAAATGTAATTTAATTGTATTTAGTTTTGGGTTTAATTTGTATAGGTCTTTAGCTCAACGTAGAAGGAGAGAACGAGAACAAGAGCAACGGAACATATCTCGATATATGACTCCTACCAACATACTTAAAATGCCTCGAGTACAACCTACATCAACAGCTTCTCCAATTGTTAAGGAAGATGTGGGCTCAGCCTCGCTATTACTATGCAGGAAAACTCAACATAGAGTTGGTCCGCCAATGCAGGTGGATTTTGTTCGGTATTATCTTGGATCAATGAACATTCCATGCCCTCATTGCTCAGCCTTACATTGGTTGGATGAACAGTTGTCGAATTCAACTTTGACAGCACATCGTTTTGGAACCTGCTATTTACAAGGAAAAGTAAAATTAGATACACTTCTTGAACCCCCTCTACCACTTCGAGATTTATATGATGGTGACAGTGACCAATCAAAATCATTTCGACAATATACTCGGGAGTATAAAGCGGCTAATGCATTTACCAGCCTTGGCGCTTCATTGGATTGAAGATTGATTGCTAGCAGAGGTCCGACAACATTTACAATTCATGGAGAATTACGTCATCGAACCGGTTCACTTTTGCCACAACGGGATCAAACAGCAAGTTATTGTCAACTTTACATATATGATCCGGCTGCTGCTACAGAGTTACGAAGTAATAGAAATCCTAATTTGAGAAGGGATGTTTCAAGATTGTTTATCAAGCATAAATCCATTCATCCATCTGTATCGTCAAGCTTATACTGTTTTAACTCAAGAGGATTCATATGGTCATGATCTCCCCGAATATCTGCATTATAATTTAAACAAGGATCGACGACGATATAACCTGTCAACTATAGATGAAATTGCAATTATTTTACCTGGAGATGGCCATCGACCTTCTAAGATGCGAGATATTTTTTACATCTACGATGAAATAATCAACTAATGCAAATCAATGAGGCTTATGCTGCATACTTTCCATTGCATTATGTATTATTATTCCCTCATGGTCAGCTTGAATGGGAACCTGATTTTAAGCAATGGGATCCTTTGCAAATCAAGTCTCACATAAACGCCTTACATTTTGTGAGTATTATAGCTACCGTCTGTTTGAAAGACCTACCGAGTATTCTTCAATTTTGAGAACCGAAAAATTGTTCCAACAGTTCATATGTGATGCTTGGGCAGCAACTGAGCAGAATCATTTGACGTTCATCAAACTTAACTAGCAAAAACTCCGTTCAGAACTATATCAGGGTCTTGCAGATATTTATGCACATGGATGTGGAGACCAAATTGGCCAATGCATGATACTTCCATCATCTTTCACTGGTAGTGCACGTCACATGTTTGAAATCTTTCAAGACTCAATGTCTATCACACTGTATAACCAGCACCCGGATATATTTCTTACCATGAGTGCAAATCCAAAGTGGCTTGAAATAATTTCAGCTATACTGCCCAATCAAAGAGCTATCGATCGACCAGATTTAGTTGCACGTGTTTTTGAGTTAAAACGAAAGGCTTTGATGAAGGAGATTCATGTCAAAAATGTATTTGGCAGGAAAGTGGCACATGTATTTACAATTGAATTTCAGAAATGTGGGCTTCCACATATGCATGCTCTTTTCTTTCTTTGTGGTCCATATAAGATCCATACATGTGATCAAGTGGATGAGATTGTTTGTGTTGAATTTCCTGATCCAACTCAAGATCAAGAATTATTCGATACCGTGATGAAATGTATGGTGCACGGACCATGTGATGCTTGAAATCCAAATGCTTCATGTATGAAAAATGATAAATGTATTAAGAAGTACCCGAGAACTTATGCAGATTCGACAACCATGGATCGTGACGGCTATCATATATATCGTCGTTGTAATGATGGACATATCTATACTGTAAGGGGGCATCAGGTTGATTCGAGATGTTGTTCCACATAATAAGTATCTCTCCCTACACTTTAACTGCCATATTAATGTCGAGGTTTGTGTCGAAATAAGATGTGTCAAGTACATTCATAAGTACATTTATAAAAGTCATGATCGAGCCACCATGGTGTTGGGTGCAGTAGATGAGATCCAATAATACCATGATGCAAGATATATTGGACCACCAGAGGCAGCTTGGCAGATATTTGAGCATCCTTTACATTAGGAGATTCCGTCAGTACAAAGATTGGTCCTTCATTTACCAGGGAAATACCGTGTTATTTTTGATCCAGATGAAGATTCTGCTACAATAAGGTCTAGAGCTAAAAATGAGAAGACAACTTTGCCGGAATTTTTTAACATGTTGTGCATTACATGAATCGGCACGTGATCTTACTTACCAGGAGTTTCCTCAAAAGTTTTTGTGGAATCTATCCACAAATTTATGGACTCCAAGAAAATCAGGATATGCAATTGGTAGAATGTATTTTCCTTCTCCCAACTTTGGTGAGCGCTTTTATCTGTGGTTGTTACTAAGAGTTGTTAAAGGACCAACATCATGGGAAAATTTACGCACATTCAATAATGTAGAGTACTCTACATTCAAAGCAATGTGTGTTGCAAGAGGTCTGCTTGAAGATGATTCGGAATGGAAACAATGCCTTTACGAGGCTTCAATTATGAAAACGGGATATCAATTAAGAAGACTGTTTTATATTATTCTTATCGAATGTTCACCAATCGATCCACTTGCATTATGGAATCAATCCTCAATTCATATTTGCAACGACCTTCAACATAAAATTCCTGCTTTATTTGCAATTTCTACTCCAACTCAATGTCACCTTGAAGGTTATGGCTTATTCCTTATTAATGAATTACTTGAGGAGTCTGGCAAGTGTCTAGCTGACTTTCTGCCGATGCCATTTCTACGAGAGAGTGGAATGCAATTGTTGGCAATAGACTGTTGCATGAACATCAGGAACTCATAAATACATCGTAACAATTGGATGAACTAAAAGATGTTGATTGCCTAAACGATGCACAACATGCAGCTTATTCAGCAATTACTTCTTCTGTTTTTGAAAATAGAGGTACTACATTTTTGAGTGGTGGTGCTGGCACTAGAAAGACTTTTTTGTATAATGCAATAGCGGCAATGTTGCGTAGTCTTGGAAATATAATAATCACCGTCGCATCTTCTGGTATTGCATCGTTGCTACTTATTGGAGGTCGTACTGCACACTTAACATTTTGTATCCCGTTAGATGTGCATGATAATTCAATTTGTAATTTTAGTAAGCAATCCATACATGCACAATTATTCAGAAAAACAAAGTTGATAATATGGGAAGAAGTTCAGATCCAACATCGCCATTGTGTTGAGTCATGGGATTGATCGTTAAAAGATATTTATGATAACAACAGAGCATTTGGTGGTATTACCGTCGTTCTTGGTGGGGACTTCCAGCAAATCTTGCCAGTCATACCAAAGGAGGTTCGGGAAGAAATTGTTGGAGCCTCATAGAGACGATCTGCATTGTGGTGTTCTATAAAAGTTTTGATCTTGGACCAGAATATGCGGTTGACAAATTCATCTGTTGAAAATACAGATTTTGCAAAATTTATTTTGGAGGTATTTATTTGGAGACTCGATGATTTTAATAACCATTTTACTATAATTTACCATTACCTTACAATTATTTCTATTTATGTAATCGGTTGGCACAAATTCTAATGAAGTGGTGGAGCTTCCCTCCCATATATTCAGATGCAAGGATTTAGAAGAGTTATTACTAAGAATTTATCTGTAACTAGATATTGAGGGTGTGGTGACTCCAGCGTATCTGACTGAACGAATAAGTCTTTCTGCGCATAATGATGATGTTAATTTAATATACGCTGCTGCTTTACAAATTTATCGTGGACAACGGATTATATATCTAGCTGCAGAAAAAATGGCTGAATCTGAAGAAACTGATCCTGCCATTATAAATCGTTATCCGACCGAGTACATAAACTCTTTGTATCCTCCTGTGTTGCCACCATTTAAACTTGACCTTAAGGTTGGTTGTCCAATTATTTTACTGCAAAATATAGCACCTAAAGATGTGCTTTGTAATGGCACACAACTGATGGTTCTTAGATGTGCATCATGTGTGATTGAAGCTCAAATTATGAATGCGGATAAAGCTGGCAGTTTTTTGTTTATTCCAAGAATATCTTTGTCCTCATCAACTTCAGAGTTACCTTTTCATATGACAAGATGCCAGTTTCTAGTTCGTGTAACATATGTCATGACAATTAATAAATCTCAAGGACAATCTGTAAAGTTCGTTGGGGGTTGACTTGCGTAACCCAGTTGTTAGCAATGAGCATCTTTATGTGGCACTTTTCAGGTGCACATCTTTTGATCGTGTTAGTGTCCTGTCGTTTGATTCAAATAACACAGTTAACATCGTTTATCCAGAAGTCTTGCTATGGATCTGTTGATGACTATTATATGTAAGTAAACATCTTTTTATTTATTTTATTCAAAAAAATCCTTTATCATTTGGTCGTTTGTTGTTATACTTATGCTTGCTACACACTAATGATTTGTATTATTTTTAATGAAGGACTACAGGATGTGGACAAGGATTACTATTTATGGAAATGTAAGAAATTTTTTAACTTTAAAACAAATTTAACTAAAATTTTAACTTTAGTTTGCTAAAATATTGGTTTGTATTTTTTTACAGAAGGATGTTAAGAAGGATGCTTATGTGTGTGAAACAGTAAGCTGCTAAACATACTTTGTTCTATACTATATTTGGTCTTAGTTGTTTTTTATCGTTTTTGTAATTATAGGTTAAATTACTTCGAAACATTAATAGATCTGTCAAGTTACGTCCTTACACGAGAATTTGGGGAGATAAGGTATGCATGCCATTACAGCTGACATCATTTTCTTATTAAGAATTTTTATACTAGTAACTATGTTATTATTATAATTTTTAGTTAGTTGAAAAAGGAATAGTACAAGCAAATGTGACAGGGCTCGATCGCCATCACTGGAAGATATTCCTTGTTGAGCGTGATTGGATACTCAAAGCTCGATCGTCGCCGCTCCCACCTAACAAGGTAAATAAAGTTTTAAATTTAAATTTTTTGTATTATCAAATAATTTATCTCTAACAAGTTTATGTTTTTTAATTACCTAGGTTATTGCTCATCTAAATGGCACTGTCTTATGGATTCCGATTGAGACTCACTCTCTTTATATGTGATGAGCAATATGTTTTCTGCTGAAACATGAGAAAGGTCAAAATAGTGAGGGTAATAAACCATCATAACTTTACTTTTTGTTTCAACCTAAAATTAGTAATTTATTTCTCTACTAAAAGGTGGAATAATATGTTTTGTGTCCATTTAGGAAATTGGGCTTGGATGTCACTGATCTTGTTGCGGTAGTTGCGATCAAGGAGTATGTTTGTTGGCTTGATGTCTCGGTGGACCAGTGGCTCGGGCTTTGTTTCGGGGAAGCAATACATATTTTGCTCAACCTTGAGTGTATTGAGCTTTTGTGTTTACAGAATAAATATTTGGTGAATGTGCATGTGAAAAGTCTCAATCAAGTCATTTTCTTTGTGCTTTTGTTGTCGTTATTGTTGGTCTACATGAATTGATGGACACATGGTGCTATCTTCTTGAGTATGTTTGCACAATCTTTTTTCTCCTTCAATAACTAAAAATATCGGGTGGTGGAAGTTACAAGTTGAGAATAAGGGGTTTGCATATAGTAAACAACCAATTACTAGAGCATGTAAATTCATTACAATTGTGGAATGATCATTGACGTTCTGTTTACATGAAAGATTTGCTACTTAAAATCAATTGCTTACAGTGTCATGCAAAATTTTCTTTTAAATTCATCTCATGGATCATAATTTACAAGTTGAAAATGGGGGGGTGCATATAGTAAACAACCAATTACTAAAGCGTAAGTTCATCACAATTATGGAATATCACAATTATGGAATGATAATAGTTGTTTTGTTTATATGAAAGATTATAGATTTGTCATTCAAAATCAATTGCTTATGGTCCCATGCAAAAATTTCTTTTAAATACATTTCATGGATCATAATTAGGTTAGTTTACAGCTTCATTCTCTGAATCCAGAGTGATGCAACATATTCTAGACAAACAAACATCTCTTTAACATATTCTACAGCTTCACTCAAAGATCTAATATGGCTCTTTAACAAGATTTATAAACAACCACAATCAATAAGAGGAAATGACATACCTTCTCCAATATTCATAATAACAAATCAGCGTATACGTAAGTACAATACAATTTATGGAGAATCAAAGTTTCTTGGGAATATCAGAGTGCCCGCAATTAATGCATTTGGGAAAAAAACATTAACTTGCACTTAATGCTGCAGACCAAATGATCTCTCCCTCAACGCAGGGCCCACCGTCTCTTCGACCAATTGGGCAAAGATGAGAATAATCTCCCGCGCCAAAGGCACCCGTGCCGATAGCGTCCCGCTAAATTTTTTTACGCTAATTTGTTGTTCCATGTCGAAGGCACCCACACCGAATGTGTTGTTCAGCACCAAAGGCGCACGTGCCGCTAAATATTTTAACGCTAGTTTGTTGTTCCGCGCAATTTTGGTTGTGGAAATAATTTTTTGGGGAACAAATATTTTGTGGGGGAAAATCTTAAATGAACCGTGCCCGCAGGCACGGGTTATGATTAGTATATATATAAGAGCCTCCTTACCTCGGTTACAGTGTAGTCGATCTCTGAGTGATTTGTGGCCTCTGCGTCGTCCCTGTTTGGGGGGATCCGATAGCTCTCCGGTGCCCCTCCCCTATCCACTCCCCTCCCCTCACTCCATATTCCCTACTCCGTCCTCTTAGCCTCCCCTTCCAACCTCCAAGGCCTCATCGAGCTCCGGGCCTCCTCTCGCATCCTCTCTTGTGGACGATGATGATTCTTCTCCTAAGGCGGTGAATGGCGTGGTTGACGTGGTTGTCCTTCCTGGCGTTGGCAACATGGATCTTCCCTGGATCCCCGTACCGAATCGACGGTGATCTGCTTCCATCAGGGGCCCCTTTGGTTCTAGGGATGGCGATGGCAGGCACTCGGGTCGTAGCGGCGGAAGGTTTCCTGGGAGGGGTGGGGGCAGAAGTCATCCCCCTGTGTTGATGCCTCCACGTGTGGAGGGTGGCACCCGTCCCCCTTGAACCTTGCTACTTCGAGCTCTTCTACCGACCATATGTTTGATAAATTGTCAGTGTCGGCGACTCCCTCAATTCCCCGATCCTCCTACGTGACCTCTACCTCCTTCAGTGCAATTTGTGCCCCGGGGCTCCTGCTACCCCCAGCTTCAGTCTCGACTTTTCTCCTTCCTCACTGATCAGAGATGGGGTCTTCATCGACATCCTGTTGTCTGACATCGCTCAGGCGGTGGGGAGATGGGTGCACATACTGGTCGGTTACATCGTCGGCCCCGGCCTTATTATGGACACCTCAAGTCATGGATGGTGAGGACATGAAGACCAAGGTAGAAGTTCATCTCCATTCCAAGGAAAATGGGTTTTCTTCTTCAAGTTCGACTCAGACGTCGACTGCAGCGACGTCCTCCATGGAGGCCCTTGGCTTCTAGATGGTTTCCTCCTTGTGCTCAGACGATGGGCCCCCACATTGGGCTTGATCGCGATCTCCTCTCATCCGTGCCTCTGTGGGTCTGATTCCCCCAACTTCCCATGCAATTTTGGTCCACTACTATCCTTGGCAAATTAGCAAGTGCGGTGAGGCACCCCCTCTTCATCGATGCCGCCACCGCCAATGCCTTCGTCTCTCATATGCACGATGCTTTGTTGAAGTTGACGCTACATCCGTGTTCCCTGCATCCATCTCGGCCCGTCTTGCCGACAGCTCTGTCATCCCTGTTGCCGTGGAGTATGAGCACATCCCCCCTGCTTGCACTGTCGATGCTTTGGCCACGACATTCACTAGTGTGCCACCCCGTCACGCCCCCCCCTGTATCGTCGTATGAAGAGAATGACCGCCAGCAGCCTTCCCTGCCATGGAGATCTGAGCCCCCCGCATCCCCCAACCCTCCCTCTAGGGGTGAGACCCCAGCTGCCCCTCCTCCTCCTGCTACTCTGGTTACAGGTCCCAATACTCTGCCCCCTCAAGTAGCCCCTCTTCTATCCCCCCTGATGATGACGTGGTTCCCTCTGTGACTGTTGCCGACTTCACTCCTGATGCGGATGACTTTCTCGACTCGGATGATGATGTGGAGATTGTTGCCGTGGTGGACAAGCCTTATGTGAACCAGGACGCTTACCGCCGTACTGGGGCTACTGTAGACCTGTCCTATTCCAATGCTGCCTCCGGTGTTGAGACCCCATCAGCTCCCTCACCTAAAGGTACTTCCCTGCCCTCAGCTCTTGGTATGCCTATGTCTATTGTTGCACCAATATTCTCCCCTCCCTCTCCCTCGGGTGTGCTGATTGCTGGCACCCCTCTCCCCCCTTTGGGAAATTCGTGTGATGCTGTAAACTGTGCAAAAGTCGCAGCTAGGGTCCCTGACGGCCATGCCGTTCCTGTGGTGCGTGAGGATGTGGGGCCTGATGGGTACTCTGGAGTTGTCTTGGGAGATCAGTTGGATGTCTTGAATGGTTCGGGGATGTTTCGGCAGTGCAACTGGGGGTAGTTGGTGTGTGCTCACGGGCTGATGCCACGATGGCCTGTGAATCCACTTCTGTGGTGGGACTTGCGGTATCCATGAGAGACTCGGGAGGGTCCCTACTTCATTCTAGCCTTATAGTAAGGGGAGAGATCCTGAGTGTGATGGTGTGGCTACACCGATGTCTGATTTTGTCGAGGTGTCTGAACTTATTGTTGGTGGTGGAACAGTGTTGTGTGGTATTGCTAGTGATGATAGGTGCGCTGAGGATTTTACAGCTTGATTTGCCGACTTTCTGCCCATTAGCCCGGTGTGTGTGGACTCTGCCTGCCCGCCGTGCTCTTCCCCTATTCTGCCCCCATCTGAGTGTCCTGTCCCGTCCACAATCCCCAACCCCGCGTATGCCATCACCACAAAAAACACAAAAAACACAAAGAAATCCAACTCGGGAGGGCTGGCCCCCTCCCGAGTGTCGGCCCGGAGCCAAACCCCCCACATTGTTTAATCATGTCAGTTTTAGTCTAGAACGTTCGGGGTTTGAATTCTAAGGCTCATCGGAGGGATGTGAAGCACCACATCAGTAAGCACATGGCTCCTCTTGTGGGTCTTCTTGAGACTAAATTTTTGGACCACAATGGGGATGTTGTGTCCTCTTCTTGCCCTAAGGGGTGGGTGACCTTCCACAATTATGATCATGTCGCGAAGGGTACGGTTCGGATCTTAGCTAACCCGGGGGTCTGGGGTTGCTCCATCCTCTCTTCCTCTACCCAGCACATCACGCTATCCTGCAAGAACCTGGGGGCTTGTCCAACTTCATATCTTTTGTCTACACCCATAATCTGGCTCCGGAACGGGGTAGACTCCGGGATTCTCTTCTTAGTGACTCTTCCATGATTGGGAGTGGTTCTTGGGCGGTGATGGGGTCAATGTTACCCGGTTTATTGATGAAAAGGAGGGTGGCCGCACTCTTCTGCCCAGCCTTTTGGGGGACTTCAATAGATGTATCGATGGATGCGGATTGGATGACATGCAGTGTGTTGGAGATCACTTTAGCTGGAGTAACAACTCGTCCGATTGTTCCTGTATCTCCTGTAGGCTGGATAGGGCCCTTGTCAGCGCCATTTGGATTGCCACCTTCCCTGATGCCTTTTCCTCTCCCCCCCCGCCCGCACCAGAGACCACTCTCCGCACTGATACAGATTATCCTCCCTCCTGACTCTGGACCCAAGCCCTTCCGCTTCTTCAGTCATTACCTCCAGATTCGTGGATTCTTCAACCTTCTGTATACGGTTTGGCGAGAGCAGTTCATGGGGTCCCCTATGTTCAAACTGGTCTCCAAACTCAAGGCTCTTAAGGAGGCCATCCGTGGTTGGCCCTCGGCTCGTCGTCCATTCCCCCTTTTGAGGTAGTCAGGCAGGATATTTCTACATTGCGAGCTAGGCCTGATTTCCACTTGTGCCCAGATCTTATTTGCCAGGATCGTGCCATCTCCCATACACTCGTGTCTAGTCTTGATTGTGAAGAGAGCAGGGCTAGGCAGAAGAGCCGCCAGACTTGTCATGCCCAGGGGATAGGAACACCAGTTTCTTCTATGCGCTTCCAGAGACCGTGTTGCTAGCAACAATCTTCTGCACCTGATTGGTCCAGGGGGGACCCTGCCACCAAGATTGACTCCCTCTGTTCCGAGGCGATGGACTTCTTCTCCACTCTTTTCCACCAGGACTCCAACTGTTCCTCCTTCCCTGAGGTGATCCCCAAACGTATTTTATCACAGGGTGCTTGTGATTGGATCGGGCAGCGTGTTTTGGATCTGGAGATCAAGGAGGCCCTATTTTCCTTGGATAGAGATAAGTCCCCATGTCCGTATGGATTCCCTCCCTTGTTTTTCCAGGAGTTATGGGGGGTGGTGGGTGGTGACGTGCTTTGGGCCGTTCACTCCTTTTTCATCTTCGACGGTATCCTCAGGCAGATCAACCACACCTTTCTTACTCTGATCCCCAAATCTCCCACTGCTACGTCCCTTGGAGACTACCATCTGATCTCCTGCTACAATGTGAGTTACAAGAATATATCAAAGGTTCTTAGTCGACGTCTTGCTGAGGTTATTCCGGACTGCTTTCCTGGAATCAGTCTGCGTTCATCAAGGACAGGCTCATCTCAGACTCCTCGATCCTGGCCCACGAGCTCATTTGTGACTTCGCTGCTTCTTTGGGGGATCGTGCATGTATTCAGTTAGATCTGCAGAAGGCCTTTGATAGCATCACCGGTAGTTTATCTACTTCTTCCTCTCCTGCCTCGAATTTCCCCCCTCCTTCATCCGTTGGGTTAAGGTTTGTGTCGACTCTCCTTCGTTTTCGGTGCTGGTTAATGGTTCCCTTGCTAGTTTCTTTGAAAGTAATCGGGTGTCCGCCAGGGTGATCCCATCTCCCATTTCCTCTTCGTCATTATTATTGAGGCCTTCACTCTCCTGATGGATCGTGCCTCCCTCTCCGGTGCCATTCACCCCCCCTTAAGAGGGGATGCTTACACATCCCCTCTCATATGAAAGATGTCCTTCTGCTGCCTAGGAGTCATGCTGATTTAGGAGATCGCATTCCTTTTGCTCAGCGTCTCCAGACTAGGCCACCAACGTCTTCCTCCCGCATTAGGAATAACGGAAATCCGTTCTCCATCCCCCCAGACGGAAAAAAGTAGGAAGGCCGCCTAAAGATAAGCTGCTAAGTTTTGGTGTATCCACTTCGGCATATAAGGTGCAGAATTTCTGAGTTCCTGCTTCATTGGGCCTCCATTACTCCCCATTTTCTGCTAGTTCATTTGAAGCAACCTCAGAAAAGTGGACAACATGTTGCTATTTTGCAAGGCTGAGGCCGACTCTTTTGCTGAGCTTGGTAGGCTTCTATCTTCTTTCCATCTCCTGACTGGCCTTGAGGTGAACATGGCCAAGAGCAAGTTGATCCTTATCAAGGGGTGTAGTATTGGTGTAGAGCTCTCTCTCCTACTTGGCATACCTATTGTCGTCCCCCGGTCAGATATCTTGGGCTGCCTCTCTCTTCCACACATCATATCGCGAAATCTTCTCTTGTCTCGTCGATAAATGTAGAGCCAAGATTTCTAGCTGGTCGTCTCGTCTCCTCTTTACTTCTGGGTGTATTGAGCTGGTTCGCACGGTTATTCATGGTTTTCTTTCCTACTGGATCCAGTCCTACCACATCCCTGCTTCCATTCTTGCAGAGATCGATCTTATGTGCCGCGACTTCATTTGGGGGTCCACACTTCACCTTTGGCATGGGGAGGATATGTGCCTCCCCAAGAGTGGGGGAGATTGGCATGTGCTCTCTTCCTGAGGTGGGTGTGGCTACGGGGGCTAAGCTTCTCTGGAGATTACTTCACTCGCCCTGTCCTTGGGCTTCCTATATGTGTGCTGCTTACCTGAAGCATACCCCTCTCTTCCAGTGTGAGGCCTCTGTCTTGGATTCAGGTTCTTGGAAGCATGTTCTCAGGTGTCGCGATTCTACTACTACCTACTTCCGTATGGTTGTGGGTGATGGGCACTCCTCGTCCTTCTGGTTCGACCCCCAGCTTCCTTGTAGGCCACTGGCCAAGCTCTGCCACACTCCCTGAGATTCTGATGTGCCACTGACTTCTGGGATGGTGAGACCTGGCGTCTACCTGACTGCATTGCTCATCTCTAGCCCCACTTTACCTCTACTCCTCTCCACGATGGTGTTGATTCTTGGGAGTGGGCAACGACGGGTGGTTGTTCCCTTCAGTCTGCCTGGTCTTAAACCCGCCGTTCGATCCCTCTTTCTCGACGTGCGACTCTGTGTTGGTTCCCTTGGCATGTCCCTAAGTTCTCGCTCACCCTCTTGCATGCCCTTTCTGATCACCTTCCGATCTCATATCAGCTTTCCAGGCATGGCATCCTGGGGTAGTCCCCCTGTGTTCTCTGTGGCTCTCACCCGGAGACGATTCGACACGTGTTCTTCCGTTGTGACTACAGCGCTTTTGTCTGGCGGTGTGCAAACTCCGGCTTGGCCTTCCCGCCTGCTCCAAATCCATCATCGTTGATGCCCACATGCTGAGGCAGACGTTTGGAGCATGGGGACCTCTCCGCGGGGTAAGCTCTCCTTGCTAGTTTTCTCTGCGGCTGTTTGGCATATCTGGTGGGAGTGCAACAACCGGATCTTTTGCTCCAGGGCGTCCCCCATGGATGTCCTTCTCTCTAGGATCTCCTTTGATGTATTTGATGCTATGATTTCTCGTGACCTTGAGGACGTTGAGTCTGTTGACCGTCCTTTTTTTGGGAACTGTGGGCTTTCTTAGGCCGTTTTTGGGCGCCCCCAGTACAGTTTTCCTTTTCTTGGTGCTTGCCTGGTAGTTCTAGCGTAAGGTGATTGCTTCACATCCTCTCCCTTACCTGCTTTGTTTGTTGGTTCGCAACCTGATGTAGTCCCATGTTTATACATATATACACACTCACTTACTTTTCATATATATATATAAGAAATCCCGGACGACTACTCAGACATAATAGACATAGTTTTCACAAAGAAAGATTTTATTTAACAAGAGAGATAGACTTACGACTTACAAGAAACTGAAGATATCACACAGGTTTACAAAAGGGACTGAAAGTGCTTCAACACACAAGCTGGAAATAAATTTTTACAGAGATTTTCTAGATGGCAGACTCTGCCTCCTTGAGTCTAAGAGGGAGGTATTTATAGAGAAGGGAGAGTTTCTTCGTTACGAATAAAAGTTACAAAAGATGCTTTAAATAAGTTCCTTTTTGGAAAAGCTTGTCGTCCACTTATCTGCTTAGTGCGGTTGGTGAGTGTGGTGGCTGAGTGCTCCACTTGTTAAAAGTACGATGGCTGAGTGCTCCACTTGCTAAAGTAAGTGCTCAATAGCTGCCAAAGATGTGGCGGCTACTTTTGTCTTGTATTGCTACATACCCTGTTGATTTTACCAGCTGCTACTATTGCCATATGCTTTAGTCCTCCATTATATTGATTAGGTTAGTGTTACGCCTATTTGGCCGAGGCCCGGAAGACACAAGCCCAGAAACCCGACCTCCGGTCAAGAGCCCACCTGCACACTCGGGCCCACTCGATAAGGCCCTATGGGGGACTCCCCCCAAATATCGATCCGACCCGGCCCCGGTAACATACGGGTCACACACCCACTCCAGCGATAAACCGCTACCTCGATCCCACTACCACTTAATGGCAGTAATGGGGAGAGGCTGGCGTGGCGCAGGAAGCGGCGACGAGGGGCGGATCGAGGGGGCACGATTGGGGGCGGACGAGCGACGTGGGTCGGGGGCAATCACGGCGAAGGTCTATAAATGGGCTAGGAGGACAACAGGATAGGGGACCGCATCTCAGGTATCTAGAACCTAAGGTACTCCATCAACGACCTAGTTCCCCCATTTCATTTCCTTCCTCCCCCGCTCGCGCCGAGAGACGCCGTTCCGATCTCCTCACGAGTCGAACCGTCTCCGTCGGGCCTCCTCTTTCAGATCTCTGTCTGACTTAGGCATCGGAGGGGATTTGGCCGGAACCAAGGTCCGGCCCCCTGACGAGCGTTCTCACCTACGCAGGAGGGCATCAGATCAACGGACCGAGGCTTCCCCTCCGCCCCTCGTCGACCACGCAACCAGCTGGACGATTGAGGCTTCCCCTCGTCGTCCGACCGCCGAGGCCGAGCGCAACCCACCGAGGCCGAGCATCTCGACCCGGGCCGAGGCTTCCCCTCGCCCCTCGCCGATCACGCATATAACTGGACGACTGAGGCTACCCCTCGTCGACCTACCTCCGAGGCCGTGCTCGTCTGTCCGAGGCCGAGCATCTCAACCAGGGCCGAGGCTTCCCCTCGCCCCATCTGCACCGATTTGAAGCCCCCGAGGGACCCGAGCGGGCCCCTCGACCACGTTGACCGGGTTCTCCGCGGTCAACGCTTTGTAGTGAGAAAACACTCTGAAACATCTGGCGCCGTCTGTGGGAACGAACTGTCCCACGAAGAAACAAACCACATCTGCGATGACGCGACCTCCCTCATCTCGGCGAAAGGAGAGCGAGGCTCTGACGCGGGGCGACAGGGCCCGCCATCGTTGGCAAGAATGGGCACGGGCCCGACGCGAGGGGGATCGTGAGGAAAGGGCCGAGAAGCCCTCCCCTTCCCCACCGGTCGGGAGACCGAGTGCGTCCGTAACGGCGCGCAGCTCGGACGTGGCTTTGGTGGTGTCAGTGGTCATAGACACTACCATGGTACGACGGCTGCTTGTTGACACCGGCAGCTCCTGTGACGTCCTCTTTATGTCAACCCTGGAAAAGATGGGGCGGCGGAAAGAAGACTTACGACCTCGCTCGGGTCCCGTGGTTGGATTCACGGGTCACTCCACCCCCATCATCGGCACGATCCATCTCCCGGTAACGCTCGGAGACGCACCGGACTCGGTGACCCTGGCGGTGGAATTCATCGTATTGGGGATCGGGTCGGAATACAATGGGATCATCGGCCGACCCCTACTCAACGCCGTCGGCGCGGTAGTCTCGACCCTCCATCAGACTATCAAGTTCCGAACGCCGGGGGGATGGGGCAAGTCGAAGGCGACGCGGGGAGACCGAGTACCTGCTATCAACTGGCGGAGGAAGGTCCCGAGGATCGTCTAGCCCACTGGATGGCCGCGCTCGACTTGAGGAGTGGGCCTAGGCCCGCCCCTGCGGAGGAGCAGGAGCAAATCCCGGTCACAGACATCGAGGGCCGGTTCGTCTCGATCGGGAGAGGGCTGAGCCAGGACCTAAGGGATCAGTTGATCGAATGCCTGGAGGCGAACCTGGACATCTTTGCTTGGTCACCGGAAGACATGCCCGGCGTAGACCCCCAGGTGATCGTCCACCAGATCAACGCCGACCCCAACTTCAAGCCGGTTAGGCAGAAGAAGCGCAACCTGGGCGGCGAGAAGATGAAGGCAGCCTCCGAGGAAGTGGGGCGTCTCCTTGATGCCGGCTTCATACGAGAGGTCTGGTACCCGGAGTGGCTGTCGAACGTGGTGATGGTCAAGAAACCCAACGGGAAGTGGCGAATGTGCGTGGACTTCAGCGACCTCAACAAGGCCTGCCCCAAGGACAGCTACCCCCTGCCGCGCATCGACCACCTGGTGGACAACGCATCGGGGTACGAGATGCTAAGCTTCATGGACGCTTACTCCGGATACAATCAAGTCCAGATGGACCCTCGGGACGAAGAGATGACAGCCTTCACGACGGACCGGGGAACTTACTGCTACAAGAAGATGCCCTTTGGCTTGAAGAACGCGGGGGCCACCTACCAGAGAATGGTTAACAAGGTTTTCAGCTCCCAGATCGGGAGGAACCTGGAAGTCTACGTCGACGACATTCTTGTCAAGTCAAGGCGACCGGAAGACCACATCGCCGATTTGCGGGAGACCTTCGAGCGGTTGCGGCGACACCACATTCGGCTCAACCCCGCGAAGTGCACGTTCGGGGTAAGATCTGGCAAATTCTTGGGATTTATGATAACTAACCGTGGCATTGAAGCTAATCCCGACAAGATCGAGGCGCTGATCAACATGCGCGAGCCGACGACGATCAAAGAGCTACAGAGGTTGAACGGGCGCATCGCAGCCTTGGGGCGATTCCTTTTCAAATCAGCGGAAAGATCGCTCCCCTTCTTCAAGGTCCTAAGGAAAGCGATCGCGGAACCTCCAGACAATAGGAAGACGATACTTTGGGACGAAGACTGCTCCAGGGCGTTCGGAGACCTCAAAGAGTATCTCCGCAGCCCACCTCTCCTGTCCAAACCACGGGAAGGGGAGTCGCTGAGCCTTTACCTGGCGTGCGCGGAGGAAGCTGTGAGTTCGGTCCTGATCTGGGAGGACGGTGGGGTGCAATGGCCGGTATATTACACGAGCCGGATCTTGAAGGGGGCGGAGGTGCGATACTCGCCCATGGAGAAACTGGCGTACACCCTCGTCCTCTCAGCACGAAGGCTCCGACCCTATTTCCAGGCCCACACCATACTGATCCTGACCGACTCGCAACTGGAGCAGAACCTCAAGAGGTTCGATCGAATGGGAAGGATGCTAAACTGGGGAGTGGAACTGAGCGAGTTCGACCTCCGATTCAAACCACGCACGGCCATCAAAGGGCAGGCCCTAGCCGACTTCATCGCCGAGTGCACAGCGGGAGGAAATGACCCCCCGGAGGAAGAAGGCCCGGCGACGGTAACTGCTCAACCCCTGTCCTTTCTTTCGGCTGACCACTTTCAGCCAGGGGATCCAGGAGCGTGGATAGTCCATGTGGACGGGTCGGCCACGCAGTCAGGAGGCGGGGCGGGGATTGCAATCCGATCTCCGGAAGGGAACATTGTGGAATACGCGTTGCGGTTCGAGTTCCCAGCCACGAACAACGTGGCGGAATACGAAGCAGTGATCAACGGCCTGAGGCTGGCCCTGGAGCTCGGGGCCAAGTCCGTCCGCCTCCTCAGCGACTCGAAGCTCATTGTCAACCAACTCTTGGGGAGTTACGAGGCACGGGAGGGGGCGATGCAGAGATATCTCCCTGTCGCCAGAACGGCGATGTCCAAATTCAAGGACGTGGAAGTCTTGCACCTCCCGCGATCAGAGAATGCGTGGGCAGATGCGTTGTCGAAGCTGGCCTCGTCCTCACCAAAGGAACTGGGCCGCACCATCTACGTGGAGAACCTGCCGTCCCCCAGCACGGAGGAGCACGAGGTGATGGCGATCGACCAAGAACCCACCTGGATGGACCCGATCATCCGGTACATCACTCATGGAGAGGTGCCGACCGATGGGGACGAACACCGAACCCTGGAGAGAAAGTCGCTCTGATACGTGATCCATGAAGGGACGCTCTATCGGAGACGCTGGACCAAGACGGACGTCCTCCCATACCTGAAGTGCATCGGACCGCAGGAAGCTGACTACGTCCTACGGGAGGTTCACGACGGGATCTGCGGGAATCACCACGGGGGCAAGATAGTCGCACAGAAGATCTTGAGGCAGGGATACTACTGGCCGACCCTGGCCCAAGATGCAACAAGCTACGTCCAGAAATGCCAAGAATACCAGAAGTATGCCCACCACATCTCGATTCCTCCGTCAGAGCTCATCCCTATCGTGAGCCCCATCCCCTTTGCGAAATGGGGGCTCGACATCCTCGGACCGTTTAAACCGGGACGAGTGCAGCGGAAGCATCTGATCATGGCAGTGGACTACTTCACCAAGTGGATCGAGGCCGAACCGTTGGCCACCATCACGTGGAAGAAAGTGAAAAGCTTCGTATGGAATTCCATCATCTCCCGATTCGGAGTGCCACGGGCCATCGTCACAGACAATGGGAAGCAGTTCGACTCCGCAGGGTTTAAAGATTTTTGCGAGGAATGGGGAATCAAGCTCCTCTTCGCCTCAGTAGCACACCCCCAGACCAACGGGATGGCAGAAGCGGCCAACAAGTGCATCATAGAGCCCCTCCGAAAGAAAGTGAAAGACGCTGAAGGGAACTGGCCAGAAGATCTCCCCGGGATACTCTGGTCATACCGGACGACCCACAAGGAGGCTACTGGCGAGACCCCATTCATGCTCACCTACGGGGCCGAGGCGGTGGTGCCGGTCGAATTGGGTGAAGAATGTCTCCGCCTCAAATACTTTTACGAAGACCGGAACTCCCAGGGCCTGGGGCTCAATCTGGAGCTCCTCGACGAGCGACGGGAGCAGGCACTGGCCACCATCATCTGCCAGAAGCAGAGGGTGGCCCGATACTACAACGCTCGGGTGCAGGGGAGAAGCTTCCACCTTGGGGACCTGGTCCTCCGGAAAGCGGGCTTCAACACCGATACCGCTCGCAAAGGGAAGCTCGCGGCTAGATGGGAGGGACCCTACAAAGTCGTCGAGGTCCTCGGACCCGCAGCCTACCGACTAGCCGACATGGAGGGGAGGATTCTCACTCACACTTGGAATGCGGAACATTTACGCAAGTACTTTCAATAGAGGTATCATTTCCTATGAAATAAATTTGTTTTGAATTCATTCCTTTCCAGATAAAGCAAAAAGATATACAGAAGGATGCACGAAGAGGCCGAGGGGCATTCCCCTCCCTCATTTTTCTCCGGGGGCACCGGTGGAGCCACAGGCTGGCAGCCCACTAGGGTCTCCCCCCTTACTCCGTTCGACGTCAGAGTACATCCGAAGATCCCCGAAGTTGACCCCCGAGAGCGGGAACTTCTTTTGGATCTCGGACTGACACCGGGCGAAGCCCTTCTCGAACGCCTCCGATAAGGCGGTCTCAACAAAGGAGGTGGCATACTCCGCCACAGCATCCTGAGCGATCCTGGCCGGATCCACCTCCTCCAGCCCCCGCATCCGGACCTCTAAGGTCTCGATCTGGCGTTGGTGCTCCGCCCTCTCCTTCTCGATCTCCCGGGTTCTTTCGCCGAGTTGGGCAAGAAGGACCCTCGCCTGCTCCTCCGCCACTTCCAGACGATCGGAGAGCTCCAAGGCCTCGGAGGCAGCTGCAGGGTTGGGGATCTGCACAGCTCCTCCAGATGTGCCGACGCCTCTCAAAAGCTCGGCGAGACGCGCCTCGGCATCCGACTTTGCAGCCAGAGCCAAGGCTCTCTCTCAGTCCGCCTCCTCCAGGGCAGAGGACAGCTCAGTTACGCGAGAATCCAAGGACTGGACCCGCGCTTCCTCTAACTGACCTGCCTCTCCCTTCTCGCCAGGGGCCTCAGGGCCTTGCCCGGCGTCGGATTTGGCTTTGGGAAGAGCCGCGAATTGGCGCCTCATCGAGAGGCCCACCGAGGACAACTGCACCAAAGCAACGAAGGTAAGACGGCAAAAGCAGCTGGAGAAAGGGGGGACAAGCAGAGACACGCTACCTGTTGACCAGCCTGGATCACGAAGGTATCCAAGCAATCACCTCTGACTCCGTCCAACACCACCTGATCGGGAGGGAGACAACAGTTCTCGGCCACTCGAGCGGCGGCTCCGCGGCTCGAAAACACCGACTCCTTCTCCCCCACTGGGAAGTGTGGACGAAGAAGACCCTCCCCTGACGAAGGGAACTCGCCAGGAGCGGAGCGGAACGCACCAAGATACTGACTGTAAGCATCAGGGAGAGAATCGTCTGGGAGGGGTGAAGGGCCGACCCACGGCCAGGCAACCTCAACGGGGGCGGGTCGAGGTAGATCAGCAGTCGGCAAGACGCCAACTCCCTCGTCTCCCTCGCGGACCCTCTTGGAAGACCCCAGCAAGGGAAGAGAGGGAGATGATACCTTCTTCCTTTTTGAGCCTCCGGTCGCGGTCCCGACCCGCTGCTTTTTCCGAACCTCCAGAACATGATCCCTTCTGCGCGGATCCGGATTTGGGACCTGCACGAGAGCGCCGGCGGGAGAGGGACCAAGAGGGAATCCACCTGCACTCAAAGAAGAAATGAGAGACAGAACAGAACCTGGATGACCCCGAGGGGCGAACGCTCGGAGAAGCTTACCTAGGGGCCACACCGTCTTACGCAAATTGTGGTCACTAAAGAGGACGTCGATCGAGCGCTCCCTCGCAGGAATCGCCAGCATGTTCTTCGCCGTCTGCTGCTCGGCGACCGTCGGCTCACCCAGATCGAGGATGACGGCACCGGCCGCCTCCCACCGAACCGGGAAAGGTACACTCGACGGGAACACGACAAACACGTATTCCCCCTTCCAACGTTTCAGGGAGCTCGGCAACCCCAGCACCAAGGTCATCTTCGGGCGAGCGCTGATGTAAATCCACGCCCCCGATTGGTGGTGGCTCAGGCGGTAGAACTGGGCAAAGAGGCGAAGAGAGGGCGCCACTCCCTTCAGCATGCAGACGACGATGAACCCGACGAGGAGCCCGACGGCGTTGGGACAGAATTGACACAGGCACACGTTGTGGGCCTGAAGGAACTCAACGATAAAAGGATGGAGCGGGAAACGAAGCCCGAAGCGGAAGCACTTCTCATATATTCCAACCTCGTTGGGGCCGGGAAAGCAGATCCGCTCGTCAGCCCCGAGGGAACGAGCTGAGTAGGGTGGACGCAAGTAGGCGGAGCGCATGCTCCCGATGGCGGTGGCGCAGATCGACGAAGGCCACGACAAGACCCCTGGGGGCACCCCTGAAAGATCATCCCCGTGCTGACTAATCGCCGAAGGAGTGCCACCCGCCAGACCTGGAGCTACGTCGTGCTCCGACCGAACCGAACCCGTGGCAAAGGAAGACGACATGAGGCAGAGCTCAGGCAGAATAGGGATCAGCGCAAAGAAGAAAACGACGGGATGGCGGCTCACGAACCCCTCGGCTTCTCAACTTAAGACGACCCCGCGAGCGGTGGGGATAAGCTTGCAGCTACACGTGGCAGCATCTGAAGGCCGACGGCGCTTCGGAACCCGCGCCTTAAAAGTATCGAACGGGCCAACTCATGATGACGACTAATAAATGAGTCGGCATCGACTGGCGAGCCTGTCAAAGTCGGCGGAAGTCACATCGATCGAGCCGAACCGGCCGAGGCCGATCGACCCGACCGATGGGGGCAATTGTTACGCCTATTTGGCCGAGGCCCGGAAGACACAAGCCCAGAAACCCGACCTCCGGTCAAGAGCCCACCTGCACACTCGGGCCCACTCGATAAGGCCCTATGGGGGACTCCCCCCAAATGTCGATCCGACCTGGCCCCGGTAACATACGGGTCACACACCCACTCCAGCGATAAACCGCTCCCTCGATCCCACTACCACTTAATGGCAGTAATGGGGAGAGGCTGGCGTGGCGCAGGAAGCGGCGACGAGGGGCGGATCGAGGGGGCACGATTGGGGGCGGACGAGCGACGTGGGTCGGGGGCAATCACGGCGGAGGTCTATAAAGGGGCTAGGAGGACAACAGAACAGGGGACCGCATCTCAGGTATCTAGAACCTAAGGTACTCCATCAACGACCTAGTTCCCCCATTTCATTTCCTTCCTCCCCCGCTCGCGCCGAGAGACGCCGTTCCGATCTCCTCACGAGTCGAACCGTCTCCGTCGGGCCTCCTCTTTCAGATCTCTGTCTGACTTAGGCATCGGAGGGGATTTGGCTGAAACCAAGGTCCGGCCCCCTGACGAGCGTTCTCACCTACGCAGGAGGGCATCAGATCAACGGGCCGAGGCTTCCCCTCCGCCCCTCGCCGACCACGCAACTAGCTGGACGATTGAGGCTTCCCCTCGTCGTCCGACCGCCGAGGCCGAGTGCAACCCACCGAGGCCGAGCATCTCGACCCGGGCCGAGGCTTCCCCTCGCCCCTCGCCGATCACGCATCTAACTGGACGACTGAGGCTACCCCTCGTCGACCTACCTCCGAGGCCGTGCTCGTCTGTCCGAGGCCGAGCATCTCAACCAGGCCCGAGGCTTCCCCTCGCCCCATCTGCACCGATTTGAAGCCCCCAAGGGACCCGAGCGGGCCCCTCGACCACGTTGACCGGGTTCTCCGCGGTCAACGCTTTGTAGTGAGAAAACACTCTGAAACAGTTAGCATGTTCCACGTCATCCATGCTATCGGTGTCATCTTCCCCTGGTAGTAACTCATCTGGATCATCTTCTTCTCCTGAATTTCTCAACCATGTATTTTCAAACTTGGTTCGGTATATGTCTACAAGCTTTGATTTTTTATCTTAGTGGGGAACATTATTTCTCCAGGATTACATTCATCTTGAACAAAAAAATTTTGTATCTGATTTTCGGTAAATAATTTGAAATATGCATGTTCATGGGATAAGAAATTTAAACCCAATATGTAGCCCTTCCAATGCTCCAGCTGATGTTCCAGGCTTTTCCCACACATGGTTCTTTCTTCTAGATTTTGCTGTCTAAATGAACTCTTATTTTGTGGCATTACTCAAATCTTGTGTTAGGCTGGCTCAATTGTCACAATTTTTTCAGGAGGAATGGATTCTATGTGCACACTGACTGTTCCTCATATTTCTGCCATTATATTGAGAATTGCTACACTGAGCTGCCTTCCGAAATAATCGGTATGATCTGGATCTTTAACTTGAATCCCTTCTAACAAACCATAATCAATATGGCTTGTAATTCTTATCGTTGACAGTAAAGGGTTTGAACCTCAGAAGTTTAATATTTGCCCTGATTATGGAGAAGTCTCCAAATTGGAGTGAGCCAGAGTTTTTCAGGAGTGAAGTGTTTCCATTTTTTTCGAACCGTGGTTAAGCCTTTTACTTCTAAGACCCTTTCTTCTATCATTTCTAGTACAGACTAAATGCTAAGAAATTCTTCAAGGAAATACTTTTCTACTTTTTGGTAAACTTGTTGTGTAATGTCTGCTGGAAGTAATAGTATCAAATGGGTTTTAAGAAAATTTCTAGGAGTTTTTTCTGTAGTCATTGCTTGGAGAGGGTTATTGGTTTTTGGGTTTTTAAAGTCTATTGTATTATGCATGCGTGATATAAGGTCTTTATGATTTTGTAGGAGGGAGTCATATTTTACTTCTAATTGTTGTTTTTGTATGTTTATCTTTCTAAATGATGCTATGATAACTTCTCAATTCTTACATGAAGCTTCTAGGTCTGAAGCTTTTCTAAGTGTTGGGTCTGCTCTGACTCCTACTGATGATGCATATGACTTATCATTACTGACAATGTTAACATGCTGCTTATTTACTAACTGGTCAATATAATATGCATGGCCTATGTTCTTTCTAGTATGGTATAGGGCATCTTCTAGATTATAAAAACCCTTGAAAATTGCATTAGGAAAATCTTGAATTTGTGGAAGAAAATCTAACCATCGTATATAAATACCCGGTTGTCTACCTTGAAAGAATGCGTAGTAAGCGAAATGTCTAGATATGGGTTTTTCTCTAATATTATGCAGATAATATGCTAATGCATTAAGGACCTTACCTTCTTTGAAATTTCTTTGTTTTCAGTTCTAAGGTCAATACGTTATCTAAGAGTATTTGTTAGCTAATGTCTAATTTGTAACTATACATGTTCCTGAAGGATAAATTTGTAGCTGTTTTAAACTGAGGGAGTTTAATCGAACCGTATTGGTACACGGCTGACAGCTCCACCTGTTGTTGTTTACTGTCACGCCCCGCTTCCCAAAAACGTGGAGGCGAAGCGTGAGAAGGTCCGCTCAGACTTGAAGCTACAAAGCCGCAAGTCCGATAAGCGTCAATTATTCTAAACTGCAGGTCCTTGCAACGCGAAACGAAACAATGATAATAATAACGAAAAGAGACAAAAGAAATATCTCAGAATATCCATAATAATAAATCTCAACAACGCAGAAAAGCCACCAGGCTACAAATAAAAGAGTCTAAAAGAGGCCTAGCATGGCCAACAAAAGTACAAAGTACGAAAACAAGGAAAAGGGTGCAAGCACCGACATCTAACAGCAACCCAAAGCAAAAGCAAATAAAAATCAGTCTCTAAGACTGGTCTCCGGTGTCCTCGAACTCCTCAACGAACGTAGGCTCGGGCTCAGCGTCAGCAAACACCTCGTCCTCAGCAACTGTCTCTGTCTCAGGGTCTAACATGTGGCACCCAAAGAGAAAGGGGCACATGTCAGCAAGTCTGGAAGACTTGTGCAAGTGAAACTGAAAGTACAAGTAAGAGCAACCTAGCAGTTCTAGTATGAATGCGATGACATGGCAGTTTAAAGTATGAGTGCAACAGGTAAAGTAAAGTAAAGTACAGTACGAGCATGGCATGGCATTCACAAGACAAGTACAAGACAAGAAAAGTAAGCACCTCGTGCACAGAGATTCCGTCTTTTGGCTAGAGTGGCTGTACGGGCCAACTCCTAAGCTCAAGTAACCGTTTATCCCTACCCCTCCACGTGTATCGAGCCAGGGCATTACCCCCGAACACGGAATGCTCGCTTCTGGACCACGAGCCAGGAAGTGTGTAAACAAGTATGGCGTAGGGGTGCACCTAGCCGGACAAGTAGTACTAGGACAAGTATTGTAGCGTGTGCTACGATGCAACAATCAATGCATGGATGACATGGCATGGTAGTTAAAGTAAAGCGTACAGGTAAGGAAAGTAAACGTGACAGTTTTAGCATGCATGAATGACAAGTTTACTGTTAAGATCTAGCTTCGTTGTCAAGCTAGATCATTTAGGTGACGGATCTAGTTTCGTTGTCAAACTAGATCAAGTAGGCGTCTAGCCAGCTATCATTTCACTGACTAGTCTCTTTTACGCTAAAAGCAAGTAAGTGGCCTAAAAACATGGCCCTACACAAGAGTTGGCAAGTTTCACTTGCCTGCAACTATCACGTCAAGAAAACACCGTCCAACGAGTCCAAAGTCACGATTCCTACGTGCACAAGTCCACCGGCCTACATCCGTTTTATTAATCTTGATTAGTGATTTCTAAAACATTTAAAATACTTTAAAAATACTGATTTTTAGTCTTGATTAGCATGCAATTGGGTTGGGGGTCCTAGGGGTGCAAAACGTTACCTCAACACGACGCGAAAGCTACACCGGCGTCGGGTAGCGACGCCGGGGGTTGGAATAATAAGATCGCGCTCCAAGTCCAGATTCCAATTAGATTCCTCGCTGGAATTTCAGAGAAAATAACCCGGGCGACGATTCCAGATTCCAAAGCTCGCACGTGCGACGACGGGCTACGACGTGCGACGACGTCGTACGCGGCAAGTCGTCGAAGAGAACGTACCAAAGTGGGGCCCACAGTAGTCCTAGGGACCTTTGGGGAACCCACAATACCTCTGGAGAACTTGGGGGGCCCACGGAGGCAAGTGGTGCGACGGATGCGGGGTTGCGACAAGTGGCCGTCGGTCGTACAGCCTCGGTGCGGGGAGATGGCTCGGTCAGACACGGTGGGCGGCGCTGTGCGACGCTTTGGGTCGGTCGCAGCAGCGGGGGCGAGCGCTTCCCTCGGTCAGACCGATAGAGATCCTCGGTCGTTCGCTTGGGAGGCGGGGCTGCAACGTTGCAACGTTGCAACGTTGCGATCGTCGGTCGATGCGGGCGCTTCCTTCGGTCGGGCACGGAGCGGAGCGGGGGACGAAGCGGAGCGCTGTGCGGGGTCGGTGCAGAGCGGGGCCTCGGTCAGACCGAGAGCTCCTCTCGGTCAAGCGGGGAACGGGGCGACGGTGCTGAAGTGATGCGGAGCGGCGATGGATGCGGGCGAGGCGGCCGGTCAGAGCGGGCGGATGCGGGGGTTTTCTTCGGTCGTGCGGGGTACTGAACGTCGCAACGTTGCGACGATTCGTCGCAACGTCCAAAAAGAGTTTGGAAGAGGCTAGGGCTAATTTCTTTGGAAAATAGGACTTGCTAGGGGTTGCTTATATAGTATAGGTGGGTTGACTTGGTCTAGGGCTAAATCTAATAGGATTAGAATTCAAAAAGATTTGAAATTTGAATTTAAACTTCTCCAACCCAATCTAGGATTTGACCTGGTCCAAATGAGCTGGAAATTGGCTCAAAAATTCTTTAAAACGTTTAAAATTCAAATAAATTTTATTTGGCCGAAATTAATTTAAAAATAAATTATTAAAAATAATATAAAACTTGTAAAAATTATAAAAGTGGTCAAATAAACTCCAAAAATTATAAAGTAAATATTGTGGTGATCGTGGTGACGAATGTGAGCTAACTAAGAAGACGGATCTCAAATTCGACGTCGGACGACGAAACTAAAAATAGAAACGTCTCCCGTCAAGAGTGAGAATCGTCACGTCTCATCGAGTAAGTTTAAATTGTGGGAAAACGACTCGAGAAACGTCGTTCCAAAATAGTGCCACTATTTAATACTTTCAGAGACGTTCACAACGGCATAACACACGAAAGTGTTCACAAACACGTGCACGGCCAAAAGCACGTGCACGAACAACGTACAACGAAAAGTGGTCGTTACATCCTCCCCACCTTAGAATAAAGTCCGTCCTCGGACTTTCTAATATAGCTAGTCGCTCTAGTAACTAACCCAAATCAAGTCACATTATATTTCAAACCAAGTATAGTCATTACAAGTGCTCATATATGCACTAGGTAGTCAAACATTATTACTACCAATACGTATATATATTTATATATATTCACGTACGTTATACATTTATACCCATTATAGCCAGTCAATTTCATACATGTATTTCAATCATATATATAAGCATACATTCCTTATATCGCTACTACTTACCTAAACACAAAACAATATTTCAGGTACTCATATAGGATAGTCTCACACTTAGCAAATACAATCATTGCTCTACCTATAGGTAGCTACCTATGCACAAACATCAAGGGTATACTACCCTCTAATATTTCCTAGTATTCATCCAACACCAAACACATCAACACATGCAGTCACACCATACCATTATTAAATCAAATTCACTATATCTAATATACATTCACTATAGTTTCACAATATATATATAGCCATTCAATGCATTCAAATATTTCACCATATATTCACATTACGTACGGTCCTATTACTGTATTTACAACACGCCACCTATACCATAGTCATCAATACCTATAACTAAGCACATACTTACCCGTGCATGGTGCACACCCATACACGCTAACATTTCATTTACATACATCAATCATACCATTATATTACTAGCACATCTATGCACCTAGTTTAGCTAGCATACATATGTTCACACAACAAGTCCTTAGTAACTAGCTATACCACAAGACCAACACCTATAACTATATACTGGCGTAGCGACCCACAATCATGTGCGTAGCACAACCAGGCACAAACACTTCTATCACCATACATACATCAAGCATTTCTATATTCAAACTACAATCATACATTCAATATACTTAGAGTATACTCACTCAGGCTTGAGTGAGACTCAATACACATATCAGGATATTCTATATACGTAACACGGCATTCATACTTATACCAATACCATTCCAATATTTATACGTCTACCATACAACCATATACATTCCATAAATCAATCACACTTAATATTTAGTCAGGCAATACTCACGTAGTTCAATCATTCTATATACCATAATAATAATAATATAGACATCAACATACGTATAATTATAATACGCTCCCTAATACATGCATACGTATTCATCGTATAGTCTCACACATGTAACATATATATTCACACCATAGCCTACTACCTATAATTAGTATTCTAACACATCCACACGTACATAATTAAGATGTGCAATAGTCGTGTATACCTCACGGTATGCACGCATGCAACATCCCGTAAAAGCAACAATACCCATCAAAATTATAACCCTAATACTATATGTATATCACATATATACTCAGGCAACAAAACATAACTACTTACGTCTAAACACTATATATATCTACTTACGAGCACATACTCACACGTAATAATATATAGATCACTCAATAGGCCTACTTACTTATCTATAAGTTCACACATTATCATCACACCTAGCATATACCTAGCTTTACCAATCATTTTATTTCAACCATTATAAGTATCTCTATTTACATACATTCCATTAGATATTTCAACGCTAGCTCTTATATACACCGGCATCCCTAGTATAGTATAGCTATCCACACAAAAATCTATAATTACTAACACACAACAACTTCATACTATCACGAATAACTCCGAGTATATATATATATATACCACACAATAGGCAAGCACCAATATACTATGAGAATTCTCATTCAAGCTCACGTACCCAACTTAGGTATGTGCACTACGACACCTCACAGGGTCCAAGGGCCTACTAAAAACTTAGGGTGGACATAGACATTGACGGCACTAATACCTAAGTAATAGAGGGAGGTCGAAAGCGTGACGAGGGAAGGATCGATAAGCACGTGTTCAGATAGGGCGAATGCAAGGAGACAGCTTGGTTGGACGAACATTGGCTCCATGGTGATGTTTAGGTTGAAGGAAAAGGATATAGTGATGCTTATATAGGATATAGAAAAGAAGATAGGGTAAGTAGCATAAGCTAGAATACGTGAAATCTGAAAACTTTTTTTCTTCAAAATCAGAATCCTCGTCTGAAAAGAAATATTTCGGAATCGATAAAACAAGTTGTTCAAAGTAAATTTGAGTCGAACATTCTTAATAAGAGAAAATGGTCTATTGTTTCTAAAAATCATTTTGAAAGGAAGTAAAATCATTTACGCGAATATTAAGGACATGGTTTAGAAAATTCTATCAGTCAATAATTTAATAAAATGTTGCCAAAAGTTTTTGAAAGTCAAAGAATGGAATCAAACAACAGAAGAATTTAAAATCAGGTTAAATGCTTTCAAAACTTTTAGGCCATGGAAAGGTAATCAATTTTGAAACTTCTTTTAGGAAACCATGGTTCGCCAAAAGTGGAAAAACCGATTTACACAAGGTTCTTAGTATACGAGCACAATGAACCTGGTACGGATAAAGTAATTAAAATTCATTTTAGTCTAGAAATTTTTTCTAAAAGCACGTAGGGTGAGTGGAAAGATAATAATTATAACTTGATGGTGGAATTATCAAAATTGGTAGCAAACTTTAAAATCGAATCATGGAGGGTCTAAAGCAGGAAGAGGTTATGAAAATAGTAATTTTGCAAAAATCTGGAACAGTGAGAACGACGAGCAAAGACCATCTTGCTGAAATCTGAAATTCTATGTGACTTGAAAAGTATATTAAAAGTAAACACGATGTATTATTCAAATAAGAAAGGAAAATTTTAAATCAAATTGGACAAATGGTTCAGAATAAAATTAATATATGGAAAGACGACATGAGTACGAAAACATAGGCTGGGAAAAAATATTATAAGCTAGAGTTCAAAATTCCGACAAACGTTTTTTTTTAAAATTTAAATCAATGAAGAAGTATGAAGTATAAGTATATTAAAATTTTGAACAAAATTAAACTTAGGAAAAAGGAAATCGTAAAATACTTTCAAGAGTTTCAAAGTTCATAATGGAGAGTTTCGAAAAAGGACGACGATCGTCATGAGGCGATCTCGTGATTCGAGGCAAGGAAATTGGTCAGGTGATCAAAACATTCGTACGCCTAGGATATGACTCAGGAGAGGCTACGGGAAACTCCTACGGTCGACCAACTAAAGATTAAAGCTAAACGCTAAGACTTCTAAAGGTTAGACGGTAAAGAAGTGCGTTCAGCTTGGTCCGAAATCGATGAACCCAAAAGCGAACGACCGAAGGAAAATCTAGAAGTCTAATATGGTCAGGGGTAGACATGAACCACTAAGGTAACTCCTACGACGATTAAATCAATTGCCAGAAAGGGGGTCTAACTATCAATCAGAGGCCTCTAACTAGCAAGCACAGACGTCTAACTAAGTCTTCTCATCACCTAGTGTCCTAAAAACGACTAAACTCAGGGCTTCTGATTCGGATGTTGTAATTTATTTAATGGACATTCTGTTATTATCGTTGTTCCGTTAATTCGCATTTGCAAGATTGGACCTGCATGGGCCACCAACAAAACCTGTCACGCCCCGCTTCCCAAAAACGTGGAGGCGAAGCGTGAGAAGGTCCGCTCAGACTTGAAGCTACAAAGCCGCAAGTCCGATAAGCGTCAATTATTCTAAACTGCAGGTCCTTGCAACGCGAAACGAAACAATGATAATAATAACGAAAAGAGACAAAAGAAATATCTCAGAATATCCATAATAATAAATCTCAACAACGCAGAAAAGCCACCAGGCTACAAATAAAAGAGTCTAAAAGAGGCCTAGCATGGCCAACAAAAGTACAAAGTACGAAAACAAGGAAAAGGGTGCAAGCACCGACATCTAACAGCAACCCAAAGCAAAAGCAAATAAAAATCAGTCTCTAAGACTGGTCTCCGGTGTCCTCGAACTCCTCAACGAACGTAGGCTCGGGCTCAGCGTCAGCAAACACCTCGTCCTCAGCAACTGTCTCTGTCTCAGGGTCTAACATGTGGCACCCAAAGAGAAAGGGGCACATGTCAGCAAGTCTGGAAGACTTGTGCAAGTGAAACTGAAAGTACAAGTAAGAGCAACCTAGCAGTTCTAGTATGAATGCGATGACATGGCAGTTTAAAGTATGAGTGCAACAGGTAAAGTAAAGTAAAGTACAGTACGAGCATGGCATGGCATTCACAAGACAAGTACAAGACAAGAAAAGTAAGCACCTCGTGCACAGAGATTCCGTCTTTTGGCTAGAGTGGCTGTACGGGCCAACTCCTAAGCTCAAGTAACCGTTTATCCCTACCCCTCCACGTGTATCGAGCCAGGGCATTACCCCCGAACACGGAATGCTCGCTTCTGGACCACGAGCCAGGAAGTGTGTAAACAAGTATGGCGTAGGGGTGCACCTAGCCGGACAAGTAGTACTAGGACAAGTATTGTAGCGTGTGCTACGATGCAACAATCAATGCATGGATGACATGGCATGGTAGTTAAAGTAAAGCGTACAGGTAAGGAAAGTAAACGTGACAGTTTTAGCATGCATGAATGACAAGTTTACTGTTAAGATCTAGCTTCGTTGTCAAGCTAGATCATTTAGGTGACGGATCTAGTTTCGTTGTCAAACTAGATCAAGTAGGCGTCTAGCCAGCTATCATTTCACTGACTAGTCTCTTTTACGCTAAAAGCAAGTAAGTGGCCTAAAAACATGGCCCTACACAAGAGTTGGCAAGTTTCACTTGCCTGCAACTATCACGTCAAGAAAACACCGTCCAACGAGTCCAAAGTCACGATTCCTACGTGCACAAGTCCACCGGCCTACATCCGTTTTATTAATCTTGATTAGTGATTTCTAAAACATTTAAAATACTTTAAAAATACTGATTTTTAGTCTTGATTAGCATGCAATTGGGTTGGGGGTCCTAGGGGTGCAAAACGTTACCTCAACACGACGCGAAAGCTACACCGGCGTCGGGTAGCGACGCCGGGGGTTGGAATAATAAGATCGCGCTCCAAGTCCAGATTCCAATTAGATTCCTCGCTGGAATTTCAGAGAAAATAACCCGGGCGACGATTCCAGATTCCAAAGCTCGCACGTGCGACGACGGGCTACGACGTGCGACGACGTCGTACGCGGCAAGTCGTCGAAGAGAACGTACCAAAGTGGGGCCCACAGTAGTCCTAGGGACCTTTGGGGAACCCACAATACCTCTGGAGAACTTGGGGGGCCCACGGAGGCAAGTGGTGCGACGGATGCGGGGTTGCGACAAGTGGCCGTCGGTCGTACAGCCTCGGTGCGGGGAGATGGCTCGGTCAGACACGGTGGGCGGCGCTGTGCGACGCTTTGGGTCGGTCGCAGCAGCGGGGGCGAGCGCTTCCCTCGGTCAGACCGATAGAGATCCTCGGTCGTTCGCTTGGGAGGCGGGGCTGCAACGTTGCAACGTTGCAACGTTGCGATCGTCGGTCGATGCGGGCGCTTCCTTCGGTCGGGCACGGAGCGGAGCGGGGGACGAAGCGGAGCGCTGTGCGGGGTCGGTGCGGAGCGGGGCCTCGGTTAGACCGAGAGCTCCTCTCGGTCAAGCGGGGAACGGGGCGACGGTGCTGAAGCGATGCGGAGCGGCGATGGATGCGGGCGAGGCGGCCGGTCAGAGCGGGCGGATGCGGGGGTTTTCTTCGGTCGTGCGGGGTACTGAACGTCGCAACGTTGCGACGATTCGTCGCAACGTTGCGACGATTCGTCGCAACGTCCAAAAAGAGTTTGGAAGAGGCTAGGGCTAATTTCTTTGGAAAATAGGACTTGCTAGGGGTTGCTTATATAGTATAGGTGGGTTGACTTGGTCTAGGGCTAAATCTAATAGGATTAGAATTCAAAAAGATTTGAAATTTGAATTTAAACTTCTCCAACCCAATCTAGGATTTGACCTGGTCCAAATGAGCTGGAAATTGGCTCAAAAATTCTTTAAAACGTTTAAAATTCAAATAAATTTTATTTGGCCGAAATTAATTTAAAAATAAATTATTAAAAATAATATAAAACTTGTAAAAATTATAAAAGTGGTCAAATAAACTCCAAAAATTATAAAGTAAATATTGTGGTGATCGTGGCGACGAATGTGAGCTAACTAAGAAGACGGATCTCAAATTCGACGTCGGACGACGAAACTAAAAATAGAAACGTCTCCCGTCAAGAGTGAGAATCGTCACGTCTCATCGAGTAAGTTTAAATTGTGGGAAAACGACTCGAGAAACGTCGTTCCAAAATAGTGCCACTATTTAATACTTTCAGAGACGTTCACAACGGCATAACACACGAAAGTGTTCACAAACACGTGCACGGCCAAAAGCACGTGCACGAACAACGTACAACGAAAAGTGGTCGTTACATTTACCTCTATCCATTTTCTGCAAGAAGAAAGAAAATAATTATTATGCAAAGAAATAAATTTTTATGCTGTAATCTGCTATAGGAAGAATTAATTGTCTACCATTGCAAGGTAATCTGTTACTTAAGAGAAATGCTACGTGAATTAACTGTCTAAGGATGCCCAGAAGAACGTTCTAAAAATCTTGATAAAATGTCTGCTAGCTTATTTTATGTGCCCTTAATATGTTCAAAAATTATTTTATAATTTCTATTTATAACTACGTCCCTAAAATTTAGCCATCTTTTGAGAAATGTTCTTTTCTCCTAACTTATGGTGGAATTTGACTATCGCCTCACAATCTGTTCTTATTAGGATTTCTCTTTTATTTATAAGGAATAACCTAAAACTATTAAGTGCATATATTACAGCTAATATTTCACAGTCGAGACTAGTTAATGTCATGGCCTGTTTAGCCCTATACATCGACTGACACAGTAGTCCTCTACGCACGAGTAGATGGAGTGTAAGGAGTTGATAAGAGGTGATATGGTGTGTATGTGGATGGTGGCAGTCTTGTAATTTTGTGAAGAGTGTATGGGCATTTTGGTCATTTGGCAATATGGGTGGAAGTGTGTATAGCGTAAAGGTGGGTGTGTAAAGTAATGTCATAATTGTAAATTTTGAAAGAGTGGGTTAGTGTGAGAGGGGCTAGTGTGATAAGGGATGGGATTAGTGGCATGCTCGTAAATACTTAGAAGGGTGAGGGGCAAAATGGTCTTTTGGCCTAAAAGAGGTGTGTGTGTGTGTGTGTAGTAAGGAGTGTGTGCATAAAGTAATGGCAAACTTGTAAATACTTGAAACTTGAGGGGTAATTTTGGAAGTGCATTAAAGTCATTTTAGTATATGCATGCTTATCCTAAAGAGGATTCTAGTATGAGATATGTTGGAGGAGAATTCTAAACCATTCTTTAACTTTCTTTTCTTTCCCATTTTCGTTTTCTATTCCCTTCTCCCCCTCTCTAGTATGGCCGAACCACCCTCTCCCCTTTTCCCATCCATCAAGACTCCAAAACCCTAATTTGACATCCAAAAATCCAAGAAAACCTATGCTACTTCAAGGAGAAAGAATGGAGGAAGGAAAAGAAAGAAGAGAGAAAGAAAGAGGCTTTCTTGAGGTAGGACTCTAACTTTTGTTAAGGGTTTTTATTTTGGGATTATGATGGTGTTATGATGTTATTTATATGGCGCATGCTCTTGAATTCATGTGTTATAGGTGCCATAAACCAAAAAGATTACATTTTTCCTTGGTTTTCCTAGCAAACTACTCTTCTCTGAAATTCTGACAATCCTGCTGTGAGTTTCTTCATGTATTTTGATCACTATGGATAGAATTACCTTCTGAATTAACAAATTTAGTCATGTAGCCCACGAAGTCCTACCCCAGATTCATATAAATTTGACACATGTTGAGTTCAATAAGTAGGAGTAAAAATTCAATGTTTGCAACATGTCTGAGATTCTGTCAAACTGGACACAGTTTAGAAAAATGGAGCTTATTACATGTACACTTTATGGAATTTGCTGTTCTTGGTCTTGTTGTAAATTTAAGAAGTTTTTCTAAATATTCATCTCAGTGCATATATTTCAAAATTCTGGCTGCAAGATGCCCAAAATTAGCTTTTAATACAGACCCTGAAATCTGTCTGAAACATCGACTGAACATGTTGCACAAATTGCATATTTCACATTTCTGCATGAAATTTTATGGGTGAATCCATGACTACTATATCTTCAACTTTCATTCAGTGAGTTTTGTCAAATAGACAATAGAAATTAAGTAAACATGATGACTATGTGGCTATTCCTGCAATTTCAGCAAGCTGGACTATTTTGGTGGAGTTGAAAACTTGCTATAAAGTTAATTTTCCATCCCAATATGCTTGAATGCTATTGATACCTTTAAGAAAGTTTATTTATACTATTTGTTACTAAAATTTATGGTGAGACACTCTTCATTTACATGGCGACTATTATATGTTTGTTAAAATGCCCAAATGAATTTGAAATTGAAGAAACTTAGAAAATAGCTATGAGAATGTTGTGCCATGTACTACAATATGAAATTGCCTATGACTATTGATGATTATGACATATGATTTGTAACTGGGATGTCTCATTCTGCTCTAAGGCAGGTGAACATCCTAGTATGGAGATGGGGGAAGTTTGGGTATTACTGAACCATAAGGGACTGGACTGAGAAGTTGAGGGGAAAGATATGTAATATGTGATACTTATTCCCACTCGCATTTACCGGGAGTGGAGGGGACATACGGAGGTTGTGTTACTATGGTAAGCCTTACTCCTGCCAGGGACGGGGGAGCTGAGAGGCTCGGCGTATAGTGCACGTGTCCATTGCATCGTGTGCTATATTCGCCCCAAATTTGGGGCGAGGTCCAGGCCCTTATCTTTAGGTGATACCCAGGCTTCCAAAGAGTCACTAACATCTGCTAACTAATAAAATTTATATGTGTTGCTGTTGCACATTTGTGTGTTGTACTTTTCACCTTGGTTGCTTGTACTCCTATTGTCTTTACACTCATAACCTCTAAATGATTTTCCTTACCCTAGTTAGTTTCCTACTGGGCACGTTTTGACGTGCTCATTTTACTTTTCAGGTCTTGAGCAGGAGATTACCCATGTGTGAGCCGACACCTTGGGGACACTACTCTTTTTGGGATGTGTCTTGTAGTGTGAGTTGGGTCGTGTAGTGAGCGTGTTGTCTTTTTGTAGCTGTGGTATGTGTTGGGAGCTTATGGTACTTCTCATGTATACCCGAGTTAGTTTCACTTTGTACTTAATGCTGTTGTGTAGTACTTTATCTGGTTATGTAAATCTGTGATTATGTACTCTCTGTGATGGCTATATGTGTTGCTTCTTTCCTTTTATGATGTGATGTATGATCCCAGCATTCACAGTGGCCTGCTTATAGTGTTTTCTAATTACGCATGGTGTTACACCGTGGCTTGTCAAGATCCATCCTCCCTTTCCCATAGTATAAAATGCCTTATAGGGTATTGTTGAGTATTGGACTTCTCCCTACTTGGTGTTAATGATGAGCAAACATAAATACTTGTGACTAATCCCCTATTTTGCAGTTAATCCATTGCCTAAGCTAATTATGAAGATCTACTAGCAATGGATGACTCACAAACGTCATTGAAGGCAAATGACATGGATTGGATGATCGTAGATGATGATTGAAGCTCTGTGAAGACTTCAAGCTCATACGATGGAAAGAAGAGATTATTCGTAAATGTAATTTTTCTTTTATCTCTTCTAGTATGTAGCTTAGAAGTAGAACTTTGATGGAGCACTCGCACACATCTACATTCAGTCATAGGACTTCATTAGATCAATTGTCCTTTGACTCCAATTCATTTCTCTATTAGTTGTGCAAGGATTGTATATAACAGTCGACTGCTTAATAGTTTACAGTCGCCTGTCTGAAAACAGTCGACTGTGAGTTGTTCTACAGTCGCCTGTTATGCACAGACTTTTACAATATAGTTTTGGGCCTTTTCTGATTATCTCACACAGGCTACTGGTGAATGATACACAGGCGTCTGTCCTTGTGACAGTCGACTATGTTTTGTAAATCAGTCGCCTGTATATCCTTTGCCTAAACACTGTTTGATCTGACTTTTATAGCCAGTCGACTAATGTTGTATATACAGTTGACTGTCTCTTACATCAGTCGACTGTCCATCTGCAACAGTCGCCTGTCTGTGAGTCATTTTTTTGACTCAGCTCTCTGAAATTTCTCAGGCTTTTGACAGTCGTCTTTTTAAGGATCTACAGTCGCCTGTTCTGGTTAACAATCGACTGTGTTCCTTGCATCAGTCGTCTGTCCTGTTAGTTGTAAGATTTTCAGTATTTGTCTAACTTACCAATCTCTCGGCCAGTCGCCTGTAGAAGGAATTACAGTCGCCTGCTGGTTTAACAGTCAACTGTCTTTGTTTCATCAGTCGATTGTCCAGGTGGTAAGTTACCGTTATGAATTCTCACCTACCCTTGCAGACTGTGCAACAGTCGACTGTGTATTGTTCAACAGTCGACTGTCGCGAATTCAGATTCTATCCGTTGAGATTTTTCTCACGGATTCCAATTGGGTTTTTGCCTAAACTGTTTTGTGGATTTGAGAAAGCTATAAATAGAGCTTCTACTGTTCCATTGGAAGGTTACTCATTCATTGCAAAATCTCTCAATCTTTCATTTCCAAAGATCAAAGCTCTCAAATCCAAAGCCCTAAGTATTTCCAAATCTTGTTCTCTTGCTCTCCAACCTAGAACCAAAGAGCGATTATCTAGGCATTTGGTGCAGTCAAGAGAAAGGCTTCTTCTCTCTTCCTATAGAGTTCTTCAACACACATCATACTCCACCTTCAAGTTCTACTTCAAGGCATAGGTGTTTGTAAGTGTTGTTTTCATTATTTCATAACTTTCGTTATTTGAGATTTGCTCTCGGTTGTGAGAGTGGTTTGCTTGCTCCCAAGTTGTGGGAGTCAAGGACATCGATTGTATTCGATTACACTTGTAGGGTTGCTACAAGTGGGTTTTAAGGAAACCTCAAGTTAGGGTTCTAACTTGAGTATCCGGTGGTATCCGGGTGGAAGGGACGTAGGATTACCGGGAACAAGTTGGGAGTTGACTTGGGTAATCCGAACCCTAGAAACATAATTTTGTTTGCAATTGTTTCTTATTTGGGTTTAATTCTATTTCCGCATTATTTGTTGGATTGCATTTTATTTGATGTAAATTCCTTTTAAATTTGCATAAACACTATTCAACCCCCTTCTAGTGTTTTTCCCATAGACAGGGTCCTTACAATTGGTATCGGAGCGCAAGGTTACATCTATGGTATCCAACAACAACAACGTTCCACTGCTGCCTTCATACAACAATCACAATCGTGATGGAGCGTCCACACTTTTTGAAGGTCAACATACGGTGTGCCCTCCGCGTTTCAATGGTACAAATTTTAGCTATTGGAAATGCAGGATGGAGACGTTCCTTAGGAGTGCTTCGCTTTGGAGAACCCTCCACAAGGAATATGTCGAGCCCACCAAAGTAGATTTCGACAAATGGATGTCTTCCGAGAAAACCGCCGAGGTCAACAACGCTAAGGCAATGAACGCTCTTCATTGTGCGTTGGACCCAAATGAGTTCAATAAGATATGCGCATGTAAGAGTGCATATCAAATTTGGAACCATCTCATCGTTACCCACGAGGGAACGAATAAGGTAAAACTTTCAAAGTTATATGTTGCCGTGTAAAAACTTCGATTTATTTCATATGCATGACAATGAAAGCATTGCATCAATGTACGGACGTTTTACCGACATCATCAATGAATTGGAAGCCCTTGGCCAAATATATTCCGAACCGGATAAGGTAAGGAAGATCATCATGGGAATGACCTCCAAATGGGAAAGAAGAGCGATCGCCATCGAGGAGGTCAATGACTTGAAGAACTACACCGTGGTGAATCTCATCGGGACTCTTATGTCTTACGAAGTAAGACGGGACAACCGATTGAAGATTCGAGTCATGATGAATCCTTCGGAGGCCAAGAAGAAAGCTTTGGCATTCAACGCCAATTCATCATCCTCCGAAAGTGATTATTCCGAGAACGAGATGGATTTGGGTGAAATGGCCCAAATGGCGAAGAAGTTCCGACGCTTCTTCCGCAAAGGTAAATTTTCCTCCAACAACCGTTTTGAGTCTACTAATGCTACTTCCTCTCTTTGCTATAAATGTAATAAGCCAGGGTACATCAAGAGGGATTGCCCAATGATAAAGAACAAAGAGAAGTGGAAGGCACCAAAGTACCACAAGTACGATAAGAACAAGAGAGACAAGAAGAAAGGACTCGTAGGTACCTTCGACGACTCAAGTGATGACTCATCAAGCGATTCCAATGATGAGAAGGGTGAGAGCGCCTACATGTGTTTCATGGCACTAGAAGACCCACATTCGGATGAGAGTGATTCCGACACGGACGACACAGAGGTAACAATGGATGAACTTTGTATTGCTAATGAAGAACTATTTGCTAAATACCAATCTTTAATGCTTAGATACACTAGCTTAAAGAAATCAAATGTTAGCAAGTCATCCATTCTATGCATTATCAACAATGACACCATTGTTGATACTTTAACTCTTGAGAAAGCGAACTTAGCTTCTTAAAATGTCACTTTGAGATGAGGTGAAGGAATTCCCTCAAATCTCAACTAGATCAAACACATCCTAAGGATAATAGTGATCTAGTTACACGACACACACAATTGGGTTTAGAGAATGATTCTCTTAAAACCCAATTGCACGAGCTTAAAGCACGGGTTTCCACCTTGGATACCAACATTTCTTCTTTAAAGGAGAAATATGAGCTCATGTCCTCCCGTATTGTGAGATTCAATAAGGGAAAAGGACACTTGGATGATTTGCTTGCAAACCAATTTCCGGCCACACATCGTGTTGGCCTTGGATTTGTAAAAGCGAATGCATCCAATGCTCGCACCTCTTATAGTGGTGTCACTATAGATTTTGTGAGGCCTTCCTCCGGTGCATCCACAAGTGGTGTCAAAGACACTATAGGTAGCAATCCTACCAAGAATGTCACCAATTCACCTTCTCTTCCTTTTGGCAAGAAACCCACTAAGGGTGGATACCAAAAGCAAGGCCATGCTTATATGACACTAACACTCATCCACGTAGGAACATCCTACTTCACAAGTGGATAATCATGACACATTCTATGCTCCGCACCCACAAACTCGTACACAACCACACATGAGAAATACTCATGTACGTGCTCCTATACACACGTATGCTCATACGCATCATTCTTTCATGTATGCTCATCCTCCACATGTCATGCATGATCCATATGCTTTATATAATATGCATATTCCCAAGCATACATATCAACCTAGAATGTACAATGCATATCCTCCACCACATCTCTATGCTAGAAATCATGTTCCTAAGAAGCATGCACCACAAAGAAATCCAACACATGCATGCAACTAGGAAGAGGACTCCCAAGATTTACACTATTTGAGGTCCTAAGAACACTAGTCTTAATGATAGGAACGCTTATGTTGATTCCTATTTTCATGATGTGATTAGAAATAGTAATTATGTTGGGAAACGGAAGTCCACTTGGACTTGACTTCCAAAGGGCTAATCCCCTTGGACCCAACAAACATTGGGTACCATAAGCTTATGGTATATTATATAGGTACCCAAGAGAAAGAAGAAGAGCAATAAATGTCTTATTAGCTCTAAAGGGAAAGGATGGATTCTTGATAGCGGTTGCTCCAACACATGACGAGAGATCCCTCGTTGCTCTCCGAAGTGATTAGCATTAAGGATGGTGCAACGGTCACTTTTGGAGGTAATCAAAAGGAAACCATCATTGGAGTATGTATCGTTGGTAATCCTTCAAAACCTTTAATTACTAATGTCTTTCTAGTTAGTGGTTTGTGTCACAATCTCATTTTCATTAGTCAACTTTGTGACAAAGGTTACAAGGTTTACTTTGGAGAAGGATTGTGTACTATTGTTGATTGTGATTCAAATGTTTTATTTTCTGGTATTAGGCGTAAAAATATTTATTATTTAAGCTTGCCTAAAACCGTAGAACATTGCTTAGTTGCTAACACAAGTGAACAACTATTATGGCATCGCCGTTTTGGTCATGTTCACTTCAAGCACTTATATAAGTTAGCTAAGCATGATCTAGTCAAAGGTTTTCCTAAGATTGCTTTTAATAAGAAAAACTTTTGTGATTCATGTCAAAGAGGTAAACTAAGTAAATCTTCATTTAAGCTTAAAGAAGGGATTACTTCTAAGAGGCCCCTAGAACTTCTTCATCTAAATTTATTTGGGTCAACTAGAACCGCTTCTTTAGGTAATGCTCATTATGGATTAGTTGTCGTTGACGACTTTTTTAGTTTACTTGGGTTTCATTCTTAGGTAATAAGAATGAAGCTCATGAAGAGTTTACCAAATTTGCAAAGAAGATTCAGAATCTTTTAGGATCCATCATTATCACTATTCGTAGTGATCATGGAGGAGAATTTAAGAACGAGTCTTTTACTAAGTTTTGTGATGACTCCGGGATAACTCATAATTTTTCCTTTCCTCGTGCACCACCACAAAATGGTGTTGTAGAAAGAAAGAATAGGACTCTTATTGAGTGTGCTCGCACTATGCTCCATGATAGTCATTTAGGACTACAATTTTGGGCAGAAGCGATGCACATGGCATGTTATGTGCTCAATAGGATTCTAGTGAGACCCCGAACGAACAAAACTTGTTTTGAGTTGTTTTATGATAAAAAGCCTCAAGTAAAATATTTTCGTGTTTTTGGTTCAAAATGTTTTATAAAGAACACATTTGGTAATTTAGACAAGTTTGAGCCAAGATCCGATGAAGGAATTTTTGTTGGATATTCCACACGTAGCAAAGCCTACCGGATATACAACAAAACTTCTTCAACGATTGAGGAATCACTTCACGTATCTTTTTATGAAGATTTTGATTTTTCTCATATTGATGATGATAATGTAGATATTTTTTGTGATTCTCTTAATAATGTTAAGATTAATGATTCTATTGTTGAGACTTGCACTTCTAACGAAGTTGTTGAAGTTGTTCCTAGTGATACAGGTATACCCAAAGCTTATCCGACCGTTCGTAACCATCCCCATAACCAAATTATTGAAGATATTGGTGTGGGTGTTCGAACGAGATCGAGAATTGAAGAATTCTCTCATTGCGCATTTGTCTCTACCATTGAGCCAAAGAACATCCAAGAAGCTTATGAGGATAGCTCTTGGATAGTGGCAATGAAAGAAGAACTAATGCAATTCGAGAGAAACGAAGTTTGGGAACTCGTATATCTTCCAAGTGGTCACCAAGTCATTGGGACCAAATGGATCTTCAAGAACAAGACGGATGAAAACGAGGTAATCACGCGGAACAAAGCAAGGTTAGTAGCTCAAGGCTACCGGCAAGAGGAAGGTATTGATTTCGAAGAATCTTTTGCCCCCGTAACTAGATTAGAAGCTATTAGGTTGCTTTTATCTTTTGCATCCCATAAGAATTTTAAATTATTTCAAATGGATGTTAAAAGTGCATTTTTAAATGGGTTTGTCAATGAAGAAATTTATGTTTCTCAACCTCCCGGTTTTATTCATGAAAAATTTCCAAACCATGTTTTCAAACTTTAGAAAGCGTTGTATGGGTTGAGACTGTAGGATCCTGTCAAAACAGCGTTAGGATCGATAAATGAAGTTGAGACTTACGCTTGCGTATGCGGCACGGTAGTCTCGGAACTTCGCCTTCGGATTCGCCACGACGGATCGAGTCTTCTCACGAACGGAGTAAGGATACTGAATCCACAATCTAAATCTCTACTTTTAGATTAAGAACTTGGATAAAGAGAGAGGACGGATTTCGGCAGAGCTTCGCTAGAATGAAATGCAAGGCATGAATACCATGCAAAAGTGTAAGGAAATGGCTAAGCCTTGGGTCTTATTTATAGCCCCCAAGGTAGTTATTTTAAGAGTAATTGTTCCTTTGGAACAATTTAACTAAAGTGTACCATCATACATGGCACATTATAAGCTTAAGTTGTACCATATGCATGGTACAACATAAGCTTAAGATATTCCCCCTTTATTAGCCATATGTCGCATGCACTTATGCACATATAATGCGACTTTCCCACTAATCTAGAGATCCTCTCCGCAAGGGAACAGATTCCCTTTGCACACGACTTCGTGTACGCGACGTTCGAGGTCCGTATTCCCTCGTACATCCCCAACAAGGGTGTACAAACGTCATCCATCTCCAACATCTCCCACTCACACTTGAGGGGATTGTAAGAGAACGTCTTTCTCTTAGTTCTTTCATCTATCATACCGAGAAATAGACCGTGTGACCGTCATGCGCGTAGAGTCTGTTGTTGTGCACTTGTTAGAGATACACAACGACCTCGAAGGTGCAAAGTTGAGTAGTTCAACCCATGCTTTACCCTAGATTATTTCTTCACATTTCTTATACTTTATATTCAACAATTGAATCCCATCTGGATCACAATTGGCTGGCCAGCTTTGAATCATTAAAGTCCAAATGCGAATATGAAATCAATCTTCCTCTTCTTGCGAACCTTCTGATCTTGACTTGATTCGCTTTTCTAACGTGCCCCGCCGAGCCGAATTATCATAGCCCATTAGCAACACGCTAAGATAGCGATCATCTCGTCAAATCTAAAGGAACCAATTGGAGTCCTTGAGGGTAAGAGTTAAGACCCATATGGCCTTTGAGTCTCACATAATAGCAAACACTATTGCTACTAACTCAGTGGTCGTAATGCATACGTGGTATGAACACGTATTACAACATCACTCCTTTCCCAGGGAGAGTATGTCTTAATGATGTTGTACGGATGAAAGATCGGACACCACAATGCCTATCTTTTGAGTCCCCTTACTACCCATGAAATATTCCCGGACTCTCATCCTGCATAAGACAGATAGGATTTAAAAAATCCAATGAGATCTCTTTTAAATATCCTTGTGATACAGATCTCAGATCTTTTGTAAGCATCCATATGATGCAGATCTTTCATTCGACTATCTTGTTTAAGCCACGACTCTAAATAATTTGTCTAATGATTTTGACTTTAAACTAGTCTCATCTCAATCTTATCCATCTGATAAGATAAGGCTGTTGCTCATGTGAGAGAGCCAACCTTAATCTGTCCGACATACACACAATAAAATAGCTGAGACTTAAACACAAATGTATAAAATCATTTGTAAGAAACTTGTATGCAACATATAAAAAAAACTTCTTCTTTTTATTAAACTTTGATCTTCTATAGACATGGCAAATATTACATGATACAGCTCAGCACCTACGCATTCCCATAGATGATAAGTGTTTGAAGAACACATCTCTGGGGATCGCCTTAGTAAGGGGATCCGCTATCATCTTATGCGTGGATATGTATCCTATGTCTACTTCCTTCCGTTTGTCATAGTCCTTCGCAAACTTGAATCGAATATCAATGTGTTTGGTCTTACAATGAAATTTAGGATCTTTGACATAGGCAATCGAAGCTTGACTATCACTGTATATAGGAACAGTGCTCGAGTCAGTGGCATCCGTCAGCCTGTCTAAGAATTTCCTAAGCCAAACAGCTTCTTGGACCGCCATGCTGAATGCTACAAATTCGGCTTCCATGGTTGATAGGGTGATGCAGGTTTGCTTCTTGCTGCTCCAGGATATTGCACCATTCCCGAGCAAGAAAACAAAGCCTGAGGTAGATCTTCGCTCGTCGAGATCACCTGCCCAATCAGCATCGGTATAGCCTTCGAGTTTCAAGGTATTGCCTTGATAGAACAACGCATAGTCCGCAGTCCCTTTGAGGTACCTTAATATCCTCTTCACCGCTTTCCAGTGTGCCTGTCATGGGTTGGATTGGTAACGGCTTACCATACCAACAGCATAGCAAATGTCTGGTCTGGTACACATCATGGCGTACATCAGACTCCCGACAGCACTGGAGTATGTAACCTTTTCCATAGCTTTCTTTTCTTTTGGATCTTTGGGACACATTTCCAAACATAGACCCTCGCCTTTGCTTATTGGAGTATCAATTGGCTTGCAGTCCTACATATTAAACCGTTCTAAAACTTTCTTTATATATGTCTCTTGAGAGAGAGAAAGAAGTTTCTTGGAACGATTCCTTGAGATCTTAACCCCAAGGATATATGCAGCTTCACCCATGTCTTTCATTTCAAAGACGGATGAAAGCCAAGCTTTGATTTCCATGATAAGACGCTTATCATTTCTGGCTATAAGTATGTCATCTACATAAAGAGACATAATTACATACTTGTTCTTAATCCTCTTAATGTATACGCAGTTGTCTTCGTCGAGCATGGAGAAACCATACGACAAAACGACTTCTTGAAAGCGCATATACCACTTCCTTGAGGATTGTTTAAGACCATATATGGATTTACGAAGTTTACAAACCTTATGTTTGTTTTCTTCTTTTACGAACCCGTTTGGTTGTTCCATGTAGATCTCCTCATCTAGTTCTCCGTTAAGAAAAGCAGTCTTTACATCCATCTGATGTAACTCGAGGTCCAAACAAGCCACCATTGCCAGAATTAAGAGAATGGAGGTAAAATGCACGACAGGAGAGAAAGTCTCTTCGTAGTCTATTCCTTCCTGTTGCGTGAAACATTTCGCAACAAGGCGAGCTTTATATTTCTCGATGGAGCCATCAGCCTTATGCTTGATTTTGAGGACCCACTTGTTCCCAATGGCTCTACGTCCCTTAGGTAAATCAACCAAGTCCCAGACTTGGTTTGTTTTCATGGATTGAAGTTCTTCTTCCATCGCCGATATCCATTTATCTTTAACAGGGCATGTGACGGCCTGTTTGAAATTTGCAGGTTCGTCATCATCTTGTAGTAATGTCATGAATGTTTGAGGAAATTCATCCTCAAATCTCAGAGGTGTTAGCCTCGTTCGATTACTACGTCTTGCTTGAGTTTGATCACTCCCACTTGGAATGACATCACTCCCACTTGGAATAACATCACTCCCACTCGGAATAGGATTGGTATCGTTCGTATCATCCATAGGTGAAGTATGAGGGTCATTTTCCTCTTCACCAAGAATTCTCCCACTCGAACGTTCCGATCCTTCTTGATCCCAAGTCTCAAACAAGGATAAGTCTTGACTTATCTCACCCTGTCTTGGAAACTCATTTTCCAAGAAGACAACATTCCTCGATTCGAATTCTATTAGACCCACATTGTCCTCTTGACCGACGAAAACATATCCTTTGGAGTTTTCAGCGTATCGGATGAAGATACACTTCCTCCCACATGGACCAAGTTTTCCATATTTGTGAGAGGATAAATGTGCGTAAGAGGCACAACCCCAAGGTTTTAGAATGCTTAAGTCTGGAGTTCTATTGTTCCACAACTCATCAGGAGTAGAACTTACCGACTTCGAGGGTACACGGTTTAAGATGAATGTTGTCGTCAATAATGCATCACCCCAAAAGGTGATGGGCAAATATGCCTGAGACATCATTGATCGGACCATTTCCATCAATGTCCTATTTCTTCTTTCCGCAACACCGTTTTGTTGCGGAGTATAAGGCATAGTTATTTAATGAACTATGCCTTTTTCATCACAGAGTTCCTTAAAACTCGTTGATTGATATTCTCCACCCCGATCGGTTCGCAAGACCTTTATCTTGCGATCTAGTTGATTTTCCACTAAACTCATATAGTTTTTGAAGCAAGATAAAGCTTCATGTTTGTGGGAAATCAAATAAATGTGACCAAAACGGGTGAAGTCATCAATGAAGGTGATGAAATAGGACTTCCCGCGTCTTGTCTTAACATTCATTGGACCGCAAATGTCCGAATGGATAAGCTGTAATGGAACTTCGGCCCTTGTGCCAGTTCCAAACGGCTTGCAACAAGTTTTCCCTATAAGACAATGTTCGCAAGTTGACATTTCAACTTTTGAAACATTAGATAGCAAGCCACTTTTGGCAAGTCTATCCATTCTAGTTGGTCTAATGTGACCAAGTCTTGCATGCCAACAAATGATCTTAGATTCAGAATTAGAAGCATTTGTCAAATGGAAACTTTCATTAATAGAAGAAGAATCATCATACATAGTGTTTAAAACAATCAACCCATTACAAACATTACCCGACCCAACTAAAGAACTATTACAAACAAGGTCAACATTTTGTTCATAGAACCTCCATTCATAACCTAAAGACATTAACATGACCACGGATACGATATTCCTTCGTATATCTGGAGCAAAGAGGACGTCGTGCAATAATAGAGTCCGGCCGTTGTCGAGAACTAGCTTGCATGTTCCGACACCCTTGACTTCAATACGAGTGTTGTTGCCGACGTATATCCACTTTGTTCCTTGAGTTATCCTTCGATACTCTACGAAGAACCTTCTGTCCTTCGCTACGTGGTCTGTGGCCCCTGAATCAATCAACCAAAAATAGTTAGATTCAGCAAGAAACATGGAACTAGAAACACATATGTAACTAGCTCTACAAGTTACCTTATCACTTCCATCCGTACACGTATGGGCGAAGTGACCGTACTTGTTGCACTTAAAGCACTTGATCTTCTTCAAGTTTTTCTTCTTTGAGTGCACATTCTTTTGCCACTTTTTGTTCTTAGTCTTCTTTGAGGTTTCCGGTTCTTGCTTTCGTTCGTTCATAAACCTTAAGCGTTTATCCTTCCGCTTCTTTCCTCCATGTGAGGAACTAGCGGCCATGTGCACTTCGGCACTAGGTTTTACGGCTTGAATCCGCTCTTCCTCGAGTTCGAGGTGTTTGGATAAATCACTTAAAGTTTTAATGCACTCATTATGAGTGAGGTGCATTTTCATGTTATCTCAGCTATCTGGGAGTGAACGAATGACTGCTTGGATCTGTTGTTCGTCAGACAGCGTAAGACCCGCATCCTTCAATTCAGCTATGAGATTCGCCATGTGGCGGAGATAATTTTTCATAGATTGATCTCGCCGCATTTTGTACGAATCAAATTGAATATTTAAGGAGCGGAGTTTGGTGACCGAAGTTCCACCAAACTTTATTTCTAGCCCAGACCATATGTCTTTGGCTAGGTCGAATTCCCGAAATAGACGCATTATGTCATTGTCCATTGTGGACAATAACGTAATACGTGCTATTTTGTTCTTTCGAGTCCAAGTCTCATAAGCTTCTCGGTCCCTCTTGTGTTGGGCCGTATTGCCCAACTCAGGTTCTTTCATTACGTTTTGGAGTGTTTCAAGCACTCTTGCTCCTCCAAAACATATTGGATTTTTATTGACCAAAGTTTATAATTGTCGCCGTTGAGCTTCTCACCTTTGTTAAGCTTGGCGACAATGTTCTTAGAAGCGGTAGACATATTCGAATCAAAAAACTGCAAAGAAAATGAAAAACACGATCAAAATTCTATGCATAAAGTTTCGATTCTTTAAACACTTGATAAGTTCCTTGGATGCGCTGAAATGTTACTCTAGAATCGAGAAGTTCACTACGTTCCCAACTACCATCTAGAAGTAACTTTCAAAGTATCCCTCTTACTTATCTCATGTAAAAAGAAATCAGAAATGATACTCGTATGGTACCAGCAGCGGAAAAATACTTTTGAAAAACATATCTTTCAAAATGGAATAGGTGAGAGTTTGCGCAAAGAATTTTAGCGCAATAATTGCCAAGCCACGAGACATGTTCTACACGCCCATGGGTTAGATAACCATGGCCGGATCGTGGTAGGACTTGGAATTCTAAATTGCGCTATCCCGATTAAGGACAGGACATAACCTATTTGAAAACATCTTTTTCAAAAAAATTGAAATACAATGGCTAATCTCCGTAGAGTAGAGCACAACGTCATAAGTACATTGGCTAATCTCCGTAGAGTAGAGCACAATGACATGGCTAATCTCGCATGAAGTAGAGCACTATGGCTAATCTTCAAGGAGTAGAGCCCAAGAAAAAAAAACTTTATAAAATAAGAGCAGACGACTGTCGTTAGCCCCGTATGGGCTAGTCGGCACATTAGTGTTTGACCAAGGCCTTTTGACACCCCGTATGGGCTAGTCGGCAAGTTCGTGATCGACCAAGACCTTTTGCCGGATTGGTCGACCAAAACACCCAAATTGGTCGACCAAAAAATTGGTCAACATCACTCCCGGCTAGGTCCCCTGCCCTGGCCGAGGCTGGCCAAGGGCCGGCCAAGGGCCTCTGCCCTGGCCGGCCAGGGGCGGCCTGCGGCAGCCATGGCCACTGCCAGGGCCGGCCTGGCCACTGGCCTGGCCTCGGCCAGAGGCCGGCCTGGCCACTGGCCTGGCCTCGGCCAGAGGCCGGCCTGGCCCCCTGGCCTCCTGAGGCCGGCCTGGCCCTCTGGCCTGGCCTGGCCACGGCCAGAGGCTGGCCTGGCCCCCTGGCCTGGCCTGGCCTTGGCCAGAGGCCGGTCATGGTCGGCCATGGCCCGGCCATGGCCATTTTGGCCTTGGCCGGCCATGACCCATTGGTCATGGCCGGCCTCCCCCATTCACGGGGTTAGCCGCACACCCCCACCGGAGGGGGTGGCCGTGGTGGTGTTCGTCGTCATTGGCCGTAGCCAACCCCTTCCGCATGGGGAGGGGGAGTGCATTGCCTCCATTGCCCATTTGGCTATAGATTTTATGCACCAAAATTCATCTTCCCCGATGGGAATAACCACCATCTTCTTCTCCGGTGAAGCACCCGTTCGTCGAGGAAGTAGTTATCCTCCAATGGCCGTGTGCCAAAAAAAATAACCCACTTCAAAAATTCGTAAACTACGCGCTCCACATGAAGAGAGCGCTCATTCCCTATGAATGGAGACTCAGCATCCATGAAGAGAGCGAGTTTGACGATAGGAACGGTCGGTTCTTCCCGTCACGGAGAGTTCCTGCCATATCCGTAATGACAGAAGACCCTAACATGAAAAGAACAACCGCTGCGTTCTCTCCGTCACGAAGCGTTCCTACCATATCCGTAATGGTAGGATACCCATTCGTGAAAAAGACAACGTCTCATTCATCGGTTCGACGGGGCGGCGGTTTGACCGGGGCGAACCCGTATGGCTCCGATACCAATGTAGGATCCTGTCAAAACAGCGTTAGGATCGATAAATGAAGTTGAGACTTACGCTTGCGTATGCGGCACGGTAGTCTCGGAACTTCGCCTTCGGATTCGCCACGACGGATCGAGTCTTCTCACGAACGGAGTAAGGCTACTGAATCCACAATCTAAATCTCTACTTTTAGATTAAGAACTTGGATAAAGAGAAAGGAAGGATTTCGGCAGAGCTTCGCTAGAATGAAATGCAAGGCATGAATACCATGCAAAAGTGCAAGAAAATGGCTAAGCCTTGGGTCTTATTTATAGCCCCCAATGTAGTTATTTTAGGAGTAATTGTTCCTTTGGAACAATTTAACTAAAGTGTACCATCATACATGGCACATTATAAGCTTAAGTTGTACCATATGCAAGGTACAACATAAGCTTAAGATATTCCCCCTTTATTAGCCATATGTCGCATGCACTTATGCACATATAATGCGACTTTCCCACTAATCTAGAGATCCTCTCCGCAAGGGAGCAGATTCCCTTTGCACACGACTTCGTGTACGCGACGTTCGAGGTCCGTATTCCCTCGTACATCCCCCACAAGGGTGTACAAACGTCATCCATCTCCAACAGAGACAAGCTCCTAGAGCTTGGTATGATCGACTTAAGACCTTTCTTTTGAATTTAGGTTTTACAATGGGAGAAGTTGATTCTACACTCTTCATTAAAAATTATGAAAATGACATTCTTTTGATTCAAGTTTATGTAGACGATGTTATTTTTCAGTTCTACTAACTTTAATCTTTGTCAAGAATTTTCCAAGTCTATGAAGGATAAGTTTGAGATGAGCCACATAGGAGAGCTCACCTACTTCCTTAGATTGCAAATTCTACAAATGGAGAATGGCACATTCATACATCAGACAAAGTACACAGGGGAGCTTATTAAGAGATTCGGGATGGAATCGTTTTCGAGCAAAAGGACTCCCATGAGTACTACTACTCATCTACACAAGGATGAAAGCGGAAAAGTTGTAGACATTCGTCTATATCGAGGTATGATCGGTAGCTTACTTTACTTAACCGCTAGTAGGCCCGATATAATGTTTTATGTATGCCTTTGTGCTAGATATCAAGCAAGACCTAAGGAGTCACACTTGATTATGGTTAAACGAATATTTCGTTATCTCAATCAATCTCTAGATTATGCGTTACTTTAACATAAGTCTAGCACATATGAGTTAATCTCATATAGTGATGCCGACTTTGCTGGATGCAAGTCCGACAGGAAAAGTACTAGTGGCACCTGCCATTTCTTAGGAAATTCCTTAGTTTCTTGGTTTTCTAAGAAACAGAATTCGGTGTCATTGTCGACGACTGAAGCGGAATATATTGCCGCGGGTCTTGCATGTGCACAAGTTCTTTGGATGAGACACACTTTTAGTGACTATGGTGTCAATTGTGATACTTGCCCTATCATGGTTCATAATCAAAGTGCTATTTGTCTTTCCAAGAATCCGGTACACCACTCCCGTACCAAACACATAGACGTGAGACACCATTTTATCAATGATTATGTTGCTAAGAAGAACATCATCTTAGAGTATATTGAAACCCAAAAACAAATTGCTGATATCTTCACTAAACCTCTTAAAGAAGATTCATTTGTGAGGTTGCGTGGAGAATTAGGAATTATGAGTGAATCTGAAATCTAGAAGCTCAATCTTTCATGTTATAACTCTTTTTGAGCTCATATCATTCTGTTGCCTATCTTCATGTGCTTTATTATATTTATATGTTAAGAAAGGAAATTGTGATTTAATTGATTTCATGAGTTTTTGATATAGATGGTAGTGATTTGTGTTTCAATGGATTTATTGTTTTTACATTGTTTTTACGATGTATTTGTGATTAGAGTATAGGTCCTACGGTGAGTGTTCTTATTCTCTGGAATTCTATCTCACTGTGCATTTTTGGACCAGGACAGACGACTGTATTTCATCCTATAGTCGACTGCCCTACTCTATCTCCTCAGTTTGAGATTTGGTATCTTTCGCACAGCCGACTGATGACTGTTTTACAGTCGACTGTTAATTTAACAGGCGACTGCATTTTAGTCATCAGGCGACCGTTCTCTCTGTCGAATTCTTACAGTGCTCTCTGTTATTTTTTGATGAACTGTATTAATTCTCGGCCAGCCGACTATTGAGTATATGTCAGTCGACTGTCCAATGGACAGGCGACTGCATGTTACTTGCCAGTCGACTGCCCATCTTTCTGAGCTTTATTGTTGTGACTTCATCCAGTCGACTGACTTTAGTTTATCAGTCGACTGTCTTCTGTTAAGGCAGTTCATATGATTTGATTTGAGTCGCCGATTCTTTGATCCAACGGCCCAGATTCATTCCCCAACTTTTATATTCGAGAAAGCCCAATCATTTCCCCACATCGACTCTCTCTCTCTCATCCGATTTGACCGCTTCGTATTCCCGCTCGATTTCTCTTCTAAAGCCGTTGAGCTTCTTCCCTTCGTGAGTCGATTTCGTGCTATCGTTGTCGTCGATCTCCTCCTCCCCATTCTTCGTTGCTTCCTCGTATCCCCTCTACTTGGTTTGCTTCTCTCTCTAACCTTTCGTTCGGTTCATTATCTTCCTATTTTCTTTGCATTGTTTCTCTGTCTCTCGATTCCATGGCACCCAAAACTAAGGGAAAAGAGAAGATTGTTGCTCTTAAACGTCCTAGGGCACCCAAGAAACCTATAGCCAAAAATAAGAAACCCCACAAAGCCCGAACCAAGCATACCGAGTCTACTATGCATTCTTCTTCGCATGGATATTCACCTTCTGCTTCTTCTTCAGACGCTCAGCCTCTGTTTCATCGTCAACGGAAGCGCATTGATCTTGCCATCAATGAGCCTGTTGCTGACGCTCCCCATCAGTCCCCGATTGCTTCGAGTTCTTCTGAAGATCCACCAATCGTACCCCCCCTCTGATCCCCTAGTTCCCATTTGCTGAGACTATCTCTGCTTGGCAAAATTTCACTCTCTTCTAGGGATCAACCTTCTTAGGGAGCGGTACATTTCTTTCCCCGCCTTCACTGCTGAGAGGCTTTCTGACATTCTTTCTTCTACTCACCTAGCCGACCTTTTTCGCTTATCTCAGAGCGAGTCCCACAGAGCCTATCCATTTCTGGTAAAGCTCTTCTATGCGAACCGCGTTTGCGGTGAGTATTCGTCTACCGGCATCCTCGATACTGTCGTTCAGGGAACCCACATTCAGATCACTCCCTCGCTCTTAGGGACTATTTTGAGGATTCCCTCTGTTGGTTCCCTTCCCACTGATATTTGCATCTCCGAGATTGACGACCTTGACCAGTCTGTCCTTCGGGATATGTTTCGAGAGGTACCTTTAGCTCTTGATTCGGGTGTTAGGTCATCTATGTTCTCTGCGAGAGATTGGGCTGTTCACCTAGTGGTGAAGTCCAACATCCTGCCGAGATATGAATCATCTGACCAGCCGTCTCAGGATACACTGAAGTGTATGTATGCTATTTTCTCTGGCATGCCCGTGAACTGGGCCGGTGTCCTCATTGATAGGATGGACAGGGTTGAGTTCATGACCTCCTCGTCTCACATTCCTTACGGTGGTCTTCTGACTCGTGTCTTTCGTCATTTTGGTGTTGATTTGACTCGTTATGAGCCCATGCCCTTTGGTCCTCTCCTCGACGCTTCCGCAAAGTCGAAATCTTCATCGGCTCTGCAGACTGCCTCGAAGAAGAGGAAATTTACTTCATCTCCATCCTCATCCACTGTTCCTCTAGCTGATCTGCCTTCCACCTCTGCTCCACCATCTCGTGATATTCTTTTGGAGATGGTCTCTGGTATTTATAGATTATTGTCCCTCTCTTTCCTCCATCAGGGAATACCCTTCCCTGAGGATCTGAGACAGTTTGTTCCCCAGCTTCATGTTCCTCCTCAACCCACTCATGTCGTTGAGCCTCCTGGTGTAGCTTCTACTCAGGATGTTGCTGCTGATGCTGTTGCTTCTACGATTGCTCCCTTTGACCCTCCTCCAGAGGATACACCTGCTGTCACAGAGCTTGCTTCTTCTTCTGCAGCCCTTGGAGACGCTCATTGTTAGATAGGTGTTTAAGTGGTGTTAGTTTGGTGATGATTGTATTTTGATGTATGCTGGATGATGTTGTCAGTGACTTTATATATGTATGGTGATGTACATCGCTGTCGTCATGATGATATTTTTTTGTCTTGATCATGATGTATCTTTTTTTGATGCCATGTAGATGTCCATCCGTTGATGTACTCATCTTTCTATATATCTATATATGATGTTGCTGTTTATCTTGTGTCACACTATGCTATTCTGCTTATCTTATCTGTGTGATGTATGATATGTTGTCTCCATGTATGCTATACTCTCTCTGATGTGCTTTTGAGACAATATATGAATTTGGTATTCGATTTTCCTTGCTATCATGGTATAATGCATTTGTGAAATCTCTTTTGAAACTATTTTTTGTGTCTATATCTAATGTTGATATTGGACTTCACTTCCATTACTCACATGTGTCTATGATGTGATTTTATGAGTTTTTCATTCGATAAATCTTTATACCCCTTGATTGTTGTTAGTTCGTATTTAGCACTATTATTTTTGTTGTTATTTTCTCCCACCTTTTTGGATAATGCCATAGGGGGAGAGAAATAAACATACAAGATTCATAATGGATGTGCTAAGTATGTTTAAACACTTGAATCTAAGATTTACGTTGCCTTAGATTCAGTGGGAGTAAGATTACAATGAATAGGGATTTTAATTCCTAGATTTCTTGAATTAAATTCATCCATATCTAACTCATTTGCTTCAATTGTTATGTATATGCTCTAATATTTGTCGACTAACTTGATTGGCATCTATGTAGGGGGAGTAAATTTTCATTGCGCACAATTATTTATCTTTTTGTTTATGTTTGTTTGTCATCATCAAAAAGGGGGAGAATGCTGAGTATTGGACTTCTCCCTACTTGGTGTTAATGATGAGCAAACATAAATACTTGTGACTAATCCCCTATTTTTGCAGTTAATACATTGCCTAAGCTATTTATGAAGATCTACTAGCAATGGATGACTCACAAACGTCATTGAAGGCAAATGACATGGATTGGATGATCGTCGACGATGATGGAAGCTCCATCAAGACTTCAAGCTCATACGATGGAAAGAAGAGAATATTCGTAAATGTAAATTTTCTTTTATCTCTTCTAGTATGTAGCTTAGAAGTAGAACTTTGATGGAGCACTCACACACATCTACATTCAGTCATAGGACTTCATTAGATCAATTGTCCTTTGACTCCAATTCATTTCTCTATTGGTTGTGCAAGGATTGTATATAACAGTCGACTGCTTAACAGTTTACAGTCGCCTGTCTGAAAACAATCGACTGTGTGTTATTCTACAGTCGCCTGTTATGCACAGACTTTTACAATATAGTTTTGGGCCTTCTCTGATTATCTCGCACAGGCTACTGGTGAATGATACACAGGCGTCTGTCCTTGTGACAGTCGACTGTGTTTTGTAAATCAGTCGCCTATATATCCTTTGCCCAAACACTGTTTGATCTGACTTTTACGGCCAGTCGACTAATGTTGTATATACAGTTGATTGTCTCTTAGATCAGTCGACTATCCATCTGCAACAGTCGCCTGTCTGTGAGTCATTTCTTTGACTCAGCTCTCTGGAAATTTCTCAGGCTTTTGACAGTCGTCTTTTTAAGGATCTACAGTCGCCTGTTCTGGTTAACAGTCGACTTTATTCCTTGCATCAGTCGTCTGTCATGTTACTTGTAAGATTTTCAGTATTTGTCTAACTTACCCATCTCTCGGCCAGTCACCTGTAGAAGGAATTACAGTCGCCTGCTGGTTTAACAGTCGACTGTCTTTGTTTCATCAGTCGACTGTCCACGTGGTAAGTTACCGTTATGAATTCTCACCTACCCTTGCTGACTGTGCAACAGTCGACTGTGTATTGTTCAACAGTCGACTGTCGCGAGTTCAGATTCTATCCGTTGAGATTTTTCTCACGGATTCCAATTGGGTTTTTGCCTAAACTGTTTTGTGGATTTGAGAAAGCTATAAATAGAGCTTCTACTGTTCCATTGGAAGCTTACTCATTCATTGCAAAATCTCTCAATCTTTCATTTCCAAAGATCAAAGCTCTCAAATCCAAAGCCCTAAGTATTTCCAAATCTTGTTCTCTTGCTCTCCAACCTAGAACCAAAGTGTGATCATCTAGGCATTTGGTGTAGTCAAGAGAAAGGGCTTCTCCTCTCTTCCAATAGAGTTCTTCAACACACATCAGACTCCACCTTCAAGTTCTACTTCAAGGCATAGGTGTTTGTAAGTGTTGTTTTCATTATTTCATAACTTTCGTTATTTGAGATTTGCTCTCGGTTGTGAGAGTGGTTTGCTTGCTCCCAAGTTGTGGGAGTCAAGGACATCGATTGTATTCGATTGCACTTGTAGGGTTGCTACAAGTGGGTTTTAAGGAAACCTCAAGTTAGGGTTCTAACTTGAGTATCCGGTGGTATCCGGGTGGAAGGGACGTAGGATTACCGGGAACAAGTCGGGAGTTGACTTGGCTAATCAGAACCCTATAAACATAATTGTGTTTGCAATTGTTTCTTATTTGGGTTTAATTCTATTTCCGCATTATTTGTTGGATTGTATTTTATTTGGCGTAAATTTCTTTTAAATTTGCATAAACACTATTCAACCCCCCTTCTAGTGTTTTCCCCATAGACAGGGTCCTTACAGGTATTTCTAAGAATGGGGCGTGACAGGTTTTGTGGTGGCCCATGCAGGTCCACCCACACTGCGATATGCGAAAGGATGATACATCCAACACACTATAATGCCATCACATAAGGTACTAATTCCTGTTGTGCTGTCATCTCCCTGTAGAATGGATAGTTGAAACGGGATATCTTCATCGGAGATGGAGCATGCCGAGCCCTCTTTGATGGAGAAGATTTTGCTGGGTTTCCAGGTGAGTTTGGGTCAGCAGGCTGAGATGCTCGCCAAGATGCAGGGTCAGAAGACCCCAGACTTCAAGCAGTTTAGGGCAATAAAGCCAAGGACCTTTTCGGGCAAAGAGACTGCATTGGAGGTTGATGATTGGTTACGGCACATGGAGGATGACCTCAAAGCTGTTGGATTTCCATTGGAGAGTTGGGTTGATGCAGCAAAAAGGCAGTTGACACATCAGACCAGAGATTGGTGGGATGCCCAGGAGAGGCATCTGACAGGTCATATCACTTGGAAGACCTTCAAGGAGCGTTTTGAGTCCAAGTTCCTTCCAGAGACTGCAAAGAATGAGCTCAGGCAGTGTTTTGAGTTGTTGACTCAGGGCCGGTGGAGCGTGGATGAGTATGATGCCGAGTTTTCCTTGCTGAGCAAGTTTGCCCTGGAGCTTGTTGCGACTGATGCCACCCGAGCTCGACGCTTCCGTATGGGACTGGATCTGGAGTATAGAGGGGCGATGTCTACACAGAAACTTGCCACACAGGAGGATGTGCTCGAGGCGGTAGGATTATATGAGATTCATTTGCGGAGCATAGGGAAAATGCCTACAGGTGACAGACGACCATCAGGACCACAGAAGGCATTATCTCAGCCAGTACAGACGGCCCAGTTCAAGAGGCCAGGAGCCCCTGCAGTGACACAGAGACGTCTGACATGCCAATTCTGTGGCAAGACTGGTCATGAGCAGAAGGAGTGTAGGGCTTAGGCTAGACAATGCTTTGCTTGTGGTGGCCGAGGACACATTAGCAGGTTCTGCTCGTAGCAGGGTGCCTACCCGGCCCCAGTAGCACCTCTAGCTGCTAGGCCGATGTAGCAGCGAGCTTTTCCACCTGGTTTCCAGCGCCTTCACTTTCGGCACCAACTGGACCACGTATACCAGCCCCGAGAGGACCTTCTTTTCCTCCTCAGCGGTAGACCTTTAAGAAGACAAACTCTGCTCCAAAGTCCCGGGCTTTCACGATGATAGCAGTAGAGGTAGAAAACTCAAGTCAGGTTATCACTGGTATGGTTCTAGCCCTCTCCTTTCTTTACATTATATCACTTGTTGCTTAGTTATGATGGACATTGGCTTGATTCCCTTGCTGGCTTCTAGGTATGGTTAAAGTAGCATCCTTTCCTGCTTTGGCACCTTTTGACTCTGGGGCTTCACACTGTTTTCTGTCCCGACAATTTGTGGACAAACATGCTATACCAGTAGAATCCTTCACTGTTAGTTGGAATATTCATACAGGGGGTGGTGTGATTAGAAGTATTTGAGGGCTCCGTTGTTGTCCAGTGGAAATTTGCAGTCGGGAGTCATATGCTGACTTCCTTGTGATTGAGATGCCCACCTTTGAAGCTGTGTTTGGGATGGACTGGTTAGCGATGTTTTGTGCCACTATTGATTGCAAATTAAGGAGGGTAGTCTTCCAAATTCCCGATCACCCAGAATTTGAGTTCAGAAGTGGTAGTTGCACATTAGAACCTGTAAGATTCAGAGCGACACCAGTGGAAGCAGAAGTGTGGGCAATGGCCATGGAGGCAGAGACAGTCTTACCCAGGGTTGTGCGAGACTTTGCTGATGTCTTTCCTAATGACATTTATGGACTTCCTCCTGATCGATCATTAGAGTTCACCATTGATTTGATACCAGGCACGTAACCCATTGCGAAGGCTCCTTATCGGATGGCACCACCTGAGTTGACTGAGCTTCATAATCAGTTAATGGACCTATCAGAGCGAGGGTTGATACAGCCAAGCGTGTCACCTTGGGGAGCACTAGTGCTTTTGGTAAATAAGAAAGATGGATCCCGGAGGATGTGTATTGACTTTAGGGAATTGAACAAGGTGACAATAAAGGACAAGTACCCACTTCCTCGCATCGATTGCCTCTTTGATCAGCTTGGTGGATCTCGAGTCTACTCAAAGTTGGACTTACAGAGCGGTTATCATCAGATAAAGGTTCGGGTGTCCGATGGTCTGAAGACAGCTTTTCGAACCCGTTATGGACATTATGAGTTCATGGTGATGCCCTTCAGTTTGACTAATGCTCCAGCTACCTTCATGAGGTTAATGAATCAGGTATTCTTTGACTATTTGGACAAGTTCATGGTAGTCTTTATTGATGATATCCTGATATATTCCAAGGATGAGAAAGAGCATGCAGAGCATCTGAGGATTGTTCTAGAGAATTTGAGGCAGCATCAGTTATATGCCAAATATAGTAAGTGCCAATTTTGGCTGTCTAAAGTGGCTTTTCTGGAGCACATAGTTTCAGGAGAAGGTATATCAGTTGATCCAAAAAAGGTGGCTGCAGTGGAGAAATGGCCTGTTCCCAGATCGGTTTCAGAGATTCAGAGTTTCTTGGGATTGGCTGGCTATTACAGGAAGTTCATCAAGGATTTCTCCAAGATTGCGGCACCACTTACTCACCTGACTAAAAAGGATGTTGCTTATGTCTGGTCTGGGGAATGTCAGCATGCATATGAGGAGTTGAAGAAAAGTTTGACTATTGCTCCAGTTCTGACGATTCCAGATCGTTCTGGAGGATTTGAGATTTTCTGTGATGCTTCTGGTAAAGGGCTTGGATGTGTCCTACATCAGTATGGACGTGTGGTAGCTTATGCCTCTAGACTTCTGAAGGTGCATGAGCTAAAATACCCTATGCATGACTTAGAGCTGGCAGCCGTGATTTTTGCCCTAAAGCTGTGGAGACACTTTCTGCTAGGGGAACGTATCAAGTTGTACACTGACCACAAGAGTTTGAAGTATGTGTTCACCCAGAAGGAGCTCAATATGAGACAACGTCAGTCGCTTGAGCTGTTGGAAAAAATGATATCGATCTCCAGTATCACCCTGGAAGGTGAACGTGGTCCCTGATGCACTCAGTAGATATCCTGATTTGATGATGTTGATCTCTCAACCTCAGCTCCAGTGGACACTACGGCAAATGGAGATAGAGGTTGTTCTTCCGGGTGTTAAGGTAACCATGTTGGGTTTGCAGGTTCAGTTCGATCTGGTGGACCGGATCAAAGCCGTGCAGTTAGGGGATGAAAAGTTAAGAAGAATCCGAGAACATGTAGAGGCCGGACTTCTAACCGACTTTCACATTCATGAAGATGGCTCTCTTAGATTCGGATCTCGGCTATGTGTGCCGACTGGTACTATTCGAGAAGAATTGCTTAAAGAGGCCCATAGCTCACCCTATTCAATTCATCCAGGAGGGACAAAGATGTACCGCGACCTACGACAACATTACTGGTGGCATGGGATGAAGCGCAGTATAGCCAGAAGTGTGGCCTCGTGCTTGGTCTGTCAGCAGGTGAAGGCCAAACACCAAAGAGTTGCAGGTCTGTTGCAGGCTCTCCCTATACCTAAATGGAAATGGCAACACATGACGATGGATTTTGTGACTGGGCTACCCCGCACACCCAAGGGAAATGACGCAATTTGAATAGTCGTTGATCGCTTGACCAAATCTGCACATTTCATTCCCTTCCGGATTGGACAGTCTACCGAGCATTTGACTCGAAGATATATGGAGGAGATCGTGAGGCTTCACGGAGTTTCTGTTTGTATAATCTCTGATCGGGACACCAGATTCACCTCACATTTTTGGAGATGTTTGCAGTCTAGCTTGGGGATTCATCTCAAGTTTAGTACTGCATATCATCCTCAGACGGATGGGCAGTCCGAGCGAGTTATTCAGATCCTCGAGGACATGTTGAGAGCTTGCATGTTGGACTTTAAAGGGTCTTGGGAAGATCATTTGCACTTGGTGGAGTCTGCTTACAACAATAGTTATCAAGCAAGTATTGGAATGGCACCGTTTGTTGCTCTATATGGAAGGAAGTACAAATCACCTCTAAGCTGGGACGATGTTGGGGACCATGAACTTTTAGGACCTGATTTGGTGATGGAAGCGATCGATGTGGCACGGACAGTCAAGGAGAATCTTTGTATCGCTCAGGATTGCTATAAGCATTGGGCAGATATAAAGAGGCGTCCATTGGAGTTTCAGCCAGGTGATTATGTGTTCTTGAAGATCTCCCCAACATGTGGCACGATTCGATTTGGTAGACGAGTGAAGTTGAGCCCGAGGTTCATTGGTCCATTCGAGATCTTGGCTCGTGTTGGTGAGGTTGCATATTGCCTTGCCTTACCACCCTCACTTGAAGGTATGCATGATGTGTTCCACGTATCTCAGCTTCGAAAATATGTGGAAGACCCTAGTCACCTCGTGGACTTCTCAGAGATTGAAGTGCGTCCCGACCTGACTTATGAATAGCAGCCAGTGGCCATCCTGGATCAGAGACAGAAGATACTGAAGAATGCCATTAATTTAGTAAGGGTTATATGGCAACGAAAATCCCCTGGTGAGTCCACCTGGAAGCGCGAGAATGAGATGAGAGACAGATACCCTCACCTGTTTATGTAAGTATCGTATCCTTGTATCATTGCCTTTTTTGATAATCTTGAGTGCAAAATTTCGTGGGGACAGTGGTGCAGGGTAATATATAGAGAGGCCCTGGAAATTAGAAGTATTTTCTTCTTAGACAAGAACCCTTGGACTTCGGAAGTTCGAGGACGAACTTTATTTTAAGGAGTGTAGGATGTCATGGCCTGTTTAGCCCTATACATCGACTAACACAGTAGTCCTCTACGCACGAGTAGAGGGAGTATAAGGAGTTGATAAGAGGTGATATGGCGTGTATGTGGCTGGTGGCAGTCGTGTAATTTCATGAAGAGTGTAGGGGCATTTTGGTCATTTAGCAATATGGGTGGAAGTGTGTATAGCGTAAAGGTGGGTGTGTAAAGTAATGTCATACTTGTAAATTTTGAAAGAGTGGGTTAGTGTGAGAGGGGCTATTGTGAAAAGGGATGGGATTAGTGGCATGCTCGTAAATACTTAGAAGGGTGAGGGGCAAAATGGTCTTTTGGCCTAAAAGAGGTGTGTGTGTGTGTGTAGTAAAGGAGTGTGTGCATAAAGTAATGGCAAACTTGTAAATACTTGAAACTTGAGGGGTAATTTTGGAAGTGCATTAAAGTCATTTTAGTATATGCATGCTTATCCTAAAGAGGATTCTAGTATGAGATATGTTGGAGGAGAATTCTAAACCATTCTTTAACTTTCTTTTCTTTCCCATTTTCGTTTTCTATTCCCTTCTCCCCCTCTCTAGTATGGCCGAACCACCCTCTCCCCTTTTCCCATCCATCAAGACTCCAAAACCATAATTTGACATCCAAAAATCCAAGAAACCCTAGGCTACTTCAAGGAGAAAGAAAGAAGGACAGAAGAGAAAGAGGAGAGAAAGAAAGAGGCTTTCTTGAGGTAGGATTCTAACTTTTGTTAAGGTGTTTTATTTAGGGATTATGAGGGTGTTATGATGTTATTTATATGGCCCATGCTCTTGAATTCATGTGTTATGTGTGCCATAAACTAAAAAGATTACATTTTTCCTAGGTTTTCCTAGCAAACTACTCTTCTCTGAAATTCTGAAAATCCTGATGTGCGTTTCTTCATGTATTTTGATCCACTATGGATGGAATTACCTTCTGAAAAAAATATAGTCATGTAGCTCACGAAGTCCTACCCCAGATGCATATAAAATTTGACACATGTTGAGTTCAATAAGTAGGAGTAAAAATTCAATGTTTGCAACATGTCTGAGATTCTGTCAAACTGGTCACAGTTTAGAAAAATGGAGCTTATTACATGTACACTCTATGGAATTTGCTGTTCTTGGTCTTGTTGTAAAGTTACGAATTTTTTCTAAATATTCATCTCAGTGCATATATTTTGAAATTCTGGCTGCAACATGCCCACAATTAGCTTTTAATACAGACCCTGAAATCTGTCTGAAACATCGACTGAACATGTTGCACCAAATAAATCACCATAAATTGCGTATTTCACATTTTTGCATGAAATTTTATGGGTGTATCCATAACTACTATATCTTCAACTTTCATTTAGTGAGTTTTATCAAATTCATAATAGAAATTGAGTACACATGCTGACTATGTGGCTGTTCCTGCAATTTCAGCAAGCTGGACTATTTTGGTGGAGTTGAAAACTTGCTATAAAGTTAATTTTCCATTCCAATATGCATGAATGCTGTTGATACCTTTAAGAAAGTTTATTTATACTATTTGTTACTAAAATTTATGGTGAGACACTCTTCATTTACACGGAGACTACTATATGTTTGTTAAAATGTCCAAATGAATTTGAAATTGAAGAAACTTGGGAAATAGCTATGAGAATGTTGTGCCATGTACTACAATATGAAATTGCATATGACTATTGATGATTATGACACATGATTTGTAACTGGGATGTCTTGTTCTGCTCTAAGACGGGTGAACATCCTAGTATGGGGATGGGGGGAAGTTTGGGTATTACTGAACCATAAGGGACTGGACTGAGAAGTTGGGGGAAAAGATATGTGATGTGTGATACTTATTCCCACTCACCTTTATCGGGAGTGGAGGGGACATACGGAGGTTGTGTTACTATGGTAAGCCTCACTCCTGCCAGGGACGAGGGAGCTAAGAGGCCCGGCATACAGTGCTCGTGTCCACTACGTCGTGTGCTATATTCACTCCAAATTTGTGGTGATGTCCAAGCCCTTATCTTTAGGTGATACCCAAGCTTCCAAAGAGTCACTAACATCTGCTAACTAATAAAATTTATATGTTGCACATTTGTGTGTTGTACTTTTCACCTTGGTTGCTTGTACTCATATTGTCTTTACACTCATAACCCCTAAATGATTTTCCCTACCCTAATTAGTTTCCTACTGGGCACGTTTTGACGTGCTCATTTTACTTTTCAGGTCTTGAGTAGGAGATTACCCATGTGTGAGCCGACACCTTGGGGACACTACTCTTTTTGGGATGTGTCTTGTAGTGTGAGTTGGGTCATGTAGTGAGCGTGTTGTCTTTTTGTAGCTGTGGTATGTGTTGGAAGCTTGTGGTACTTCTCATGTATACCCGAGTTAGTTTCACTTTGTACTTGATGCTGTTGTGTAGTACTTTCTCTGGTTATGTAAATCTGTGATTATGTACTCTCTGTGATGGCTGTATGTGTTGCTTCTTTCCTTTTATGATGTGATGTATGATCCCGGCATTCGCAGCGGCCTGCTTATGGTGTTTTCTAATTACGCTTGGAGTTACACCGTGACTTGTCAAGCTCCATCCTCCCTTTTCCATAGTATAGAATGCCTTATAGGGTGTTTCTGAGAATTGGGCGTGATAGTTAAGTTCCCTTTTTCTTTAAAACTGCCACTGTGGTATCTACTTATTTCTTCTGTCTCCTTTTTATCATATTTATGGGGTTTACGTTTTAAGACTGCTCCCCACCCAAACTGGCTTCCATCTGTTTCTACGATTAAATAGTTTGTATCTAATGGTAATTTTAAGGGTGGTAGTATTTTGACAATAGTTTTAATTTTTCTAATTAATTTTTTATCTTCTTCATTAAATTGCTTAACTCCATTAATACCTAATTTACTATATAAAGGTCCAATGATTTTTCCTAAGTCTTTAATAAATGGTCTGGCGTAATTTAGTAATCCTAAGAACTGCTATAATTGTTTTGTGTCTAGTTCTTCTGAAAATTCTAAAAAAAATGACTTATATGTGGTTGAAGTTCTATTTTACCTTGTCCTATGTTAACTCCTAGGAATTCTATATATGTTTTAAAAAATTGAGCTTTTCTTTTACTAATTATTACTCTATTTTCATGAATTCCGCAAGTACTACTTTTAAATGGTTAATATGTTCATTTTTTATTTTTTACTAAAAACTAAAATGTCATCAATGTAAATGCACGTGAAATTACCGAATTTACTAAACATGTTATCCATTTTTCTTTGAAATATACTAGGAGAATTCTTAAGCCCAAAAGGCATTACTAACCATTTGTAGTGTCCTAGGGGACATGTAAATGCTGTCTATGCTATGCTTTCATCATGCATTCTAATTTGCCAAAATCCCAACACAATCAAACTTGCTAAAAACAGTTGCATTTTGTATTTTATATAGCAGCTCATTTTTATCTGGAATATCATAGCCATCATCTATAGTATTACCATTAAGCCTTTTATAATTTATAACCATTCTTGATTTATTTCTGACTTGCTCTGTAAGTATCATTACAATAAATGCTGGACTCCTATGAGGACTAATTGATTTTCTGATTATGTTTAAATTTTCTAATTCAGCTATGTGTTTCTTAAATTCTTTTAGGTTTTCATTAGTGTTGACCAATTTTTTACATCTTATAATTAGTTCAGGGTTTTTTAATTCTAATTTACAAACTGTGTTATTTTTATCCCAATGTTTTTGAGGGTCTTCTCCTACGATATTACTTTGTAGAAGTCTATCTAAGATATTATCTACCTCATCTACTCCGGTTTGTAAACAAGCATATACTTTATCTATTTGTAAAGGATTAAATGCTTCTTCATGGTCTAATGTTTCAAGGATTTCTGAATTCAAAATTGTAGTATTAATGTCTTCTTTATCACTAATATCATCATTGTATGATTCATCAATCTCGTCTTGTGGTTGTTTTGTCTTACAAGTCCCAAGGGGTTGGCAAGAACAAGGGGGTACACCACACTTTTCAATGAACTCTATGTAAATGGGAGATGGTGATCAGAAAGGAAATGAAGGCCATTTCGAAGGAGAATAAGACCAAAATTAACATTCATTATATTGTTGAAACTGATGATACAATGAACACTACAGAGTGTCATATTTCGAAGGAGTATCCGACTACTGGGTACGTTAGGTGTGTAGGCGCCTAGGGTTTCATTGCTAATGTTTATACTGCCAACTTTAAATGCTATTTTGTGTTTGGCCAGAACATATTCATATTTAAATAATTTACCATCCATTTGTTCTCCTAAAATTTGTTCATGAACGGGTAGCTTGACATGATATTGGTCTGGGACAAATTTTGTGTCTAAAATTGTATTTGTAGCACCCGTGTCAACTAGGGCATCTGTGGATAATTTGAAAGTGTCTATTGTTATTTGAACACCTATCATGATCGATTTTAATGTATTATTATTTATTAATTCTATTCTTTGGTTATCATTTAATCCTTACTCTAATTCTGTAAGGACGAGTGCTTTACCTTTGTTTTTCTGTTCTAAATAATCTTGGTCATAAAGTTTATTTTCAACAATATCCATTCTATTTTCTAATTTTATTATTCTGAGAGCAAGATTATCGTTTTTGTCATGTCTTTTATTTTGTGTATAGGGGAGTTCTTCTAAATCGATATTTTGTTTTTCTAAACATAGTTTGCATGCTTCTATAGTACAGCTGGTGCATTTGTATCTAAGCTGGAAGCTAGGATATCTGGAGCAATGTACACAAGGATGATCATCTGAGCCTTGTTGGTGTTTCCAATTATATATACATTCTACTTCTATTAATTCTTCGAAATAATCTTCTAAAATATCTAATTGTCCTAAGTTAGATGTAAAACTTTCTTTTACCCTTCTATTTGACTCAACGAATCCTTCTATAAATTCTGCACTATCATCATCACTATTTTCAAAATCTTGATTCCTTTCCTCTATAGAAATTATACTATATACTGATTCGGTATCGTCTATATATTCATCTATTGCTAATAGGCCCTCATTAATACATTCTATTAAGACTGTGTTTCTATCATGCATAATTTTTTCTTCGTGTGCAATTGTAGCCAAATGGTCTGCACTACCACATGTAAAGCATTCTAACTTATTTTTATAGTCTCTATTTTTATCGTATATTTGGACTTGCCTATTTTATCTAAGTAAGGTTTTTTAGCATTACTTTTTCTAATATAGTATTTTTTCTGGTTATTATATTTTTTCTTATAATATTGTTTCGGTGGCCTTCTATAAGTACGTCTTTTAGGCTTGTCTTCTTTTTCATATTGTTGTGGAATAAATATTTTTCTACAGAAGCTATATTCACCTTTTAATTGTCTTGCTATTGTTAATGACGTACATTTTTCGACTAGTTGTTCTATTATAAATTTTATCCTAACAGTAATGTTATCTAATTGTGGAAGGTATATAATTTTCTTAAATTCCTTATGTATTTCAATTCCTAATGGATCTGGTAATTTTAAAAATAATTTTTCTCCAATGGCTTTATCTTGGAAACATCCGGATATTGTACTATAGTAGTAATAATCTTGTAAAAATGGTTTTATAATGTCCAATTTCTAATAGTTAGTTGTTCTAATTTTCTTAAGGCTTCAATTTGTGTATTGTTATATCCTATATTTGGTTGTTGACCAAGGATTAAAAGTTGTATTTTTTTAAGAAATTCCAAGGATTGGATCCTAATTCTATGTCCGCTTTAAAATCGTTTGTGAAGTTTTTCTTGTAGCTTTCATAAGCTGCTCTTGCAGTTTCTCCTAGGGATTTTTCTAAGTATGTGTACATTCTTACTGCGTCCATATCCTCTACAGGTTCATCATAATGCCTTGCTACCAGTTGGGACCATACTTCTAACATTGTTGACCATAGCTGTGGGTCATGTGCAGATAAATTTAACAATTTTCCCTCATCTATTAATTTCTTCCTATCAAGTGTTTCTAAAGGCATGCATTTTCCCCAGGTTTTATATTTTCCTTCTCTTCCTTCATTATATGCATTATATTTGTCTCTAGGAGGCTGTCCATGACTATGTTTCTGAGCTTCATATAATGGTGTCCTCGTAGTATTACTTCCATGATTGCTACTACTACCACTTCCTTCCATTAATTCTTGAACATAAGAGATGTCAGGCATATTACCTATTTCCAAGTGTTCCGTCTGGGTGTTAACCCTGTCTTCTGACTCTGTGTTAGTATCACTGATGTTGGTTTTATGGAAATCATGTACTGATATAGGGGATGTTTGGAAGTCTTTTATTTCTTCAATCAAAGTATTTTCTATTACCAAATTATCTATTAATAATTGTGCATTACTATCTTGTATGGGTAGGGTTTCTTCTATTGTGTTTAGGGTTATTAATTGTTGTGAATTTGTAAGCGCTAGCTTGAATTATAACTTGCTAACTCTTCCTGAATTAACCGATCTAAGTCTTCATCACTTAAGCCTCCTCCTATTACTTCCTCTCTATTAAAAGTCTAACGATTAAATTTTCATTATTGTCATAGACCAGTTCTTGTTCTTCGCTTATTTCTCCAGTATTTTGCATTTTTAACTCTAATTCTGCTATTTGTATAAAGCTTAATTTTGGTTCTTCTGCTACCCTTATTATTTTTTCAATCATCTCTTGTTGTCTAAACCTTTGCATTAATTCAGGTGTTGGTTCCAAAAATTCTTCTATTAATGTATGTGTAGTTCTTGTCTAAAATCCTCACTTTTCACAGATTCATCTTCTACTGCCTTCTCTTTATAGTCTAAGAATCTTAGATTGTATGTCCCATGTAGATTTTGGTACATTAAATTGCTAGTAGGTGTTAATCCTACATGATTATCTACATGTTTTGAAATATTCCATTCTTCTCCAGCAAGAAGAGTTGGATCTGTACTAAAAGGTCTACTCATTCTTATGCCTTTAGAGGCCATTGCTTCTATTATACCCTTAATGTTTAATTTGTTGTGAGTGGGGGAGGCCTTTGGCCTCCCCACCACTTATCCTCACATTACTCCACCACTCTTAATGTGGTGGAGAACTTTGGTATCCATGTCTCTTGGGATGACCTATGAAATTTATAAATAAAGAACCATGGCTATTGGCTATAAGTTACACTTCTACCAAAATCCTTCAACACGTTATCAGCACGTAAAGCTCTTATTTTTTGAGCTTTTTCATCTCGTCTCCCCTCAAAAATCCATCCTCTACGTGCGAAGGAATCTCTTGTTGCGGCGAACTGTTGCGGCGATACGTTGCGAGGATCCTCTTGGGGGTATTAGGAGCGTGGATTTTTCTTTCTACGGATCTTCAATTTTTACGATCGTCCCTAGATTTTTAATCTAGAGGTAATATCTATCGATCCCGTAGATAGTTACAAACAAAATTTTTTTAGCTATGATTTTACAATGCTTAATCTAGAGGCATGTTTAAATCTATTGCAATTGGATTATCATCAAAAAAATTTTAAAACCCATGACCCTTCAGCTCCCCCCTCTGTCAGATTGGCGCCCCCGGACGGGGGGGCTCTGTCGCCGCCGGCCCCCCGGACGGGGGGGGGGCTCTATCGCCTCCGGCCCCCCGGGGGGGCCTCTATCGGACAACGCCCCCCCAGACGGGGGGGGCACTGTTTTATCGACCCCCCGACAGGGGGGCTCCGTCATCCCCCCCCCCCCCCCAGACGGGGGGGGGGGCTCCGGCGTATAAACCTCCCCCCCCCCGACAGGGGGGCCTCCGGCGTCCCCCCCAAGACGGGGCGGCTCCGGCGTATCCCCCCCCCCCCGACAGGGGGGGATCCGGCGTATACCCCCCCTCCCCCGCGACAGGGGGGATCCGGCGTTCTAACCCGGGCGATCAACCTCCCCCCCCCCCCCAACGGGGGACATGGCTTCAGACGATCCACACCCCCCCCCCCCCCCCGACGGAGGGGGGGTCTCTGCTGCACCCCCCCCCGATGGCGGTGGGGGGGCCTCTGTCGCGTCGGGGGACTCTGTGATCGTGGCAAGGGGGAGGCTATTGCTTTTGGGATTTAGGGACTCTTCAGATCCCCTACCAAATATACTAAAAATTTGATTTAGGGCTTAAGTTAATATTATCTTAAATTAAATTTTTTTATCATTAGAGTATATGGGCTGTTTATTAGGCCTGAAGCCCAGTTTATAAATGAAAATAAGTTTTATGGGCCAGTAGCCCCATTTAGATTAACAATTAATTTTGAGTACCAAAATTGGGCCAGAAGCCCAGTTAATCCAATTGCAAACTTAAAAAATTAATTAAAATTTTGCTAATGGGCCTAAAGCCCAAATATTAATTTGGCTTATTGGGCTAAAAGTCAAGTTAATAAAATTGCTTATTAAAATGATTAATATTTTACTTTTGGGCCTGCAGCCCCAATCAAAATATTAATCTATTTTAATTTCTTGTTTGGGCATGTCGCCCAGTTTGTCATATTGCTAAAATTACATCACTCGTGCATTATTAATTATTTATGGAATATTAGGATTTTTCAAAATATAATTATCTTAAGGATCCTGCGACTGCTCTGTCGTTAGTCAACTAACCTAACGGTGTATGACGTCTCCCCATGGTCCGAGAGATTATTATATTTTATAGTCTCTTTTTCCATATTATATATGCCTGAGTTATATGCGTGGTTGTTTCTTTTGTGCTTGTAGCATATTATAAACTGCGTGAATGTTTATATAAGTTAAAATGTAATTTTTGGGATCGGTCAGTTTGATACCTTTTATTTTCCTTGCACTTTTATTTTCTTTTTGAGAGAATTTGTAAGTGAGGATTAAATATATTAATGCCAAAGACCGGTGTACCAAGATATGAAGACGGTGGTGAAATTTTCAATTGATAGGGACCTCTTCTGGGTTTCCAAATTGTATTTTGTTTTTCTTTTCTTTATGGACTGTATATCGGACTTTGGACTTTGTACGTTTTTGGGTATCTGGCCTATCCCCACATTTTACTTATTTTTCTTTATGCATGAATTTACATCTTAATTAATTCATGCTTGTTTTAAATTGCATAGATAAATGGAAAAATTGGCAAGCATCGATTTCGAGGTCCTTGATGTTGCAGGGAAAAATTACCTGAGTTGGCGAGTGGACCTGAAGTTCCACTTGCGTTCGATGGCCCTCCTTGGCTCAATTTTGGTTCCTTCATCGGCCCCAGCAGCGGCCGATGCTTCTGCTGCATCTAGCAGCACTCCTACCACTGTCTCCAATGTGGATAAGGCAAAAGCCATTATCTATATTAGGAGACATATAAATCGGACCTTAAAGACCGAATACCTAACGGTAGAGGACCCTATGGAGCTGTGGACAGCGCTGGAGGCACGGTATAAACATCAAATTGATGTAATATTATCGCGTGCCAGTTATGAGTGGGAAAACCTCAGACTTTAGGACTATAAGTCCGTCGCTGAGTATAATTCTGCACTTCATAATATCATCTCACGCCTGAAGTTGTGCGGTGAAGAAGTGACAGAGCAACGCATGTTGGAAAAGGCATTTACCTCGTTTCACGAGAAAGATGCAATCCTCATGCAGCAGTATCGTGAACGTAACTTCACAAAATTCTCTGATTTGATCTCTTGCCTCCTTATGGCAGAGCAGAATAGAGATTTACTGCTTGCTACTCATAATTTACGTCCAGCTGGTATCCCTGAAGCCCACCACGTTTCTCCCCAGAAGTGGAAAAACAAGAAGAAGGCTAAAAATAACAAAGGGAAAGCTGTAATGAAGCAAGCACGAGGAGCAACACCCCCGTCCAATAACAACAATAAAGGAAAGAGAAACTTCTCATGGAAACGTAAGAACACTGGTCAAGTGTCAATTCAAAAGAAGAACTGGGAGGATAAATGCCATAGATGTGGCATGACTGGACATTGGTCTAGAAACGGCCAAACTCCTCGCCACCTTCAGGAACTATATCAGGCGAGCCAGAAGTCTCTGCTTGCAACAAACTTGGTGGATGTTCAGCCGCCAACAATTTTCACTGCAAAAGAATTCGAGAATGACGACCTGCTCGATTGAGCTCCATCTTTATCTATGCATTTAAAATTAAATGTAGCTTCATCTTTAGTTTGCTTCAGTACGAACTTTTATTTTGAATGTCATTTTACATTTACTTAAATAAAATTTTGTTTTGCATATATAGATGAAGTATGAGTGCCTAGTGGACAGTGCCTCGACGCACACAATCCTTCGCGAACATTGCTATTTTAATAGCATAAATAAATATGACGGTCATGTTATCACAATTTCAGGACTGTCCAAAATAATCGAAGGATATGGTGAAGCAATAATATTGCTCCCAAATAACACAAGACTTCAGATAAAAAATGCATTATTCTCTCCTAAATCAAATAGGAATCTCGTAAGTTTCAAGGACATTTGTTTAAATGGATATCACTTAGAAACCAGAGATGAAAATAGAGTTGAATATCTATATGTAACTCGTCAAAAAGATTGCCAGAAGATCATCTGTGAACGATTCAAGGGACTCTCGTCGGGTCTTTACCATACATACATTCAACCAATAGAAGCCAATATGACTGAGCACCAGACGTACCCATCATTGCCAGAGTTCCAACTCTGGCACAACAGACTTGGTCACCCTGGATCAGTAATGATGCGACGCATCATTACTGAATCTCGTGGACATAACTTGAAGAACCTGAAGATTCTTCATAAGGGTGAATTTCCTTGTCCCCTTGTTTCAAGGGAAAACTGATAATGAGACCCTCCCTCCTGAAAGTGGGATTAGAGTCTCCTGGCTTCCTTGAGAGAATCATGGTGACATTTGCGGGCCAAGTCACCCCGCAAGTGGCCCATTTCGGTACTTCATGGTACTGATTGATGCATCAACTAAATGGTCATTTGTGTGCCTCTTGTCCAGCCGCAACCTAGCTTTTCTAAAGATATTGGCACAAATAATAATGTTGCAGGCTCATTTCCCCGATAACCATATCAAGAAACTACGTCTTGATAATGCGGGTGAATTTACTTCACAAGTCTTCGAAGACTATTGCGGGCAACGGGTATTGAAGTTGAACATCCAGTAGCACATGTTCACACCCAGAACAGATTAGCAGAGTCCCTTATTAAGAGACTCCACTGGATTGCACGTCCATTGCTTATGCAATCCCAGTTGTCGGTGGATGCTTGGGACATGCTATTTTACATGCCGCATCACTTATTAGGATAAGACCCTCTAGAGGTCATACTTTATCCCCAATGCAACTTGCATATGGCGCACCTCCAGATATCTCTCATTTGAGAGTGTTTGGTTGTGCGGTATATGTCCCAATAGCACCACTTCAGAGGACCAAAATGGGTCCTCAGCATCGTCTAGGTATCTATATTGGGTTTGATTCGCCCTCTATTATCAGATACCTTGAACCCCTCACTGGGAGACGCATTCAAGGCACGTTTTGCTGACTGTGAATTTAATGAGAAAATTTTTCCTAAACTAGGCACACAGTCTAAGAAGCCTGAAGCTACTGAGACCATTAGTTGGAACCAGCGACAAAAGGTCCGTCCCAAACTTCGTAGATGATTTATTTGCTCTTCTTTGAGGGTACGGAGCTCCTTCTTTAGCGGGTTCTCTAATCTTTATCCCTATATGATCCGCGTACTAATCTGTGTGAAGATGAGATCCTGAAGATCCTTCACATTCAGAATACAGTACATCTTTTACCGGATAAGTTCACGGACAACCAGAAGATTGTCCGTTCACACGTCCCTGCTGCTAATACGCCAGCTAGGATTGACATCCCCATAGAAGGATACAATCCACCAGCAGCAGAATTGGTTGTACCTCAATTGAAAAGAGGGCGCCCACCAGTTTCAAAAGATAAAGTTTCTCGAAAGAGGAAGACTCCTGGAGATAATAAGATTACCCCTCCACAGGATGCTTAGCTCAGACCAGCTACTTTCCCCCTCCTTATTTCCCCTGCAGAGGAAACAATAGAAGAAACATCATTAAATTTTGTACGTACTGGAGAGGTACTGGACAGACATAGCACAGTCGTCGTCGACGATTTTGCGTTCGATATTATTGTTCACGTCGCTGAATACGACGATGACATCGAACCACGATCTCTAGCGGAATGTAAACGCAGAGATGATTGGCCAAAGTGGGACGAGGCAATAAGAGTATAGCTGGACTCACTCTTGAAATGCAAAGTATTTGGACCAGTAGTCCAAACACCAGTAGGCGTAAAGCCAGTGGGATATAAGTGGGTTTTCATAAGAAAAAGAAATGAAGATAATGTGATCGTTCGCTACAAGGCACGCCTTGTAGCCCAGGGTTTTTCCCAAAGACCGGGTATTGATTACGAAGATACATATTCTCCGGTCATGGATGCGAACACATTCCGATTTTTAATAAGCCTAACTTCTCTAAAAAGCCTAGAAATGCAGCTCATGGAAGTTGTGACTGCATATCTATATGGTGATATAGATAAAAAGATCTATATGAAACTTCCTGATGGGTTTAATCTAACCCAAGAGATGAAAGAGATACCTCGGGATGTATTCTCTGTAAGACTGCATAGATCATTATATGGTCTAAAGCAATCTGGCAAAATGTGGTATAACAGACTTAGTGATTTCCTTGCACAGCAAGGATTCACAAATAATGAAGTCTGCCCGTGTATCTTTATTAAAAGAACGGGAACAGGATTCGTCATCATAACAGTATATGTTGATGACTTAAATCTCATAGATTCTCCTGCAGAGATCAATGAGATATCTGAAAGCCTAAAACATACTTTTGAAATGAAAGACCTAGGCAAAACAAATTATTATCTTGGCTTACAGATTGAACACCTGCGAGGCGGAATCCTATTACACCAATCAAATTATACAAAGAAACCTCTACGTAAGTTTCATATGGATAAATGTCATCCTTTAGGTACTCCTATGGTCGTAAGATCACTAGATGTACATAAGGACCCCTTCCGGCCTCTGGAAGAGGGAGAGGAGATACTAGGTCCTGAAGTATCCTACCTCAGTGCCATTGGAGCACTTCTATATCTGACTAACTGTACGCGTCCCGATATAGCGTTTACAGTTAATCTCCTAGCCAAACACAGTGCAGCCCCTACAAAGTGCCACTGGAACGGAGTAAAGCATCTTCTGCGATACCTCCTGGGTTCAATAGATCCGGGACTTTACTACCAGAGAGGTGCCTCTCCCCAATTACTTGGTTATGCCGATGCAGGTTATCTTTCAGATCCGCACACGGCAAAATCATAGACAGGTTTTGTGTTTCCCTACGGAGGTACTGCTATCTCCTGGAGATCGGTAAAGCAAACCACAACAGCTACGTCATCCAATCATTCAGAGCTCATTGCGATCCATAAAGCAAGCAGAGAGTGTTATTGGCTACGATCCGTCGTCCACCACATTCTTCACTCCACTGGCCTGAAGACTGGTGATTTGGAGCCTACTGTCATGTTTGAAGACAACGTCACGTGCATTGCTCAACTTCAAAAGGGCTACATCAAGGGCGACAGGACGAAGCACATATCTCCTAAGTTTTTCTGGACACACGAGCTAAAAGAGGACAAGCAGATTGAAGTTCAGCAGATCCAGTCCTGCAACAACTTAGCTGATCTTTTTACCAAATATTTACCAAAATGTGTTTTTGTAAAACTTGTAAAAGGAATCGGTATGAGACAGTTGAAAGACCTACAAGCCTGAAGCTTGTACGAATGAGGGGGAGTAACTTGTGTGTTGCACTCTTTTCCCTTAAGCTGTTGGTTTTTTGCCACTGGGTTTTCCACAGCTAAGGTTTTAACGAGGCAAACACGATTACTTAGAGTCCAGAAGTATCCACCCCTTTAGCCTTATACGCTAAGACCAAAGTAATGCATGGATAAAGGGGAGTGTTGTGAGTGGGGGAGGCCTTTGGCCTCCCCACCACTTATCCCCCATTACTCCACCACTCTTAATGTGGTGGAGACCTTTGGTATCCATGTCTCTTGGGATGACCTATGAAATTTATAAATAAAGAACCATGGCTATTGGCCATGGTTACACTTCTTCCAAAATCCTTCAACATAATTTATATTTTGTAGTACTGTTTTTTGTTATCTTTCTTAAGAAGCCAACACTAACTAATAATTTTTTTTCCTATAAAGTCTTCATATCCCTTGGTTTGTATCCATATTTCTAACTTTTCTATTTCATCAATGTTAATCTAAAAGTCTGGTGAACAATAGAATAATCCAGTGTTGTGTGTCATATCGATTTCTATCGAAGCTATTATTGCTTTTCTCGGATCCTTTCTCCAACATCTATCTATTAGTAATGATAGGACTTTCGTCCCTAATTCTTTTCGCGCTAATCCTTTTATTCATGCCCCAATCATTCCTATATGAACTAAAGTTTTTCCTGATTGTTTTAATTTATTTAAGGTTTCTTTGGAAATGATTTGTATATGTACTGGTCTTTTGTTGCTGAGATAGTCTCTCCTCTACTGATTCGAACTAATTGTGTTTGCAAATTTAGAGGTCCTACCCGGTACAATACCTTTGGATTCAATAATGATATCTGATTTGTATTGTATAATGCTAGATTCTTATCTACATCAATTATGTCTTCTAATATTCATTCTGATGTACTAAGCATGCTAAAACTTCTTCGTGGCATTATTCTATCAAGGAAACTAGTGTTTCCTATTTCTCCTAATTCTGACCTAGATTGTTCCTTTAGGGTTCGACTCGATTTTAACATCTTTAATCCGTATGCCAAAAGTCTGCAATCCTGTTTTCTTTTTCTTTTCACCGTTTGTTATCGGTGTTTTTCTTAGATTTAAGGTCTGAAGTTTTGTGATTAATTCGTCAAATTTTGGTGCTGGTTTTATTTGGACTTGTAGCAACATGTCAAGTTTATTACTAATGTCTACCGATAGTGATATGATTAGGTTGTGTTGCTTAGGATATATTCTATCACACTGGCTATTTCATACGTGTGTTGTTAGGCCTATAGGTTCTGGATTATATTTTTCTACGTTTTTCAAATCTTTTATATAATTGGGATTATCTTCCATCTATTATCCATTTACTATATTTTTTATTTCTGTTGCAATGTTTTCTATTTTCCTAATACTGGTTTTTAACTCTCTTTTAGTTAATTCTACATGTTCTTTCTGAACCTTAGTAACTTGTTCAAGATCTTCTAACCCTTTAAGTCTTGTGATTATGCTATTATTTTGTCTTTTTATGTAATCCAAATTTTGCTCTATTTTATGTAAAATTTTATTTTTTGTTACTAGGTTATCATGGACTATTTCCCACAATTTTTTATTTTTTTTTCTATTATTCCTGAAGATTATGCTAAGTTTATTTGGAAATCTATTAAGCTATTTAGTTGTTTGTTGTCACTATGCAAACTACGTTTGAAATCTATTTCAACGAAGCAATGAAAGTTACTACCCTGAGTATTGACGTTATGTCTTGTCAACTTTGTTTCTAAATTTAAGTAATCAATAGATTACATAAAGCATCTAAACTAAGTTCTTACTTGGTAATACCTACGCCCGAGTTCTATCTGCTTCCAGAGTAATTTTGTTTTAACTCGTATCCTTCTTTCGTCTTTACCGAAGTGTTTATCAAATTTATAGCTCTGATATAATTTGTACCTATAGATTTTTTGTTCTACGGTTTCAAAATAATGCTTCACGTTTCGCTAATGAGTTATTTTTACATGTTTCATTCAGGTTCTAACATTGCTCTGATACCATTTTTAATAGTCCGGTTTTTACCGTAGCAAAATTTTTTATACTATTGTAAAAACATAAATAAACTGAAATAAAGACACCTACCCCCTGGTTCCTTAAGATGATGTTTTTAAATAAGATAAAAATGAAATTTCTTACTTCTTGTAAGCTGTTTCTCTCATATCCTTGTTTTCAAAATCCTTACACTTAATTCCTTTTAGGATATTAAAAATCAAAAATTCAACTCTAGATAAACTAATTTATATCAAGACCAGTATGAATCTCTGAAGCAGAAATTCTATGTTCCCCGACTGGAACTTCTGTTTTTCCCTTAGCGGCATTCCTCGCCTCGGTGGTACTTCACAGGTCTCAAGGAGCCACATTGACAGAGTTTCTGCTTCAAAAATTCTAACTGGTCTTGATATAAATTAGTTTATCTAGAGTTGAATTTTTGATTTTTACTATCCTTAAAGGAATTAAGTGTAAGGATTTTGAAAACAAGGATAGGAGAGAAACAGCTTACAAGAAGTAAGAAATTTCGTTTTTATCTTATTTAAAAAACATCATCTTAAGGAACCACGGGGTGGGTATCTTTATTCCGGTATATTTATGTTTTTACTACAATAGAAAAACCGGACTATTAAAAAAGATAGTTAATTCACATAACATTTCTCTTAAGAAACAGATTACCTTGCAATGGTAGACAATTAATTCTTCGTATAGCAGATTACAGCATAAAAATTTAATTCTTTGCATAATAATTATTTTCTTTCTTGCAGAAAATGGATAGAGGTAAACAACAATAGGTGGAGCTGTCAGCCATGTGCAATACGGTTCGATTAGACTCCCTCAGTTTAAAACAGCTACAAATTTATCCTTCAGGAACATGTATAATTACAAATTAGACATTAGCTAATAAACACTCTTAGATAACGTATTGACCTTAGAACTGAAAACACAGCTATGTCAAAGAAGGTTAGATCCTTAATGCATTAGCATATTATTTGTATAATATTAGAGAAAACCCCATATTTAGACATTTCGCTTACTACGTAGTCTTTCAAGGTAGACAACCGGGTAGTTATATACAATGGTTAGATATTCTTCCACAAATTCACGATTTTCCTAATGCAATTTTCAAGGGTTTTTATAATCTAGAAGACGCCCTATACCATGCTAGAAAGAACATAGGCCATGCATATTACATTGACCCGTTGGTAAATAAGTAGCATGTTAACATTGTCAGTAATGATAAGTCACATGCATCATCAATAGGAGTCAGTGCAGACCCAGCACTTAGAAAAGCTTCAGACCCAGAAGCTTCATGTAAGAATTGTGAAGTTATCATAGCATCATTTAGAATGTTAAACATAAAAAAACAACAATTAAAGTAAAATATGACTCCCTCCTACAAAATCATAAAGACCTTATAGCACGCATGCATAGTACAATAGACTTTAAAAACCCAATAACCAATAACCCTCTCCAAGAAATGACTACAGAAAAAACTCCTAGAAATTTTCTTAAAACTCATTTAATACAATTACTTCCAGTGGACATTACACAACAATTTACCAAAAAGTAGAAAAGTCTTTCCTTGAAGAATTTCTTAGCATTCAGTCTGTACTAGAAATGATAGAAGAAAGGGTCTTAGAAGTAAAAGGCTAAACCACAGTCCGAAAAAATGGAAACACTTCACTCCTGAAAAACTCTGGCTCACTCCAATTTGGAGACTTCTCCATTATCAGGGCAAATATTTAACTTCCGAGGTTCAAACCCTTTACTGTCAATGATAAGAATTACATGCCACAGACATTTCTTGATTACGGTTTGTTAGAAGGGATTCAAGTTAAAGATCCAGATCATACCGATTATTTCAGAAGGCAGCTCAGTGTAGCAATTCTCAATATTATGGCAGAAATGGGAGGAACAGTCAGTGTGCACATAGAATCCATTCCTCCTGAAAAATTGTGACAATTATGCCAGCCCAACACAAGATTTGGGTAATGCCACAAAATAAGATTTAATTTAGAAGGCAAAATCTAGAAGAAAGAATCATGTGTGGGAAAAAGCCTGGAACATCAGCTGGAACATTGAAGGCCTACATATTGGATTTAAATTTCTTATCCCATGAACATCCAGATTTCAAATTATTTGCCGAAAATCAGATACAAAAAATTTATGTTCCAGAGGAATGAAATCCAGGAGAAATAATGTTCCCCACTAAGTTAAAAAATCAAAGCCGTGTAGACATATACCGAACCAAGTTTGGAAATACATGGTGGAGGAATTCAGGAGAAGATGATGATCCGAATGACTTACTACCAGGGGAAGATGACACCGGTAGCATGGATGACGTGGAACATGCTAACCTAATCAATAGAATGGAGGACTAAAGCATATGGCAACAGTAGCAGCTGGTAAAATCAACAGGGTATGTAGAAATACAAGACAAAAGTAGGCGCCACATCTTTGGCTGGTATTGAGCACTTATTTTAGCAAGTGGAGCACTCAGCCGTCGTACCTTTAGCAAGTGGAGCACTCAGCCGTCGTACCTTTAGCAAGTGGAGCACTTAGCCACCACACTCACCAACCGCACTCAGCAGACAAGTGGGCGACAAGCTTTTCCTAAAAGGAATTTTTTTAAAGCAACTTTTGTAACTTTTATTCGTAACGAAGAAACTCTCCCTTCTCTATAAATACCTCCCTCTTAGACTCAAGGAGGCAGAGTCTGCCATCTAGAAAATCTCTCTGTAAAAATTTATTTCTAGCTTGCGGGTTGAAGCGCTTTCAGTCCCTTTTGTAAGTATGTGTGATATCTTCAGTTTCTTGTAAGTCGTAAGTCTGTCTCTCTTGTTAAATAAAATCCTTCTTTGTGAAAACTATGTCTATTATGTCTGATTAGGTGTAACGGCCGCTTTCCGATCGTACCTTGTTCGTGCACGTGCTTTTGACCGTGCACGTATTTATTTTAGACTTTGTTTGTTTGTGAACACTTTGGTGTGATATGCCGTTGTGAACGTCTCTGAGAGTATTAAATTATGGCACTAATTTGGAACGACATTTCTCGGGTCGTTCTCCCACGATTTGGTCATATTCGAAGAGACGTTGTGATTTTCACTTTTGATGGGAGACGTTTCTATTTTTAGTTTCGTCGCTCGACGTCGAAATTGAGATCCGTCTTCTTAGTTACCTTTCTCTCGTTGTCCCGATCACCCCAATATTTATTTTATAATTTTTGGAGTTTATTTGACCTACTTTACATTTTTAGCAAAACTTATAATATTTTTAATAACTAGGTTTTAAAGTATTTTTAGCCAAATAAAATTTTATTAAGTTTATAATGTTTCAAACGAATTTTGAGCCAAATCCTAGCTCATCTTGGTCGCACCCTAGCCATGCGTGGGTTAGAGAGAGAAAGATTTGAATTTTAAATCATTTTAAAATCCTAATCCTATTAGAATTAGCCCTAGATCAAGTCAACCCCTCTATACTATATAAACAACCCCTAGGAAGACTCATTTTCGCAAGAAATTAACCCTAGCCGCTCCCAAAACCCAAAATCTCGCTTGCGACGATTCGTCGCAACGTTGCAGCCGCCGCCGCCCGCACCGACCAAGGAATTCGCCCCCGTTCTCTCGGTCTGACCGAGAGGCCGCCACGCACCAAGCGCCAGCCCCGCATCGCACAGCTGCCCGACCGAAGCCCCCGTGAGAGGATCTCTCGGTCTGACTGAGAGCTTCGCCCGCACCGACCCCCGCTCCGCATCGCCCCGCTCCCCAATCGCCCAACCGACGCTTCCGCCTGCTACGACCGACCTGTTCCCCCACTTCGCCCGCATCACCCGCACCGTTGCAACGTTGCAACGCCCACCCAAGCGCCCGACCCCCGCATCCGCTGTGTCCGACCAAAGGCCTCCCCTGCACAGACCGAGAGCCCGCTCCGCAGCACTGTACAGCGGCCGTCCGCAGTGTCTGGCTGAGAGAAATCTCCTCACCGACCGTGTCTGACCGAGCGACGTTCGTCGCAACATCGCAACTCTCGCACCGCTTGCCACCGTGGACCCCCCAAGTTCTCCAGATGTGTTGTGGGTCCCCCATTGGCCCCTAGAACTGTTGTGGGCCCCACCTAGGTGCTTTCTCTTCGAGGATTTGCCGTTTACGATGTTGTGATACGTCGTAGGCCATCGTCGCACGTTCTAGCTTTGGAATCTTGGTTCGTTGCTCCAGTTGCTGCCCAGATCTTTCGAGTGAGGAATCTATTCTGGAATCTGGACTTGGAGTGCGTTCTTTTATTCCAACCCCTGGCGTCGCTACCCGACGCCAGTGTAGCTTTCGCGTCGTGTTGAGGTAACGCTTTGCCCCCTTAGGACCCCAACCACAGCCTGATAATCAAGACTAAAATTGATGTTTTTAAAGTGTTTTAAATGTTTTAGAATCCACTAATCAAGATTAATAATATGGGACTGTAGGCTGGTGGACTTGGCACGTAGGTTATTTGTGATTTGGACTCTTGGACGGTACTTTCAGACGGTTGACTTGCAGGCAAGTGAAACTTGCCAACTCTTGCTTAGGGCCATGTTTTAGGCCACTTCCTTGTTTTTAGCGTAAAAGAGACTAGACAGTGAAATGATAGTAGTCTAGACGCAACTTTATGATCTAGCTTGACAACGAAGCTAGATCTGTCACCCTGCCATGTCATTCATACATTGCTATCTGCCACGTTTAAATTACTTATCTGTACGCACTTTTAACTGCCATACATTTCATCTTACATGTCATCCAAGCTGATTGTTGCATTCGTAGCACACGCTACAATACTTGTACTTCCTTGTCCCGGCTAGGTGAACCCCTATGCCATCATGAAAAATACTTCCTGGACTCGTGATCCAAAAGAGGGCCACATGTGTTGGTCAAAAGCCAATGCCTGATTTCCTTGTTGAGGCTAGGTGCACCCCTATGCCATCATGAAAAATACTTCCTGGCTCGTGATCCAGAAGCGGGCCTTATGTGTTGGTTAAAAGCCAATGTCCGATACACGTGGAGGGGTAGGGATAAGCGATCACTTGAGCTAGGAGCTGGCCGCGCAACCACTCTAGCCAAAAAGGCATAATCTCTGTGCACGACGTGCTTACTAGACTTGTCTTTGTACTTGTGAATGTTTCTTGTAAATCTTGATATCCATGCCATGAACTAAATTCCATGCTCGTACTTTATACTTTACTTATTGCACTCATACTTTAACTGCCATGTCATTGCATCATGCTAGAACTGCTAGGTTGCTTTACCTTCACTTTCAGTTTCCTTGCACAAGTCTCTTGTAGACTTGCTGACATGTGCCCATTGCTCTTTTGGGTGTCACATGTTAGACCTTGAGCCAGAGACCGTAGCTGAGTACATGGTTGTTGCTGACGCTGAGCCTGAGTCCATGTCTGCCCAGGAGGAGTTTGCGGACACCGGTGACCTTTCTTAGTGACCTGCTGAGTTTCCTTTTTGTTTTAGGATTTCTGTTAGTTGTCGGTGCGTGGCACCTTTACTTTGTACGTTGTACTTTTGTTGGCCATGCTGGGGCCTCTTTTTAGACTCTTTTCTTTTAGCCTGGTGGCTTTTCTGCGATGTTGAAATTTATTATTATGGATATTCTGAGATTTCTCTTTTGTCTCATTTCCTCATTATTATCTTTGTTTCGTTTCGTGTTGCAAGGACCTGCCATTTAAAGTAATTTGACGCTTATCGGACTTGCAGCTTTGTAGCTTCAAGTCTGAGCGGACCTTCTCACGCCTCGTCTCCATATTTTTGGGAAACGGGGCGTGACAGGTTTTGTTGGTGGCCCATGCAGGTCCTCTTGCAACTGCGAACTATCGGAACAACGATAATAACTATGGAATGTCCATTAAATAAATTGCAACATCCGAGTCATAAGCCCTGAGTCTAGTCGTTTCCTATGTCACTAGGTGGTAAGAAGACTTAGTTAGACGTCTGTGCTTGCTAGCTAGAGGCCCCTGATTGTTAGTTAGACTCCATGCTAGGAATTGATTTAATCGTCGTAGGAGTTACCTTAGTGGTTCTTGCCTGACACTGACCATAGTAGACTTCTAGAATTTCTTTAGTCGTTTGCTTGGGTCCATCGATTTCGGGCCAAGCTGAGCGTATTTCATTACCGTCTAGCTCCTTAGGAAGTCTTAGCGCTTAGTTTCTTAATTTTTAGTTGGTCGACTGTAGGGGTTTCCCCGTAGGTTTTTCTGGTTCATATCCTAGGCGTATGTACGTCTTGATCATCCGACCATTTTCCTTGCCTCGATTCACGAGATCGCCTCATGACGATCGTCGTAAATTTACGAGTCTCTCCGTTACAAATCTTGAATCTTCTGAAAGTATTTTTCGATTTCTTTTTCCCTAAGTTTAAATTTGTTCAAAATTGTAATATATATACTTATACTTCATACTCTTTCGTTGACTTAAATTTTCTTTTAAAACTATTGTCGGGATTTTGAATACTAGCTTATGATATTTTTCCAGCCTATACTTTTCGTACCTATGTAAATATCTTGTCCCTTCATATACTAATTTTATTCTTAACCGTACTTTTATTTTGCCCAAATCGACTTGTAATTTTATTTTCTTATTTATGCCATTCGAATGACACATCGCGCTTACTTTTAATATACTTTTCAAGTCACGTGGGATTTCAGCTTCTAGCAAGTCAAAGTTATGCTCATCGTTTTCCATATTTCAGATTTTTGTAAAATTACTATTTCATAACCACTCCCTGATCTAGACCCTCCATAATTTGGTTTTTAAAGCTTTACTATCAATTTTGATAAATCTACTACTAAGTTATTATTATCTCTCCGTTCGCCATACATACTTTTAGAATAATTTCTAAACTAAATTGAATTTCAATTATTTTTATATATCCGTACCAGGCTCGTTGTGCTCGTATGTTAAGAGCTTTGTGTAAATCAGTTTTATTTTTGGCACATCCTGGTCCCTCTAAAAGTAGTTTCAATGTTGATTATTTTAAAATTTTCCCTAGCTTAAAGACTTTGAAAGCATTTAACATGAGCTTAAATTCTTCAATTCATTTCATTCTTTGAATTTCAGAACTTTTGCCAACATTATATTAAATCACTGCCGTATAATATTTTCTAAACTATGTCCTTAATATTCGTGTGAATGATTTACTTCCTTTTTATGATAATTTTCAATAAGCCAATAAACTGTTTCCTCTTATTATGCATATCCGACTCAAACTTGTTTCGAACAACTTGTTTCATCGACCTCCAAATATTTTATACAGACGAGGGCTCCAACTTTTGAAGTACAGCAGTTTTCAAATTTCACGTATTTTTAGCTTATGTTATTTACACTATTCTCTTTCCCTAACCTATAATAGTATCACTACATCTCCATTTCCTCTACCTGAACATTCACAAGTGGATCACTGTTTCACCTAACCAAGCTGTCTCCTTGTATTCGTCCTATCTGAACTCGTGCTTATCGATCCTTCCCTCGTCACGCTTTCGACCTTGATCTCCCTCTATTGCTTAGGCTTTAGTACTCGTCAATGACTGTGTCAACCCAAATTTGTTAGTAGACCCTTGGACCCTTGTGATGTTGTCGTGGTGCATATACCTAAGTTGAGTATGTGGGCTTGAATGAGTGTACTCCCCTATAGTACATTAATGTTTGCCTATTGTGTGATATATACATACTCGGAGTTATTCGTGATGTTATGAAGTTGTTTGTGTGTTAGTATGTATAGGTATGTGTGAGGATAGCTATATCACTCTTTGGGCATCTGTGTGTATAAGAATCAGTGTTGGAATATCTAATGGGGCGTATGTAGTTGGAGATACTTAAAAATGGTTGAAATAATATGTTGGTAAAGTTGTGTATAATAGGTATAATGATACTAGTGTACTTGTAGTAAATGTGCATGCCTATTATATGACCTATATGTTAGTACGTGTGAGTATGTGCTCGTACGTAGTTACGAATTGTGCTTAGACGTAAGTAGTTATGTATTTGCTGCATGAGTACATAGGTGTCATACATATGGTAGTAGGATTATAATTTTGATTGGTATTGCTTGCCTTTACAGGATGTTGTATGCGTGTATACCGTGAGGTATACACGACTATTGCACATCTTAGCTATGTATGTGTAGATGTGTTGGTATACTAATTATAGGTAGTAGGATATGGTGTGAATATATGTTCTACATGTGTGTGTGACTATACGGTAAATGCATGTATTAAGGAAGGTATTATAATTATACATGTGCTGATGGCTGTATTATTATTATGGTATATAAAGTGATTGAACTATGTGAGTGTTACCTGACTAAATATTAGGTGTGATTGACATATGGTATGTATGTGGTTATATTGGAAGATGTGTATACATTGTAGTGGTATTGGTATAGGTATAAATACCGTGTTACGTATATAAAGTATTCTGATATGTGTTTCGAGTCTCACTCAAGCCTGAGTGGGTATACTCTAAGTATATTGTTATGTATGTCTGTGGTTGCATATAGAGATGTTTGATGTATGTATAGTAATAGGAGTGTTTGTGCCCGGTTGTGTTACGCACATGATTGTGGGTTGCTATACCAGTATATAGTTATAGGTGTTGGTCTTGTGGTATAGTTATTTACTAAGGACTTGCATGTGTGAACGTATGTGTGCTAGCTAAACTAGGTGTGTAGATGTGCTGAGTATATAGTGGTATGATTGGTATATAAATGAATGAAATGTTAGCGTGTATGGGTGTGCACCATGCACGGGTGAGTATGTGCTTAGTTATAGGTATTGGTGACTATGGTATATGTGGTGTGTCGTAAATACAGTTATAGGACCGTATGTGATGTGAATATATGGTGAACTATTTGCATGCATTTGAATGACTATATATAATGTGAAATTATAGTAGTGGTGAATGCATATTAGATATGGTAAAATTTGATTCAAGTAATGGTATGGTGTGACTACATGTGTTGACGTGTTTTGTATACTAGGAAATATTAGGGAATAGTATACACATGATTTTTTTGTGCATAGGTAGCTACCTATACGTAGAGCAATGATTGTATTTGCTAGTGTGAGACTAATCTTATGTGAGTATCTGAACTATTGTTTGTGCTAGGTAGGTAATAGATATATAAAGATGTGCGTGACTATATGAATGATTGAAATAAGTATATGAATTTGACTGACTATGATAGGTATAAGTGTATAATGTGCGTGAATACATACATGTTAGTATTGTTAATGTTTGACTACCTAGTGCATATATAAGCACCTGTAATGACTATACCTGGTTGAATTATAGTGTGATGTGATTGGGATAGCTACTAGTCTGGCTAGAGTTATATTTATAGTTAGAAAGTCCGAGGACGAACTTTATTCTAAGGTGGGGAGGATGTAACGGCCGCTTTCCGATCGTACCTTGTTCGTGCACGTGCTTTTGACCGTGCACGTATTTATTTTAAACTTTGTTTGTTTGTGAACACTTTGGTGTGATATGCCGTTATGAACGTCTCTGAGAGTATTAAATTATGGCACTAATTTGGAATGACATTTCTCCGGTCGTTCTCCCACGATTTGGTCATATTCGAAGAGTCGTTGTGATTTTCACTTTTGATGGGAGACGTTTCTATTTTTAGTTTCGTCGCTCGACGTCGAAATTGAGATCCGTCTTCTTAGTTACCTTTCTCTCGTCGTCCCGATCACTCCAATATTTATTTTATAATTTTTAGAGTTTATTTGACCTACTTTACATTTTTAGCAAAACTTATAATATTTTTAATAACTAGGTTTTAAAGTATTTTTAGCCAAATAAAATTTTATTAAGTTTATAATGTTTCAAACGAATTTTGAGCCAAATCCTAGCTCATCTTGGCCGCACCCTAGCCATGTGTGGGTTAGAGAGAGAAAGATTTGAATTTTAAATCATTTTAAAATCCTAATCCTATTAGAATTAGCCCTAGACCAAGTCAACCCCTCTATACTATATAAACAACCCCTAGGAAGACTCATTTTCGCAAGAAATTAACCCTAGCGCTCCCAAAACACAAAATCTCGCTTGCGACGATTCGTCGCAACGTTGCAGCCGCCGCCGCCCGCACCGACCAAGGAATTCGCCCCCGTTCCCTCGGTCTGACCGAGAGGCCGCCCCGCACCAAGCGCCCGCCCCGCATCGCACAGCCGCCCGACCGAAGCCCCCGCACGACCGAGAGGATCTCTCGGTCTGACCGAGAGCTTCACCCGCACCGACCCCCGCTCCGCATCACCCCGCTCCCCAAGCGCCTGACCGATGCTTCCGCCCTCTACGACCGACCCGTTCCCCCGCTTCGCCCGCATCGCCCGCACCGTTGCAACGTTGCAACGTTGCAACGCCCGCCCAAGCGCCAGACCTCCGCATCCGTTGTGTCCGACCGAAGGCCTCCCCCGCACCGACCGAGAGCCCGCTCCACAGCGCTGCACAGCGGTCGTCCGCAGTGTCTGGCCGAGAGTAATCTCTGCACCGACCGTGTCTGACCGAGCGACGTTCGTTGCAACATCGCAACTCTCGCACCGCTTGCCACCGTGGGCCCCCCAAGTTCTCCAGAGGTGTTGTGGGTCCCCCATTGGCCCATAGAACTGCTGTGGGCCTCACCTAGGTGCTTTCTCTTCGAGGATTTGCCGTTTACGACGTTGTGATACGTCGTAGGTCGTCGTCGCACGTTCTAGCTTTGGAATCTTGGTTCGTTGCTCCGGTTGCTGCCCAGATCTTTCGAGCGAGGAATCTATTCTGGAATCTGGACTTGGAGCGCGTTCTTTTATTCCAACCCCTGGCATCGCTACCCGATGCCAGTGTAGCTTTCGCGTCGTGTTGAGGTAACGCTTTGCACCCTTAGGACCCCAACCACAGCCTGATAATCAAGACTAAAATTGATGTTTTTAAAGTGTTTTAAATGTTTTAGAATCCACTAATCAAGATTAATAATATGGGACTGTAGGCTGGTGGACTTGGCACGTAGGTTATTTGTGATTTGGACTCTTGGACGGTACTTTCAGACGGTTGACTTGCAGGTAAGTGAAACTTGCCAACTCTTGCTTAGGGCCATGTTTTAGGCCACTTCCTTGTTTTTAGCGTAAAAGAGACTAGACAGTGAAATGATAGCTGTCTAGACGCAACTTTAGGATCTATCTTGATAACGAAGCTAGATCTGTCACCCTTCCATGTCATTCATGCATTGCTATCTACCACGTTTAAATTCCTTATCTGTACGCACTTTTAACTGCCATGCATTTCATCTTACATGTCATCCAAGCTGATTGTTGCATTCGTAGCACATGCTACAATACTTGTACTTCCTTGTCCCGGCTAGGTGCACCCCTATGCCATCATGAAAAATACTTCCTGGACTCGTGATCCAGAAGAGGGCCACATGTGTTGGTCAAAAGCCTATGCCCGATTTCCTTGTTGAGGCTAGGTGCATCCCTATGCCATCATGAAAAACACTTCCTGGCTCGTGATCCAGAAGCGGGCCTCATGTGTTGGTCAAAAGCCAATGCCTGATACACGTGGAGGGGTAGGGATAAGCGATCACTTGAGCTAGGAGCTGGCCGCGCAGCCACTTTAGCCAAAAGGCGTAATCTCTGTGCACGACGTGCTTACTAAACTTGTCTTTGTACTTGTGAATGTTTCTTGTAAATCTTGATATCCATGCCATGAACTAAATGACATGCTCGTACTTTACTTTATTTGTTGCACTCATACTTTAACTGCCATGTCATTGCATCATGCTAGAACTGCTAGGTTGCTTTACCTTCACTTTCAGTTTCCTTGCACAAGTCTCTTGTAGACTTGCTGACATGTGCCCCTTGCTCTTTTGGGTGTCACATGTTAGACCTTGAGCCAGAGACCGTAGCTGAGTACGTGGTTGTTGCTGACGCTGAGCCTGAGTCCATGTCTGCCCAGGAGGAGTTTGCGGACACCGGTGACCTTTCTTAGTGACCTGCAGAGTTTCCTTTTTGTTTTAGGATTTCTGTTAGTTGTCGGTGCGTGGCACCTTTACTTTGTACGTTGTACTTTTGTTGGCCATGTTGGGGCCTCTTTTTAGACTCTTTTCTTTTAGCCTGGTGGCTTTTCTGCGATGTTGAAATTTATTATTATGGATATCCTGAGATTTCTCTTTTGTCTCATTTCCTCATTATTATCTTTGTTTCGTTTCGCGTTGCAAGGACCTGCCATTTAAAGTAATTTGACGCTTATCGGACTTGCAGCTTTGTAGCTTCAAGTCTGAGCAGACCTTCTCACGCCTCATCTCCATATTTTTGTGAAGCGGGGCGTGACATTAGTTGTCCGGGATTTCTTTCTTCTTATTGTTCCTCTCCTTGAGTTTTTATATTCTTACATTTAATTCCTATACAAGGTAATAAAAATCAAAAAGAGGGAACTCTCAATACATTAATTTCATATTTAGATCAGAAAAGAAAATTTGCGCAGAAACTCTATCAATGTGGCCCCTTGAAAGCTGTGAAATACCACCGAGGCGAGGAATGCCACTAAGGAAAAACAGAAGTTCCATTCGGGGAACATAGAATTTCTGCTTCAGAGATTTTAACTGGTCTTGATATAAATTAGTTTATCTAGAGTTGAATTTTTTATTTTTACTATCGTAAAAGTAATTAAGTGTAAGGATTTTGAAAACAAGGATAGGAGAGAAACAGCTTACAAGAAGTAAGAAATTTCGTTTTTATCTTATTTAAAAAAATATCATCTTAAGGAACCACGGGGTGGGTGTCTTTATTTCGATATATTTACGTTTTTGCAACAGTAAAAATCGAACAATTAAAAATGGTATTAGAGCAAGGTTAGAACCTGAATGAAACGTGTAAAAATAACTTATTATCGAAACGTGAAGCATTATTTTGAAACCGTAAAACAAAAAATCTATAGGTACAAATTATATCAGGGCTATAAATTTGATAAACACTTTGGTAAAGACGAAAGAAGGATAAGAGTTAAAACAAAATAACTCAGGAAGCAGATAGAACTCAGGCTTAGGTATTACCAAGTAAGTATGTGTGTGTGTGTGTAGCCCACGAGAGGGTGTCCTAGTGGTAAGTCATTCCGCTCCAAAGCCAAGGGGTGCGGGGTTCGAGGCATATAGCCGCCGTGACTTGGTAATTGTTGTGGAATTATTTACCCTGGGGCTACATCTCCCCGCTCGAACTAACCCGGGGGCCATTGAGGGGCACGACGGTTACCCCCTAGTTTGCATAGTCTCGGCCGGGCTCTCGCCTTACCCTCCTAAGCCGAAGCAAGGGGGAGGGGGTTGGGGATTTTTCTGGGTTTTCAAAAAAAAACTATATATATATATATATATATAAGAAAAATGGATATGAGCATTCGGTGTAGGAAATTTCCTACACTGTCCTCCTAAAACTCCTAAAACAATATATATATATATATATATATATATATATATATATATATCTATATTATAAAACAGGGATGTTATCATGGGTTTTTGGATAAGAGTTTTTGATAAGAGATGAGAAATTGGGTATATATGAGGGATGTAAGTTTTTTGGATAAGAGTTTTTGATAAGATAAGAGAAATTGGATAAGATATGAGAAATTGGATAAGAGAAATTGGATAAAGGGATGTAAGTTGATGATGACTAGGACAAATTTTGGGGGGAAATTTTAAGTTTGAAACAAAATATTGGGGGGAATTAAATTTGGGAAGGGATTAATTTTGGGGGGAACAATTCAGCACCCAAAAAACTCCCGCTGCCTCATAAAAAACCCTCGCTGCACCCAAAAAAAACCCCGCTGCCTCCCAAAAAACCCTCGCTTAAATTTTAGGGCTGCGTATGAGGTTGCGTATAAGGGCTGATCATCGAGGATCTAGGAGATCGGAAGAGGTCCTAGGAGAAGGGGGACGACGGAGAGAACCCAAAAGGGCGACTTCTACAGACCTGGACGGATGCCCAGAAGAAGCCCCAGGGCGAAATCAACGCCGAGCTCCCCAAAGAACTGCAGAGAGATCAGAGAACAACAGACCCAAAGGGGAACACCCCTGCCCCCTGCCCCCTCCCCGAGCACCCCCTGCCTCCCCAAGCACCCCCTACCCCCTCCCCGCGGCGCCAATTTGATCGAGAGGATGAAGGCTGAAGCTGCAGCCTGAATTCTTGATCTCTTCATCAAGGTAGCCCTTCCTCAAATAGTAGGTTCTCTTCATCAAGGTAGGCATTCTGATCGAGTTCTCTTCATCAAGAAACCATATCAGCCAGTTTATTTATTTGGGGGTGGAATTTTTTTTGTCTGCAGGTATTTGGCTGCAATAAAGAATGTGGGTTCATTGTAGCCAAAGGAAGCTGACGAACAGGGTGAGACCAACCTGGGCTTGAGAGCTATAAGGAAAGTATGATCATGTATTTTAGTTTAAGAATTCTTTTCTCTTTATTTTGGAATCAGATATTTTTAATTAGGACTTGAGTTTGATTGAGATTTGCTTGCTCTTACCCAAGCAGCAATGATTTCTAAATAATGATTTCTAGCAAGCTTTGTTGAAATGTGGAGATTGCAAGAGTTCATGCTCACTGTAAAATGTGAAGATTTCTAGCAAGCTTTGTTGAAATGTGAAGATTTTATTCAGAATGGCAATATTGAAAGGTTGAAATATGAAGGTTTGTTGAATAAAGATTGTAATGTGAAGCTTTGTTGAAATAATGATGGTTTTATTGAGTTCATATCTTTTTTTGGCAACTGAGTTGTTTGAGAATCCTGAATTTTTTGAGCTTGGGGAGTTTAAACAGATGGTTGATTGATGTAATGGTGTTTTGAGAGTGAAACCTTCTAAATTTGTGAGTGTTTCTATTAATCATTTTAGAAAATTTGCATTAATATCCAGGATTCATGAATATCCAGTATAAATTTGCTGAGAATTACATTTGTTGATACTGGATATTCATGAATAAATTTGCTGAGAATTTGCTGATGAACACGTTCAGTATACTTGAGAATTACATTCATGAATAAATTTACTTGAGAATTTGCTGAGATTGTTTTTGGCTGATGTCCAGTTAGGTTCATTTATCTTTCCTAAATCTGCACACCAAATGTTTGTACAAATGCTCTAATTATCAGTTATAGTGTTTATATTATAATGGTAGTTACATGTTACATAATGTTTTTACCAGGACATTAATTCTGGACAAATCATGGGAAGTTCAACTCATGATTAGATAAGTTGTCAATGAAAATTGTTGAACCATCAAATATGCATGGTAAAATAGAAAAATACATTGAATGATCCTTGACATGGATGTATGATTGAATATCACATTAGATTTATGACTCTGATTGAATGTTGATTACATATTTGGTTAAACAAATTACGCATTGAGATGGAGATTATAAAAATATAGTGCCTGATCCTAGATGTATGATGAGTAATTTAGTAATTTAGTTCGAGTCTCGAGGGATACGGAGTGATGATGATCATCTTATTGTTGTCCCATTAGCCACATAGTGGAATAGCTGTGCTAAATTCCAGTTTTTCCAATTTAAAACACAAAAAAGGCTTTATCACCCAACTGAAACCACCCGTTTCTAACAGTCCTACGTATATTGACTAGCCAGAAAATTATGCACATGTCTATTATCTCAATGGACTTAGCTTAATTGATAGACTGCTTCAATTGCAATAACACAATACTGTTCAGATATAATGATTCCGTTAGTAGCAGAAGAAACAACAGTTCAAAAAGACCTGAAACTTTTGCATTAGGAGATTGCCTTCAATTTGGAGATTTAAATTTGGAGATTGACTTGAATAAGAATAGTGTTTGACGTAATGCTTCAATGAAACATGCAATTGTTTTTGTTTGCAGGGGTTTGGGCAAATATGGGCAATTGGGAATCTGCGATGGGGAGGAAAAAGAACGACCCCCGAGCATCAAATCCCCTTGAGATTTAGTTGTTATACAATTTGCTGCTACTCTCAAGTCTGATGCGATCTAAGGTGTTTGTATTTTGAAACTTTCTAAATGTTGCTACTCTCGGATGCCGCTGAGGAGGATGTTCGCCGATACGAAAGGTCATATAAGGAACTCTCACATGTTCATAAGGTAGATAAACTTTCAGTTTGATTCGAAGTTGTTCAATCTTGCAAAAGCTTATTGATTTTGAATTCATTGTAGGTAATCTTTGAGACCTTAAGAATGACTACAGTTGTCAATGGAGTTCTAAGGAAAATAACTCAAGATATAGAAATGAAAGGTTGGTTCTCATATCTAAATATATAACAAGAGAAGTCTTAAAATTCCAAACATGTCCTAACCTATTGCATTTTGTCTATCTGTATTTGTGATTCCTAAAGGGTGGAGGATCTATGTGTACACAAGGGAGATCAACTATGACACGTTTCTATATCCCGAGCCTCTAACCTTCAATCCATGGAGATGGATGGTATGATTTTCTGCATTGAATCGTAAGGTGAATTTCCAATGGCCAATTCTTGATCATGTTATACATCGTCGACTACAGGACAAGAACTTGGAGACACACCAATACTTCATGTTGTTTGGCGATGGCAACAAATTATGCCCTGGAAAGGATCTTGGAATGGCTAAGATCGCTACATTCCTCCACTACTCTGTTACAAGATACAGGTTTGCCTGCATTTCTTCATTATATTGTTCTCTTCAAGTGATATGAGGCTTATCATGTTATACATCACACCAATCCTATTTCAAAAAAATGCAGATCGCATAACTCCGTCGACTATTCCCACCTCAATTAATGTTTATCACTACTAGGAATGATCTTCGTCGAGGTTTGGTTCAGTTCCATTTCCTTTCTATTGATTCGATTGAGATCAGAGAAATAATTAGCAGCTGATGTAATGGAATGCAGTGAACTCACCATGATAAAAGCCATCCAACGTAAACATCAGTAGACTACAAGTTAATGATGAAAATTACCACTTAAAAGCAATTTTCCCCTTTTATTAGTGGTGGTGGTGATGTTGTTGTTATTTGTACTCCATGATGAAAATTAACACTGTTTTTTCCCTTTAATTTTTGTGTTATTGAATACATTTTATGAATTTACACTGATTTGCTCACATTTGGACCCTCAGTTTTGTACTGTTCTCGGTCAATTTTTTTTAACATGTGTTGTAATTGCTGGACTCCAAATGAAGTTCTTTATTTTTTTAATGCCAATCACAATAGCATTACTTTCTTGATTCATCATATCCATTATTGCATTGTCCTTAGTCAAAAAAACTTAGGAGCATGGTGAAAAGATTACTTTTCGGTCAAACAATAATCCTATTATCAGAATTGAACGGAGACGTCAAATTCAACTATACAACAAGCGTGTTGGAAAATAGAACTGGATTGTTTTGTGTCACTAGCTAGCCTTGAAGTTGTTATTGCCCCCTGCTATTACAAGGAGGGAGGGAGATGCAATGCATGGAGTAAGGAAGCTGAAAGCAGAGGTATTGTGTTCTCTTTCTCTCAGTGTTATTTAAAGGGGGAGGGTGTGCTGCTATTTCTCTGATCTCAATTGAAAGAGAAATAACTCTCACATGTTATTTCTCTGATCTCAATTGAAGCAGAGGGTGGTGCTGATTTCCACCAATAGAAATAGGGTCATATGTAAATTTACAAAGCCCTCTTGAAAGGATTAATTATGATCAACATTAGCATGAAATTTCAGCCCGAAGGAAACTGACAATGAGAACGGTTTTGTCTTCAAACCTTGATTAAGTTTTGTTATTTTCCCTGGCAGCTTGGCATAGTTTTTGATTTAAGATATAATTCTGTAGTTGTTCTACTTGATACGAGTCTGTCTAAATTCTTAAGGTGCAATGTTTACGATTATAGTGTGATATTTCTTAGTAAGATACTGTTAAGAGTAGATTCTAACTAATTAAACCTTGCAGGTGCATATCATAGAATACATTTTTCATCATGCACATGCTTCAGGTGAACAATTTTTCTCTTTTACTATTTCAGTAATCAGTGTGCTTCAACTTAAGTTCTTTCTGCTTATGTGTTAGTGTGGAATCTAAGATTCAAAAAGCCATTAGGATTCAATCCAATACATGTGTCCCTGACATTCATCATAAACGTGAACCTTAGTGCTTCTCTTTGACTTATTGATTTCAACAAATCTATGCAGGCATTTGACCCTCCTATCGACATGAGCCAGGATTTAGATATTGATGAAATCAAAAATATGGAAACTGCTTCTAATGGACTTCTTGAGACACAACCGGCTCAGAAATCTAGAGAAGTTAACATTTGATCACGGCAGCCTGTTTCAAACAAGGGAATTGAGGCTTCTTTCCCTGAAATTTTTTGTTGTTTTTGATCTTTTTTGCAGAAATAAATTTAGAAGGAAGGTGACGTCTCTAGGATTTTTGCACACCAACTATTTATATTGGAGTAAGTCTCACACGAGATGAAGCTAAACATATGATCTTTTTGTTTTTATCAGTTCCTTAGCATATTGTCTGTTAAACTCTTCAAACATGGCTATTTACAATCAGTCCGAACAACAGTTAGTATGCATTTGGAGCTTCTAACACACTGTTGCAGTGCATATCGCCTCTAACGCCCCCGTAGTTCTCTTTATTGACATTGTCATCATTATTACAACTATCTTCTGCTTTTATTTCGTGTTACATAGCATATCCCCCGTAACACCTCTATAGTTCTTTTTGTTTAACTTTTTTGAGAACGTCAATTCACATGTGTTGCAGTGCATATCCCCCCTAACGACCCCATAGTTCTTTTTGTTTAACTTTGTTGAGAAAGTCAAGTCGCATGTGTATAGTGCTTGATGAATTTAGATTTATTATCATAATTTGGTATCAAAAATGCTAAAAAGGAGGTTAAAAAATCATTTCCATTTTGCGCACGCTTTCTATATGGAGCAAAACTCACTAAAAGAATACCTTAGAGATTATTTTGGTTATTGTTCTATACCAAATTTTAACTTATAAATCTTCCCTTTTTTCTGTTGGAAGGATGAAACATGGAAATTCAGCCTTTTAGTTTTAAACATAACAATTAGTTATCCGCTATTTTACAATTTACTTCTGGAAGTTGAGTTCCTTAGGTTTGTAACTTATAGTTACATATCTTTGCAGATGCTAAAAGATGGAGACATGGCTTTATTTGACGTGGGAGCTGAGTATCATTACTATGGTTCATACATAACGTGTTTTCCCCCAGTAAGTAACATCATTCTTTTACCTTTTTGAAGCAATACATAATTTGATCGATATCATGCCTTTTGTGGTAAGAGAATTTGTACCAGGAACATATTAATTAGTAACTTAGATTAAAGTTTTTTTAACTAATGTTGTTTAACAATTTAGGTTGTAGGTCAATTTGTGTACTGCTGATACTTCTGGGCATTACAATCATATCGTCTCATGCCTTTTAGTTTTAAACATAACAATTTTCCTTGATTTGCATGCTTGATAATAGTGATGAAATTTTGTGCAGTTTGTAAAAATTGAATCTTTGTTTGATTGAAATTCTTGGTTAAAGGTTGGAGTTTCCCTTCAATTCAATTACTGGATCACATGCAAGAAAAATGAGATGCCTATTGTCCTCGGATCTCGAATCTGTTTGGACAGTTTCATTAGGTACTTCATCCTTCATTCTAAATATGTAACAATTATGTATCGGCTACCCACATTGCGTACACAATGAAATATTCAAATGTGAATAAAATGGACTAAAATTGACTGCTTAGGATATACAAATTTGCTCCTTTGTTAAGTCAAACTTAGTTTTGTGTGACATAGAGCAATCAAACCAGAAAATTTTTTTATTTAAGGAAGTATAAGCTATTCAGATGTTTCAAATTCCACAGTGTAAAAAAATAAGACCATAGAAAGTGTAGAAGCTAATGATAATTGTGCTAATGATAATTATGATGATGCCCATCTTAAGTTATTTTAGGGAATGACACTTTCCCAAATTCTTTTTACTAATCAATACTCTTTTTTATGTTCAGAAGATTTTAGTATTACTCACTGACAGACACCACCGTTGCCCTGGAAATAAAATCCATGACAAAGTAAGAATTCTACAGTCCTGACCCGGCTTCAATCTGCATCTCTTCTGGGTTTGTGGCATATCATCAGCAGGTCAATTCAGTTCTGCTTACATGTTAAAAATAATTTCTATGAGCTTTTCATTTGGAGTATTCAATTCAGTATTTGAATTTTCATTTTCAGCTTTTCAACTCCAGCATGTCAAATTTAGCATGCAATTCAGCATACGATGTCACCTCAAAACTGAATTGTATGCTGACATTGATGTTACAATTTATTCCATTTATTTGAGTATTCAACTCCAGCATGATGGTACACCTCAAACACTCCAGCTCAAATACTCCCGCATTACATGTTACAGTTCAGTTTCCATGCTGGAGTATTTTTAACATGTAATTTTTAAAATTTCTATTACATTTTTATAAATATACAGTAGACATGTCCAGACTGTCTTGGCCAGTTCATTTCATTCTCAAATGATGCCACCTCTAACTTGCATTTCTGTTTGCATGTCCAGATGATGAAATGTGCAGTGATGAAATGGGTTCATCTCAAAATTGTATAACAGTGATAAAGTTTTATTATGTGATAACATAACACTTTCCAGTTTTATAACAATGATACCATTGATAGCATGTCATCACTGCTTGATAACATGCTATACTGGACTCATCATTGCTTGGAACAGATGAACTGGGTAGCATACTGGACTCACTTTTTAGAATGTGCAGATGAACCCATTTCTGTTTCCAAGCAGTTTTGAGAATGTGCAGTATAGCATAATCTACACATTTTGAGAATTTGCAGTATAGCATAATGTGCAATATATCATAATGTGCAGATTTTTGAGAATGTGCAGATTCTAAAACATGTTTCCAAACAGAATGTTTCCAAACAGATGAACTTGGTAGCATTCTCAAAAATCTGCACATTCTCAAAACTGATTTATTGGTTCATTCTCAAATAGCTTGAAATGGGTTCATTCTCAAAAATTTGTAGTTTAGCATAATACTGCACTTTCTCAAAACTGTTTGAAAACTTAGTAGCATTCTCAAAAATTTTAAGAATGTGCAGTATAGCATATTGTGCAGTATAGTTTTGAGAATGAGTCCAATATATCATAATCTGCACATTCTCAAAACTGATGAATTTTGAGAATGTTTCCAAACAGATGAACTTGGTAGCATAATCTGCACATTCCAAGCAGTTTCCAAGCAGTATAGCATAATCTGCACACCCAGATGAACCAATTTCTGTTTGCATTTCTGTCATTTATTTTCCTCAGCTTGAAATGGGTTCATCTCAAAATCCTGTTTTTTGATGACGCTGACTCCATCTATTTTTTTATCAGTGTGACTAAAGGACACGCATAGAGGCTTCAGCCTCGACAGTTTTTATTATATTTAAATCTCTTTTCATCTCGCACTAAAACTCCATTAGACTCTCTTTGTACGAGGAATGTGATCAACATCGTCATATATTATCTCTCGGGCGCCCTCAATTTCTCTCTCAAGGTAACAAATATAAAATCTTTTGTGCTTTTTTTGTGTGTTGTATGAAACTGGTAAGAATTTGATATATGCCAGAAACTGTTTGTGAGAATTCCTATACGAATTTGAATTGATAATGTTAGGGGATTGTTAGTTTTTTAGTGTAATAACAATTGAAAACTGAAATAGGCGTAACATTTTCAGTTTTTTAGACTACCCTCAACGTCACTAATGTGCGGTAACTGAACTCTCATCTTAGTTCTCTTTAACTTTTTCGGGTAGAAAATTTCAATGTTTAGAATTTTGAGATGAAATAAATCCTAAAGTTTGGAGCTTTTGGTGTGATTGGTGGGAAGTATGTCATTTTAATGCATATGCCCTGATACTTGAATAGTTTTTGAGGTAGAATTGTTTGCAAAATAACATAATTGTTTATTTTTTGCCATTGGGGGATAACAAATTAATTCTGGTTATAATTATATTCTATTTCCAATTAATCTATGTAATATTTTTGAATGATTTATGTATATCTTTGCAACATTTCATTCAAATAATCCTACAAAATTAGATTGCACCAATTCTCTATTGATAACCATTAACAAATCTCAATTTTCAAATAATACACATGTAAAATTAAAAATAAAGAATGTTTCAGACTTAAATCTTTGCATGGTAAAGACACACACCTTCTACCACATCAACCTTTAGGTGTCCGTCTATTCTAGAAGTCTCGAACCATTCCCCATATTTAGGTCCAATAGCCTGAAATAAATGTGCAAACCAACATGTATTAGCAATGTTTTTTTAATTATCTTTTGAACTTTAGCAACAAGCTTAAGAAGAACAAAAGTAATGTAACTCTTCGTATGCTACTTCCTCAAAAGACAAAATATAAGGAATCTATCATATATGTCTTCAGATAGAAGTATTAGGTTTTAAAGCATCTATGTGTCATTCACTTGCAATGACAAGCACAAGGGTTATAGAATTTGAATTCACATTGAAGCAAAGAACTATTCAGTACTCGGGTTGTAGCAATGGTGTGATCATATACAAGTAAGTACTCTTTAACATTCTGCGAGGCCACTAAGTATCATAATTGCGTTGCAATTTTCCATTTTCATATGCCAAAATGTTCCATAGACTCAAAATATTTTCCACATCAGACAGAAATTCAACTAACATCAAATCATAACAGCAACAAATTCCATTTTTGTTGTATTTTTAACTTCAAAATTAAGGGAATAACTGGAGACCAAACTCTATATTTGAATAGAATTTGAAATTCAAGTAAATATTACAATAGGAATAGTATCCATCTGGTTAACATATAAATTTCATATACATGAGGAAAAAAAACAAAAAATCAAACAAAAGGAAAAAAAAGACAAGCTAAGGCGGAGAGAACTAAGATTTGGGAGAAACTAAGATTTTTGGGGGAACAAAATTCCTTGAGATGGGCTAAATTTTCGGAGATTTTGAGGGGGGGATTTCTAAAATGAATCATGTCCACATTTTCAGGGGAACTAAGATTTTGAGGGGGGAATATCTAAAATGAATCGTGCCCACATTTTCGGGGGAACTAAGATTTTGAGGGGGAAATATCTAAATTGAACCGTGCCCTACGGGCACGGGCACGTGACTAGTATATATATATATAAGAAAAAGGGATATGAGCATTCGGTGTAGGAAATTTCCTACACCGAATGCTCACCTCCCTCAAGCCCAAATAAGAAAAAGGGATATGAGCATTCGGTGTAGGAAATTTCCTACACCGTCCTCCTAAAACTTCAATTTCCAATCTTTTTTCCAATAATCACCACCGTTCATCTTGATGTACTTATCATGGATGATGAACATGCCAAAAATCAAGTGAATCCAACGCTATTTTAATCTCGATCCAATTGTTACAAATTCAACGTTTTCAGACCAATAGAACTTTTTGTCACGAGCCGATCGAAGGTCAAATCCACCTAGGGTTCATCCATATTTGGGGTTTTGGGGTTTTAGAATGTGTACAGCAATTCTAAGCAAAATAAATTCAAAAAATTAAGTGGAATGGGATGTTTTTGAAGGGCGGTGTAGAAATTTCCTACATCGAATGCTCACCTCCCTCAAGCCCTATGTATGTATGTATGTATGTATGTATGTATGTATGTGTATTTTTTTTGGAAAGGTAAAAGAATCTATATTAAAAAACATGTACAAAATTACAACGTGGTATACTCTAAGGAGTCCAGATTCTATAGGGAGAGGATAGGGCACAAGCGCCGTCACTCTCCACTACAGCTTCCTTAACCCCCTCAATTTTTAAACAAAAGTGATGAGAACAATACTAAATTTCAAGGAAACAAACAAAATCAAAAACGCTATAAATCAGCCATTATCCAGGAAGCCCCGGTAGGATAGTATCTCCGCCGCATTTTCATCTGCCAAATCTTTATCCTTCATTGATATTCTAACATCAGCCGCAATATCTTCAAACACGTGCATTTTGGATCTACTGATGTTGTCAAATAGCCTGTTATTTATCTCTTTCCACAAATGCCAGACCACGGATCCTAAAACAATTTTTGTAAGAGTAGCAATAAGAGATTTTTCCTGAAATGTGCTGAGATATAATCCGCACACTTCTGTCAATTGGTCCGGAACATGCGAGCTAATTCCAAGCTTGAGTAGGGACCGGTTCAAGATGTATTTGGAAAAAGGGCAGGCAAAAAAGATGTGGTCAATGGTTTCTAAGTCTCCCACGCACAGCTCACACTTCCCATCCGAATTTAGGCCCCATTTGATTAAATTATCTTTGGTCAGGAGCTTCCCATTCAAGGCTCTCAGCAATGTCAGCATCATTTTTGGGACGTGACCACTAAACCAGACCAAAGTGAAGTAGGTGAAAGATGTACCTCGGCTCCTTACACCCTCCCATGCATCTTTAAAGCGAAAAGTAGGGCCTGGAATCCAGTCCCACGAATCAGCTCCCTGAGTGATCTTGAAGTCTGTTAAGATGGCTCTAAAATTTTGAATGCTAGAGTCCTGAATCCAATCTTCCCCTCCCCAATAATCAGCCACACACTTGGTGCTTTCTCCCTCTGGGATATCTTGTAAAAGTTTAAGAGGCCCACAGGGAAGCCAGTTGTCATACCAGAATAATATGTTACGGCCGTTTCTCACTACTCTTTTAATTAATTTCAGAGAGGTGCTTCTGCAATATAGTAGGAACTTCCATGTGCCCGACTGCATGATATTCTCCTTTGCCCCATAAAAACTGTTTGTGTCACCATACCTCTTTTCCATGTGCTCTGCCCATAGGCCTCCTTTCGCCAACAATCTACATGTTAGCTGGACCCCCGACGCCAGGTTTATATCAGAGAGTAATCTAATGCCAACTCCACTCTCCGTCTTTGTTTACATAAATCCCTCCAAGCCCAAAAACAGGAAGACTCCCAAATGAAATTCATGCATGCAGTTGTGATAGAACGAAGAACAGACAAAGGAATGCGAAAAGCTTTCATCCAAAAAGAGATCATGTCGTATATCACTGTCTTTACCAATTCAATTCTACCTGATATGGAAAGGGAATTTGATGTCCATCCCAGTAATCGCTTTTTGCATTTATCAATAAGCCTGCTGTATGAAGGTGTTTTTGGATACCTTGATGACAGGGGCAAACCCAAGTACGTAGTAAAAGTCGTAGCAAGCTTGATGCCCAATTGATCTGCCAGTGCCTGTGGGTTTTTGGTCCCCTTACTTAAAATGCCTGCACTCTTCTCCCAATTTATTTCTAGTCCCGTGAAATTTGAAAAAACTTCCGGTAACTCTTTAATACCAGTAAAAGAGTTTATGTTTGCTCGACAAAATACTAGAAGATCGTCAGCAAATAATAAATGAGAAATATAACCTGATCTCCTTATAGGGTGGATGGAGTGGGTGGTAATAGCTTTGCTCACTAGCAGAGAGTACGCTTCCATTATTATTACAAATAAATATGGGAAAAGTGTTGGACGCAACGATTTAGGAACTTCAGTTTGATGAAGACAAACGTGTGCATTATATTTAACGTGTGTGCTTATTGTGTTTCAGGAAAAGCGAAACGACAATTCTTTCAATATTTGATGTAATCGCTAATCATATAGCGAAGTGGGAGAGAAATGGAGTATTCAAAGCTATTTGGACTTGGTCATCATAAAGAGAGAGAGTCATACCAATTCCTACTTCTCCTAGAACTTGGACCAAGTCATGCAATATCTCCTAGCCAAGTCCTATTAGATCAAGCCAAGTGTGCAAACCAAGCAAGAGGGCTCATTGATTAGCCGCATTGCCGCCATAGCTAGGGATTTGGGTCTAGCCACTTTCCAAGCCGCATTTCCTTGCCTCACGTAAAGACTTGGTCAATTACAAACCAAGTCAAGTTTGCTCCTAGCCCTATAGCCGCATTCATCTCCTAGAGAATAGGGTCCAAGCACATGATCCTAACCCTAGGTAGGCTATGCTATAAAGGCTATCTATTCCCTAGGGTTGTGGTGCTTTCCGTCTTCAAAAATTTCTAAGAGGTTGCTGCAACACAAAGAAGCAGGTGAAATTCATTCGGCAAAGCCCTAACCTATATCATCATATAGCCCACAAGTCATCAATTCCAAAGGCATCTCCTTTCAATAAATCAAAGAACCCTCCAAGCACCCAAGCACATTGTCGTTCAACTTCATCGCGTTGTACGTCGGAGAACAACGCGAAGGAGAGTCACTACACGTTGGAGAACAACGCGAAGGAGAGTCGCTGCCACCGTCATCTTCAACTAGCAGCCCACGCTGCGAAAGCGCCTTCGCTTTACCTGAGAAGTCGTCGACCCATCATCACCAGAGAAGTTTGTCGTTCGAAGACATCACCGTATCGCCATCGACGAGACTTGTTACCGCTGCACGTCGTCGAAGGAGTAGACAAGCGAACATCTGCTGCTGTCGTCGTCACTCGAAGAAGCATCACATCGAAGAGGGCCGCTGCCGCTGCCGCCGTTGAGTCGCTCCCGTCGCCCTCGGTGAGGTCACCAATAGAAGCCAGTATGCCGCAGCAAGGAGTCACCGATAAGACCCGCCATCATGAAGGAGAAGCAAGCAAAGTCTGTTGCTCGTTGTCGGAGAAGAGCTCACCGCCGTGGAAGATCGAAGAAGCACCGTCGAGCTGATCGCTGTCGAAGCTGCCACCGACGCCATCGATCGAAGAAGTGCTGTAATCGTCGAGCAACGCGAAGAAGGCGCTGCACGAAGCCCACGCAAGTCGACGCTCCTCTCATCACCATTCGAGTCGTCACCGCCGTGACTTGATCGCCGGAGCCGCCGTCGAAGGTGTTCCGCTGTGCTGCATGCCCTAGGACGAAGAGAATCGGAACACGGGCTGACGTGGCTGGTGCGTGCAATTGAAATCAAACGAAACGAAGCGAAGTGATCGTGCTGACATGGCTTGATTTTTTAAGGAAATTGCTGAGCGCATAGGCCGTTGATTAATAGGATTGAACTGGAATTACTTAACGCACAGACCAGTGTGCCATTTGACATCCAGGAGTCGGATTGAGACACCATTTGCATCAGATTGGAGCTGACGATGTGCTGGTTGACGGAGACGCCTACATGGACACGAACTGAGCATTTTTAAACCATTTACTCTTTATATTCTTTTCTTAGTGTAACATTCTCTGTAGGGAAAACTTTACCATATTTTGTGACTATTTTTGACTTATCTGGTTGGGGCTAGACAAGAGGGTCTTGACGTGTTGTTGCAGTCAAGATACGCATTTACTAGGTTGATAGAGTTCTGCACTTTGCTGAGTGTGGTACAGTCTAGGTGGGGAGTTGGAGCTAGGATCACATTGTAGGTGTACGGAAGGAACTTATTAATGCTAGTTTTTCCTTGGGGCTGGACGTAGGTCGTTGGTGCGACCGAACCAGGGTATATCTGTGCGTACTCTGTGATTGTCTCTTATTTACTCTGGTTGTGCCTTTAACTGCTTGTGATTTCTCGTGGGTTACACAAGAATTTTTTATTAGCCTATTCACCCCCCCCCTCTAGGCTAGGATCCAGATCCAACAAGTGGTATCAGAGCAGGTTTTAGGATCTAGCCTATGTTTGACCATAGATCACATTGATAGTGCTTTTGCTGAGGGTCAGTCTATTTCACGTCCACTTATATTTAATAGAGTAGATTATGCTTATTGGAAAAGTCATATGAAAATCTACTTGATTTCTATTGATTATAAAGCTTGGCAAATTGTTGAAAAAGGCTATAAACCACCTATTATTAAAATTGAAAATACTGAGATGCTTAAACCTGATGATAAATGGGATGATAATGATTGAAGGCTTTATTCTCTTAATGCTAAAGCTATAAATGCTCTCATTTGTTCATTAGATAAATCTGAATTCAATCGTATCTCACATTGTCTAACTGCACAGGATATTTGGCATACATTGGAGGTGACGCACGAGGGAACGTCACAGGTGAAGGAGTCTAGACTTGCACTTCTGAGCACGGAGTATAAGGGATTTCGCATGCTACCATCACAGACCATATCAGATATGTTTACGAGATTCACCAACATCGTCTACAAGTCTAGCTCGCTCGGTAAGCCATATTCTAGTCTTGAACAGGTGAGGAAATTATTAAGAGCGCTGCCAAGCTCTTTCAGACCTAAAGTCACCACCATCCAAGAAGCAAAGGATCTATCGCAGATGAGGGTGGAGGACTTGATAGGTTATCTAATGTCCCACGAGTTTGAACTGCAAAATATTGAAGAGAGAGAGAAACCTGAGGAAAAGGAGAAAGCTTCAAAGCCACTTGCTCTGAAAGCTAGCGAAGATGAAGATGATGAGGAGGAGATGGCGCTAATGGTTAGAAATTTCAGAAAGTTTGTCAGAACTCCTCAAGGAAGATCAGAAATGCATAGAAGGTTCATTCGCTCTAACACTTTTAATCACGATAAAAATTCTTCTGAACAAGATTCTGCTAATAGAGTTGAATGCTTCAAATGCAGGAAAAAGGGGCACTTCGCGAAGCAATGCAGACAAGAGACTGCTCAGGTTGCTAAAGATAAAGGAAAGGCCAAGATGCTAACTTGGGACATAGACAGCGAAGCTGAGGATGAGGATAAAGTGCTGGTAGCCCACTCCGCTGTCGTCTGTCTAATCGTAAAGAGTGATGAGGTAAATTTCCAAATACGAAAGCAACTTTTTGTGATCAATTAGTTATCATTAATGTCTGCTAGTACTAACTAATGAAGTTGAAGTTATTATAAGGTATTAAATTAATGAATGTTATTAATATATATTTGAAACATCTAATAGCTAAAATCAGTTCCAGTGGAAAAGATATTTGTGATATTGTAGGTAATATTGATATTTGCCCAACAGAAAATGTTCAATAGAACTATGTGGATGAAGTGGTGGTCTTGGTGGATTGTTGGTGTAGTGTTGTATACCTTGAAGACATGCATATAATTTTACAAACAAATACGAACTGTGCAATTAATAGTAAAGCATGAAGGAATGAAAATATTTGGACTATTTCTCAATTAGGGGAATATAAACAAATCAAAATTGAAAATTTATTAAATGTAACTTGGCTTATGCAAATACCACCTCATACTAGCTAAATTGAAATTTGTAAAGGAAACATAATACCCATAAAATACCAATGTATTCAAGTTCCCAGCATTCATACCTTATCAAAAATAAGGGCAGTGACCAAAATAACTTTGTCTAATCCAACCCATTGCTCTTGGTATACTTATAATGAAGAGTGAATACATAAATTATCTAAATCCTTTAATAGTAAAACTTCAACAATCTTGTCAGGTGATGTCACTTTGCTTGCTACCAAGTCAATCTATTTGGTGTGCTAAACAACAGAGATCATGACATATGCCTTATGAATCACATGATGTTACAGCCTGGCATGTTTGAACATGCTTATGGATACAAGTAGTGGCAATTTTCACACCTGGTTAAGCCAATTTCATAAGAAAGGTGCATAAGAAAAAAATTCCTTCACATTCCCCAAAATGCAACTAAATTTCCTACAAAATTCTTGATCTTCTGCCTCCTCTTGTTTCAATTGAATGTATAGCATGGTACATTGCAGAGAATTGTTTTAGTCAGGTTTCTGCTTTTGGGAGTTAAGCAAAGCCAACACTACATATTAATGTCTCACACTAGCATCCAAATCTGAGCCATACAATTTGCCTTACAAACCAAATTCATCTCTAAAGTACAAAATAAGTAAAAGAGCAAAATAGAATCATGTTTCCCATGAAATTCAAGTCATGAGTAGTTATCAGCTTAAATTCTATTGCAAATTACAACATACTGTTGTCAATCTTAGATAACCATGACAGGAACTTCCAAGGATGTCCTCAGTTTCCAGAAATCCACAGATTATAGAGACCCGCCTATTTTCATGGGGATAGCTTTATCCAATAATATGATTGTATTCTAGCCTTCAGTAGTAAATATAATAGAACTAATGTCAAAACTAACTTTGAGGAATTAATCAACAACCTTCATCACAAGATAGAAACCATGAAAGAAAATTCAATATTTTGTTAATATCAAAACTAAATTTGAGGAATTTCCCAACAATGAAGGAAAAATCAAAATCAGAACCTTGTCGTCATCGTCGGAGAACAGTGTCGCCGGAGTTATCACAGTCAGAAATCCCTAATTCATTCGGTCGGCTCGCCTGCGGAAAGAAAAAGCCCTAATTTGTTAGAAAGAATAGAGAGATAGATAGAGAGAGGGAGATAGAGTGACGGATCTCGCCGATTTTCGTCGCTCGAGATAGACGGATCTCGTCGTTTCCGATCGCTGATGGCTTTCGTCGAGAGAGAGAGCGCGCACGAGAGAGGTTTCCGATCGCCGCTGGCTTTCGTCGAGAGAGACGGATCTCGCCGTTTCCGATCGCCGCTGGCTTTCGGAGAGAGAGAGAGAGAGAGAGAGAGAGAGAGAGAGAGAGAGAGAGAGAGAGGAAATGGTTTTAGATTTGCCACCAGAGGAAATGGGATAAGAGACATGAGAGAGAGAGAGAGATAGCGGAATTATAACTTTTCGTTATACATTTTAAGTATAAATTTTTCGTTCTCCCGCCAGAACTAGGCGCATGAGATATTTCGACAATTCTGTGGCTCATATACATTTGCGAGGGACTTGCACTGGCAGTTACAAATATCAGCCACTGATTATTACATGGCAATTAGGTTACTCTAACAGAAAGTCGAGGTAATGATATATCTGTGGCCAGTACTTAATTGCCACAGAAATTCCGTGGCTGTTACTTTATTAGCCACGAAAAAATAGCCACGGAATATTTCGTGGCTAATTAAGAAACAGTTGCCACGGAATCATTCCGTGGCAGATGTTCTGTGGCTAATGTCCAATTTTCCAGTAGTGTTCCTTTACTAAAGATGAATTGTTAGAAGTCTGTAAAGGAATGCAAAATGAGATAAATGAGCTAGAACTCACGTTGAATGACTATAAGGATGCTAGCTTTAAATTACAAAAAGAAAACTGTGACATTTCTGATGAAGTGGATATTCTTAAAGAGGAACTTGCTGCATGTAACGCTAAAATTGTGTCACTAGAAAAAGAAAAAGCTAGCATGCCTGAAAAAGATACTAGTCTTACTTGGTCTTCCTTGTTGAATGATATTAGCATGCTTAAACTTGATTTGATTAAGCTCGAAACTGAAAAAGACTATTTGATTAGAGAGCTTAATGATAAATTCTGCATGTTGGATAATGACTTTAAAAGAAAAATGATTGAATTTGAAAAGAACGAAGAGGACAAGAAAATATTTATAAGTAAATGTACATTGCTTGTGGAAGAAAATAAACAATTAAAAACCAAAGTTTCTAATCTTGAATTGTCGTTAAGAAAGTTTTCAATTGGTAAACATTCATTGGATACCATAATTGAAAACCAATCATATGGCAATAATAGAAGAGGACTTGGGTTTGGTTTGAAAAGCCAAAATTCAAGAAATTCTACAATGTACCCTCTATTGCGAAGAACATATATGCAAAGTGCTTTACTTGTGATAGTGTAGGCAACACATCATATTATTGTAAATTTAGGAACACAAATATCAAGTTCAAACAAGTATGGGTTCCTAAAACAATAATGGCTAACACTAGTGGACCTTGTTGGGTTTAAAGGTCAAACTTAACACCTTTCATGTAGGTGTGATGGAATTTTGGCGAGGAGCAAATTTTTAAAGTCTCATTCTATTTTTAGCTCCTTAGCCAAATAGCGACGAGAAGGTATACCTTTTTATCCATCTTTGTATTTCATTGCATACCTTCATAGATTTGTTTGTGTGCTTGTTTTTATTTTTGGTTTATGTGCTTGTTTGCATGAATTTAATGTGTTTTATTTCTGAAAAAAATATAGCTTAAAAGAATACTCTTTATGATTTATTATAAGTGGTATTAAATGAATGTTCAAATCCATCCTTTGTAGAAGTTAATTCATTATTGTTGTAGCTACATGAACATGTTGTTATCTTTTTAGTAGCCATGACATGTCTCAAAAATTTCAAATTTGACTTCTACACCTACGTTTGCACTTTCACGAAATAGATTTTTAGTGCTTTTGGAGATTCTTTTGAAGAATATTGGAAAGTGAATGTAGGAATGATTAAAAATTCTGAATTTTCTAGGGATAGGATGTGTTTAGCCATGAATAAAAATTGAGCACAAAATAATTTAAAAAAATGCTTCGTATGCAAAATGGATATACTTCATGGCTAATATACAATCTACGAGTATCCAACTTATGCTAAATGGGTAAACATTAGTGTTGGTGTATATAACTCGTCAAGCAATGCCACCCCCATATTTAAAAGTCCTTTTAGGCTATGTTTTGGGGTTTGGTAACTTGAACTCATCTTTGATGAGGTGGGAAAATTCAATCCTAGCGATATTCATGAAAAATGGAAAATGTGGATTGATTTGGTTGATTGTTCTAAAATTGAATCTCCCTTAGTACATTATTGTCTATATCACTACACTTACACAAAGGTGGAGAAGTCTTGTTATGAATTCTATGAGCCTGAATTGTTTGCTAATTAGAAAACTCATGTAAATGCTAGTTATAACTTATAATGGTTTATTTTTGCATGAGATATTTTTGGGACTTCATTAGCCCACTTTTGATGATAACAAAGGGGGAGAAAGAAAAAGAAAGATTTGGTGTGTGAAAAAGAAATATTTGGTGTGTCGGTATATGTTGAAGGGGGAGCTTGAAAAATACATAAAGAGGGGGAGCTTGAGAAAAGGGGGAGCATGCTTATATTTGCTATACTTATTGTGCTTTCTTTGTAATGCTTGTATGTCTCATTCCATATCATTCATAAATCATATTGCATTACACCCTTCAACATACTTCACACACTCATATTCAATGTACAAATCTTTCATTGGTTTGTCATCATCAAAAGGGGGAGATTGTTGGACGTAACGTTCTAGGAAATTTAGTTTGATGATGACAAAAGTGTGCATTATATTTAACGGGTGTGCTTAGTGTGTTTCAGAAAAGACGAAACGATAATTCTTTCAATATCTGATGTAATCGCTAATCATATAGCGAAGTGGGAGAGAAATAAAGTGGAGTGTTCAAAGCTATTTGGACTTGGTCATCATAGAGAGAGAGAGTCATACCAATTCCTACTTCTCCTAGAACTTGGACCAAGTCATGCAATATCTCCTAGCCAAGTCCTATTGGATCAAGCCAAGTGTGCAAACCAAGCAAGAGGGCTCATTGATTAGCCGCATTGCTGCCATAGCTAGGGGTTTGGGTCTAGCCACTTTCCAAGCCGCATTTCCTTGCATCACGCAAAGACTTGGTCAATTACAAACCAAGTCAAGTTTGCTCCTAGCCCTATAGCCGCATTCATCTCCTAGAGAATATTGTCCAAGCACATGATCCTAACCTTAGGTAGGCTATGCTATAAAGGCTATCTATTCCCTAGGATTGTGGTGCCTGCCGTCTTCAAAAATTTCCAAGAGGTTGCGGCAACACAAAGAAGCAGGAGAAATCGTTCGGCAAAGCCTTAACCTATATCATCATATAGCCCGTAAGTCATCAATTCCAAAGGCCTCTCCTTTCAATAAATCAAAGAACTCTCCAAGCACCCAAGCACATTGCCGTTCAACTTCATCGCACTGCATGTCGGAGAACAACGCAAAGGAGAGTCACTGCACATCGGAGAACAGTGCGAAGGAGAGTCGCTACCACCGTCATCTTCAACGAGCAGCCCACGCTATGAAAGCGCCTTCGCTTTACCTGAGAAGTCGTCGACCCATCATCACCAGAGAAGTTCGCCGTTCGAAGACATCATCGTATCACCGTCGACGAGACTTGTTACCGCTGCAAGTCATCAGAGGTGTAAATGAGCGAACATCTGCTGCCATCGCTGTCGCTTGGAGAAGCATCACATCGAAGAGGGCCGCCGCCGCTGCCGTCGTTGAGTCACTCATGTCGCCCTTGGTGAAGTTGCCAATAGAAGCCAATACGCCGCCGCGAGTCACCGATAAGACCCTCTGTCGTGAAGGAGAAGCAAGCGAAGCCTGCTGCTCGTTGCTGGAGAAGAGCTGGCCGTGGAAGATCGAAGAAGCACCGTCGAGCTGATCGTTGTCAAAGCTGCCACCGCCGCCATCGATCGAAGAAGCGTCGTCATCGTCGAGCAACGCGAAGAAGGCACTATACGAAGCCCACGCAAGTCGACGCTCCTCTCATCACCTTTCGAGTCGTCGCCACTGTGACTTGATCGCCGGAGCCACCGTTGAAGGTGTTCCACTGTGCTGCATGCCCTAGGACGAAGAGAATCGGAACGTTGGCTGATGTGTCTGGTGCGTGGAATTGAAATCAAACGAAACGAAGCAAAATGATCGTGCTGACGTGGCTTGATTTTTTAAGGGAATTTCTGAGCGCACAGATCGCTGATTAATAGGATTGAACTGGAATTACTTAACACACAGACCAGTGTGCCATTTGACATTCAGGAGTCGAATCGAGAAATCATTTGCGTCAGATTGGAGCTGACGACGTGCTGATTGACAGAGATACCTACATGGTCACGAACTGAGCATTTATAAACCCTTTACTCTTTATATTCTTTTCTTAGTGTAACGTTCTCTGTAGGGGAAACTTTACCATATTTTGTGACTATTTTTGACTTGTCTGGTTGGGGATAGACAAGAGGTCTTGATGTGTTGTTGCAGTCAAGATACGTATTTACTAGGTTGATAGAGTTCTGCACTTTGCTGAGTGTGGTACAGTCTAGGTGGGGAGTTGGAGCTAAGACCACATTGTAGGTGTACGAAATGAACTTATTAATGCTAGTTTTTGCTTGGGGCTGGACGTAGGTCGTTGGTGCGACCGAACCAGGGTATATCTGTGCATACTCTGTGATTGTCTCTTATTTACTCTGCTTGTGCCTTTAACTGCTTGTGATTTCTTGTGGGTTGCACGAGAATTTTTTATTAGCCTATTCCCCCCCCCCCCCTCTAGGCTAGGATCCAGATCCAACAGAAAGCTGGTCCCCCTGCCTAATCCCCCTATTGCCTTTAAAATATCCCCCTATAATAAAAAAATGGTAGGGTTCGTAGGTGATCCAGGAGGCGGCGACGTGGCTGACGGATCTGGCAAAGCTGGGATCACGCAGGCGTCGGCTTTTGTCGATAGAGATGGTCAGCGGATCTTGGGTGAAGGCAGCGAGGAGAGGGACATCAATTTATCCAATCGAGCGAAGATTAGAACTGAATCTAATGGGGTTCGGTCGAGCGAGGAGGGGAAGACTCAAGTAGACGGGGGTGGTTGGCGATTTGTATCAAGGAACATAAAGGGCAAGCAGCATTTTCAATGGCAAGAAGAATCAGTTCATCTTCGAGGTGGAGGTGTCAAGAAAAATGATGGCAGACACTCTAAAATGAATAGACCTGGCCACTACGGGGGAGGGATATACAAGGGACCATGGCGAAGCAACGGGGGTTAGCAGACCAAAGTGGGGGCACCCCAGGGCACCAAGCTGGAGGATGATGCACGCACGGCTACTGATGAAATTCCTGTAAGACTGAAGGTGCCTATTAAAATCAACACTTCGGGTCACAAACTCCTCTTCTCGGAAGTGTGTGCTAACAGGAGATCGTATGAGGAATCTTTGACAATGACTTATGTACCACCGCTGATCAAGGAAGATGGCTTATCGTTAGGAAGAGTTGTTGGTTCTTTGATGGAAAAAAGGATTGGAGCGATGGAAAAATACATTGGTGGGTTACGTTCTTGGAGATGTACCATACTATCGCCAAATACGTGCTTGGGTTGAAAGACTATGGAAACTAAAGAAGGGGATTCAAATCTACAGTAGAGAGAATGGTTTTTTTTACTTCAGATTTGAATGTGGGGAGGAGTGTGAGAGGGTCTTATATGGAGGGCCTTGGCTGTTTGATGGAAGATTGACGGTACTCCAGAGGTGGAGCTCCACGTTGCGCCATGAGAGGGACATTTTGGCCAGTGTGCCAGTATGGGTCCAGCTGCATAGCTTGCCTCTTAATATGTGGACGATGGACATTCTCAATATAGCGGCTTTAGTGGTGGGAGTACCAATATGTCTGGATAGAGCTATGGAGAGGATAGAGAAATTGGCTTATGCAAGATGTCTGGTTGAGGTAGATGCTAAGAAACCCCTTCCTAAGAAGGTAGGGCTTGAACTAGATGATGGGTCTATCATTTCTGTAGAGACAAAGTTTGAAGGAGAACCCCCTAGATGTAACCGTTGTATATGCTTCGGGCATGCTGATTTCCACTGTCCAGATCAAATAAAGCTCCCTTCAATCCAAAATATGGATGGGGGAAAAGAGTTGGATAGGGGTTTGCAAACTGAGGGGGAGGAAAAGGGTGGGTCAGCAAATGAAGGTATCATGACTGGAGAGATGAAGTTGGCAACCACAGAAAACACCTTGGATATTTCTTCTTTAGCTAATGCAGGCATATACACTGGGGGGAATGATTATGGCTCATCAGTATGCAATGTTGACCCAGAAATTGGTGACTCCTGCAAGGAAGTGGGGGAGGGACTTTTACAATTACTAAAGAGAGCTTACTACTCGGGGGAAGGCTACGGCTAATTCAGAATCGGCAAAGGGAGGTTTGCATACAGCAGAAGAGGTGTGCGGTGGGGCAACAGTTGATGTGAATTCTTCATTGGAGCAGTCAAGGCAAAGGGTGGGTGAAGGCCTAGTGGCAGGTGGAAACTCATTGCTATCGACAACATCAAATTCAATCTCCCATGTTCCCTCGGAAGCTAATATCAAAGAACAGAGCCAAATAGGGCCGGAAATGGAAATCCTGGACAGCCCAACTCGTCATATCCCCATGCCTACTTTGCTGGATGAAGCTATGGAATCGGAAATAGAAAGGGTACCCAACACAATGGTCCTAGAAAATCCTGAATGGGGGCTAGAGGAAGGTGAATTGGTTAGCAAGCTAGAAGAAAAGAAGGCAAAGAAGGATTCATGACAAGTAGATATCGAATTATGCAAAAGAAAGAGTGCAAGACTCAAGTCAGGAAGCCTTGCAAAGCAACACTCAACCACCCAATAAATGACTATATTTTTATGGAATACCCGGGGGCTAAACAATTCCGTGTGACGTAGGGATCTTCGAGATAAGTTCAATAAGATCAAACCTTCAATAGTAATACTATTGGAGACCAAATTAAAGTCAGATGTTAGTAAAAGGTGTGGTATTCCCAAACACTGGGATATAATTAACAACTTCATAGAGTATAGAGGAGGAAGAATCATAATGGCCATTGATCCTTTTGTTTGGAAAGCATCGATCGTATCATGTACTCTCACTGTATCACGGTTAGGTGTTGCAACTGTGAGGGCAACTTCATAGAGTATAGAGGAGGAAGAATCATAATGGCCCTTGATCCTTTTGTTTGGAAAGCATCGATCGTATCATGTACTGCTCAATGTATCACAGTTAGGTGTTGCAACTGTAGGGGCTTTAACTTGGTTCTGACAGCTATATATGCGCGTAACACAAGCACTGAACGGAAGGATTTATGGAAACAGCTTTGCATCGACACCAAGATCATTGTTAATGAACCCTGGCTGGTAGGGGGGATTTCAATTGCGTGCTATATACAAAGGACAAGATTGGGGGACGCAAACTAGAGGAGAGCATGGTGGATGATTTAAACAGGTGCCTCAATGACTGTTTCCTTCAAGAGCTAAAAAGTGTTGGATCTCGCATGAGTTGGTGTAATAAAAGGATTGGTAGAGGACGAATCTCGGCCCAATTAGATCTAGTTTTCTGCAACGCTAAGTGGATCTCTTTGCTCTCTAAGGCCTTTGTGGAATATCTTGACCCGGCACTAGCGATCACGCCCCAATGGTGGTTAATTTGCATACCAAGGTACCTTCTAGCCCCAAACCTTTCAAATTCTTTAATCATTGGACTCGGTTGCCTGGATACACAAAACTCGTTGAGGAAAATTGGAGGCAAAATAGATTTGGTACGCCAATGTTCTGCTTAGTGCACAAACTCAAGAGACTCAAGCATGTATTAACTGAATGGGCAAGAGAACAAACCGCTAGGAATTCTATTCCAAAATATGGGGAGCTCTTGTCATCAATTCGGCAACACCATCTACTAAATATTGATTCGGATCTGCAGCTGAAGGAACAAAAGATCTCTTTTGAGTTATGCAACCTCCTTGAAATGGAAGAGGAAATGCTCCGTCAGAAAAGCCGTCAGAACTGGTTGTGTTTGGGAGATAGAAATACAAGATTTTTCTACAACAGTATGAAGGCCAGACAAGTTCACAACAACCTGGGGCATTTGATTGATTCTACTGGAATGAAAAATAACTCTTATGAGGAGCTAAAAACGGAGGCACCCAGTTTTTTCGTGAATTTATACCATCAATCTAATTACTGGAGGGTTTTTCCTAAACTGGTGCCAAAACATAAAGTAACAGAGGAGGCGGCAATATGGTTTGACAGAAGAATTAACACAAGGGAAATCAAAGATGCGGTATTTCAAATAGGAGCTGATAAAGCCCCCAGTCCTGATGGTTTCAATGGTGCCTTCTACCAAAACAATTGGCATCTCATTGGCGATGATGTCACGAATGTTGTTCTTTCTTTTTCCAGTCTGGTGTTCTATTCCCTCAAGTAAATCACACATTCCTCACTTTAATCCCTAAAAATTCTAATGCCACAACCTTGGAGGACTACAGGCATATCGCCTGCTGCAACGTGATTTACAAGATTATTAGCAAAGTGCTATGCAATAGAATTAAAGTGGTCATTCATGATCTCATATCTCCTAATCAAGCTGCCTTCCTAAAAGATAGGCTATTATCATATTGCACCTTACTTGCTCATGAAGAAATTAGGGATTTTATTAATCCCATGGGATCCAGAGCGTGCCTCAAACTGAATCTAAGGAAAGCCTTCGACAGCGTCAACAGAGAATTTATTTATTACTTTCTGCATCAACTTGGTTTCAATTATAAATTCATCAACTGGATCAAGAAGTGTGTATCTACACCCAGTTTTTCAATGTATATATATGTATATATATGTATATATATGTATATGTATATATATATATATGTATGTATGTATATGTATATGTATGTGTGTAAGTATATGTGTGTGTGTGTGTGTATGTATATAGAATAATGGGTATCATACGCCATATGAGAGGGTCTCTCATATTCCCTCTCACATAAATGGGGCAAGTACAACAAGTACAAGCCCATGTGGGCTTGTACTTTCCCCATTTATGTGAGAGGGAATATGAGAGACCCTCTCATATGGCGTATGATACCCATTATTCTCATATATATATATATATATATATATATATATATATATATATATATATATATATAATACATTTGACAGCGTTTTTTGAATTCTATGGTTGACTAGGACAAGATAAAGATTGGCTGAGATTTGATCATGGTAAATCAATGGTTGAGATTGGATTTTGTGAAAAATTTTGTCAGAAAACTTAAATTTTGGTGGGAAAGTGTCTTGAAAACCAAAACTTTGAAATTAGAAGTGTATTGGGAAAGAATGTGAAGAATAAATTTGAGGTAGAAAGTGCCTTGGTAACCTAAACTTTGAAATTAGAAGTGCCTTGGAAAAGATTGTGGATATCAAATTTGGGGGAAAAAGTACCTTGGGAACCTAATCTTTGAAATTAGAAGTGCCTTGGGAAAGATTGTGTAGAAGCATGATCCATTAAATTAAACAAAAGAAAAAATTTAGAGTAAAATAATTTAGCGGAACAACAAATTAGCGTAAAAATATCATGTGGTTTGTTGTTCCGCGCCCGCGCCATTTTTTTACGCTAATTTGTTGTTCCGCGTCGAAGGCGCGGGCGTCAAATTTGTTGTTCAACACCGAATTTGTTGCTCCGCGTCGAAGGCGCCCGCGTCGAAGGCGCCCGCGCCGAAGGCGCCTTGTCACGCCCCGCTTCCCTTTAAGCTTGGGAGCGAGGACGCGAACGGGTCCGCATGTGCAAGTAAGGAGGAGGTACTTTTGCTTTTCTTTCCTCCCTGAATTAACACAATAAGCGTCTGTGTGAAATCCCGCAGGTTCTTACTTGCATTACTCAAAAACAACACAGATAAATAAAACATTATTACAATCTCAAAAGTCTCAACGGAATTACAACAAATGGAAAAAATAAGAGTGGGTCTTATAACCCGTACAACAAATGAAAAGAAGTGCAATGAAGGTTCACTAGTTCAACAAGTCTTGGTGCACTGGTTCAGCTATCTCAACTAATCCTCCTGGTGCTATAGCTCGGGATCTGACATACATCCAAAAACATGAATGTATGTCAGCAAGGGTCTGCAAGTAGAGGTTAGAACCCATGGCAAGGTATACAAATTTATACTGAATTTAAAAGGCATTTATAAATTAAATGATATATTGACAATAAGTTTAAACATGCTGATTATAAAATGAAATAAAGTAAAATACATCCTATCATGCAGTTCTAAGCAGTTTAACAAGTAAAATAAAACTTTTCTTTTGCATGTCAATTTAACTGAGATAACAATTTCAAGTTTCATGTCAGCATTTCACGTCTATCATAGTGAGTAGTTATGACATGGCAGTTATAATGAATTAAAAGTAAGCACTATAAACATGGCAATCTTAATGTGTGAGCAAGTGACAATGATTATTACAATTACAATGCAATGTTTTCTATCATGCATAGGGTTCTCGCCTTTAGGTCGTGATAAGTGAGTCCTTCTTCACACTGGGGCTTACCGTGATTGGTGCTAACCCACCGCATGAGTGGTGCCCTTGAAGACAGTACCCATTTATATGCCTAGTAGCCGCTCAACCCTAACCCCACCCAAAAATGTTGTGCTAGACACGAGCCAGGCACTAAACCGACATATACTGAAACACGAGCCAGACAAGTCATATGTGACTCTACTGGAACACGAGCCAGACTAGTCACACATGACCGACGGAGTAGTCATATTATAAGCACGAATTGTCAACTCACTTGACATCACGAAAGTCACGATTTCGCCTTCGGGGCGCACGATCTCACGATGTCACGCATTTGTTAAGTATTCCAAGACATGCAGCAATTAAATAATGTCACCATTTATTTTTATACAACATTTTCCATTATTACAAGAGTGTTGAGCAACATTTATGATAATTTAAAAAAAGTATTGAACATGAGAATTTAACGAAGATGTCACGTGAAGTAATTTTCTTTGTTATTGTTCTAAACTAAGGTATATCAAGTTATATGTCGTTGGATCACATTTTTAGTCAAGAATGTCATGGTGATAATATCACGCGTCATTTCACGTGTAGATTTTGAGTTATACAACTTTACAAGCAAAAGACCAAATGAGTATCCAACTTCAAAAATTCACTATAAATTGTACACTTGCCTGATTTTAGCGATTTTGTTGCCGTTGGGTTCGTCTTGACGGGTACTACATATTGGTACATCTGGTTCTCTGTTTTGGTTAAACAAATCCTGAATTAGATTTCTCGTGAGATAAACACAATATTAAAATAATCTCTAAATTGGGTTCGTCTGATTTTATCGGTTTCTCTGTCAAGAGGGATGTCTATATTGTATTATATCTATCTTATACTAACATGGTAAGTCTTATTTTATTCAAATGTTATTATCCTAACATTATTACTAACATGCTGAAATTAAATGACACTAACAAATTAACATATAAACCTATCACTAACAACCTATTATATTAATCTTTCCTTAAGCTAATGGTATGGTTAACATCCTATTTAATACCCCTACCTACTCTCCACCTACTCAACAAATAATAACACTATCTCTCTCTCTTTAACTTTCTCTTTTAACATGTCTCTAGGCTATCTATTTCATTCTCTCTCTTCTCTTACTCTCTCTTAGTCTGTTGTCTCCTCTTCTCTTTATATTTTTTTTCTCTTTGTTGCATTTGCAGCCAAGGTAATGAACTCACGCACCATAGAGGGGGGTCACGCACGTGCGCACGCGGGGAGGAGAACGGCGATGCTGGCTGGGCGGCGCTCCAGCGCTCCGGCGGCGCGAGGGTTCTCCGGCCAGGCGGCGGCGCAGCAGCCGCAGCCGCAGCAGCGGCTCGCAGCCTGGCGGAATTGGATGCGTGCGCGGCGGCTTCCTTGCGCGGCGGCCGGCGGTGGCCACGGCTCCTCAGCGGCGACACGTGCAAGCTGGTGGCGCGGCTATCTTGGGAAGATGGATGAAGGAAAATTGGGTTAGAGGAGAAGAAGATCAGATTTGGGTTTTGATTTGAATCTGAAAATGTTTCAGATTTGTTCTTCTTTGTTTCCCCCTTTCAGTTTTGAGTTTGGGGATTTGATTTTGGGAAGATGATGGGTTTGGGAAATTGGGGCTGATTTGATTCAGGTTTGGGGCTGATTTATGTTAATGGAAAATTGGGTTGATGAAATTGTTTGATTTGTTTTTGGAAAATGATGAACAGATCTTGGAAAATGATTAGGGATGATTTGCTTGCTGAAATGTTTGAGGACTGATCTGGGTTTGATCAGGGAGTGATTTATACGAATTTGTAATGAAAGTTTAGTAGTGCCTAAGTCAAAGCTTCTTTCAGCTTTAATTTAATTTCATTTGTCCCAAGCAGAATTTGGTGTTTGTTTGTCTGTTAGATTTAGTCAAGGATTAGGCTTGTGATTAGGATAGGTATTAATGTTACCTTTTGACCAATTTGAGGGGGAATGTATCTGGTTTAGGCAACGTGTTTGTTGTCTTTCATGGTAAGTAGTGTCCATGTAAGAGTTAGGGGTTTTAAGTAAAACTAAGTTAGTAAAATAAATAAAGTAATTAGTAACTTAATTAAAGCGGTGAAATAATTAAAGTAATTAGTAAAATATTTAAAGTGATTAGCAAGTTGTAATTATTAAGATAATTAAGTTAAAGTGATTTGTTAAACTAGGTAGTTAATTAATTAGGATATGGTAAAAACGAAATACAGAGATGTGTACGCGTCGACGCGTAACAAAGAAAGTACGAACGAAAAGATTATCCGGATGACTGAAATAAAAATACCGGTACGCACGATCTAAAACACGTCTAAAAATACAGGTTGTTACACGTCTTCACCGAATTTGTTGTTCTGCGCCAAAGGTGCCCGTGCCGCTAAATACTTTTACGCTAATTTATTGTTTTGTTAAATTTTGGATGTGGAAATAATTTTTCGGGGAACAAAGATTTCGCGGGGGAAATATTACATGAACCGTGCCGGCGGACACAGATTATGACTAGTATGTATATATATATATATATATATATATATATATATATATATATATATATATATATATATATATATATATATATATTGACACACTAGTCATAACCCGTGCCCGCGGGCACGGTTCATTTAAGATTTTCCGCCGCAAAATCTTAGTTCCCCAAAAGATTATTTCCACATCCAAAATTGCACGGAACAACAAATTAGTGTATAAATATTTAGCGTCATGGGCGCATTTGGTGTGGGCGCATTCGGTGCGGAACAACAAATTCGGCGCAAGCGCCTTCGACACGGAACAACAATATTGGCGCGAACGCCTTTGGCGTGGAACAACAATTTCGACACTGAACAACAAATTCGGCGCTGGCGGCTTTGGTGCGGAACAACAAATTCGACATAGAACAGCAAATTATTTTCCCCAGAGAAATCTTTGTTCCCCAAAAATTATTCCCACAGCCAAAATTGCACGGAACAACAAATTAGCATAAAATTATTTAGCGGCACGACGCATTCGGCGGGGAACAACAAATACGGGTAAAAAATTTTGCGGGCGCATTCGATGCGGGCGCCGTCGGTGCAGAACAACAAATTATGGTAAAAAATTTAGTGGGCGCCTTCGTAAGACAACAAATTAGGTTTGGCAGGCGCCTTCGGCACGGATAATTATTCTCATCTTTTTGTCCTATGCGTCGAAGAGACGGGGCCCGCGTTGAGGGAGAGATCATTCGCTCTGCGACAGCATTCGATCTGCAGCATTAAGTGCAAGTTAAAGTTTTTTTCCCAAATGCATTAATTGTGTACACTCTGCTATTCCCAAGAAACTTTCATTCCCCAAAAAGTTTCATTTCCTAGAAACTTTCATTTCCCTAGAAATGGTTTTCCCTCCAAAACTTTCCACAAAATCTCATCTCAACCATTCATTCCTCAAGACTAAATCCAAGCCGTCTTTCTATCAACCAATTAGTCCTAGTGAGCTTGTCCTAGTCAGCCCTAGGATTCAAAACAGTTGTCAAATATAATAGAGATATCTCATGTCGACAAATGTGAAAGAATCAACAAAATAAAAAATTGTAAGTGAGATTTATTTTGTTGTTTTGCGTAATGGTTGAGTGAGAGATAGTTCAAACATGAACAAAAACATATGGAACCTATGATTCATAGCGTCCATGCGGATATGTGAAATTTTTTTAGTTTTAAGTGTTTGTGTTCAATTATGTTGTTTGAGGATTTAATATGTTTATTAATATGTAATGATGTCAAGAGAAACGTGAAATTTTGCAAAAAGATGTTTTAAGTGTTGCAGACACTCATTGAATCTTCTCAAGAGGATGGTATAATCCAGCACTCTTCCAAACAATTGTTCATCAATCGTTAACCAATAGCATTAAGCAAAAATTAAAAAGAGTGCCACACAGATGTCAAGAAAACAAATTATACCAAAGAAAAAATGCAACAATTTACCACACTATATATATGCAAGAATCATAAACATGTCAAATGTGACAACGAAAACCTGCATGGAGAGCAAAGAAAACCAACATCGTTGATTTTAGCATATTGTTTGCAGAAAAATAAATCGTAGAGATCATATCTTATTACCATTGGGACCAATCCTTCAATGTAGGAGGTTGACAGAACAAAAATGTCGATATTTAGCATCGAATTGTCATTGAAACTGACCATAGATAACCAATGTCCATAGAAATTTGCATGTTTTGTACATTGAACGAATCAGATATGGACATTGAAAAATCCAACTCTACAGCGTTCATTCATTCATAGCTTTTGAAAGCAAAACATATTCACAAATTGAAAAACACCCACATACATTAACAAACACAACCCATAAAACCCCCTCCAAAATCCTAAATTTCTCAAACATCAAGGACGGTTCACCATTCAGTTCTTGACAGCAAGACTTTTCAAGATGATACATATACGCATGTGTACTAAAATGATGGCGCTTGCGATCGGACTGTAGGGTCTACGTGTCCATTGAGAAAGGGATGCCTTTGTATGAAGCTAACATTAACAAATCATCTGTAAAACAAAAATGGTATTACATGGATAGTTAACAATAAATAGGAAATTCTCCAAAAGAGAAGGAACCACATAAAGGCATCAAGCAAGAAATAAACCATAAAATCCCTATGATCAAAAATAGTGACCTGGGAAGTGGTTGGCATCTAAAAAAATCATAACTTCATTAAAGAAAACATAGCATTAGAAATTGAAATGATAATGATGATAATGAGATAATGAATTATAAAGCACTAACTGCTAGAAAAGACAACATGGTATATTGAATTAAAGTTTAGGTATTCTTTATCATTATTATTGGCTTAACACACTTTTTTATATCTTTCTATCAAGTCATGAGATTCAAAAAAAGACAACAGTGTATATTGAATTAATACACGTCACAACTAACAAAAGACCATGTCCACCCTCACTTGTTAAGTACTAAATTATAAACACATATCTATTTAGTTGGATGCTGTTTCATTCATATAAAGATAAAAAAAAGTTTCAGAAAATACCCTCCCTATTTTGATGGAATAGGCTTTAGATCAGACTGCTTTAACAATCCTCTCACCTATGTAGATCATTAACGGACCTGATATGTACATCCATGAGTGGAAAACCAAATATCTTGTATCATTAGCTTCCTAGGAATGCATAACACTAAAATCTTCAGCCACACAATTATGTGTCATCACATAACCTTTTTTACAGCCAGTTTGTGTCATCCATATCGATTATTAACATAGTTTCCATTAATATGATATTTTTGTACCATTTATCTTGATCTAAAAGAAAAAAATACTTGTGACTCCATTATTATCAAGTAGTAACAAACACTACCACCACCAATACCCACCTAAAAACAGGACGTCGATCAAAGACGTGACGTACGGCTTACAAAATATCTCCATCAACAAATTAGAAAATAAAAAACATGATGTAAGTGAAAGCTTGATGATGGAAGAAGAAAAATAAATCATATTACTGATTTTATGTTGAAGAATAAAGTACAGTTACTATAGTTTATACAACTCATTTTTTGACATCCCTCAGGTTTCAGTAGAAAACATTACAATGCAACTAACAAATGTGCTAAAATAAACTAATAACAGAATTTTTGCATATCAAGTTATCGATGTTAGAAACAATTTAAGATATACGACTACTTCATGTATTGGTATGGATTGCAAAGGCAATTGCCATGAATCAGGTTGCAGACTTGATCGAGTTATGTGCAACGATGCATTGGTATGTGTTTCAGAGTGTTTTCTCACTACAAAGAGTTGACCGTGGAGAACCCGGTCAACGTGGTCAAGGGGCCCGCTTTGGGTCCCTTGGGGGGCTTCGAATTGGTGCAGAAGGGGCGAGGGGAAGCCTCGGCCCTTGTTGAGATGCTCGGCCTCGGATAGAAGTGCTCGGCCTCGGCTGAAAGGGGGACGAGGGGTAGCCTCAGGCGCCCGGGTAGATGCACGGCCGACGGGAGGCGAGGGGAATCTCGGACCTGACTAAGACGCTCGGCCTCGGTGGGGCGTGCTCGGCCTCGGCAGGTTGACGGTGGGGGGAAGCCTCACTATCCAGTCGGATGAGTGGTCGGAGAGGGGCGAGGGGTAGCCTCGGCCCGTTGATCTGCTGTCCACCTGCGTAGACGAGAACGCTCGTCAGGGGGCCGGACCTTGGTTCCGGCCAAATCCCCTCCGATGCCTAAGTCAGATAGTGATCTGAGAAAGGAGGCCCGGCGGAGACGGTTCGACTCGTGAGGAGATCGTAACGGCGTCTCTCAGCACGAGCGGGGGAGGAAGGAGATGAATTGGGGGAACGAGGTCGTTGATGGAGTACCTTAGGTTTTGTTACCTGAGATGCGGTCCTCTTCTTTGTCGTCCCCCGAGTCCTTTTGTAGAGCTCCCTGCGTGATTGCCTCTGGCTCACGTCCCACACCCGCCCTCGATCGTGCCCCATCAATCTGCCCCCTCACCGCCGCTCTCTTCGCCATTCCAGCACCTCCCCATTACCGCCATTTAGTGGTCGCGCGTTCCGGGGAACGGTTTTCGCAGGAGTGGGTGAGTGTCCAGCGGGTTATCGGGGCCGGGTCGGATCGACATTCGAGAAGATCCCTTACAGGGCCTTTGTTGAATGGGCTTGAGGTTGCAGGTGGGCCTTCGACCAGTAGTCGGGCTCCTGGGCTCGTGTCTTTTGGGGTCTCGGTCAAATAGGCGTAACAATTGCCCCCATCGGTCGAGTTGATCGGCTTCGGCCTGTTCGGCTCGGCCGATGTGACCTCTGCCGATTTTGACAAGCTCGCCAGTCGATGCCGACTCATTTATTAGTCGTCATCATGGGTGGGCCCGTTCGATATTTTTAAGGCGCGGGCTCCGAAGCGCCGTTGGTCCTCTGATGCCGCCACGTGTGGCTGCAAACTTACCCCCTCCGTTCGCGGGGCCGTCTTCAGTTGAGAAGCTGAGGGGTTCGGGCGTCGCCATCGGTGGGATCGATCGGCCTCGGCTAGCTTGGTATAACCGCTCCGCCTCCTGGGGTTCCGAGTGGCGCTTCAGCCGAGGCGTGGTCATAAATGTAGGTCATGCTGAGGCGGATCGATTGGACTTCCCCTGGCGCCGGTTTCGAAACGCCGCCAGTTCTTCGAAGCCTGCCGCGCGTTCTTGTCAGCCGCTTCGAATTCACCCCTGCGCCCGGTATATAAAATCCTCAGCCGCGTTGATCTCCACTTCTCTTTTGCTTCTCCCGGTATTCGAAGATTTCCTCAACTCGGAGTTTCCCGTCGCCTTCGCTTCCTTGCCTTCTCCAGACCAGTCGAAAAAAGGTAATTCCTCTCTCGCTTTTCATCTCATGGCTGCCCTTAGGATAGGCGGTTCTGGTCAAAGGGCAAGGGATCCTTCGGAGTCCAGGCGGGGTGAGCCCCTGCTAGGGGGATCAGGTTCCCCCGCCGAGAGTCGTTCTCTTCAGGATAAGGGGAAGGAGAAACTTTTTCCAGACTACGCCCGTGATGACGTGGCGTCGGCTGCCGTACGGCTTAATGTGCCCCCGGTTGTCCTCCGTACGCCGTCGAGGACCCCTCCTTCGGTGGCCGCGGAGATCCGGGAGAGATATCTCTGCTTCCCATACGAGGTTTGGGTTCCATTTGTCGACGAGCGGATTTGCCTTCCGAGGAGCAATGAGGTCGGCGTCTACGTCGAGATGTTCCGCCTGGGTCTTCGCTTCCCGCTCCATCCCTTCTTCATCCAGGTCATGGAACATTTCACAGTGTCCCTGTGTCAGTTCACCCCGTTTTCGATCGCGGTACTGACGGGCTTCGTAACGCTCTGCTGTTCCCGTGGTCTGGAGCCGACTCTCCCCCTTCTCTTCCACTTTTACCAGGTCCAGACGGTCGGTCCGGGGTCATGGCTGCTACTCCGAGCTCGTTCAAGGAGGGAATGCCTGATCGGGTTACCCCGCTGGTCAGGGGATTGGAACTCGGATTATGTTTTCGTGGTCTTCTTGGGGGAGGCCCAGATTCTAACAAGATGGGGCAGTTCTGTCCATCCTCGCCCGTCGTTAGTTCTCTCAGACGCCGACCGGGCAGCCGCTGCGCTTCTGTTGGCTCTTCCTTTGGAAACGAAGTCCATCTGGTCTTTGTTGGACGACCTACTCCTGAAGGCCGTCTTGTGGTCTCCGGGTAGGTCGTTTTTTCATCCCCGGATCGCCCTATGACTCATCCTGATTTCGGTCTCCTTTGCAGGGATGGCTGGCCGCGAATTCGTCCGTGACGTCGATGAGCTGATCCGTCGTGGAGCCGCTCGGAGCCGAGGTAGTACCTCTGGAAGGGCGCCTCGGAGGACCGTTGAGGAGGAAGTGCGCCGAGCCGAGCCTTCCGTGGGTAAGGTGGTGGCCGCGCCTCCCGCCTCTTCTTCTGGCGATCCCCTTCCGGGGGGTGAGGATGGTGCGAGGCGGAAGCGTTCCCCTCCGGCGCCTTCGGAGCCCCACGGTGGAAAGAAGAGGAAGGAGGACGTGGATTCCTCCGGTCCGGAAGGTTCCGCGCTTCCCGTGGCGTCCGCCGGGGATCCTTCGATAGCTTTGCCGGCCACCCCCCTCGCAGCGTCTTCGCCCGTATCACCAGGGGTCGGGGCCCTGTTGGCGAGCGACTTGGCTTCGATCGTCGTCCCTGGGAGTTCGATGTTTGTTGACCGAGCCCTGGCCCAGCAGGTTGCCGAGGTCTCCGTCCCTCCCCGGGACCGCAGCCTCCTCAAGAAGATCCCGATCGACAAGATGTCGGATTCCTTGGTCTGGATCCTTCAACAGGTTCGGTTATCTTGCTATCCTCTCTTTCTCTTTATTCTCTTCTTAGCCCATGTCTCGTCTTTTAAGGGTTCAGCGCTCGCTGTGGAGTTGCAGTGTCGAGCCGTCCGCTTGAGGGGGCTGGAGGAGTCCTCCATGAGGGCTCAGGAGCGGGCCGGGGCGGCTGAGGTGGCTATGACGGAGGCCCAGATGGAGTCTCGGCGTCTCAACCTCCGTGTGGCCGAGTTGGAGGGACGAGTGGGTGACCTCCAGGGAAAGCTGGAGGATGCTCATCAGTCGGCTGAGGAAGCGGCGGAGTCGTTCCGCCTGGAGAGGGAGGAGCTTCAGAGGGAACTGTCGGATCGGCGCCAGGTGGTGCGGCTTGCAGAGGAGGTGGAGAAGGGCGTCGTCGAGACCCTGGGGAAGAGGATCTTCGAGGTTCTCAGGGGGGCTTTCTGTAAGTATGAAGACCTCATCGCCCCTCGGATCGTTGAAGTCGTCCAGTCTTCTTTCCGGGAATGTGCGGAGCGTGTTCGGCAAGCCCCACCGCCGGTCGATCCCCCTCGCTCCGAGCAGGGCGAAGTGCCCGAGGATGTGTCCTCCCGAGCTCGATCTCCCTAAGCCGTCCCTCCCGGCCTTATCCTCAAATTTTTAAGCATTCGCTTCGCTTTGGGCCAGTCTACTTGAAATGGATCCCTGGCCCCCGCTATCTCCTTCGGCTTCGTTATCGGCTCCATGGCCAATAATTGCTGGTTGCATGGCTGCTAGCTTGGGCTACCTACTTCGGGTCTTTTGTCAACCAATTTTGCTCTGTCGGTGTCGATCTAGCCTTTGTAGGCGAAGAACTCTGTCATTCGTCGCAAGTAGATTGTTTGTAGGGTGTTTCCTTCGCCTTGCTCCCCTGTAAATAAGACGCATTTTTGTATTCTGGTTAGCTATTATAAACGAAATCGACTTACTTGGACTTCTTGTGTACTTTGCGTTGTCGCCTTGTTCTTGGCTTAGGAATGGACGAAGCTGGCGTTGGCTGGGGGGATCCTCCCCAGACTTAGGGGCACAGGAGTCGGTCAGCGAGGGCAAAGCTCCTCGGCTTAGGACCGGTCGGCGTCCGTGTCTGCTGGGGGAATTGCCCCCGGACTTATGAGCGCTGGTGTCGGTCGGCGAGGGCTAAGCTCCTCGGCTTAGGACCGGTCTTGGGGGGATTCTCCCCAGACTTAGGGGCGCAGGAGTCGGTCAGCGAGGGCAAAGCTCCTCGGCTTAGGACCGGTCGGCGTCCGTGTCTGCTGGGGGAATTGCCCCCAGACTTATGAGCGCTGGAGTCGGTCGGCGAGGGCAAAGCTCCTCGGCTTAGGACCGGTCGGCGTCCGTGCCTGCTGGGGGAATTGCCCCCGGTCTTATGGGCGCTGGAGTCGGTCAGCGAGGGCTAAGCTCCTCGGCTTAGGACCGGTCTTGGGGGGATTCTCCCCAGACTTAGGGGCGCAGGAGTCGGTCAGCGAGGGCAAAGCTCCTCGGCTTAGGACCGGTCGGCGTCCGTGTCTGCTGGGGGAATTGCCCCCAGACTTATGAGCGCTGGTGTCGGTCGGCGAGGGCTAAGCTCCTCGGCTTAGGACCGGTCGGCGTCCGTGCCTGCTGGGGGAATTGCCCCCGGTCTTATGGGCGCTGGAGTCGGTCGGCGAGGGCAAAGCTCCTCTTCCTCCTCCAGTGAGGCAGCGGTCCCCAACCTTTCATGCTATTGGTGTCATGTCAACTCCATCGGGGGTTTAAATGAAGATAACAAAAAGGGATGCATTTGTACTCTCAAGAGTCCTGCCGGACCGGTACATTTGGAGGAAATGGAAAAAAAAAGAAATGAAGCTAGACAGAGGGATGTAAACTTAGATAACTCCCTCATACTAGGCCGCTTCCGGGGGAGAGACGTCGCCCGCTCACTCTATGATGCGGAGGGGGCCTTGGATGGTGTTGATCTTCTTCCCCTTGTCTGGCTGTGCGGAGGTCCCTTCTCCGTGGGCCGGCTCGTCGGCCTGATTCCTGGCGTGCCCTCGGCTCATCAGCTTCTCAATGTCCTTTTTCAAATGCCAGCAATCTTCTGTGTCATGACCATCGTCCTTGTGGTACTTGCAGTACTTCTCCCTGTTCTTCCCGCCTCTTTTAGCCTTCGGTGGGGGGCGATCAGCTCGCTCTTCCTTCTGTACTTGGGCGAGAATGGCATCTGGGGTGATGTCCCTCGCGCTTTCTCCCCGCTGCCTGTTCCTCTGCCTCTTCTCGGTCCGGTACCCTTCGGGGCTAACTCGTCCGCCGTCGCCGCGCTTGGTCCCTCGAGCGGCTTTTCCTGCATCCTCGGCCAAGGCCTCCTCGGTCAGCATGAAGCGTTCGGCCCCTGCCATGATCCCAGGGAGGTCCTTCGGGGGGTCGTTGTGTAGGGACTTCTTGAGGCCCCTGTGGCGAAGTCCTTTCTTAAGGGCCGTCTGGACCACCAGGTCGGGTGGGTTGTTCACGTTCAGCCTTTCCGCATTGAAGCGGCGCATGAACTGTCGGAGTGGCTCGGCCGGGCCTTGCACTATGTTGAACAGATGTTCAGCACCAGGTTTGATCAGCCTCCCCGCCATGAACTGTTTGCAGAACAACTGGGCGAGTTGTTCGAAACTGTCGATGGAGCGGCCGGGCAGGCTGTGGTACCAGATCCTTGCCGCTCCCCTGAGAGTAGAATAGAAGCCCCGGTAAAGCAGGTCATCGTCAGCTCCCTGGAAGGCCATGTCCCCCTCGTATTCCATCACGTGGTGTGCCGGGTCTCCTATTCCATCGTACTTTCCCAGCACCGGGATCCGGAATCGGGAGGGGACCCGTGCGTCGGTTATTCTCCGTGACAAGGGGCACCGGTCTCCGTGGATGCCTCCGGGGATGCGGTACTCGCCTGCCTCTGGATCGATCGGGGGTGGAGGTAACACCGGTGCCAGCGGGGCTGGCTCCGCAGCCTTCGCCACGCTGGGGGCCGGGCTGTCCCGACGTTCCCGACTCCTCCTGCGGGAGCTCCTGCTCCGCCGCGATCGGTCTCTCGAGTGGTGTCGTTCGCTTCTCCTACGGCGGGACGACCGCGATCGACGAGACGATGCCGTCCTCGATTCGCCGTCCGTCCCTTCGGTCTCTCTTCGGCTCCTTTCACGATAGGGTGAGGAGGCACGTGACCTCGCCTGACGAGAGCCGGACAGCGTGAACCGACGCTCCGTGTTCGGTTTCCGGGTCCCGTGGTCACCGACCACGGCGGACCGCAAGTGTGGGGGACCCCCCGCCCATCGATGGTTGTCGTCCAACGTGCCTCCGTTGGGTGGCGCAGGGCCGACGAGCTGCTGCACCGTCGCGACCAACGTCTGGAGGCTCGCGTTGGTCTCCTGAGCCAGGGCGCGGAGCTGTCCCTGCATGGCCAGTTCTGAGCCGCCGGTTTCTTCGGTGGAGAGGGCGGGGTGGCCGCTGACGGGCGTGTCCTCGGGATTGCCGTTCGTTGTGCCATTCCCCTCCTCCGGGATGGGGGGCATGCGCTTCCTTCCATTGCTGGCTCGTGCCATTGTTGGTGTGGTTTGCTTCTTCGTGGGACGGTCTTTCGTTCCCACAGACGGCGCCAGATGTTTCAGAGTGTTTTCTCACTACAAAGAGTTGACCGTGGAGAACCCGGTCAACGTGGTCAAGGGGCCCGCTTTGGGTCCCTTGGGGGGCTTCGAATTGGTGCAGAAGGGGCGAGGGGAAGCCTCGGCCCTTGTTGAGATGCTCGGCCTCGGATAGACGTGCTCGGCCTCGGCTGAAAGGGGGACGAGGGGTAGCATCAGGCGCCCGGGTAGATGCACGGCCGACGGGAGGCGAGGGGAATCTCGGACCTGACTAAGACGCTCGGCCTCGGTGGGGCGTGCTCGGCCTCGGCAGGTTGACGGTGGGGGGAAGCCTCACTATCCAGTCGGATGAGTGGTCAGAGAGGGGCGAGAGGTAGCCTCGGCCCGTTGATCTGCTGTCCACCTGCGTAGACGAGAACGCTCGTCAGGGGGCCGGACCTTGGTTCCGGCCAAATCACCTCCGATGCCTAAGTCAGATAGTGATCTGAGAAAGGAGGCCCGGCGGAGACGGTTCGACTCGTGAGGAGATCGTAACGGCGTCTCTCGGCGCGAGCGGGGGAGGAAGGAGATGAATTGGGGGAACGAGGTCGTTGATGGAGTACCTTAGGTTTTGTTACCTGAGATGCGGTCCTCTTCTTCGTCGTCCCCCGAGTCCTTTTGTAGAGCTCCCTGCGTGATTGCCTCTGGCTCACGTCCCACACCCGCCCTCGATCGTGCCCCATCAATCTGCCCCCTCGCCGCCGCTCTCTTCGCTATTCCAGCACCTCCCCATTACCGCCATTTAGTGGTCGCGCGTTCCGGGGAACGGTTTTCGCAGGAGTGGGTGAGTGTCCAGCGGGTTATCGGGGCCGGGTCGGATCGACATTCGAGAAGATCCCTTACAGGGCCTTTGTTGAATGGGCTTGAGGTTGCAGGTGGGCCTTCGACCAGTAGTCGGGCTCCTGGGCTCGTGTCTTTTGGGGTCTCGGTCAAATAGGCGTAACAGTATGGATTGCAAATGTGATGACCTTTCCAAAAAACAATACATCCGAGTCAATAATATGTTCTATTTTTTGAAATAATAAATTATGAAATTTGCTCAAATTTTGCTCAGGAGTAAATCTGCTAGTTGTCAATATCAGTTGCTCAAAATTAAGGTATTACTGTACATTTTGAGTAGTCGAATAAATAATAGGATAGGCATCGACAAATAATACAATCAAGTGAAAGTAAATCTAATATAAATTGATCAAATGTCTTGTCTCCTTGGAAAGTCAATCTCATATAAATTGATGACATTAATTTTAAGCTCCAGGATCATCCAATAGCTTAAGTATGCCACACATCTAAAGGTAAGAGTTCTCTAATAGCTTTTCATTATTGCTCTAGTTTGCAGAACGACTATAAAATGTTAGTTCATGTGTAGATCACTCAGGCTAAACTGTTCAAACAAAAACAAAATGCAAAAACTCTACGATATTTTGCATTAAAAATTACTATGCATTTTGAGAAGTCCAATAAATAATAGCATGGGCATATACAAATAACACAATCAAATGATAGTCAGTCTCATATAAATTGATCAACAACTGTCCTCTCTCATTAGAAAGTCAAGCTCATATAAATTGATGACATTAATTTTAAGCTCTAGGATCAGTCAACAACGTAAGTATGCCATGCATCTGGAGGTAAGGGTTCTCTAATAGTTTTTCATTGTTGATCTAGTTTGCAGGTGGACAATAAAATGTTAGTTCATGTGTACATCACTCAGGCTAAGCTATTCATGCAAAAACGAAATGCAACAACTTAACTATAATATCGTGCACTAAAAATGTATTACACTAAAAATTTATCTCCTTCAGTATAAAGTAAATAATGATGCAATATTTTTAGCGAAAATTGATGTCTATTAACCATGTATGAACTTATGAATGTATAGATTCTATCCCACAATCTGAATAAAAATAGGATGGACTTCAGGGGGTGGAATAAGTGTTTGGGTTGGGGGGGCCAAGAGGGGCCATTCCGCCATCCTAATTTTGTAAATTTTCCTTAAATGTAAGATTAATTTTAGATAATTAACTTCTTGAATTTGTAACCTGCAAAATTTAGTAACCTGCAATACATTCAAAAAACATTTCCTGAATTAGTTCTAAGCAAAACATAATGGGGTTTAAAACATAATGCAATACTAATTGAGGTATCATTATGGTAGTAGTATCCCTTTATATAGCAGGGAAAACATAATGGGTTTTTATGCAGCCATGGAGATACTATATGAACAACTCTTGGTTTTTCATTGATATTAAGTTGATATTGGTTTGCAAAGTAGATTTCATCAAAAAGCATCAAAAACTGACTACCACTTGACAAAATGACCCTTTAACATCCAAAAGCCACAAAATAATGAAAACCCATTATTTTGATGGAGGCCGTTAATACTCTGTAAACATCAAAAGGCTAACCTCTAGAAACTATGTAAACAACTCTGCAAACATAGGTTGCAAACAACCAAGAGTGAATTCTCAAGCTTGCTGTCAATTTGAATGTTGACAAAAAATATTTAGTGATTTGAAAATATTTTGACAGTTTTGTGATTTGAATTTTTGAATGAGAGTTCAAAATATCCCGTCAATTTTTGTATATCCTGTTCAAAATATTCCTGAACTCTCATTCAAAAATTCAAATCACAAAACTGAAATATTTTGATAGGATATTTTGAGAAAAAAATTCATAACAACATACCAAAACTGAAATAACTCCCATTCTCAACTCCCATTTTCAAATGCCATAACAAAAAAATTCAAATCACAACATATTTCTAAATATCCTGGATATGAAATGAGAGTTCAGGTTTTTTGCGTGCATGGCAATTTTGAATAGGAGAGTTACTGGAATGTTATAATTACTAAAAAAATAAGCACTCACAGCTCGACTACCTACCTTAACTGTCCAAATGAAGAAACCCAAGGGCTCGGGGGACCTTGCATGTGAAAACCCAACAACTGAAATAAAATTCACAAAGTCTCCTTGTGAACCTGCAAATGAAGCAACATAACCAACAAAAAATACGGATACTAAAATCCACAAAAATTAGATCGGTATAACTTCCCAAATGACACAAAGAAGGAAATAAAAATCCAAAATACCGCACAAACTTTTTGCATGGATATTAATAAAAATTTTCCTTCTTCTACAAAGGATATAGTCGTACTCAGTGATTTTTTGAAGGGAGTTTTCCCCAAATCATAGTTTCAACAAAAATAGTACTTAAGGCAACATATTTTTACATCGACTTATAATAATATCACACAACCTAAACTATATGCAAAAAGAAAAAACCCTTAACTATGAACAAATATACACAAAAATACATTTTGGATTGAACAACCATGCAGTCCAATTTCAAAAACACCATCTCTCACACCGGCATTTAAAACCAACAAAATTTACATCTGAAGCTAGGGCCGTGTGTCCTGAAAATTAAAAATAAAATCATAGCTTAGAATAGAAAAATTAGAAACGAAGAAATATCTAATTACTTTGTACAACTCACTTTTATTACCTTCATCGTGTTTAAGCAGAAAACCTTTTCATCATCACATTATAAAAAGATGATGTGTCAAGCTCAATCCAAAGTGGAGAGTTAATGGGATGAGCAATAACCTAGATAAATTAAGAACATAAAATTCCTAGAAAAATTAATATATATTTGAAAATATGGAAAATTTTAAATTTATACATTTATTTACCTTTTTTCGTTGGAGTGGTGGATGTCGTGCTTTCTGGAACCAAGCAAGCTTGGCAAGAACCATCTTCCACTTCTATAACAAAAAAGGTATTTGGATGGTCAATGAAGAGGATATTTTGAAAAACAAAATCTAAGATTTTTATATTACCTCGGAAAAGAAGATTGCTTTGTCTTCAATGTGACTCGTCGCCGTTGCTTGTAAAGTTCTTTTAGCAATTTGCTGGAAATAATAATAATAATAAACAGTCACTAATTTTTAATTTCAAAATGGGAATGTTTGTAACGGTATGCATACCTTATCAAAACAAAATCCGATATAACCCCGTAGCCTGACATTTATGTGATTGTTTTGAAGTGACGGAACCTGTGAGAAGAAAAATGTTAATGCAAACATAGTATATTAAAAATATAATGTAGAATTATGATAAGAAACTTACAGTTTTTTCCAAATCTGCATCATCATCTATCTATATAAAAATACAAACCAATATTTTATCAAACAATGCATACCGAAAACAATTAAGTCATGCAATGAAATGTAGTAAAGGAAAAAATTTCTTACCCTGCCATATATGGTAATGTGGGTCCACATTTTAAAGCTTGGTAACGTATGATAATGCTATACCTGCATGTTAGACAACAATCGATAATAATTTTTTAAAAGATCATTTAAACAAATAATATAAATAAAACAATGTAAAGAAAGAAAGTTAAAAAACTTACGTACAATTTTTATCATACATTGGAAATCATAGCAGAACTTCTGGGTAAACGATGTTTACTGTGTTATTTATGTTGGGCTGAAGAAGGACACATACACGATCAAAAGATGTGCACCTTGAAAGTGCAACATAAAGATGTCCATGACTGAAAACTGGGGTCTGCAAATCAACTCCAACGAATTTTACAGATTGTCCTTGGGCTTTATTAATCGTCATAGCATATGTCACACGGACAGGAAACTGCCTTCTTGTCATATGAAAAGGTAATTCTGTAGCCGATGGTGACAAAGATATTCTTGGAATAAACACAAAACAACCGGCTTTATCCCCATTTAAAATTTGAGCTTCAATGACACGTGATGCACATCTGACAACCATCAATCGAGTGCCATTGCAGAGCCCGTCTTTTGGTGCAATATTTCGTAATAAAATAATAGGACAACCAACCTTAAGCTCAAGTGTAAATTGTGGCAACCCAGGAGGATCCAAAGAGTTTATGTACTCAGTTGGATATCTATTCATAATGGTTGGATCGGTTTCATCATTTTCAGAAAAACTGTCTGCAGCTTGATACGTAATCTTCTGTCCCGGAAAAATGTTTAATGCAGCAGCATTTATAAAAGTAACATCATCATTCCGTGCAGAAAGAATTATTCGTTCAGTAAGGTATGCCGAAGTCACGGCACCCTCAATATCAAGCTGCGGATAAATTCGAAGTATTAACTCGTTTAAATCCTTGCACCTGAATATGTTAGAAGGAAGTTCTACCACTTCTGTAGGATTTGTCCCAACCTAATACATATAGATATAATTTTAGTGAAGGAATGGCTAAGATAAAAATAGTAAGTAAAATTAAATTAGGCATGAAATAAAATACCTCCAAAATAAATTTTGCAAAATTTGCATTCTCAACAGATGAGTTATTTAACCGCATATTTTTATCCAAGATCAAAACTTGTACAGAGCACCATAATACAGATCGTCTCAATGAGGCACCAACAATTTCTTCTCGAACCCCCTTTGGTATGACGGGCAAGATTTGTCGGAAATCCCCACCAAGAACAACAGTAATACCACCAAATGCTCTGGGGTTATCACACATATCTTGTAACGATCGATCCACTGCCTCAACACAGTGCCGATGTTGCATAGGTACTTCATCCCATATTATAAGTTTTGCTTTTCTGAATAATTGAGCTTGCATGGAGTGCTTGCTAAAATTACAAATTGAAGTATCATGCACATCTAACGGGATACAAAATGTGGAATGTGCAGTCCGACCTCCGCTAAGTAGCAATGATGCAATACCGGAAGACGCGACGGTGATAACTATATTTCCAAGACTACGCAACATTGTTGCTATTGCAGTGTACAAAAAAGTCTTTCCAGTTCCAGCACCATCGCTCAAGAAGAATGTAGTACCTTTATTTTCAAATACTGATGAAGTAATTGCTGAATAAGCATTGCGTTGTGCATCATTGAGGCAATCAATGTCTTTTTGTGCATCCAATTGTTTCGCTTTATTTATAAGTTCCTGATGTTCATGCAACAATCTATTGCCAACAATTTCATTCCAATCTCCAGCAGGAAGTGGCATTGGTGGAAAGTCGGATAGACGCTTACCGTACTCCTCAAGCAATTCATTGATAAGGAATAATCCATAATCTTCAAGTTGGCCTTGAGTTGGGGTAGAAATTGCAAATAAAGTTTGCAATTTATGTGGAAGATCATCGCAAATGTGCATTGAAAATTCATTCCATAATGCAAGGGGGTCGATCGGCACACATTCGATAAGAATAATACAAAACAGTCTTCGTAATTGATATCCTGTTTTCATAATGGAAGCCTCGGAAAGACATTGTCTCCACTCGGAATCATCTTCAAGAAGACCTCTTGCAATACATGTTGCTCTGAATGTAGGGTACTCGATAGTATTGAATGTGCGTAACTTTTCCCATGATGTTGAACCTTTAACAACTGTTAGTAGCAACCGTAGATAAAATCGCTCACCAGAATTAGGGGATGCAAAATACATTCTGCCAATTGCATTTCCAGACTGTCTTGGAGTCCAGACCTTTGTTGACGAATGCCACACAAACTTTTACGGAAATTCTTGATATGTGAGATCATGTGCATACTCATTTAAAGCGCAACATGTAAAAAATTCAGTCAAAGTTTTCTTCTCGTTTTCAGCCTTAGACCTTATTTCATCTACATCTTCATCTGGATCAAAAATAACACGGTGTTGCCCTGGTAAATGAAGTATCAATCTTTGAACTGACGGAATCTCTTGATGCAAAGGATGCTCGAATATTCGCCAGGCAGCCTCAGGTGGTCCAATATATCTTGCATCAAGGTATTGTTGGATCTCATTTACTGTGCCCAATACCATTGTGGTCCGATCATGGCCTTTATAAATATACTTATGAATGTACTTCACACATCTTACCCCGGCACAAACTTCGACATTAATGTGGCAGTTAAAGCGCCTTGAGAGATACCTGTTGTGTGGCACAACATCGCGGTTATCAACCTGATGCCCCCTTACAGTATATAGATGCCCATTACTACGACGACGGTAAATAGGATATCCATCATGATCCAAGGTTGTTGCATCTGCATAATTTCGAGGGTATTTCTTAGTACACTTACCATTTTCCATGCATGAGGCATTTGGATTCCGAGCACCACATGGTCCATGTACCATACATTTTGACACAGTATCGAATAATGCAGGATCTTGAGCAGGATCAGGAAATTCAGCACATACAATTCTATCCACTTGATCACATGTATGAATCTTATCGGGTCCACGAAGAAAGAAAAGAGAATGCATATGTGGAAGACCCCGTTTCTGAAATTCAATTGTAAATACATGTGCTACTTTCTTTCCAAATACATTATTTCCATCAATCTCCTTCATCAAAGCCTTTCTTTTTAACTCAAATACACGTGCGACTAAATCTGGACGGTCGGTAGCCTTTTGATTGGGCAGTAGAGCCGAAGTAATTTCTGGCCACTTTGGATTTGCGGTCATGGTAAGAAAAATATCCGGGTGATGATTATAACATGTGATAGCCATCGAGTCTTGAAATATTTCAAACATGTGACGTGCACTGCCAGTGAAAGATGAAGGAAGTATCATGCGATGTCCAATTTGGTCGCATCTGGCATATGCATCAATATCTGCAAGACCCTGATAGAGCTCTAAGCGGAGTTTTCGTTGATTAAGTTTGATGAATGTCAAACGATGTTGCTCAATTGCTGCCCAAGCATCAACTATGAACTCCTGGAATAACTTTCCCGCTCTCAAAATTGAAGAATACTCGTTCTGTCTTTCAAACAGACGGTAGCTATAAAACTCACACATATTCAGGCGTCTACTTGATGCTATTTTTGAACTGGATCCCACTGCTTCAACTCAGGTTCCCATCCAAGCTGACCATCAGGAAATAATAAGACGTAGTGTAATGGTAAGTATGCAGGATGAGTCTCATTGATTTGCATTAATTGATGATTTCCTCGAAGATGTAAAACTATATCTCGCATCCTGGAAGGTCGATAGCCATCGCCAGGTAAAATAACCGCAATCTCATCTACGGTTGGGAGGTTATAACGGCGACGATCCTTGTTTGAATTGTAATGCAGATATACAGGAAGATCATGACCACATGAATCTGCTTGAGATAAAACAGAATACGCCTGACAATATAGTTTGATGAATGGATTTATGCCCGATAAACAATTTTGAATAATTTGTAAGACATCCTTACTCAAATGTGGATTTCTATTACTTCGGAACTCCATAGCAGAATCCGGATCATATATGTAAAGTTGACAATAACTTGCTGTTTGATCCGGTTGGGGCAGAAGTGATCCTGTTCGATGGCGTAATTCTCCATGAATTGTAAATATGTTCGGGCCCCTGCCAGCAATCAATCTTTGATCCATTGTCACACCAAGGCTGGTAAATGCATTAGCTGCATTATACTCCCGAGTATACATTCGAAATGATTTTGATGCCTCACTGTCACCATCATATAATTCTCTAAGTGATGGAGGGGTTTCATTAAGTTTCGGCAATTTTACTTTTCCTTGCAAACAACATGTTCCAAAAAGATGTGTTCTCAAAGTTGACTTCGACAACTGTTCATCCAACCAGTGTAAGGTTGAACAATGAGGGCATGGAATGTTCATTAATCCAAGATGGTGCCGACCAAAATCAACCAGAGTTGGTGGACCAGAGCCATGCTGAGTTGACCGACATCGAAAGATCGAGGATGAGCCAGCGTCTTCTTGTTCAACTGGAGAAGTTGTTAATCCAGGTGTTATTTGAGGTATACAGATAGGAGTCATATATCGAGATATGTTTCGTTGAGCTTTTTCTCGTTCTCTCCTGTGACATTGAGCTAAACACCTAGCCAAAATAAAACCATAATAATTAAATAAAATTAAGTTACATTAAAGCAGAGGAGCTCTTATGAATAATAACCTGGCATATGGTTCATCATCTTCAGCACATATCGTAGCGTTGTGCAAGGCTGAGACCTCATCTACATGTTCAACGGGAGAAGTTGGTACTGCATATGTGCTTTGAGGCATGTCGAGTACACTGGTAGGAGTCATATATCGAGATGTGCTTGCTTGTATTTGTTCTCGTTCTCTCCTTTTGCGTTGAGCTAAAGCCCTATCCAAATTTAAACAGAAAATTAAACACAACTACAATACATGGCTTGGTGAAAAGGTTTTATGTACAGTCGGGTTGATAATGACCTGACAGATGGTCCAGGAACTTGCCCGGAAATCATATCGTTACGCGAGGCCGAGACAGCAACTTCTTGTTCAACCGGAGAAGTTGTCACGGCTGGTGTTATGTGAGGTATATCAAGGACACCGTCAGAAGGCAGATCATGAGATATGTTTCGTTGTTCATGTTCTCGTTCTCTCCTTTTTCGTTGAGCTAAAGCCCTATACAAATTTAAACAGAAAAATAAACACAACTACAATACATGGCTTGGTGAAAAGGTTTTATGTACAGTCGGGTTGATAATGACCTGACAGATGGTCCAGGAACTTGTCCAGAAATCATAACGTTACGCGAGGCCGAGACAGCATCTTCTTGTTCAACCGGAGAAGTTGTCACGGCTGGTGTTATGTGAGGTATATCAAGGACACCGTCAGAAGGCAGAGCATGAGATATGTTTCGTTGTTCCTGTTCTCGTTCTCTCCTTTTTCGTTGAGCTAAAGCCCTATACAAATTTAAACAGAAAAATAAACACAACTACAATACATGGCTTGGTGAAAAGGTTTTATGTACAGTCGGGTTGATAATGACCTGACAGATGGTCCAGGAACTTGTCCAGAAATCATATCGTTACGCGAGGCCGAGACAGCATCTTCTTGTTCAACCGGAGAAGTTGTCACGACTGGTGTTATGTGAGGTATATCAAGGACACCGTCAGAAGGCAGAGCGTGAGATATGTTTCGTTGTTCCTGTTCTCGTTCTCTCCTTTTTCGTTGAGCTAAAGCCCTATACAAATTTAAACAGAAAAATAAACACAACTACAATACATGGCTTGGTGAAAAGGTTTTATGTACAGTCGGGTTGATAATGACCTGACAGATGGTCCAGGAACTTGCCCGGAAATCATATCGTTACGAGGATGAGACAGCATGTTCTTGTTCAACCGGAGAAGTTGTCATGGCTGGTGTTATGTGAGGTATATCAAGTACACCGTCAGAAGGCAGATCGTGAGACATGTTACGTTGTTCTTGTTCTCGTTCTCTCCTTTTTCGTTGAGCTAAAGCCCTATACAAATTTAAACAGAAAAATAAACACAACTACAATACATGGCTTGGTGAAAAGGTTTTATGTACAGTCGGGTTGATAATGACCTGACAGATGGTCCAGGAACTTGCCCGGAAATCATATCGTTACGCGAGGATGAGACAGCATGTTCTTGTTCAACCGGAGAAGTTGTCATGGCTGGTGTTATGTGAGGTATATCAAGTACACCGTCAGAAGGCAGATCGTGAGACATGTTACGTTGTTCTTGTTCTCGTTCTCGTTCTCTCCTACTGCGTCGAGCTAAAGCCCTATCCAAATTAAGCCCAAACTAATTACAATTAAAATACATTATTAGCGTATATTAGATGTTCATTTTGAGAATATGGTAGATGTTCAATTAAAATACTCCCAATTTGGAATTGGGTGAATATGTTCATTTTGAGAATGAACACTCCCAGTTTCTAATTAAGAATTTCAGAATTTGAGTAGTTATTGAACTTCAATGTCAAATGCACAAATTCCATATCTTCAGAAATTTTAGAATTGCAAATTACATGAGAAATATTCCCAAAGTATACTCTTCTGAAATTTGAGAATTTCAGAATATGAGTACTCAAATTCCATATCAATAACTCAAATTTCAGAAGAGTATACTGCATGAGAAAAATTTGAATACTCAAGTTTGAATTTGGGCATTAGAAAAATTCAAGTTCAAAATTCAATTCAATTTCAAGTTCAATAACTCAAATTTCATTTGATAATTTAATGTTAAGGTCAACATTTTTCTTATATCATCAAATACCATAGTTCAGTTTAATTTCATGTTAAACTCAAATTTCATAAGAGTTGAGGTGCAACATTTTGAAATTAACATCAAGCTCTTCAATAATTGAGGATATGAGTTATATGAAGAATATGAGTTATGTGAGACTGCTAACCTAAAGACAGGATATGAGTTATATGAAGAATATCTCAAAATTGAGGATAAATAACCAATAATGAAGTGAGTGACTCAAATTGACATGAATAACTGACAGTAAAATTTTGAAATCCATGTCAATTTTGAAATCCAGGATATGAGTTATTCATGTTAGCTATGAATTGAGGATGAAAAACTAAGAGTAAAATAACTGACACTGAAAATTGACAGGATATGAGTTATTCATGTTAGCTATGAATTGAGGATAAATAACTCAAAATTTTGAAATCCATAACAAAAAGTGAATTATATGAGTTTTAATTCAGTTATTCATGTTAGCTATGCTCATTTTTAAGTTCAATATTTGATCACATGCAAGGTTCAATATTCAATATTTCAGTCTTGGCAATATTGCTAATAGCAATGTACTGTTAATACAAAATTGGTTTGAAAAATTTTAATGAACCATCACTATTTCATTTTGAGAATATCTGAAATGAGCTTTTGTTATCTGAAATGAGCTTCTGTTATGGGAAATAGCTTGTGTTATGAGAAAATGGATATGAGTGGAAATTTTTCTCTTTGAAATTTTTCTCTTTCAACTGTAACTTGTTTGAAACTGGATGAAAAAATGAGAAAATGAAATTTGATGAAACTTGATGAGAAAATGAAACTTGATGAAACTTGATGAGAAAATGAAATTTGTTTGAAACTTGAAATAAGCTTTTGTTATGAGGAAATGGATAAGAAATGAAATTGGTGAGTAACATTCAACTTTAATCAAATTTTTATATGTTAACTTGAATACATTCAAATTTCAGCATAGACTTTTGTAATATCATTCAGCCAAATGACAGTAAATACACCCAATGACATTGAAAGAATCACAGTGAATGATATTAAAAATCAAGATATTAGAATACATTCAACATATACAAAAATCACAGTGAATACACCCAACTGCAGACCAACAGTCATGTGTTAACTTGATGTGAAAAATTTTCATCCAGTTAAATTTTTCTTGATGAATTTTCATCAAGGTAATTTAATCAAGCAAAAATTTCATTCAGCCAATGTGAATACACCCATAACTAAAAATGTTCAGCCAATGTGAGTGTATTTGATGAAATTGCTTATGGGTGTATTCGCATTGGCTGAACTAAAAATATTGGCTGAAATGTTCAAATACACTCAAATACACTCATAAGCAAACTTTTTCTTTTGTTATACACACATAACATATTGGCTGAAATGTTTGGCTGAAATCTCTTATCCACAAATTAAGCTCTCAATATTCTTTCAATATTCTTTCAATATTCTTTCACAAATCTCATACCAATACTCAGTTCTCAATATTCTTTCAATATTCATCCAATATTCTTTCATATCAAGCTCTCATCCAATTTCTGAATATGAAAAAAAACAATATATATGTTTATTGCAGGACATATACATGAGATCTTCATATATAATTTAACTCATATATAATTTTGAGATCTGCATATATAATTTTTTTAAAACAGGACATATACATGACATATACAAAAACAATATAAATGTTAATCTTGAGATCTTCATATATAATTTTTTTAAAACAGGACATATACATGAGATCTTCATATAGGAAAACTGCTGAAAGATTATATGTCCTGTTTTATGTATAGTTTAACTCAACAGGCAAAAAATTGTAATATAAAAACAAATAGGAAACATTTATATTACAATTTTTTCATGGCTATAAGATTGCAAAAATTTGTTTTTTCCTATAATATAAATGTTTATTGCACATAACCAAACAGCTGAAAGGCAAAGTTCACAAAGCTCACCAATTCACAAAGGATGTGATGAAGGCCTCAAACCCACAAAGCTCACCAAGAGGGTGCTTGAGCTCTCCCGTGATCTTAAAAGAATAAAATGAGAAAATGTGAGGGTCATTTAAAAGAAGAAAATGAGAAAATGCAAATTAAAAGAAGAAAATTAAAAGATGAGTTCTTGATGCTTGCTTGATGGTCTTCCTTGATCTGAAGATTATATATGAAGATTGAAAACATATCCTGAGTTATATATGAAGATTATATATGAAGATTGAAAACATATCCTGAGTTATATGAAGATTATGTCAACAATCCAAGACTTGGTTACTCAGAATATTGGTTACTCAAAAAATTATGAAGAGTAAAAAATTTTGGTTACTCAATCAAGTCCAGGTTATATGAAGATCACATCATCACTCAAAAAAAATTTCAACAGCCATATGAAAATTATGTCAACGATCATGTCCAGGGTTGATTGAGGATTGCTTCTATGCTAAACTGGACATTCACTCACTGAAATTTTTCAACAGCCATATGCTAATTTCCAGGTATGAAAATTAGCATTGCTTCTATGCTAACCTGCACATTCACTCACTCAAACATATCTAAGGTTGGATAATCAATTTTTTTGATATATATTATCCAAGTTTAGCATTGATATCTATTTGCCAATTTTTTTGATATCATAAATTGAACACAACAAAATGAATTTCATCTCAGTTTTTTGAATTTAAACAACATTCTCATTGAAACAGGATTTAAATTGAGGATCATAAATTGATTGACAGGATTTTGTTAACTTCTAATTGCATCATTGAATGTTGAGGATCATAAATTGAGTTCTAATTGAATTTCAAGGCAACATTGAACAGGATTGAATGTTGACATGGATTTAAATTGCAATTCATTAGAATTGCAATCATCAGTAAATTTAAACACAACATTCAAACAGGATTTAAATTGAGAATCATACATACACATACACATTTATTCAATATTTATTCAATACACATACACATTCTTCTATCTTCTCAGTTTTTTGGACATTCAAAAAAGCTTGTGAGAGCTCAATTGTATAATTTATACATATACCTCAAACTTCTATCTCCAAGTTTGTGAGAGCTCAATTCTTTTGTACACATATGCTCAATTCTTCTATCTCCAGCTTGAATTTCAAGTTAACAAAGTGTGCTTCTCAGTTTTTTGCTTATATTCATTCAAAAATTACATCCATGTTTCAAAATTAAAGTTTCAAGTGAAAAAGTGTGCATTGGTGTATGTGTGCACACATGGAGAAAATTACATCCAAGTTCAAAAATTATTTTTTGTGTTCTTAGTGTATGTTTTTGAACAGATTTCCAATTTCATTGGTGTATGTGTGCATATGTTAACAGATATCCAAGTTCAAAAACAATGCTTGGTTATATTACCAATAAAAAACTGCATGAAACAATAACAATGCATTAACACTAATTTTTGAAGCTCTCTTTACCAACAATAACAATGCATGAAACAATAACAATGCATTAACACTAAAAAACTGAATGAAATAAAAAACTGCTAGAACCAATAACAATGCTAGAAACAATATCCAAACTTCATACATTAACACTAATTTTTGAAGCTCTCTTTATCACAATGTTTATCAAAAAAATTGGTCACAGGAAACATAAACTTGGATAAACATAATTTGATATGAAATTGCAGACATAATGTTTATCAAAATGTTAATAATGTTAACTTGGATTTATGTTTATTATGTTAACAGGACAATGTTTATCAAAAAAAAATGCATTGTCCCATTGCAGACAATTGTTAACTTGGATTTATTAACTTGGATTTATGTTAAAAATGTTAAAAATTGAACATTATTAACTTGGATTTATGTTTATCAAAACTTGGATAACACATATTAACAGGACAATGAGATAATTTGATCATTTTGATAATTTTGATAAAAATGAGATAATTTTGATCCATTCCAAAATTTGCTCATTGTATCAACTGAGAAAAAAAAGCTATATAACTCAGAAATTCCATGTATCAAGTATCAACTGAGAAAAAAAAGCTATCACATATAACTTCAGATTCAATGAGAAATTTTTTATCACATGTATGAAAAAGCTTAGGACAATGAGATAACTAAGAAAGCTTAGGAAACTTGAGATTCAATGAGATTCAAAGTCAGAAATTTTGATCATATAACTAAGAAATTCAAGTTATCACATGTATGACTAAGTTATAACTAAGAAAGCTTAGGACAATCCTGTTTACCCCCATTGCAATGTTCACCAAAAAATTCAAGTTATAACTAAGAAAGCTTAGGACAATCATGTTTAACCCCATTGCAATGTTCACCAAAAAATTGCAGACATAAAATTTGATTCAAGTTAATAGGACAATGTTTATCAAAAAAGTTTGTATTATCATATGTGTTATTATATGTGTTATCATATGTGTTAACAGGACAATGTATTATCATATGTGTTATGAAAAGAAATGAAGAACACAAAGTGTGCAATGAAAATCCTGTCAGGCAATCAAAATTTTTGAAATTGCATCCATGTAAAAAAAACAACAATTTCAGGCCTATCTCAATTTACAGTGTGCATTGGTGGCAATCAAAAGTGTTGAAATTGAAACAGTGTGCATTGGTGTTTTTTACATCCATGTCAACATTCAATGAAAATTTCAAGTTAACATCCAAGTTCTCATTGAAAATATTGATTGCCTGTGTTGTGAAAATTACATCAATGAGATTCTCATTGAATGTTGAAATTCTCATTGAAAATACATCCAAGTTCACATTCAATGATTGATTGCAGGGCAAATTGTTTGCAGGGCATTTGCTCCAAATTTTGCCTTTGATTATCCAAGTTTGTGAAAAATGCAAAGTTCAATTTTTTCTGCAATTTTGCCTTTGAGTATCCAAGTTTGATAATCAGGAATCCAAATTTATAATTGTTGATATCAGGAATCCAAATCCAAATTTATAATCTCTTAAGGAAACATAAAAATTGAAGACAAACATAAAAATTGCCTTTGATTATCCATATCAAAAAATTCAAGGTTTAATTTTTTGATTATCCAAGTTTCAATTTGCAGACAACCATATCATAAACTTAATCCAAGTTTATAAATTTCAAAGTTGCAGGACTTTGAGTTATGCTTCAAAAATATTCAAATCATGGATTCTAATATAAATTCTAATATCCATGAGTTCATTTGCATTTGATATTAGAATTACAATCATGGACAATGTGATCCAATCAACAATCAAATATCCTGCAATCATGGATTCTAATATCAATTCTAATATTCAAATTTTCACAGATATTGCATTTAATGGTAAAGTTCACTTGAATATTCAACTGTTATATTCACAGGACATTCAAAAAATTTATACCAAAAATTTCAAAATTGATCCTGTTGCAATTCACAGGACATTTTCAAAAATTTCAAAATTTATACCAAAAAGTTCAAAATTTGAATGAGTTGAAATTAACAGGATATCAACATTTTTGAAGGGTTCAAATCACCTTGCAGAAGTTTCACCAAAGTGAATTCAAAAAATTAGAGTGAATGTTAAAGTTATCAACTGTTATCTAATTAGATAACATTATCAACTTTTGTGAATATAACACCAACTCTAATTAGATCACATTTCAATTTTATTACATTACAAAAAGTTCAAAATTATTCAAAAAGTTCAAAACTGATTTTTCAAGTTTTATATTCAAATGTTATATTCAAAAAGGTCAAAATTTTCAAAAAGTTCAAAACACCAACTTGAACCCTTTATGGTATATTCAAAAAGTTCAAAAAGTGCAAAAAGATCAAAAAGTTCAAGTTGGTTATATTAAAAAAATTATTCACAGATGATACCTGAATTCACTTTGTAAACACATTTTTGATTCACATATGAAAAGTTCTTCACAGATGAAAAGTCCAAATCACCAACTTGAACCCTTCAATTTGAATAATTTTGAATTCACTTGATTCACCTGAGGTTGAATGACTAACACACCCAGCCACCTTGCACTTTTGAAGATCCTAGCCACCCAGACACACAGCCACCTTGCACTTTTGATTCACCTTGCAAACACATGAAAATGTCAACCAGCCAAATTAACAGGATATCAAAAATTTCACAAATAATTTTGCATATGAGAAATTTCACATATAATTTCACATATAACATTCAAAAATTCACAGGAAAATATCAACATGTCTTGTGATATGAAAGTGAGTATATTGCAAACCTGTGATATATTGAAAGTGAGTATATTGAAAGTAACAGTTGAATATTCAAGTGAAAATCAAATATTGAATAATTTGCAATATATCACTCAGACATTTTGTAATATATCACAGGACATTTGCAATATATATCACAGGACATTTGCAATATCACAGGACATTTGTAATATATATCACAGGTTTGTAATATTTGTCCTGTGAATTGTAATATATATCACAGGACATTTGCAATATATCACCCAGACATTTTCCTGTTTGCAATTCACAGGACATTTTCCTGTTTCAATACTCACTTTCAACATTTTTGAATACTCACTTTCAACATTTTTCAATACTCACTTTCAACATTTTCCTGTTTCAATACTCACTTTTCACAGGATATCAACATTTTTGAATGTTAATGTTACTTTTCACAGGATATCAACATTTTTGAATGTTAAATTTCACATATATCCCAGGACAATTCATCAAGCTCAATTTCAGCAATATCTGGGATTGCCCATGCCTGAAAGACTGAAAGCCTATCCATTTTGAGGGTTATTTAGTACTGACCCCCTGTGTTTTCTCGGAAATTAGTAGTACCCCCTTATGGTTTCAATAATTAGTAAGACCCCCCTGCCATAGGGGGGTGATACTAATTTTTGAGAAACCCTGGGGGGGTGATACTAATTGTGGAGGGGGGTCTTACTAATTATTGAAACCATAGGGGGGTACTACTAATTTTCGAGAAAACACAGGGGGGCAGTACTAAATAACCCTTGAAACTATAGGACTAATATTAGCATAGAGCTATTTTCAAAATGGGTTTAAAACTGAAAGATAAATCAAATTCACTTGATATCAAAAATGAATTGAGATAATTTGAATTTGAATTGAAATTGCTTTTGAACTTGAATTTTTCCTATCTACTGCATAGAGATGTATGCAAAAATTCAAGTTCAATCCAAATTGCAGTCACATTATTGATTTTGAAGAGGTGATCAAGCATTTTGAAGAGATGATCAAGCATTTTGAAGAGGTGATATGAATTTGTTGATTAACAGTCACATTTTGCACAGTTATATAACCATTTCTTAAAATATCTCTATTGCAATTTGGATTGAACTGTGAATTGAGAACATCCCATTATTGATTGAACTGTTAATATAAAATATCTCTATTGCAAATTGCAGTCACATTATTGATTTTGAAGAGGTGATATAACCTCTTCAATTCACAGTTCAATAATTCATAGGATTTTCAATAAGGATTTGGAATGGATGTCACATTTTTCATGTCACCAAATTCAAATTCACTTAGTCATCCATTCATTTCCAAATCCTGTTTGCAGTCACATTATTGATTCCTATAAAAATTTGGATTTGGAAATGAAAAATGAAGAATGGATTTGGAAATGAAAAATTGAAATGGAAATGAAAATGTGATAATTGAAAATCCTTAGTCATCCATTCCTATGAATTATTGAAAAATGTGACATTATTGAAGTGAATTTGATTGGTGACATCCATTCCAAAGAATTATTCACTTCCATTCCAAATCCTTAGTCACTTCCATTCCAATTCAAATTCAGGACATTATTGAAATTGCTGTTGGTTAATCCTTAGTCATCCATTCCATTCCTATAAACATTTTCCTGTTTGCAGTCACATTATTGATTTGGAATGGATGACTAAGGATTTTCAATTATCACATTTTTCAATTATGCTACTGATAATTCTCACCAATGCTAATGAATTCTCACTGAAACCCAACATTCAAACCCAACATTCTCACCAATGCTAATGAATATCTCTATTGCAAATTGCAGTCACATTATTGATTTTGAAGAGGTGATATAACCTCTTCAATTCACAGTTCAATAATTCATAGGATTTTCAATAAGGATTTGGAATGGATGTCACATTTTTCATGTCACCAAATTCAAATTCACTTAGTCATCCATTCATTTCCAAATCCTGTTTGCAGTCACATTATTGATTCCTATAAAAATTTGGATTTGGAAATGAAAAATGAAGAATGGATTTGGAAATGAAAAATTGAAATGGAAATGAAAATGTGATAATTGAAAATCCTTAGTCATCCATTCCTATGAATTATTGAAAAATGTGACATTATTGAAGTGAATTTGATTGGTGACATCCATTCCAAAGAATTATTCACTTCCATTCCAAATCCTTAGTCACTTCCATTCCAATTCAAATTCAGGACATTATTGAAATTGCTGTTGGTTAATCCTTAGTCATCCATTCCATTCCTATAAACATTTTCCTGTTTGCAGTCACATTATTGATTTGGAATGGATGACTAAGGATTTTCAATTATCACATTTTTCAATTATGCTACTGATAATTCTCACCAATGCTAATGAATTCTCACTGAAACCCAACATTCAAACCCAACATTCTCACCAATGCTAATGAATATCTCTATTGCAAATTGCAGTCACATTATTGATTTTGAAGAGGTGATATAACCTCTTCAATTCACAGTTCAATAATTCATAGGATTTTCAATAAGGATTTGGAATGGATGTCACATTTTTCATGTCACCAAATTCAAATTCACTTAGTCATCCATTCATTTCCAAATCCTGTTTGCAGTCACATTATTGATTCCTATAAAAATTTGGATTTGGAAATGAAAAATGAAGAATGGATTTGGAAATGAAAATTTGAAATGGAAATGAAAAATGTGATAATTGAAAATCCTTAGTCATCCATTCCTATGAATTATTGAAAAATGTGACATTATTGAAGTGAATTTGATTGGTGACATCCATTCCAATGAATTATTCACTTCCATTCCAAATCCTTAGTCACTTCCATTCCAATTCAAATTCAGGACATTATTGCATATCTCTTAACATTTGAATGGATGGATGGATGACTAAGTGAATTGGGACATTATTAACCAATATCAATTACACATAACCCATAACCCAATTCCAATTCAAATTCAGGACATTATTGAATATCTCTTAACATTTCCAATAAAATCCTTAGTCACTTCCATTCCATTCCTATAAACATTTTCCTGTTTGCAGTCACATTATTGATTTGGAATGGATGACTAAGGAATTCTCACATTATCAATTATGCTACTGATAATTCTCACCAATGCTAATGAATTCTCACTGAAACCCAACATTCAAACCCAACATTCTCACCAATCCTGTCACTCAAACCCAACATTCAAAAATTAACTAAACCCAACAGTCACAAATTATATATGAAGAGCTCATATATCCCATTAACCAACAGGGAGTAGCAACATTGAAGAGCTTTGTCCTGTTAAAATTCAAATATGAAGAGCACTCTTGGAATCTTACCAATTATGAAGAGCTTTGTGCAGATGACGTGATGAAGCTCTCAACCTCACAAAGCTCACAAAGCTGAAATAAGAGGATAAATTAAAAAATTTGGGGTGAAATAAATTAAAAGAAAAGAGTAAAAGAAAAGATGCGTTGAGTGAGCTCAAACCGTGATGTGTTGAGGAGCTGAGGTAGAAGAGGGGGCCAAACCGTGAAGTGCTTAAGATGCGTTGAGCTGGAGGAGCTGAGGTAGAAGAGGGGGCTTGAGCTGAGGTAGAAGATGATGGCGTGGAGGTAGAAGAGGGGGCTTAAGATCAAAATGCACTGCTTTCATTTGGCGCGCAAAGAAGATAAATTCTTCAAGCCGTGATGTGATTAAAAGTTTTCCCTCTCAATCGTGATGGGATTAAAAGTTTTCCCTCCCAATTCGAGCAGAGGTGATGGGATTAAAATTTAAAAAACAATGATTTCTTACACCAATTTACACATAACTCAATTTCCCAATTTCTCATATCTCAATTTCTCAAACCCAATTACAAATAACCCAATCTCTACAAACAACACACCTAATTACACATAACCAATATCTCTTAACCAATATCTCTTATCCATTATCTCTTAACCAAAATCTCTTATACATACAACAATACACATATCCACTTACAACTATACACATAACCAATATCTCTTATCCAATTTCTCTTATCCAAAAACCCATGATAACATCTCTGTTTTATAATATAGATATATATATATATATATATATATATATATATATATATGAAGGTTAAAAGGTACTCTATATTAATAATTTCTTGAAAATTTTACAATAAGCAACGCAAGGAAGAACTAGTAGATAATTTAAAGAGAGGGGATATGGCACAAGCGCCGCCACCCTCTACAGAAGACTATCTACCGTTATTACTTAGCTTGTCTAAATGAGTATATACAAGATGGCAATACATAAGGAAAATGACAATATGGTGAAGGCCGAATATTTATCCTGCATCTTTGAAGTTCCAGTTTGAGAATGGAATGATGTCAGATGCCTCGTCAAAATCCAAGTGATGCAGGGAAACTCTAACATCCGACGCGATTTCTTCAAATAAATCTGTCCTTCCCTTAGAGGTACTCTCAAATATACGTTTATTTTGCTCTTTCCATATGTGCCAAACCATGGAGGATAGAGATGATTTGGCTAACACCCCCACAGGATCTTTCTTACTGTAGCTTTTTTGAAAAAGCTCACAGACCTCATGAATAGTGCAAGGAACCGGACCTATGTGTCTCAACTTTAAGAGGCTCCTAGATAGAATTGTAACGACCTGTATTTTTCGTAAACATTTAAGCTAAATATTTAAAGTAATTTCATTTTAAAAGACATTTGTAATGGTTGATCACGAGTTTTAAACGGATTTCAAAAAAATTCTTATAAAAATATTTTGAAACACTAGACTTATTAAAAAGTATTTCAGCAATTTCAGATTTTCTCAAATACCCAAAACATTTCTGTTAAAATTCATCTTTCAAAATTACTGTTTTGATTCGACGAATTTATTTTCTATACAAACGTCTTCAAAACGTTTTCAAACTTCTACAATAGCATCATATGATCATTTAGGGCTTTCCACATTAATTTCGTAATTTTATGAAGTCAAATCGATAGTGAGCCCGCAAACCCGCTTCCTAAACGTTTTGACCTAAAACTAGTATCTCCGTAGCTCAAACTCTGAAATAGATCTCGTATTCGCGATCCTCGTGACGATACGATCCCGTGGGTATGTTTTCGTAATTTTTCGGACACGTTTACTAGTAGGGGCAAAAATCGTATTTTTGTATTTTTGACATTACCTACTAATTACATTTAACCTTTTTACTTAATTACTAATTACCCTATTAACTATTAAATTGCCCTAACTACCTACCCCAACCATGACTAACACATGGGAGGGGGAACATTCACAATTTCCACCCTTAGTCTAAAAGCCAAACCTAATAGCATTAATACATACCTACTAAGATTGACTAATTAACCTAATTAATTAATTATTTAAAGTATTATAAATGAACCCCCTTCTCTCTTCGTTCGAACAAACCCAGGCGTTCAAATTTTCTCTCCCCAGACCCGGATCCATGCCAACCAAAGCCCAAACTCACACACCCGAAGCCCACAAGCGAAATCCCCTCCCCTCTTTCATTCCAAATACTTTCACCTATCTCTTAAATGTTTTTTTATTTAACCCCTTCCTTCCTTGTGGCTGAACACACAGATCCCTCTCCTCTCTCCCAAACTCACTCAGCTCCCCTCCATACCGAACTCCTCGCGACGCCGCCTAGCTGCCTCGATGTGCCCCTCTTTGCGCCACACTCCGAGCAAGCAAAGAGCCCCGTCGGAGCTCCTTCTCCGATGCAGACCGTCGCCGGCTCCTCCCGAGACCATGTCATCATTTCATCCCGCCATCGAGCTCCGACCTTAGGCGACAAACCCCCCAAGCAGCGACGCTCCACCAAGCCTCCCGCCTCGCCGAGCTGCTCCCGACGGCCCCGCTGTTGCCAATCCCCTCTGCCCACGCTCGTTGCCGGAACTCCGACCGCGCACGCCGCCAAGAAGCTCCTCCTCGCCATGAAACAACGCCCTCCCACATCCTTCGAAACAACACCGCGTTTCTCCTCCGGCCGCCGTCTCCGACGACCCCCGCCAAACGCCGCTGTCCTCGTCGTCCCCGCCACCGCTCCTCTCTTCGACAAAGAACCTCGCCGGAGAGCCCCACGGAGCACACCGGAGAGCCACCCATGCTCGCCCCACCTCCGTGCAAGTGCTCCGCCGTTCGCCTCCGAGATCACCACCGAGGGACCCCCGCTCGATGCCGCTGAAGCCGCCGCTCGCTCCTCCGGAGAAGCGCCACCCCCGCTTTCTCCCTCGTCGAAGCTCCGGTGATCGCCGCCGAAGACTCGCCGTGCCACCCCACGAGCCGTCGGCCTCCGCCCCAAGCCGCCGTGAGCCACCGCCTCGCGCCGCCCTCTCTCCGACGCCACCCTCGAGAGCTCTCGCTCTCTCCGACGCTGCAACAAATGAAGCACGGGGTATATTCTCGATGGCACAATCGTAATTACAATATAATTTCGTATTTTCTATTTTTAACTAATTAATAAATTGGGTATTATGGTTTTAAATCCATAACTTGAAATATAAGCCCCAGAAAAATGTGAGACTAGCTCCAGAAAATCAAAAATGACATTCTGGACCCAATGGCGCTAGTTTCATCTCAATCCGATGCTTAGTTTTTCTAGAATTAATTTTTAAGCCTAAAAGTTAAATACATTATTTTCGATTAAAAATCCGTAACTTGTTATTTTCACGTACACTTATATATGAGAAAAATATATGTTAAAGTACTCTCCGAGACGGCCATTTTGACAATTCATTTGCAACTTTCCGATACCGATTGCACCTAGAAGAAATGTTTGAATAATTACGTCACAAATTGAAAAATAGTTTTTAAATTATTTTTGAGCTTTGAAAAATTATAAAAAATTAACAGAAGCATCTGAAAAATATTTCCTCCTGCAGTAAAATTATTTTCATCATATCTAGGCTATAGAAAAATTTAGAACGTTTTCCGACACCGTTTTAGCCAGTTTTGAAAATCAGAACGATCAGATTATTTAGATAGGAACGTTTTGTGTTTTAATCAATGTTTTTGTGTTGCAGGTACAAACTATTGTGCACCTACTTCAGAGGAAGACCTAGATCAAATTCCGGCTAACTACGACAGCCTCGAAATCAGTAAGTCACGACTAATTCTAAAATTAGAAAATTAGTTGGTGTCCCGTATGAACTTAGGACATCACTACAACCTCAGAACTGCTACTTGACTTGAACTGAACTAGAAACCTAATATAATTGGGAAGTAATCAACTACAGATTACTTTGCCAACTTTCAACTTTGGTGGTTGTAGCACACAACCCTCAACTTGGGTAAATTGTGTGTTAAACAATATTTCTACATGCTCGAAGCATGGAATCGGTATTACTGTTGTTGGACTTGTCTTTATCCTCAGTTCGCTTTGGCACAGTCAGCTTTGGAATGAGTTACCACCCTCTGGTTTTCAATGAGAAAGTCAACCAGTGGACTTGGGTTGACTAACATGTGATACACAGTATGGAATATCTTGCGAAACATCTTATGGAATATCTTGTGGAATATCTTGTGGAACATCTCGTGGAATATCATGAAAGGAACATGTACATTAAACACTTGACACTTCACTGGGGTTTTTGGGGTAACTCATAGTTTGAGAGAGTATGGGAGTGACTGGAGTTCAATCTTCCCGTCCCGCTGCCTGTGTTTCGGCATACCGTCCCGCTGCATGTGTTTCGGCAAAATACATGTACAGTGCCTGTGTTTCGGCATTCGTCTGGGTCGCGTCCAGGCAAGAGATGAACTCGATGGTCACATATTGTACTCTCCGACTTGAGTCACGTAGTGTAGTTACTTTTGCACAGTCACTTTTACTTTACGCATTACAGTCACCTTTACTTTACACGTTCCATGCACGTTACTTACTACACTTATACAGTCACCAATACTATACCTGTCATACTTTTAGCTACAGCAGTAGTATGTTTCACTTGCCTAGCCTACTTTACACAGTACAGTGGTTCTCTCCTTTCAGTTCAGATTGCCTTTACTTTTCAGTTGTGTACAGTTGTTACTCAGTACTTTACTTTTCACTCTGATTTGCTTGTACGTAGTTATTTTTGTCATACCTGTGCACTGCTTCTTTTCTATATTTAGAATTGTTGTGACTTACCTACGGTTCCATCTCCGTGGCACCGCAGACGACGTACAGATGGAGATAGATACTCTTGAGCTAATAGCGCCGAAATTCGACCATGAGACAGCAGCTTCCAGAGTTATATTTCAGTGTTGTGTACTTTATTCTTTCATGTATACTTATGGGGACATCTTGTACGGTATGGATTGTAATAATTGGACACTATTTAGGTATTTTTGTACATCTCTGCATCGTGGCTATTTTGATTTCACTGGTAACCTGCAGGACCTGCGCAAATATCAAATAAGTAACGGGCCCCCGGAAGCGGGTCGTTACAAGTTTGGTGGGCCACGCAGGTCAGCGCTAACTACCTCGTGAACGATATAGCAAGATCAGGATGTACAATATAAAATACTCAAATTAACCTCGAGTACGGGATGTCTCGAGTGTTCACCTGTATTGGACATACGGGCGAAACGTCCTTATTACAATCTTCATTAGGCCTTCCTTGATCCTCATCGCTTCCTTTGAACTCTTAACCCTTGCTTAGGAACTCGTGTTCTATTCTTGATTATACCCTCCTTAGTAACCACTTTTGCTAACCGTTATAGTTATTGGTTGAACTATCTACCCACTTCATCACCTTTCCTTCAGTTGATGATGGCACGCATATAAATGATAATCTTCCTTTAATGGACCATGATACCGGTCAATGTGCTTGGCTAAATTCTGTTGGATCAACCTAGCTAGACTGGGTATAAGTGATCCTGGCTTAGTCACTTCCCTGGCCGTGTCCGCTGGACCGCAAGGACGTGAATCCTGATTATGTGACGTCATCGATATTATTCACTATCAACCTTCCTTTAAGCTTGATGAGCTTTCACCTTCTTAGAATATTTCTAGTTTGCTTGGACCCTAGCTACGTTTATTTTAAGGGGGGTAGCGTTCGAGTTTTCGATCATCAGAAGTTCGGATTCCTCAACTGAAGCAGATCGAAGGACATTCAGAAGTATTCGAGGATGATGTTGGAGATTTTGAGACGAGCCAAACATTGCGTGCACGTATAGGCTGTTACGTTTTTGAGCTCGTGTTTCTCTTCTAGACCCTACTTTCATCTTGTACCCATTTCTCTATGAGTTAAACCTCCTTTTTCACCTACCATCCCCCCTCATTATAGCCCTTGTCCTCTTCCTCGCCTCGAGCCCCGTTCCCGCCTACCCTACACTACCTACCCGTGACTTTCAGCGCCCCCCTCTTTATTTCCTTTGTCCGCTTCCCCACCTCGAGCCCCGTTTCCGCCTAAACACCGACGACTTTCGGTGCCCCCCTTTTCCTTTTAACCCATCTCTTTCCTCCCCAAGCCACCCCGTGGTTCCCTTTTCGCTCCGACCTCACCCGCTCCTCCTCCCGGCCTCTTCCCCAAGCGAACTCGACCCACCTCACCCGAAGCTCCGCCAGCTTTCACTCCACCCCACATCGGAAGCCCCTGCCATGGATCGCCAACCAGCCACAGCCCTCGCCGCCGTGGACCAACAGCCGCCGATGGCCCTTCGATATTCTGTTTTGGGATTTTTGGCCTTGGCGACAACCCTCGTCGACACCCTCACTATCGCCGCTTGGCTGAGATCTTGGGAAGCCGTGATCGTTGGGCTTATCTTGAGCTCTCTGCCCTGGGTCTCACCCAGGTTGAGATCCCGTTTAGGCTTCCTCTTGCGTCTACTCCTTGTGGTGTGCGGGAAAGCGTGTTTTTTATTGTTCATTTGTTGGGTAATGTTGGGTGTTGCGAATATCGAGTACTGGTCTACAGAAGGAGTGATGGCGATGATTATTGGCATGATATTGGCCTTGGGTGTTGAAGTTGGATGTGGGCCTTGTGCTTGGCTCTGGATGAGAGCTTGGATCTTGCCTTATTGTGGGATAATATGGAGATTGACGGAAGGAATGCTAGCAGTGAGTACTGACTTAGAGTGTTGGCCTTGTACTTACCTTTGGGCGGTGATTTGGACGTTAGCATGTGGCTGGGCCTTATGGAAATTGATGTTGTTGGTGGATTAGTCGATACATGCTATATTATGAACAACATCTGTGGCTAGACCCCGTTAGTCACCAGTAGCACGAATAAACTTTATAGTCTTCCGGTTTATGTGGTTTAAATAGCTTGCTACTGGCTTATCACCTCAGGTTCCAAGTTCAAACAGATGTTGTCATCATAATAGCCCTCATTTTCATCTGATATTATTATCTCATGTTGGGCTACTTGAGAAGGCAGTGTAACTATTGTAATGATACTGGTCTCAGGAATAGATACAGAAACTATGATGATGTCAATAGTATGTATTCACATATAACATCTCTTGCTTTCTTGATGCTATAATATCACATTGTATTTCGTGTTATTTACAACCTGAATTACTTGATTACTATTTTTTTTTCTGTCATTTATTTGCTTGAGCTTCTTCATAAATCCAATTATTTTCAACAGAGATTTTTAAATTCCGAGGACGGAATTATTTTAAGGATGGTAGAATGTAACGACCTGTATTTTTCGTAAACATTTAAGCTAAATATTTAAAGTAATTTCATTTTAAAAGACATTTGTAATGGTTGATCAGGAGTTTTAAACAGATTTCAAAAAAATTCTTATAAAAATATTTTGAAACACTAGACTTATTAAAAAGTATTTCAGCAATTTCAGATTTCCTCAAATACCCAAAACATTTCTGTTAAAATTCATCTTTCAAAATTACCGTTTTGATTCGACGAATTTATTTTCTATACAAACGTCTTCAAAACGTTTTCAAACTTCTACAATAGCATCATATGATAATTTAGAGCTTTCCACATTAATTTCGTAATTTTCTGAAGTCAAATCGATAGAGAACCCGCAAACCCGCTTCCTAAACGTTTTGACCTAAAACTAGTATCTCCGTAGCTCAAACTCTGAAATGGATCTCGTATTCGCGATCCTCGCGACGATACGATCCCGTGGGTATGTTTTCGTAATTTTTCGGACACGTTTACTAGTATGGGCAAAAATCGTATTTTTGTATTTTTGACATTACCTACTAATTACATTTAACCTTTTTACTTAATTACTAATTACCCTATTAACTATTAAATTGCCCTAACTACCTACCCCAACCATGACTAACACATGGGAGGGGGAACGTTCACAATTTCCACCCTTAGTCTAAAAGCCAAACCTAACAGCATTAATACATACCTACTAAGATTGACTAATTAACCTAATTAATTAATTATTTAAAGTATTATAAATGAACCCCCTTCTCTCTTCGTTCGAACAAACCCAGGCGTTCGAATTTTCTCTCCCCAGACCCGGATCCACGCCAACCAAAGCCCAAACTCACACACCCGAAGCCCACAAGCGAAATCCCCTCCCCTCTTTCGTTCCAAATACTTTCACCTATCTCTTAAATGTTTTTTTATTTAACCCCTTCCTTCCTTGTGGCTGAACACACAGATCCCTCTCCTCTCTCCCAAACTCACTCAGCTCCCCTCCATGCCGAACTCCTCGCGACGCCGCCTAGCTGCCTCGATGTGCCCCGCTTTGCGCCACACTCCGAGCAAGCAAAGAGCCCCGTCGGAGCTCCTTCTCCGATGCAGACCGTCGCCGGCTCCTCCCGAGACCATGTCATCATTTCAACCCGCCATCGAGCTCCGACCTTAGGCGACAAACCCCCCAAGCAGCGACGCTCCACCAAGCCTCCCGCCTCGCCGAGCTGCTCCCCGACGGCCCCACCGTTGCCAATCCCCTCTGTCCACGCTCGTTGCCGGAACTCCGACCGCGCACACCGCCCAGAAGCTCCTCCTCGCCGTGAAACAACGCCCTCCCACATCCTTCGAAACAACACCGTGTTTCTCCTCCGGCCGCCGTCTCCGACGACCCCCGCCAAACGCCGCTGTCCTCGTCGTCCCCGCCACCGCTCCTCTCTTCGACAAAGAACCTCGCCGGAGATCCCCATGGAGCACACCGGAGAGCCATCCATGCTCGCCCCACCTCCGTGCAAGCGCTCCGTCGTTCGCCTCCGAGATCACCACCGAGGGACCCCCGCTCGATGCCGCTGAAGCCGCCGCTCGCTCCTCCGGAGAAGCGCCACCCCCGCTTTCTCCCTCGTCGAAGCTCCGGTGATCGCCGCCGAAGACTCGCCGCACCACCCCACGAGCCGTCGGCCTCCGCCCCAAGCCGCCGTGAGCCACCGCCTCGCGCCGCCCTCGCTCCGACACCACCCTCGAGAGCTCTCGCTCTCTCCGACGCTGCAACAAATGAAGCACGAGGTATATTCTCGATGGCACAATCGTAATTACGATATAATTTCGTATTTTCTATTTTTAACTAATTAATAAATTGGGTATTATGGTTTTAAATCCATAACTTGAAATATAAGCCCCAGAAAAATGTGAGACTAGCTCCAGAAAATCAAAAATGACATTCTGGACCCAATGGCGCTAGTTTCATCTCAATCCGATGCTTAGTTTTTCCAGAATTAATTTTTAAGCCTAAAAGTTAAATACATTATTTTCGATTAAAAATCCGTAACTTGTTATTTTCACGTACACTTATATATGAGAAAAATATATGTTAAAGTACTCTCCGAGACGGCCATTTTGACAATTCATTTGCAACTTTCCGATACCGATTGCACCTAGAAGAAATGTTTGAATAATTACGTCACAAATTGAAAAATAGTTTTTAAATTATTTTTGAGCTTTGAAAAATTATAAAAAATTAACAGAAGCATCTGAAAAATATTTCCTCCTGCAGTAAAATTATTTTCATCATATCTAGGCTATAGAAAAATTTAGAACGTTTTCCGACACCGTTTTAGCCAGTTTTGAAAATCAGAACGATCAGATTATTTAGATAGGAACATTGTGTGTTTTAATCAATGTTTTTGTGTTGCAGGTACAAACTATTGTGCACCTACTTCAGAGGAAGACCTAGATCAAATTCCGGCTAACTACGACAGCCTCGAAATCAGTAAGTCACGACTAATTCTAAAATTAGAAAATTAGTTGGTGTCCCCGTATGAACTTAGGACATCACTACAACCTCAGAACTGCTACTTGACTTGAACTGAACTAGAAACCTAATATAATTGGGAAGTAATCAACTACAGATTACTTTGCCAACTTTCAACTTTGGTGGTTGTAGCACACAACCCTCAACTTGGGTAAATTGTGTGTTAAACAATATTTCTACATGCTCGAAGCATGGAATCGGTATTACTGTTGTTGGACTTGTCTTTATCCTCAATTCGCTTTGGCACAGTCAGCTTTGGAATGAGTTACCACCCTCTGGTTTTCAATGAGAAAGTCAACCAGTGGACTTGGGTTGACTAACATGTGATACACAGTATGGAATATCTTGCGAAATATCTTATGGAATATCTTGTGGAACATCTTGTGGAACATCTCGTGGAATATCATGAAAGGAACATGTACATTAAACACTTGACACTTCACTGGGGTTTTTGGGGTAACTCATAGTTTGAGAGAGTATGGGAGTGACTGGAGTTCAATCTTCCCGTCCCGCTGCCTGTGTTTCGGCATACCGTCCCGCTGCCTGTGTTTCGGCAAAATACATGTACAGTGCCTGTGTTTCGGCATTCGTCTGGGTCGCGCCCAGGCAAGAGATGAACTCGATGGTCACATATTGTACTCTCCGACTTGAGTCACGTAGTGTAGTTACTTTTGCACAGTCACTTTTACTTTACGTATTACAGTCACCTTTACTTTACACGTTCCATGCACGTTACTTACTACACTTATACAGTCACCAATACTATACATGTCATACTTTTAGCTACAGCAGTAGTATGTTTCACTTGCCTAGCCTACTTTACACAGTACAGTGGTTCTCTCCTTTCAGTTCAGTTTGCCTTTACTTTTCAGTTGTGTATAGTTGTTACTCAGTACTTTACTTTTCACTCTGATTTTCTTGTACGTAGTTATTTTTGTCATACATGTGCACTGCTTCTTTTCTATATTTAGAATTGTTGTGACTTACCTACGGTTCCATCTCCGTGGCACCGCAGACGATGTACAGATGGAGATAGATACTCTTGAGCTAATAGCGCCGGAATTCGACCATGAGACAACAGCTTCCAGAGTTATATTTCAGTGTTGTGTACTTTATTCTTTCATGTATACTTGTGGGGACATCTTGTACGGTATGTATTGTAATAATTGGACACTATTTGGGTATTTTTGTACATCTCTGCATCGTGGCTATTTTGATTTCACTGGTAACCTGCAGGACCTGCGCAAATATCAAATAAGTAACGGGCCCCCGGGAGCGGGTCGTTACAAGAATGTATTTAGAGTAGTCACAATTAAAGAAAAGGTGACTACTACTTTCAGGCATGTCATCTTGACATAGGACGCAATTCCCATCACTGGCAATGCCCCAGTTTAAAAGCAGGTCTTTGGTTGGGAGCTTACCTCGAATTGCCTTTAGCAAAGCCAGTGCCATTTTCGGCACATGGAAATTAAACCAGACCGAGTCATAGTAGCTAAAAGGAGGACTTGACGTTCGGACATTATTCCAAGCAGCTTTTAATGAAAAATCCGGTCCTGATTGCCAACGCCACTCATCAGGGCCTTCACATAGGGAGATTTGCTGTAGTAAGTGCCGCACTCCATTAATACCCGGGTCATTAACCCACCCCGCACCCGACCAGTAATCACTAACACTAGACATTTCATTCCATGTAGGTGGTTCATGTAGTAGGTAGAGATGCCCCCTTGGGTGCCAATTATCAAACCAGAAGGATGTAGATGTGCCATCCTTCACAATGCGCTTAATGAGTTTTTGGGATAGATTACGGTATTTCAGTATGAACTTCCAGGAGCCAGAATCAGAAGGCTTTGCCTTAGCAAAATAAAACCCATACTTGATAGCATTGTAGTGATTCCTCATATATTGGGCCCACATACCTTTAGTAGCTAGCACTCTCCAGGTTAGCCTAATCCCGGAGGCGACATTCAAGTCATCAAGCAATCTTAGCCCAACACCTCCTTCTTTTTTAGGAGTACACATATCCTTCCAAGCCCAAATATTGAGTTTGCCACAAATGAACTTCATGCATGCAGAGTTAATTGTTCGAATGACCGAGGTAGGAAGACAATAGGCTTGCATCCAGAAAGCCACCATACCATAAATGACTGAGCGAATCAACTCAATCTTACCAGAGATAGAGAGAAGCAAAGAAGACCACCCCAAAAGCCTCTTTTTACATCTGTCCACCAGCCTATTGAACATGGTAGCTTTTGGGTATTTTGAAGAGAGAGGCAGACCCAAGTAGATAGTGAAAGCAGAAACCATTTTAATGCCAAGGCTATCTGATAGGTTATCTGCATTTCGAACCCCCTTACTAAAAATAGCCGCACTTTTATCCCAATTAATATTCAGGCCTGAAAAAAGCTTGAACCTTTTTAACAATTCTTTTAGGCCATTAAAAGAGTGAGAATTTGCCCGTCAAAAAACTAGGAGGTCGTCAGCGAAACGAAGGTGAGAAATCGCACCATACCTCCTCATTGGATGAATAGCTCCTGAGGACTCAGCTCTAGCCAGAAGAAGCGAAAAACCTTCCATTACAAGAACAAACAGATAGGGCGAGAGGGGGTCCCCTTGTCGGAGGCCCCTATTAGACATGAAGTAGCCAGCTGGAGCTCCATCTACTAAAACCGAGAACATGGGTGAGGATATACATTCGGCGATCCAATTAATGAATCTGTGCGAGAAACCCATTTGATGTAGCAAGAAATAGATGAACTCCTGTTAACGCTGTCGAATGCCTTACGAAGGTCCAATTTAATACAAGACTTGGCCCCCATGGGGTTACTAAAATCACGGATCTGCTCGTGTGCAATTAGAGTGCAGTCTGCTAGCAACCTGTCTTTCAAGAATGCAGCCTGGTTGGGAGAAATTAATTCAGAAATAATAGTCTTCAATCTATTACATATGACCTTGCTAATAATTTTGTAAATGACGCTGCAGCAAGAGATTGGCCTGTAGTCACCTAATCCTGTTGCATTAGCATTCTTGGGGACCAGTGTGAGAAAAGTGTGATTCACTTGTGAAGGCAACCTCCCAGAAGTGAAAAAGGATGTAACACCATAGACAACGTCATTTTTAATTACCTCCCATTCATGTTGGAAGAAATAAGCGTTAAAGCCATTAGGTCCAGGAGCTTTATTTTTGCCTATTTGGAAAACCGAATTCTTGATTTCAGTGTGAGAGACTGGTCTATCCAACCAGTTGATAGCCTCTTGAGTGATCTTCCGTTTGGGAATCAAATTAGGGAATACATTCCAATAGTCATCCTGGTTATAAAGTTTCAAAAAGAATAGAGGAGCTTCTTCACGAAGAATATCCATACTAGAACTCTGATTCCCCTCAGGCGATATGAAGTGACTAAGGGAATTGTGACATTGTCTAGATTTCATAGCAGTATAGAAAAATTTGGAGTTTTTATCACCGAGCGTCAACCAATTTTGGCGGCTTTTTTGCCTGAGATCCTCTTCCTCCATATCCAGTGCTTTCACAAGCTTTTTGGTTGCCGAATTCTCCCGGCTTTGAATAGTCCGGCTAGAATGTAAATTCGGATCAGCACGCAATAACTCCAATTCTTTGCGGCATTTGTTGACATCAAAATTATTTCTTTAATCAGTTGACCAACTTTTCAAAACACCCTTTAAAGACTTGAGCTTGTAAACAAGCCGCAACAACGGGGGGATGTCATTCTGGAAATGATTCCCCCAAAAAATTTTCACCACATCCTTGAAACCTGGAATGGTGACCCAAGAGTTAAAGAACTTGAACGGCTTAAGGAAAGAGGTTACCTTAGGGAGGAGATAAACAATCATAGGAGCATGATCACTTGTACTAGTCAGGAGATATTCATAGTACGAATTATGCAACAGACTAATCCATAGGATATTGCAAAGGACACGATCAAGTCGAGCAGAAATACGCGCACCACCCATCCGCCTGTTGTTCCAGCTGAAGCTGCAACCAATGTTTTTCAATTCAATGAGTTGGCATTTCCCAATGCACGAGTTGAATTCATCCATAGATAAAACATCAACAGCGCCCCCCCCAGTTTCTCATCAGAGTTACGAACACAGTTGAAATCTCCCCCCACCAACCAAGGAATATTAATGAAGGCGCTGGAGGTGGAAATCAGGTTAGTCCAGAGAAGAGTTCTGGTGCTCAGAAAATTGAAGCCGTACACAGCAGTAAGGCCCATAACAAAACCTGCTGCATTGGTGCACACAGCAGAAATGTGCTGCGCAGAGAAAGAATGAGCCGTACAACTCCAGGCTGATAATTTGTAGAAGATGACAATACGTCCTCCTTTATGGCAGCTCCTATTATCCAAGCTTCCCCATTCATTAGAAAAGCACCTTGCAATTCGATCGGCATTGCAAGCTTCCACTTTGGTTTCTAATAAGCAAACAATAGAAGGTTTAGACTTGTGCAAAGAGTGCTTCAGATCAACGCGACGCGATGCATTGTTAAGTCCCCGGGAATTCCAAAAGTAAATAGTCATAAAATAGAGTAATGATAGGCCGGCTGACTAGGAAGCCAGTCGGGAACTTCGACGAACTGGAGACGGAGTAACCTGTACCTTTATGGAATTAGCCTGAGACCTTGCAAGACGGAGGGTGGAGTGCTCTGCCTCCCACTCAGGATTAGCAACTGTGAGTATGTTAGGCGGGGCAGGCTCTTCCGGTGTGACAGACACAGAATTAGCCCCAGATGGACTCGCATCATTAGCACCGTCCACAAGGCGAGAGCACACTCCAGGGACCGCAGATTTAGTACCCGAGCCAAGAACTTTACGCAAAGTTAGTGCCATGTTCAGGACGTGAACAACTTGCAACAAATTGGATTTAAGATTCCAATTTCTATCAGGATCTTCTGGAACCGAACGAGAGGGAAGGCTACACTCTCCTTCCTCAAGGATATCACTAGCAGGGGCCGGCTGCTTAATGGCATGGACTTTGGCGGCTTTAAGATCCTGAGTTGCTTCAACTGCAAGAATTGATTTACCCCGCAAGCTAGAGTCGGTAGAATTAGAGGGCCGGGTAACGATATTAATAGGATCAGCATCATGAATTGTGACACCCCCCTCACGAGACAGGGCATTATCCCTCAAGGGACATTGAGCGTCCCGATGACCGAAACACACACAGGCTCCGCATCTAGGTGGCTCCCCCTCATATTGAACATCAATCAAAATGGTCGATAAATCATCAAGCTCAACAGGAACCGATCTCTTGAGTTCACTTTTGGCATTCACCTCCACTAAGCATCGTGCATAAGATATTCTATCCAAGTTAGCAGTCGCTTTGTCAAGGCAAATCGGGTTGCCAACAACGCTAGCGATGCTATTCAGAATACCTAATGTCCACATAGGGAGCGGCAGATTATGGAATTGGACCCACACCGGAACTGCAGAAAGGATGTCCCGATTATGTTTGATGGTAGGAGTCCAATTTTGAAGCACCAGAAGCCGCCCATCAAAGAGCCAAGGTCCACCGTGCAAAATAGAATATCGATCTTCCCCATTCTCGAATCTGAAATAAAAGTAACCATTTTCCCGAGAGAAAATTCGAAGCCCTCCTTTAATACGCCACAGGCGTTCAGTCCAGGCTTTTATCTGTCCATAATAAGGCACATTGCCAAGAACGTACCCTACCAGAGTATTTTTCCACCGCGCAGTTCCCTCAATAATATCGGACCCTACAACTTTAGCCTTCTCCACACCGTCCTCACTGATAATAGGTGGTACAAAACTCATCACCAACGGATCTGCATACTTCCTACGGGAGGAACAGATATCAACCCATGATCGTTTAACGTCAGATGGGATCACATGAAATTCGGAATGAGGCCTAACAGGGACTTTAAGCTTCGAATCCAATGGTTGATGCGGATGGCCTGAAGGCTGCCGTGCTTGCGAACCCACAGCGAAGTGACCCCTGCTACCGTGTGCAAAGCCGCCCCCAACATTAGATCTCGGAAAAAAACCGCGTTCTCCATGTTTCCGATCACCACGCCCTCCATATCGCCGATCGCCTTGATCGCCAAATCTCAGATCTCCATGACCCGCAGCCTTGAAACTCGAACGCCGGTTTCCGATCTCCAAGCCGCCCCTCTTGCGGTTATTGACCCTCTGCCAGGGCACCTCATCAACGCCGCCCTGATTAGAGCCGCCCTCAGGGACGAAGCCTCCCTTAGGGTTAGCAGCCGCTCTCAGATCGCCCGCTCCGGATAAAACGGACATTTTGTGTGTGTGTGTGTGTGTGTGTGTGTGTGTGTGTGTGTGTGTGTGTGTGTGTATATATATATATATGAAACTTCCTGATGGCATTTCACTGCCTACAAATTTAAAAGAAAGACATCTGGACGTCTATTCTGTTAAGATATAAATATTATAATATGATCTTAAACAATTGGGAAGGATGTGATATAACAGACTCAGCGAATTCCTTTTACAACAAGGATTTCACAATAATGAAATCTGCACTTGCATCTTTATAAGAACAAAGAGAACATGAATCGTAATAATTGCAGTCTATGTAGACGATTTGGATCTCATTGGATCTCCAGAAGAGATCACTAAGATATCTGTAAGCCTGAATTTGAAATGAAAGTCCTAGGCAAAACAAAATTCTGCCTTGGTTTACAGATTGAACATCTAAAAGATGGAATCATGCTACACCAAACCACCTACACAAAGAAATTACTACAAAGTTTTCACATGGACCACTGTCATCCATTAAGTACACGTATGGTAGTACGCTCTTTGGATGTACTTAAAGACCCATTCCGTCAACTGGAAGAGGTAGCGGATATACTTGGTCCTGAAGTCCCTTATCTGAGTCCTATTGGAGAACTTTTATATCTGGCTAACTGCACGCATCCCGATATAGCTTTTGCAGTAAATTTGCTAGCCAGATACAATGCAGCGCCCACAAAGCACCACTCGACCGGGGTTATGCATCTTCTGCGCTATCACTAAGGGTCAACAGATTTGGGTTTGTTTTACACAAAAAATCATCCTCCACACTTGTTGGCTATGCAGATGCAAGATACAGGTCTGATCTCCATAATAAAAAGTCACAAACAGGGTACGTGTTTACCTACTGTGAGACGGCAATCTCCTGGAACTCTATTAGGCAGACCATGACGGCAACCTCATAAATCACTCAGAAATTCTCGTCATACATGAAACAAGTAGAGAATGTGTTTGGCTACGTTCAGTTGTACATCACATCATGTTGACGACCGAATTGAAGACTGTTGACCTTGAGCCTAGCACTATGTTCGAGAACAACGCTTCTTGCATTGCCCAATTACGAGGAGGCTACATCAAAGGCGAAAGGACAAAGCACATCTCTCCTAAATTTTTCTGGACACATGAACTGCAAAGGGATGTCAAGATCAACCTCAAACAAGTATAATCTATTGAAAACCTGGCGAACATGTTAATTAAGTCACTTCCTACGACCATTTTCAGTAAGTTTGTACAAAAGATTTGAATGAGACACCTAAGAGATCTGAAAGTCTAAAGGCTTGCACATATTAGTAAGAGTTAAAGGTAATTTGTACTCATTTTCCTTTAGCTATGGTTGTTTTCACAAGGTTTTCTATAACCAAATATTTTCTATAACCAAAGGTTTTAACAAGGTAAATCCTATGTGCCCCGCACGTGAAAAAATGGTAATGTCTTAATAAGAAAATTGTCATTTATTTACTTAATAAGAAACTCATTGGGCTTCCAAGAAAGAATTTCCCATTCCACAATCGACCAACCACCATGCAATCTTCATCACTCAGAACCGATTAATAATAAAATCGATGCTATGACATCTTTAGTTTGAAAAATCCCCAAACATCTGCCAATGAGTCTGTCAATGAAAAAAAATCGAAACTCCTCACTCTCAAGCTAGGAACTCCTCATTCTCAAGCTAAGGCTAAAGTGGCTACAACAATATAAGCTTGATCCAGATATAATCATTAGTTAGTACTTAACCCCATAAATTCAAAACATGAATAGAAAGCCGAACCAATTGACTTAGTGGTATTCATCTTCCCTTCCTAATGAGATGTCAAGGGTTTCTCTCTAGGGTTTGATTCCTGCTTTCCAATGCCAACAAAACATAAATAGGAAACAAAACCCCAACGAACATAGGCACATCCATACATTGTGGTAAAAGAATGCCGCGTATCATCGTGCAACCACCTGACATTCTTTTGGACAACATTGATCTTCATGTTCTAAACCAGATATGCACCAAAAATTCTGAAGATTTGCTTATGATTTCGCCCGTTCCTGGTTGAGTGGTCTAAGAGTTAACTATTTATAAACAAAACTAAGGTTGAAAAGGGGCAACATAATACAGGTTACAAATACACAGATTTATATCTATAGGGATGGTTTTTGTGACCAGCACATGCATAGAGATACAAGCACGGCCGGGTTTGGATACACAGGCGGTTAAAGGCACAACGTTCTCGAAAGTTGAAATACAAAAGGAGGTACAATACCAGGCCCATGCGCCGTCCCTAACCATAATCAAGCATCCACCTTCTTGCCTCCTGGTGCGGGGTGCTCTTCTTTCTCGGAGTCGTGTTCATCTTCTTCACTCTCAGCAGCCTCATCTGCTAACCGAGTTAGCTCTTCTTGTACCATTAGCTTTATAGCTGCTTTCCTCGGTGCCAGATCAACGTCGAAATGTTTAGCTGAAAAATGAAGACGGTCCATAAGCATGCAAACAGCACCATTTTATGAATAGAAAAGATAACTCCACGATAAACCTGATTCCAGACAACGCATACCTAGCTTATTGAGAATGTCAGTGAAAGTGGCCTGAACATATGAAACAAGTAGATGTCAGAATGTGTATCGTCTGATGTGAGAAGGTAGCAAACTTCACTGAATATGCGATGCGTCTGGTTTTACTAGTGTGATATACCAAGATAACTCACAGATGTAAGTTTAGTATCGCATATCTCACCGTATTGAAGTCAACTTTCTTGAGAATTTCGCATGTAGTTTTCCTCAATTCCTCCTTGCTTGGAAGAGATTGCCCTGCACCTTCTGATTTCGACTTGCCACCAGTGCTCCTTTTACCTTTATTCACATTGCAGAAAAGAAATAGATCAACGAGATCAACGAGACTTGACATATAAGGTGCTATCTAAAGACCAAGTTAGTAATAACACACCAAAAATAAGACAGCGCAGTATGTGGGCAATCGAAAAATCAGCAAGCTAGCAAGGTTTGTAGGCATTGAACAATATAACAAAAGGCGCAATGGCATGAGAACTGTTTTAATGCGAGAAGTCTGACCCCACTAGGCACCACATACGAAAGGAATATTGAGGTGGGTGTCTCTTATTAGGAAAAGCTTAAATGCTTCAGAAACAGATGATGAGCTATTAAGCCACAAAATCTAAATTATTCCTGGTAAGGGAAGGCCTACATGTCCGGTTGGCTTGGCAAAATGTCAACTGCCGCATCAGTTGCAGTAACTCAAGCAAAGCAAGTGTTTGGTCAGAAGCAACTGCTCAGAGTTAGCTGCAGCTCAATACCGTGAATCGGAGTTAAAATGGTAACTATTGCTGGATTCTCTTTAGCTCAGTGAAATTATTCAGGAAACAGTATTTTTTCGTAGCAATGATGGTTTGCTACTTCACCCCATTAGTTACAAGGTCTGCTCAAGCTGGAGGCTGACAAACTATAGAAGTGGTGCCTGAGTCCCAGCAACTCAACAAGCAGCTCAAGAAAACATGGACCGTTCTGAGCAGCAGGTCACCAAACAAATTGAGTGGCTCTTGAATTGAAAGAACCCAAGTAACAATGTCGACTGGGTTGCACGTTAACAACCAGATAGGAAGTTGAATGGAAACGAAACAAATGAGGGAAACGAAACAAATGGAACTATCATTTTCGGAAACTGACGCGGGTATTGCTAGTTGAGGCAGTCTCTGTGATAGGACCACTACTAAATAAGATGCACAATGAGTCCAGAATTCCAAATAGCTTCTCAGAAACTAAAAAGAGCGTTGCTAAGGAAGGACCAGTATAAATGACGTCAGGAAGACCTATCCTGAGTTCCAAGTAGGCTCTCATCAACCGAAAAGTGTGTTAATAATGGAGGCCAAACAAAGATGAAGGATGATCTTTCAGAGTTAAGATAGGAACAAATCACAAATAGTAGAGATCAAGCTTCTAAATTGGCAGATAATGTGTCGGCATGTAATACAAGGGAATAAGAAACATTTTAAGAGCCTCGATAATAGTAATAAAAAAGGAAACAAATAGACAAAAAATCATCTAAAGGATGAGCTCAAAACAAAGCAATGCAGCAGATCATTTAACCCCACCTCCTTCAATCGTCTAACTCGGGTGATGGAAAAGAGGGAAGAAAGAAAATAAAACAGTTTCTTTCATCAAAAAAAACTATAGATCACCAATAACGGCATTTTCAGTATGTGAGACACTATAGTATTTTTTTTAACTTCAGAGAATGAGGCATGAGCAACAGAACTTAAAGAAATATTTTCAAACTAACTTCTGGAACTCACAGATCCTTTTTTTTGGTGTGAACGCAGAAAAATACATGAAAGTTAGAAGCGGCAAAATGAACACAATCCGAAACGGTCTTTCGGGTCTGGTATTGGGAACCGCCTATCTGGGTTCGGATCATATCCGGGTCAACCCAACTGACCTAGATAAAATCCTGGTCGGTTTTGGGTTGACCCATCAACCCAAATGCACCCGGATGCAACCCGCATGCAATAATATATATTATTTATAGGGATAAAACTAATGGGTAAAAGTTGGGATTATTGGTTAGTGGATTGATATATTAGCCACCTCTTTTGCGTAGGTCAGGGACTCAACGCCCTTTGGCACCAGTTTACGGTGATTTTTTTTTTAAATTTTTCTTCTAACCTTTCAAATAACATATATATTATATATAGGCATGAGTCCAAGGCGGACAATGAGGTTAAAGGTCAGCAGCACAATGTGAATGTTGCTTTGTGAGCATCCCAGGTTCGACCCTTGATAGAGCATGTTAGCTTTTTTCGTTTCTATTTAAGATGTCGGGTGCCCACCCGAACCCAACCCGCTTGGTATGCCAGGTCAAATACATGTGGCCCGGATTAAACACGGGTCGGGTACAGGTTTCAAAAACCTAAACTGAATTCAATCCGGATCGGGTTCGGGTTTACCCATATCCGTTTCAGGTCAAACCTAAGCCAACCCGGACCGGACCCGTTTGCTGCCCCTAATGAAAGCAGAAGCCCCTCCTACATGGGCTCATTATTATTTGAGCATTAGCAAACATAAAATCATACTTAATATAATAAAAAATAAAGTAATTCGCTACTATACTATCATTTCTGTTAATGGTATTCATGAATTAGATCATGAAATATTACCCCTAAGAAAATCAGTTCAGAGAAATTTCATTAAATTAAGTGGTTTGAAACATGAGCTGCACTAGATAAAGCAATAATAGGTACAACTGGTTCAGCATAAGCCTAGATAGTATTTGCCTACTTTCCCATTCTCGTGAAACATGAAATATGTGCAGTAAAGACATACCGCTAGATTTCTCTTTCGCGTCTGGCTTTGAGGTTGATTTCTTCTTAGGTTGATCAACGTTCTTCTTCTTCCTAACAAAGACCTTATCACCGACATCACTTTTCTCATCAGACTTTGACCGTGTGGAGGATGGCGTCTTTTCAGGGCTCATAGCAGCTGTTACCAAAGGAGTTTTCTTAGAGCTGCTTTCTGTCTTCACCTTCTCTTTCTTTAAAGAGTTCTGTTTTTTGGAAGATTTTTTCATACTTTGTTTGCCTTTTCCAGAGTCTTCGTCATCTTTGTCATCGTCTCCACCATCCTTTTCATTTGCTTCTTTAGATTCTTTTTCATTTTCGCTGTCCGAATGGCCAAGCTCCTCATCCTCACTGTGACCATCACTTTTATCATCATCATCATCCACGTGTTCATCCTCGTCTTCAATATTGGTTGAACTCTTCTCTTTGGAACTTTGTGCATGCTCAATCTTCATCCGTTTCTGCAAGAATTTAATGGTTAGTAGCATCAAATGTAAGAATAATTTGATAAGCTTTGCAAACCAGAGATAATTCAAGAAGTAAAAAAACACTAACATAAACGGATGAATGACAAACCGGAAATTATACCATAACAAACAATACATACTTTCCTAGACTGTTTCACAACTGTATCGTCTGTGCCTTTTGACGCACTTCCTGTAGCAACCATCTTGCGCTTTCGAGATCTTGGGCTTTGCTACAAAAGTGAATAGGCATATAGATCAAGGTGGTTTCTTCAGCAATAAAATGCATTGCAAATATACTAATCAATGATCAAACGGTACTGTTTGCAACACAGTTTAGGGCAGAAGGGAAAAAAACATGACAATTGAAATGGCAAAAGGCACCTCTTGAGAGCACTCATCAAAAACGGATTAGGTTGTTCACATTTGAGACACACCTGTTCAGCAAGCAACTCATCAGTTGAAGCATGAGGAGCCGCCATAAAGTCCAGTAGTTTCGGAATGAGGTCCTCCTGCAAAGACATTCAGGACGTAAAGTGTCATAATTGATTACAAGCACTGCAACCCCCACTCAACTGAAATGATTATGCACTACAAAGTTAGCACACCAATCTTATATAAAAAGTTAGCACACCAAAACATACCAAACCAACCTTTCTAGCACTAGCTTTTGAGACAGATATATCCAACAGATCACAGAGATCAAGTAAAGAGTCTTTAACACATTTGTCAAGTCTCTCCTTTACCTTGGCTCTTTGCTTATCCTGTAAACATTTGAAAAATAAATCCAGAAATCAAATTAATAAAATACCCAGCAAATGATAGAATGTATACAAGGTAAGTTCAGGTTCGGAAAAAAATTCCTATAAGAATTAAGTATCCAAAGTTAATAATACATGAGGATGATTGAAGGGCTTACATCACTCTCATGCCATGCAAACCCAGAAAATTGGAGGATGTGATTTTTAAAGTCGACTGCCTGCAAAAGATGAACCAATAAAAAATACTTGGTTAAGGATATAGAGGAAGTCAATGTTATATCAACATCAAATGCCAAAACAAAATAGAACAGAAACTAATTTAAGAGCACAGAAGTATGTGAAAACAGTAAAATCAACACAATGAGATCATTATGTGAGAACAATGAAAGGAGAATGAGCTAAAAACCAGAAAGATATAATCAGATCGGAATGTAGCCCATAATGAATTCACAACCTAATGAAAAAAACAGAGTAGCCCATTATGTGAAAACAACAAATGGGAAAGGCATACGAAGCTAAGGTGTAGCTCATTATGTGAAATAGGCAAGATGAGAATGAATGTGAGAGTCAAATAGAGACGATATCAATATCATGCTATGCAAAAAATATGAACCAAGATAAACTCAGGCACATAACTTCAGAACATAATCCCCAAGATATAATGAGACCAGAAGATCGCTCAGCAAAATGAGGGAACGAGAGGAAGAGAGGAAGGAGCTTGGGGTAGTGCTCTTACAAGAAAGCCATCGCAAAATCATACTTCAACATACTTCACACATAAAACTATATAATTTTTTCCCTTGACAATAAATCCCCATTTTTTACATCATTAGTTCTAAAATATATATTTTGCTCCTAAAAGGTTTAACAAGGACTCCAACAATATATCTTGCTACAAAAAAATGCTAACCACTCAGAGACCAGCACACTAATATAGTGATAACAAAGACACATTGAAAGAGTCAAGAAGCCAAAACATCTATTTTGAAATTTGATATGATTTTTTGTGGGTTTTTGAGGGTAAAAATAGGATTTTTAGGGGTTCTCTAGGGTTTGGATGGATAAAGATGGGATTTTTGGTAGAAATGTGGGATTATTTTTAAGGAAAGGTGTGAGTTTTATGGCTAGAAAGAGAAGAATTTGGGGAAGGTGCTGTTTTTATTAATAAATACATGGGAATATACAAGATACAAGATGTTGATCACAATTGAATAGGTGATCGGTCTCTGCTCTCCTAAGACGCCAATTGTAAAGGACGTCCGCGCTCTCCCGAAGACGAGGGATAATCTCATCTCCAATATCAATATTCTATCAAAATAAGCATAAAGAAATCACTCCCAACCCATGGCCTATATATACTAATTAGAAAAATATGAATTTGCAGAAAACCCCAAAAGGACTAAAAATTCACAAAACACCCCTAAAATCCGAAAATTATCAAAACGCCCCTGCTGTCCCAAAACACCCCTAATTGGCCTAAATTGCAGATCTATATTACTCCGCCTCCGAAAAACCATCTTGTCCTCAAGGTGATGGGTGAAGTGCATGGGCCATCCATTCCAAGTAGGTTGCATGTCTCCTCCCGGACAGTGTTCTAAATATCAGTCCGCAATCCGATATATTGACCGCTATATCGAAAATATTATAAGGTCCATACGATATTCACTACTTCATTACGGTTTCCAGTTTTCGAGCTCATATCGGCCGATATCCGATATATAGGCCGAAAAATATCGGCCGATATCGGCCAAACTTTGTTGTTTGGGTTAACGTGTGACGTGTCGGTCCATGGCACAGTGGATCCAACCAACCATTTACTTGATTCCTTTTATGTTCGAAGGATGTGATTGTGTTCGATGAAAGAAAAAATTCAAACGAAAAAAATCTAAAATTTGAAGCACCCTTTGGCCCCTTCGTTGAACCCCTCTCTTTTCTTCGAACTGATTGGAGGCGATTTCTCACCGCCGTCGCCGATCTTCTCGCTTGTGGTAGCCGCTCAAGTTGATCGCCTATCATCTCGAAGCTCGGAGCTGCACAAATAATTTTTTCCAATGTTTTCAGTTTTTAATTTTTCTTCTTCAGTTGGCGCTCACGGTGAGCGCCGAACTCATCCCACTGTCTTCTCCTCTCAGGCGATCGCTGCCGGTCATCTAGCTGCTCGAAGACTTCTCGGTGCTCAAGGTAAAAAAATTTCATTTTTTAGTTTTGCCATTGACTCTTGTTGTTAACTCCTCAGAGCTCCCCGATCTCCAATACATAACACTCCGATATTTAGTCAATATCCCTGATATTCATGTTTAACGAGAGAAGTATACCCAAAACATAACTCTATTTGGGTTACTATAATTTATATCTTCTTAGATACTTCTATGCTTGCATATTCATCATTTTTTAGCTGTCGATATGACACTCCGATATTTAGTCAATATTCCAAATATATCCATGATATCCGCAATCCGATATCAAATTTTCTAAGCCGATACACAACCGATATCCGATATTTAAAACATTGCTCCCGGATCAAAAAGGATGAGATTGGTCTCTACCGCCTTCAACGTCATCCGAAAGAAAGCCAATGTAGTCTTTAATCACGACTAAAGGTCCTCCATGCCCAAAACAAAAATGCTGACGATCGTGAGGACTTCCAACTGAAAACCAATGGCCTTGAGTGTCAACAGGCCAAGCCAGGTCCTGAAAAGTATCGTTAAGCCAAGGCATGGCCTGAAGGACATCGTCGGGCCAAGGCGGGTTTTGAAAAGTATCGTCGGGCCAAGGCGGGCCCGGCAGGGCTGCCAAGGCCCGGGGGCCTGCATGGCTACGAAAAGGACCCACAGACCCAACACAGGTCCTGTAAGGCCCCTGTGAGACTGATGGGCCACTGCAGGGCCCTACAGAGCCTGCAGGCGGCCTGAAGGCCCCCTGCAGTACCCTGCAGGGCATGTACATCACCCGCATGTGGCTGCAACAGCCCCGGGGACGTCGGCTAGCGTTTCCACCCCTCGGAGGTCTTTCTCATCACCCGCGTCGTAGCCATCGGCTTCGGGAAGCAACCCTTCTTCATAATCTTCTGCTTTTCCTTTTCCTTTCGCCAAAGCCGTCACATTTACCCCCTAAATCTGGGTTTTCGCACAAATCTGAAATTTTCATCGCCTTCAGATCTGAATTTTGTTGCCCTAGATCTAGGTTGCCGGCCTCCAGAAGTTTCGCATTTCCACGACCTCTTCTTCCTCAAGGGCTTCCCTCAACTCCTAAAAGAATTGCTTCCAAAATTTCTTTTCTTCCTTTTCCATCAAAGTCGTCGCCTTTAGCCCAAAAGTAGTGGTTTCTCCTTCCTTGGGTTGTATAGCCATCGCAAGCCCCGAAATTTGTTATGAGATTTGTGCTAGGGTTCGCTCCACGACGTCGAACCTTTCCTCCATAGAGTTTATATTTTCCTTGGATCTTGTTGTTGTTGCCATGGATCTTGATGCTCTGATATCACTTGATAGGATTTTCGTGGGTTTTTAGGTTAAAAATAGGATTTTTAGGTGTTTTCTACGGTTTGGATGAATAAAGATGTGATTTTTGGTAGAAAGGTGGAATTTTGGAGGAAAGGTGGGATTTTTAGGGCTAGAAAGAGAAGAATTTGGGAAAAGTTGCTGTTTTTATTAATAAATACCTGGAAATATAAAAGATACAAGATGTTGATCATAATTGAAGAGGTGATCGCTCTCCCAAGACACCAATTGTAGAGCACGTCCACTCTCTCTCGAAGACGATGGATTATCTCACCTCCAATATCAATATTCTCTCAAAATAAGCATAAAGAAATCCCTCCCAACCCATGGCCTATAAATACTAATAAAAATACTGAAAATTCCCAAAACGTCCCTAAAATCCGAAAATTTCCATAACGCCCCTGATATCCCAAATCACCCCTAATGGGCCTAAATTGCAAATCTATCAAAATTCTAGAAATATTGATCATCTTTGGAAATATCTGAAACCAGTTCATAATAGATGGATTCTCTTGCCTCAAAGTAATTTTTGACAATAAATAAAGTTTAATCCAGTCGGAAGGCGTCAGCCTCCCTGCAAGAAGAAACTTAAAAACAGAAATGCTTCATATCAAATCCACACAAATTGACTCATACCTTAACATTATGGGGCAGCACAACAATTCAAAATTAGTACATAAAGTTTAAAAGAATAACTAGTATAATTCTCAGTGCCTGGATATACCAAATGGAACATATAATCAATGAATATAAGCAATCAATGACATTGTAAATACTACATCACCTTTCCTTTCCTTCCAAAAAGGGTCTGATGAAGCAACCTAAGATCACCTGGCTTCTTTTTAGCTAGCTTGTAAGCCACTGAAACAAGAATCCAAAGAATGCATCAAACGTCTATTGTGAAACCAAATTAGAGTTACACTGTAACAATACTACATGAAAATGCAACGATGTGATAAACATAATGTGCTAACGTTAAATACATAAAAAATGATGGATAACCATGTTTACGCACAAATACAATTATTATAAAAAGGGAAATCAAAAAGCATGTACAGCCCATCAGACAGTTCTATCAAATCCTTTCATCTAAGCACATGTGTACTGCATATCCCTGACCATAGGAGGGTTGCATTAGGTAGCCAACAACCAGTATAAAAGTTAGTTGGATCTCAACGTCTTCAATTCTTAAATGCCCATTTGGTGTCCACATACTACAACAAATTACATTAATGCTAAAGATGAAAGGTTAATGTTAATGGCGGACGTGTTCGTCACCAGAGCTAAACTAAAATTTAGGATATAAGTTTCCCATTTCTTGTTGTTAACGAATCAATAGTTCATAATCCACCGATATGGATAGTAAGCTATTGCATGTAGGGATGAGCACAGTTGTGTGCAATCCGACCGAAATTTCAAAGTTCGGTTTTTCCAAACGAAAATAGAAATTCTGTAATGTTCGGGTGTAGAAAATTTAAAAATACGAGTTTTCTTTGGGTTATACTGCGAACCTGAACAGAACCAAGAACCGCATAACTATATTTATTAATTTATACTTACATAAATACACCGCCCTGCTACTCAGTCCCAACGTGCCACATGCATGATGTGTGGGGATACACGAGAGTCGAAGCAGAGATTCTTTCCCCCCTCTCTCTCTATTATTTCTTTTGTTTCAGTGTCTATGTATAGCAATTCAAAAATATGCAATGGTATTCCATTCTGAAGACTGAAGTATCCGCATAATGGAATTTTTAAGGATATAAGCTTGTCTCTTTGCAGATCCAGAACTTGTGGAAAATTCAATTATTTGGATTGCATCATTCCTCTCATATCAGATCTCTTTATTATTTTCGAGCTTTTTTCAAAATTCTGGATTGTAAAGACCCAATTTTTTTGGGGATTTTTACGGTTCTAGATTGTAAAAATATGAGCTTTTTGATATTTTTGATGTTCTTAGAGAAAATTCAAAGAGTTTTTCTTTTAAAAATAGCTTTTTTTCACCTTCTAGCTTCCAAATCTTCATAGATATGGTCCCAATCGTCAATCTTATGGTAGTGAAATTATTTCTCTAAATCATATTAATATCACTTGTAGATCAAATTTTTTATCATATTTTGACGTGTGTTCCATGTTTGTTTGAATTGGAGTATCTTTTGATTAATATGTTGGATTTTGCATTTTTACAAACTGATGTTCCGTAGATCTGTGGTTAATTTGGAAAGACATGTAGTTGTTCATGTTTGAAGAGGTGATGATAAGTCAGTGGTGCTAGGGTTTGTGATGTAGTGACGGGATAGATTTTAAGGATTTGGTGGAGGATTTTGGAAAGAATTGACCAATTTAGGGTTTTGGACGGTGGATCTATGGTTTTCGTTGATGTGGGAAGGCGAGAATTGGTTCAATTGGAAGTGGCGAGGTCGTAAGAGTCTTTTGGGAGGGACGGCAGGGATTGCCAAGGTTGCACGCAGCGATGGCGGCAGTAGGGTTAGGTTAGGATTTTGTTGTCTTTTTGTGTGTGGATCTGAGATTGGAAAGAGCAAATATGGGATCTTCGGCTCGAATACCAAATTGATGTAGTACATGATAGATCTAGGGATTTTGATGGAGGAATTGTAAAAATTTAGTAGAAGAAAAGATAACTTAGGGTTTCTTGGCTTAAAATTTTTCATTGATTAATTCATTGATTCATTGATTGAAAATAAAACAAGTCTAGTGTCTTTTATAGGCGTTCAACTCAACACCTTCTCTATTCTCATCTGATGTGAGACAAAACTCTGAAACAATTAAAACTCTTAAAAATAAAGACTCCTAATAAATGAAAGGCTCATACTCTATATAGTTAAAAATAAAAAGTAATTTGACTCTAATTGGTCCCCATCAGTTTGAGGGTGGAGACTATGGTTTGCATGGTAGGAAAAAATTATATGATATTATTTATGTGATTTATTGTCTGTGGGTGCCTCAATTAAGTCATTAGCTTGATTTTGTTTATTGTTTGTTGCGCTCAAAATAGGTTTACGTGTCCTTTCATAACATTGTTGCGCTCAGTATTTTATCATATATTCTGGGCCTTAAGCACAAGAGTGAAAGGACCCAACTTAACCGACGGAACCAGAGTGAACTAAACCGACCGTTCCAACCTGGAAAAATCGGTTCAGTTCAAGTTCAGTTTTAAACCTGGTTCAGTTTGATTTCAGTTTTGCCAAAATCATGCAAAACCAACCGAACCGAATCAATACATTGAATGGCATGCATGTAATGAAACATGAATAATAGAACAGATTAGTCGCATGTGCTTGAAGCTTTAAATGAAAAGAGGACACAACATTAAATACTCAAAGTTCTATCTTGGGTGGTCCAAAAACCATTGCCCTATGGATCTTTATTTTAATATGACGTGGATTTCCATGTTCCTAAATCTTTAGTTTGTATACACACAGTTTGATTTATCAAATACGGAATTGTCGTTTTCACTATGTAATAAAAACAGCAGAATCCATATTGCATACCATAAGAAGCCAATATACCCTATACCATTGTAATTGCATGCCATGTGTTGCCTCATGTAGCACAGACATTTGTTGCATACAAAAATCAACAGAGACAGATTTAATGCAGGTGGCTATGCAACATTTGTGAATATAAATACAATAGAAACAATATTCAATCCATACCGGTACTAATATGGTATGCATGCATATAAACTCATTATCTTCTTCTTTTTTCTCTCCATCTTCATTCTGATCCAGCTCCTCCACAAATTTCTTTCCTTATTCCATTATTTCTCCCATGTTATCCATCTCGTTTGGACATTTCAAATTTTCGAACATGTTCCTCTAGGGCACCTAATTTGTGTCATCCTAATAGTAGCTCAGAGGCCAACCAGTCTAGTTGGGGCTGAAGCCACCTAAATTCAGGAGTATTGATTTCAACCCAACTCAAACAATAGCTACATTGCTAGGATATGATCAAGAACTTTATAGTGTATGTTATAGGGTATCACTTCAAGTGTCATGATACCAAACTATATTGTTTACCATTTCCGGCTCAAGTGGATGCTAAAACCCACAAGGTCAAACCATGTCCGGACGATACAAAAAATTCTATTCAAAATTGGTTTCCGGAGTTTCTTAAACTTGCAAATATGTTGGAAATACATTTCTTTACAGTTCATGCCATTTTCACATGTCACGAATGTCAATGTCAATGTAAATACAATCTCTTCAACAAGTCAGACATAAATATGATGCATCGGTGGTACAACATAACAAATCCATACTTGCATATTCACATGCATAGAATCAGATATATCTGCATGCTTATATGGCATATTAAATGCAAACTAGCATATTGCACATGCAAATCATAACAGATATTTAAGTGATACAGCGCATTGTTCCTTTTTCCTCAGTTCTTTCTCCCTGTAATTCACAATCAGTACATTTGAGCACTGAGCTGTAGCTTCTCGAAACCTCTATGTTTCATACCATTAAATGCGATCAACTTCAGAACATGCTGATAGTTTGCATGTACAATTGTGTTAGAAGAAGAATGTGAATAATAAAACCTCAAGAACAGCCAAACTTTTAGCTTTACTCGTGTTGAAGAATGCACGCACACATGCATTAATACAGCAGTTGCTTCAAAATATGTTAGCATGATTCAAGCAGGAAAATGTTACTCGAGTAAACATAATAATAGCAATAAATGGATGTAGATGCAGATGCAGATGCAGATGCAGATGCATATGCTTGGTTACTCACATGCATAGGCACAATCCCACGTGTGTGTGTGCGCGCACTTTTTCCCAATGGAAGTGGTAACGGTTGAGATGTAATATGCCTATCACCAGGTGGTTTATCTAGTTAAATGGATTTTTCTGTAAAATTACCCATGTTTGTACTATAAATAAGAGAACCTACGGAGAGGAGAACTATCTATTCTCCTAGTTTTTTTTTCAAATCCAGTCTCTGATTTCTTTGTGATATCAGAGCCCTAACCTAGATTAGCCCTAACAATAATATTAGAATTTTCAGAAGAAAAAAAATCTAATCGAACACCTCCACCACTTCTTCCAAACCCTAACCCACCAAAATCTTTCACCAAGCCACTCCACCGCCGTCCACCTTATCTAACCACAGACCAAAACCCCAACATCCCACATCAAATCGTAATCATCAAACCGATACTCTGTCCTCAAATTCACGATGTCATCAACCCTCCAATCACCTCATCAGCCACCCACGACCTCCAATCATCAATTCAGTTGTTAGTCCGATCACTCATGACCTCCAATCATCGATCTCATCACTGATCTGACTACTCATGACCACGATGTGGTAGATTTAATCCTTGTCAACTTTCTCCAACATCGAACATTGCTTTTTGACTGATCTCCAGCAATGTTAAGTTGCGCAACCATTGATCATATCATTCTTCATTTTCTTCTCCAGCATCTTTTTCTTTTCCGGCATCTTTTTCTTTTTCTCCTTTTGATTTCACTATTTCAATTTGAAACTGTGCATCAGGCTTTGTAATCCAAAAAAACAGTGAACTAAGTCTAAAGCAAAAAATACAATGCAGTATATTGTTATTATATAGAATAGTATACTATAGCAAATATAGTAAAAAATTGTTTCATTCTGAATTTTCATATGAATTAAGAAATATGTTTGGACGAGTTTTGAAGGTTTAGTTTATTTTGTTTGGCAACTGAAAGTTGGCATTTGATTGGTTTCATGTTTGGCGTTTGGCATTCTTTGGCATTTGGTTTGTGTCCATCATTGAGAGAAGTAGGGATGTGCTTAAATAGCAGATTCAAAGTTAAAGTTTAGATCATCTATAGCTCCTGATCTCCACAAAGGTTTCAGATTGAAAGCTTAAATGAACCAATAACAAATAGTACAAGTATTTGGTATAAACTCATCCAGAGGGCATATGAAAGGAATGCTATCTGCTAATGATCTTCCATCAAATAGTGAAACAAAATAGAAGTATGATGATACTCAGATAATGAGTCAGTTACTCAGTTACTGAACTTTATGAAGCATGAGATTCTATATACTGTGATTGAGCTCAATCACATAGAACTGTAAAGGAGATTTGGACATTGCTAAAGACTTTATATTTTGAAAAGAACAATCTTTTCAGAACTTATGACATAGCATAGTTGTTCAAAACAACAACAAAGAGTGAAGCTATTATCTCAACAATAAGCAGATTTTCACAAAAGCTATTATCTCAACAATAAGCAGATTTTCACAAGTTAAATAATGAGCAGAATTACATCATCTTAATCTCAACAGATGTGAAGAAAATAAAGGAGCAGAAAGAACATGGTCTTGGTATTCTTAGGGTGTTTACATCTAGCAGCACATCCTCAGATCATAGATGATAGCACTATACTTCTTTATCGGAGATTTTTCATACCTTGCCGTAGATTTTTCCAGAAAGCAGTTGGAGTCTTAAGACAATGAGTTTAGGGGAGAGATCGGTGTTGGCCACACAATGTAGCTTTCATATTACATGTGTATATTGAGGTGCTCGAGAAAAAGCAACCAGAGAAGGTAGAGCTGAGGGACGTATTGGTGTGTGTGGCAGTGGTAAAGAAGTGCCTGATTCTGGAGAGAAGGCATACCAAAGGTGAATGCATCAATCTAGAAGATAATCTGTGTTATTGCAAGAAGTTCGATCAAATAAAAGTCGCTTGTTCCAAACTTTAGAGTCTAAATGGGAGAAGGTTTGGAGAAAGCACTGCATACATGGCATCCTAAAAAGACTTCCCAATTTACGAATAGATATTTGACAACAGATATTTCAGAAGTTTTGTGAAACGCTTGCATTCATCCTCTACCACTGCAACTTTAATCAGACCATGTAAGACAACTGCATGCACTTCTATATCAAGTTTTTAAACTTGGTTGATAGATTCAGCAACTTTAATCAGACAATGTAAGACAACTGCATGCACTTCTATATCAAGTTTTTAAACTTGGTTGATAGATTCAGAAGACTTCGATCATATGATAGGTGAGTGGTTAGTCAGGTATAGTCTTTTTTATTTATTCATTTGTAGGAGGCATATGGTAACGCTAGCAATGGTTCCACATCTATCGTTGCATCTATTGGCTCTATTCATGATACTCCTTTCTTACCTTTGACATCTGTTTTGCATCTACTTAAATTTTCATTTATTCTATATTCGGTTAGTCAGTAACTTACTTGCCGATCAATGTCTTCTAGAAGATTGAAACAAAAAAGACGATTGACATAGGATTTTATCACCTAGATATAGAACTGAATCAGTGACCTGCTCTGGCATTACTTCCACAATTCATCACTCACTGCAAATTAGATCATCTATATCTTCAAATTTTAAAAGTTTTGCATCCTGAATTTGAAAATGTCAAGTATAAAGTACATGTTTTGTCAGTTAAGAAAATACCACAAAGTATCTTACCAACGAAAATACCACAAAGTATCTTGCCAACCACCAGTCAGCCTGCTCAGAAACCTTATAAGTTGGTCCATTCGGATGTCTAAAGACTATATCGTAGCGTGTCTAGGTTTGGATTTAGATATTATCACTGTAACAACTCATATTTTTCTGAAATTTTCAAACGTTTCACCCATATTTTTATAAAATATTTCCCCTTAATTACTTTGCCCTCTTTAACTCTTTTATTACTTTTAATCCTTTAGAGCCCAACTTACAATGCCCACTAACGGTTATCTTTCTTTGTCAAAACAAAAGCCTTCACTAATTCTCTCTTCAGATTCAATTTCACTGCCTCCTTTGGAGAAGCCCGCCAGCTCGATAACAAAACCCCTAAGCCCAATATCAAATAAATTAGGTCAAAGCCAAAACAGAAGTCTCCGACCTACTCTATTTTTTACCAGTCCATTTTCTCTCTCTCCCTTCGAGGGAAACCAAGCAACAACGGTTGTTTCCGCCTTCGATTTGAAGCCCAACCCGCCTCGAGCGAGAGCCAGCCGCCCATCTTACAGAAGAAAGCCCACCTCCCTTCGGTTCGGATCCCCCTTTCTCTCGCGGTCTGCAAACAGTGCCGACAACCCCCTCCTCAAATTCGAAACCTAGTCGCCGCATCTCCTCAGTTCGAAAACCCTAGCCGATCTCTTTACGCGGAGTCTCAGATCGATTCGAACTCTTTTACTCTTTTACGTATTTTCCCCTCTATTTATATTCGACTATTTCTAGGGTTTTTCCTGCGAAAATTCTCTTCTTTGTCTTCTCTAAAATCCTGATTTTGTTCTGGGTATTTCGGATTTCTTTTGAGCTTGAATTTTGGGGCTTTTGATCCCTTCGATTTCTTCGTCATTAAGGTAGATTATTTCTCCTCCAATTTTCAGTTTATTTTATAATTAAATTCCTCGTATTTATTTTGAGATTGGAATGGGACTTCGGTTGAGTTTGGGAGGTGATGATTCAAGGATTTTGAGGAATTTAGTTCTCCTTTGAAACTCGGCACTTTGGGAACCCTAGCGGCTCGCCACCATCTGTATTGTTTTCCCTTTGTTTTTGGGGTCGTGTTATCTCTTCGGTCAGCCGCCGAAGTTGAGGAATGTCGACGTTGCTTCTCGGTCATCGGGTGGTTCACAGTTAATTTCTCGATGGCACGTGTCGTCGTTTCCTTTCATGGCCTTGCCAAATTAGGCCCTATATGTGGGCCGTTCTTGGGTTCTTTCTTTGTCGACATGTGGCTTTTATATTTTTTTTGTTTGGGTTGTTGGGGTTGCGGGTCCTCTGCATTGCTGGGAAATTATTGTGGGGTTTGAGTTGCTGTTAATTATTGTGGACTTGCTGGGGTGTTGGGCCTCGATCTGATGATTCTGGATTCTCATGGGCTTTGCCTTGTATGGGTGATGTGATCTTGGGTTGGTTTGTATGGGCTTGTGGCTAATCATTGTTCCTTGTTCCTTGCTTGAACGGCGGTAGGCTCCTCCGTGCTGGTAGGCCTTAGAACTATTTATGGGTGCCAATGTGAATCTAATCCCATCGTATTCTTTGAAATTATTTAATTTCACAAATTTCAAGTTTATTTTGATTGTTTGGTTTAAGTATAAAATTAATTGTTAAAAAGAATTTGACACGTCCTCCTGTGAATAGAGTTTGACATGTAATGATGAACTTGATCTCTGATCTTTAAAGTGTATATTTTTAGGGTTTGCGTACACTGAAACGGCTATAAATGTTCTTGTCATATCATCAAACACTCTTTTGTGTATGTAGGGTATGTTGATGTCAAATTCGTCGAGTCTCAACCATACTTCACTTAACTAAGAGATACTGACCAGCCATTAAACACTAATATTGTGATAGATTCTAGGGTTTGTTTGTGAGGAAACGGGGATTTGAGAGAAGAAATCAAGAGAAAGAGAGATATTTATATATATATTTCAGATCTGAACCAAAACAAGATAAGCCCCCCAATTCGAGATGGGGAGATCTCCTAACTTTCTATTCGAGGCGAAAGTCTAATCCTCCCAAGAAGACACCTTCATCTAGGGTTTACAATCGCAAAATAAACATGAAAAGAGCCCCATTAGGGCCGGCCATGGCTATAACCCCCCAAAATGCCCATTTTACACAAAAGCCCCCCTAATACTCAAAATTGCATAAAACATTCCAAAAATTAGGAATCAGCACCATGTCTCCTCCGCCTATAAATAATAATCGTATCATTACTCCCACAAAAGAGCCACCTTGTCCTCAAGGTAGAATTCTAGGAACTGCTGGCGAAAAACCTCACGAAACTCCCACGAAGCATCATAATTGGGCAAGCCGTGTCATCTGATGAGCACCTCCTGAACTCCAGTTGCACTCTGACGAACACCCTTCACCTCATGTGGCTCTAGTAATACCTCCATGTCATGAGTAGGTGGCAAGGTGTGGTCCCCAATAGCAAGTCGTAACTGGGACATGTGGAACACATGGTGGATGGTGGACGTAGTCGGCAGCTATAGGCGATGGGCCACCTTTCCAATCTTGGACAACACCTCAAAAGGACCATAATAGCAAACCGCCAGCTTCTCGTTGCTCCTAGCGACACTGTCTTCTGTTTGTACGGTTGCAGCTTAAGATACACCATATCGCCCACCTCAAATGCACATCTCTCCTGTGTATGTCAGCAATGGTCTTCGTGATCTGAAACAAGTGTCGCTTCAGCTCCTCCAACATCCTATCCCTCTCCTCCAAATGCTCATCCACCTGAGAAACAGGAGTCACACCACGGCTATAGCCTATAGTGTATTAGATGGGGATGATCACGCCCGTAAAGGATGCGAAAAGGTGTACTCTGCCGCTAAGTGGTAGACCGTATTGTACCAGTATTCTGCCCATGTCAACCATTTAGCACACTGCTTCGGTGACTACAATGCAAAACATCTCAAATAGGTCTCTACACTCCTGTTCACCACCTTCGTCTGACTATCTGTCTGTGGGTGGTAGGCAGTGCTCCTCCTCAAAGTGGTCACATGCACCTTGAACAGCTCCCGCCAGAAACTACTCAAAAAGACCTTGTCTCGATTGGATACAATAGAGGCCGAAAACCCATGTAGTCGCACTACCTCCTTCATGAAAGCTGCAGCTACAGTCACTGCTGTGTAGGAGTGTCGTAGGGGAATGAAGTGGGCAAACTTGATGAGGCGGTCCACCACAACAAATATGACAGTGAAGCCCTCTGATCTCGACAGCCCTGAATAAAATCCATACTAATGTCCTCACAGCCCCTCTCTGGCAAGGCTATGGGCTGAAGTAGCCCTACGGAGCCATTGCCAAATATTCGTGACGCTGGCAGACGTCACATTCAGCTACTAGATGTGTGAAGCCCCTCTTCATCCCTGGCCAGTACAACTCTCTGGCCATCTTCAAGTGGGTCTATTGCACCCCCGAGTGACCCCCTACCGAGCTAACATGGAACTCCTGAAAAATCACCGGTATATAGGAAGATCCCCGCGGTATCACCAACCGCCCCTGGTACAACAGCCGCTGATCCCTCAGTGTATACCTTGGATGCTCTGTAGACCCATGCTGCAAGGCCTCGCGTATCCCTACCAGCTCCTCATCAGCCTCTATCTCGCACACCAGAGGCTCCAATCTAACAAAACCAGCAAGAAATCGCCGCCACCTCTGCAATCTCCTCTCTGCGAGACAAGTCATCCGCTGCCTTGTTCTCCAAGCCATGCATGTACTGAATCTCGAACTGATAGTGCACCAACTTGGAGAGCCACTTCTGATGCTCCTCTGTAACCATGCACTGCTCCAGAAGGTACTTCAGGCTCCGCTGATCGGTCTGTACCACAAACTTTCTCCCCAACAAGGTCGTCACTTCTATATCGATAGTACTATTGCCATCAGCCCCCTCTCATATACAGACTTCAGTCGTGCTCGAGCTGACAGCACCTGGCTAAAGTAGGCAACTGGTCGCTGATCCTGCATCAAACCCGCCCCAGCCCATATCCGAACGCATCTGTCTCCACCACAAATGGTTTGCTGAAATCGGGTAAGGCTAGCACGAGCACGGTCGTCATCGCCTGCTTCAAGGCATCAAATGCCCTAGTCGCCTCATCTCCCAAATGGAAGTTGTCCTTAAGTTGCTCAGTCAACGACCAAGCTATCGTATTGTACCCCTGGACAAACTTCTGATATTGCCCTGTCAAGCCTAAGAATCCCAGTATGCCCCGCAATGTCGTGGGACGTGGCCACTCCAACATAGCAGAAATCTTCGACTCATCTGCCGCCACCTCCGCTGCTGAAGCTGTGTCCCAAATATTCCACTGGATCCTGCTCGAAGAGGCACTTCTTTCAGTTCGCATATAGATGATGCTCCTGCAACTCCTGCAGCACCACCTACAAGTGCCTCACATACTCCTCCAGAGTATGGCTGTAAATCAACGTCATCAAAGAAAACCAGCACAAACCTCCGTAAGTAGGAGCGGAAAACCTTGTTCATCAAGGCCTTGAATGTCGCAGGGGCATTCGTCAAGCCAAACGGCATGACGAAAAACTCAGTATCCCTTATGCGTCCTAAACGCCGTCTTGGGGAGGATCATCATGCGAATTTGATGGCACCCAGATTTCAAATCTATCTTCGAAAAAAATAGTGGCCACATGCAGCTCATCTAACAGCTCATCAATCACCGGGATCAAGAATTTATCTGGGACGGTCTCCTTATTCAAGGCCCGGTAGTCTACACAGAAACGCCAGATGCCATCCTTCTTCACAAGCAAGATCGGGCTAGAAAATGGGCTCACGCTCGGTTGGATCACCCCTGCCTGTAACATCTCCCCCACCATCCTCTCAATTTCGTCCTTCTGCACCTGGAGATATCGGTAGGGCCGCACACTAATAGGGAAAACTCCTTCCCTCGATACAACAGCGTGCTCATGGTCTCATGGCGGTGGAAGACCAGGGGTCTGAAAAACCCCCTCAAACTGGCTGCGCAACTCCCCCAACTTTGGAGCCAACTCCTGCTCTCCCCGCTCATCGTTCTCCTCTAAAAACAGGCCCTGAAACTCCACCAAGAATCCTCCCCCGCCACCTGAAATGCTCTAGTCATGGCTCTATAGAACACTCGGGACCGGCATAAACTGGGGTCGCCATGAGGAACTACGGTCCGTCCTCCCTCTTGATACTCCAGCCTGAGTAGCCCCCAATTGGTTTTCGTATCTTCGAGTGTCTGCAGTCACTTCATCCCCAGGATGGTATCTGTACTCCCCAACTCCAACGGAAGGAAGTCGGACATGATCTTTACCTCCTGGATAGTAGGAGTAACCATCTACATATGTTACTGCTCTGTGTCACCTGCCATGTCCCCAGTACCACTCCAAAGCTGCATACGTCACTGATCCCTAGCCTCAGCCTCTCCACCAGATGACGATAGATGAAATTGTGGGTAGCACCATTATCGACCAACATCGTCATCTCCAACTCTACAATCTGCCCAAGCAACTTCATGGTGTGGTTCGTAGTGAACCCCACAACGGAGCTAAGAGACACCTCCGCCAGGTCCATATGTGGGTGCTCCTGATCTTCCTCATCATCAGCCTCCAACTCTACCCATTCCTCTCCGTCTTCTTCGTCAGCCACTATCAGTATCTGCAGCCTACGATCGCCACACTGGTGCCTAGGAGAACTTCTCATCATATTTGAAACACAACCCCTTGGCTCTCTTCTCCCAGATCTCCGCCTACGTCATCCGTTATATATGCCCCCTAGTCGTGTCTCGGCCCCTCCTTGCTGACTCATGTCTGCATAGCTAGTGCTCCCGCAACTGCCTTCGGCCCTCCAGAAGGTGCCTGCCCCCGAAAAGAGGATCCTCCCCAAGGCACGCGAGCCTTCCTCTCCTGGTCCAACCTACCTTCCACAATCCTTACCAAACTCATTCAAGCTCGCAGACTTGTCGGCCTATAGGCCCTCACCTCTGACCTGATAGTCAGCTTCAACCCCTTCATGAAGTTTCCCTCCAGTGACTCTCCTGACACCCCACTGATCCGACTCATCAACATCTCAAATTTCTTGATGTAATCACTCACAGCCCCGTCCTGCCTCACAGTGCATACAACCTCTCAAAAGCAGTGCCTGCATGTACCTCTCCAAAACGCTCCATCAAGAATGCCGTAAACTCCTCTCACGTGTGGAAAGGCCGGTCCTGCTGAGTCCACCTATACCAAGACAACGCCTCTTCCTCCAAGCAGACCCCAACAGCCCTCAGCCACTCCTCTGCTATCATGGATATCTCAAAGTACCTCTCTACACGGTACAGCCACGAATCTGGATCCTCCCCCTCGAAAATGGGCATCTTCAGCTTCCTGACCCGGTTTTCCGCAGAAACCCCTAATGGAGCTGCTCTTCCCCGTTGATAGTCATGTTGTCGATGTGGTAAATGTCGTGGTACTCTGTACACATGGTCTCTCCGTCTCCCATTCCTTACGCCGCCACCCCAATCAGCTCATCCATCTCTGTAGTACTCTCGATCATCATCCGGGTACCATTTATGGCCCTCAAGCTCCGCCTCGCGCTCCCGGGGTCCACCATCGTAAAAATCAGCTCCACATTCCTCCTGAATATCATCAAAACCCTTGACATCGCCCCTTGCTAGCCGTACCTCCCCAAAGGGCCACCGGAAGCTCCATGGGTTGTCGGCGTCCCGGCTCCTGAAGTCGGCAGGGCCGCCAAGGGCCCAAAATGCCCCTGGCGGTTCGCCGAAGCCCTCGCATGAGGCAAACGAGCCGACAGGGCCATCGTCGGGCCCTGGCGGTTCGCCGGAGGCCCACACAGGCCTTGGCGGGCTTGCGAGGGCTCGGCAAAGCCCTGGCGAGCCGCCAGGGCTCTGCGCACCCCCCGGTAAACCGCCAAGGGTTCGCAAGATGCCTGGCGGTTTGCCGGGGGTGAGCAGTCCCCTGACGGCCTCCGATGCACGCATTTGCCTCCTCTTTCGCTCCTCGGGCCTCCGTAGATCTCTAGTACTGCTCCCTTGCCCTCTTGGAAGTCAAAATCTTCGTCATCCGTCACTTGATCCACATCCGAAAGGAGTCCCCTCACACAAAGGATCCATTTTCTCATTCCCCTTCACTAAAGTCCTCGCCTTCTTCTCTAAATCTTAAGTTTCGATCTTTTTTGGACCCCTCTGTCGCTACAAAGCATCGATTTTCAGATTTGTTTGCCCCAAAGCCTCCATAAGTTAAGAAAATCTCTGATCCATCTCACCCATTTGTTCTTCTACCATCTTTGATAGTCCTTGGATGGCTCCGTCCACTTTCTCTTCCAACACCTCCATCTTATCATTTGCTCTTGTGGTCGCCATGGATCGACTGCTCTGATACCAATTTGATAGATTCTAGGGTTTGTGGGGAAATAGGGATTTGAAAGGAGAAATCAAGAGCAAAAGAGATATTTTTATATATATTTCAGATCTGAACCAAAACAAGATAAGCCCGATTCGAGATGGTGAGATCTCCTAACTTTCTATTCGAGGCAAAAGTCTACTCCTCCCAAGAAGACACCTTCATCTAGGGTTTACAATCGCAAAATAAGTATGAAAAGAGCCCCATTAGGGCCGGACATGGCTATAACCCCCCAAAATACCCCTTTTACACAAAACCCCCCTAACACTCAAACTTGCATAGAACATTCGAGGAATTACGAATCAGCCCCACGTCTCCTCCGCATATAAGTAATAACTAGTCATAACACATGCCCGTAGGGCACATTGAAGATTGTCTCCCGGGTGCGAAACCGAGGGGACTCCGGTTCACAGGCGAAATGGCGACGTGGCAGTCGTCTTCCGAGCGCAAGAACGACGGGGACAATCGTCTTCCGGACGCAATACTGACGGCGAAAAGAAACACGGGGTTAGTCGTCGCAGGGGCACAAAAGCGGAAAAAGAGCAATTGGAAATCCGTAAATATGTGGACGATGAGGGATCTTTTGGTTTTATGAAAAAATAATGGCAAACTTGCAAATAAGGGGAATGTGGTGGGCTTTTGTTTGGTGGTTCCACCAAAACACCCAACTCCATATCCAACCACTCACCCAAACTCCATTGGGCCCCCAGTCTCCCAAACATTTTGTCCTGGTCATATTTTGATGACATGTAGGACAAAGGTTCAAAAAAAGTCCTCATTTGTAAAATAGATTGTATCATATTGATGATGAGTTTTCACTTTATATGTTACATCAAAAAAGTCTGTGATTACACAAATATATCAATGGAGGAAAATGACCAGAACTCAGCTCTTAGTGCTGCTGCATCCTCACCTCAAGACTATGCGACATCTTCCTCCTTGGATCATACCCCTGAAATCTCTACACAAGTGAAGGTGAGTTGGTTTCCAATTTAGATATTTTGATAGCTTGTAAAAAATACTTGTTTTTGCGTAACACATCCTCTTTCCAAACATATATTTTATGTTTATCTTTCTTAACCATGCATAGCTTTTTTCTCCTTCATTGATTCTCACAAAACTCCCAATTCTATTTTAAAAGTTTTTCACATCCAAATTGACGTGTCGCAATATTAGACGAAATGAATGCATTAAGCTTAATGAAACTTTGGATATTGTATCCACTCTACCGGACAAGAAGGTGGTTAGTTGCAAATGTGTATATACTGTGAAATTTTTTGCCTGATTGAAGCGCTTGGATGTTTCGTTCTCTTTTAAGATATCCAGTCTAAAATCCAAGTATAAAGCTAGGAAGAATACCACTATGAGTTGTTATGGATCTTCAGTTGCTTTTTGATTTGTGCTTCGTAACACCTTGCATATGAGGTTGTATTGTGATAATAAGGCTGCTATATATATCGCAGCATATCAGATTAAGAAATTAACCGGTAAAGCCTTTGGAAGGATAGAGTGATTAGTATTTGTGACATCCGGTGCTTGAGTGATATCTATGCTCCAACTTGATAGGAAATGTTAAGATGTAATATACGTATCATGGGAGCTATTATGCAAAAGGTTACATGAACTTTTTTGTAAAGTTACCAATATGTGTACTAATAAGAGTACCTAGGGAAAGGAGTACTATCTAATTCTCCCTAGCCTTTCACAAATTCGGTCCCTAATTTCTTCAGTAACCAAAAAGAACATGAATAACAAAATAACAATCAAACTCCATTATCAATACATAGGCATGATTGTACGGAGTCTATGGGGTCTTGCTCAAGCAGATAAATTCATGAAAACAATCAACATAACCATTAAGCAATGCCCAGCATGGATGAAAGGGATGTCAACAGAAGAATCCCCCAAGGAAGAAAGGGATGAGAAGAAAGATACCAACCATTTGACTACCCAAACCAACAAGTAATGGCCACATGCATACACATGTGTGTGCACACATGCACAAACACTGTATATAAGCTCTATCTTAGTTCCTAAATAAAATATGTCAACTAAATATCATCATTATGCCCCCATAATCGCTTGAACTTCGACGTTCTAATATGTGTAGTCCTTGCTACAAATAAGGGTGCCAACGTATACCGCAATTTTTAGAAGGCTTAATTAATTTGACACCAAACAGAAACAGATCCAACTATCTTCATATCTGCCCTTCCATTCCTTCGTTTGCTCATGAATCCCTATGTGACATCGCCAGCTAGAAAGCAAGGCTCTACACGCATAATATAACTGTTGCTTTTTCCGTATAAACCTCATGTACAATGCCCACCTTGATTGCAGTTTAATGTAGTGCATATTTAGTCCTTTCACATAAAATTTGCATGTGTCTCTTGAATATACACTAGTTTCACCCAAAAGCTTGGACATATCAATCATATATATGCACCATGTAAATAGAATATATATGTTCATCCAAAGATTTGTTGTGTGCATTGGGTGTCAAACAATCTAGTCATTGTCGCTGGCAGTTAATATACATGAAAAATAGACAGATGTAGAGAGATCGGTAGTTATAAGGTGCATCATGTGGACTAATAGGATGGTGTAACAAGAGGAATGCCCTTAGCCTAGCATGTAACCAACAGATGCATTGGCAAGCCATTGATCCTCATAGAGTCTCCCTCTCCCTGCATTTTAAGCTCAATCTTAAACATTATGTATCTCTATTCATCACTGGCTTTGTAAGTTGTCGGTGCGTAAGATGTTTACTTTGTAGCTTTCTCAGGTGTGCAATGTAGCACACAGAATAATAGGAAGGCTAAGTTTTCTTCCAATTGAATGGGCAATGTTATAGATCTAGACTTTTTATGTGTTTTGGACCCATTAGGGGCATTTTGGACACATTAGGGGCGTTTTGGAAATTTTCGGATTTTTAAGGGTGTTTTGGAAATTTTGGGTTTTCCTGTAATTTTCCTTATTTATTCCTTATTTCTGAGCTCTATTTATGTGTGTGAGGGGTTGAGGGATTTATTAGGCTTATTTTGAGAGAATATTGATATTAGATGTGAGATTATCCCTCGTTCATCGGAAGAGTGCGGACGTCCTCCTTCAATTGGTCTTGGGAGGGTGATGACCCCTATAATTGTGAGCAATGCATCTTTTTATTTCAGTTTTTATCTAATAATAATAAAAATCAGATCTTGTTTGGTTCCTATCAATTTGGTATCATGATAAATCTGGACTTTTTATGTGTTTCGGTCCCATTGGGGGCGTTTTGGGAATTTTAAGATTTTTAGGGGCGTTTTGGAAAATTTCAATCTTTTGGGGTTTTTTTGTAATTTTCCGTATTTCTAAACTCTATTTATAGGTGGGAGGGATTGAGGGATTTATTCGGCTTATTTTGATAGAATATTGATATTAGAGGTGAGATTATCCCTCGTTCTTCGGAGAGTGCGGACGTCTTCTTCAATTGGCATCTTGGGAGGGTGATCACCCCTATAATTGTGATCCATGTATCTTTTTATTTCAGGTTTTATCTAATAAAAATCAGATCTTGTTTGGTTCCTATCAATTTAGTATCAGAGCATCAAGTTCCTGATGACAGAAACTAGGGAAGATTCGTATCACACGTAGATGGAGCGAATCATGCAAAACCCTAGTGCAAATATTACAACAAATTGATCAACTTGTTGCGGTTAAGCAATCCGACTGGGTCGAAAACCTTTGCTTAGGGCAACAAAAGTCAAACCTAAGAGTGGCAAAAATTTCAGATTTGGACAGATCTGGGGCTAAAAGCGACGGCTTTGGCAGAAAAGAAAGAAAAGAAATTTTGGAAGCAACTCTTTCGGGAGTTGAGGGAAGCCATTGAGGAAGAAGAAACCGAGGAAGCGACGGCGGAGGCAAGAAAAAATGTGGAACTTCCAGATCTGAAGGAGACGAAGAACGGCGCAGATCCGAAGTACACGAGCCTCGGCTACCTAGATCTGTCGTCGACAGGGGACACCGAACACGCGATGGCCTCCCCCTTGGTCGCCGAAGCACCGGTGACCCGGGGGCCCCCACGAGTCAGGTGAGCCCCAAGAACGCAGCGACCCCGGCAGGCCCCAGAGGGTCGCCGCAGCTCCGACGAGCCCCAAAGGTCATCTATGGTGCCTTCGACCCACCTGAGAGCAACTGCGTGGGTTTTCGAGCATCATCGGCGCCACCGCCTGCGATATTGTGGACCGCCGCCACCACTCATGTCTGCGCCCAGTGGAGACGAACCCAACAGACCCACCCTTGCAGCCATCGACCGCTGGCACCACCGAAAAACCCTACGAAAAATAGCGACGAGGTTTTTCGAGCATCGCCGATGGCACCACCGGCTAAATTTCGGACCACCACCACTACCATCTGATGCGCCCGACCGCGACAAGCACAGGGGACAAAGGAAAGGATCGCCGGTAATGGCCGCCTAAATCGTTGTAAAATGTGATCGGCACCGGCGAGCTGCTCCCGAGTCGCACCCAACGGCTCGAGCCGGCTAAGCCGAGCCGACGGCCCAAGCTGATGAACAATGAGCTGCGGCATTTTCTTGTGATTTCTGGGCGAATTTCGATGAATTTTCTATGGCTTCCAAATTTTGACGATTTCAGGTCCGTTTGGAGTCCAAATTCAGAGCAGAAAGCGACACTGCTTAGAAGACTCGGCTGCAGATGCACTACCACTCCCGGGACAACTTTTCAAGGAGAACGAAGCCCATGGATGGCCTTTTGACCCGGACGGTAATATGCAACCCAGTAGGAGTAGGGCCACTGTAGACTTCATGCACCACCTTGAGGACAATGTGATTTTTCGGGGACAATGTAATGATAGATCTGGACTTTTTATGCGTTTTGGGCCCATTTGGGGAGTTTTGAAAATTTTCGAATTTTTAAGGACTTTTTGGAAATTTTCAGTCTTTTTGGCTTTTTCTGTAATTTTTATTATTTCTATAAACTCTATTTATAGGTGGGAGGGGTTGAGGGATTTATTAGGTTTATTTTGAGATAATATTGACATTAGAGATGAGATTATCCCTTTTTTTCGGGAGAGTGTAGACGTCTTCTTCAATTGGCGTCTTGGGAGGGTGATCGCCAAGTGATCAATGTATCTTTTTATTTCGTTTTTATCTAATAAAAATCAGATCTTGTTTGGTTCCTATCACAAGGCTTCCATGAAGGTTTAAGAATCAAATAATGTGCCACTTTCGGTAGAAATATGCATTTGACTATTTTCAGTACAGCTAGGTATCATATGTAAGTCTATTGCTAAATTTAAACACTCAACACATGTCCATGTGTTGGCATGTAAGTTGTGAAATGATGAAGATTAGATTTAAGAAAGAGAACATAAGAGGATGAATAAAAATAGTGATAAATGAGCATATGTACTAAAGGTTTCTGGAAGCTTCACAGTATATGAAAAAGAGTCTAGCAATGAAATTTTAACAACAAAGAAGTAATGGACTAGGTTTTTGAGTAACTGCAGAAGTCAAATAGAAAGGGATGCATTTATGTATTACTACATGTTTACCAGCAGTGTTAAATGAATACTTCAACCTTAAGCCCAAAAGCTATATATCAGACATGATACTTCTATTTTGAATATTCCTTTAATAATTTACTTAAGTGTCAACATGTCAAGCTGCCCCAGTGTCACTGTGTTCGTGTCCATGCAACATAGACACTAGCCCATCATAACAATCAATAACATGATACTAAAAAGTCAACTAACTCATGGAAAGGCTTGTCTCTACATAGAATCTACAGCACGAACACTGTGACTAGACACATTGGTGCAAATACAAAAATCAAAGAACAAAGGGCAAAACTAAGCCAATGCAAAGCATATTTTGTTGCACATGCCACGAACAACGAATGAGAATCTATGTTATAGCATGAGGGAGAAAGACATTAAACGCATCAAATGAAATGTGATGCAGTTAAGAACCATACCATTCGGAATATCCTTAAAAGGGGTTCCGCGTCCCTACAAATAAGAAAGTAACAAAATTGAATATCATAAAGCCAATAGTAAATAATAAATATATTATAGTAATACAAAATAAAAGTGGCATGCAATAGGCACCTTTTCTATCACAACACCCTTTTTTGGTTCTTTTTCAATGACTTCCACCAGTCTCTCCACAGTTTTTCTCTCACGCACAGGACGTTCGGTAAAAAGTGGTGGAGAACTTAATGGCTCCTTGACTTTTTTAATCCCCTCGTTCTTCTCATTTGCTTCTCCGGCCTTCTTCTCTCCCTCTTTCTTCTCCTTTTCTTCCCCTTTCTCACTGGCCTTTCGCCCACTCCTAGACCTCTTCTTCTTTGACACGTCTACCTTCTTATCTACATCGGCATCCTTCTCAGTATTCCCACTATCCTCTTTTTCCTGTGTATCATCCGTCTCCCCCAATTTTACCACATCACCTTTTACTCCTCCTTTTGTATCCATTCTCTCGTCTTTTACATCTTCAGCTTCTGCCATTTCCACATCGTCAATTTCCTTTTCAGCTTTTCCTTCTTCCTTGTCTTCAACTTTTTTCTCGGTATCCATCTTGCCATTCATATCCTTCTTCACTACTGGACCTTCTTTTTCTCCCAACTCTCTAATATCTTCCATGACATGTTCTTCTTCCTTATTCTTCACCTTTTCCACACCTATATTCTCTTCCACTTTCTTCGTATCTTTCTCTTCATTAATGTCTTTCCCGCTATTTATTTCTTCCTCTTCCTTTGTTTCTTCCATACCATTCCTTCCTTCCGCACCGTTCTTCTCTGCCCCCTCCTTCATTTCTTTCTCACTTTTCTTTTCATTCACATCATCCTCGGCACCATTCTTTTCTTTCCCATCTTCTATTTCTTCCACAGCACGGTCACCCTCCAAATTCTTCATCTCTTCCACGACATTATTTTCTTTTGTAACCTTCAGTTCTTCAACATCTGTATTTTCATCCCCAGGCTTATCCATGGGAACAGCCTCTATACCAGAATCCTCCGTTGGACAGGGCCCATTTGCCTTTGCAGTTGCCTCGACTTGGGGTTTTAGGTCAGGTTCCGTCATTTTGACTACAGGACTACACCAGAATATGACGCTTGAACTGTATGGAAAACAATTTGATAATGCAACACCTGGAACCACGGACAGCAAAAGAGTTAACAACAACACAATACTCATTCAAATTGAATGAAGGTAAAAATCTGATATTTTTCCTAAACTGCATACAGCATAACAAAGTAGAATCACAATGCGCAGAAGTTTCACAAGTGAACAAGATGATTGGGAAAAAAATCCATACTTTCACTGTATATAACCTTCGGTAGCTAAAACATTTGCAAAACAAATAGGAAAAAGAAAAATTTGAACACTCCAAGCGATATTTACCTACTAAATAGAGACAAGTATTACAAAAAGACTTAGGCTGTGTGATCCCGCGTGTACACTGACGCCCTAGAGGCCAAGAAACTGCTGGAGAACTACTAACACATATAACAACAGAGCTCAAAGCTGCAAAATTTAGAAACCCTAACAAGAGGAACAAGCAGCTGCAGCTTAAAAACGATGGTACCAAATCGAAATTTCAAACAAAATAGGCATTAAATCGAAAGAAATTTGATTGCTTACTGGAGATCTTGGACAAATTCAAGACATTTTCGCAGCTATGTTCTCTCTCCTGTGTCCCGACCGAGCGACGCTACACAGTTACACTCCTCGAAGCAACGAAACTAAAACTAAAGGCGGTCCTTCTATTTTCTTTTCTGTTTATTATTTCATATGTTTGTAAGGAATAATTTTATACTCCGGACCTCAAATTTGAATTTCAATAGGGTTTAATTAATTAAGTTCTCTGGTGGGATTTTAATCTACGGATCGGATTGATAGATTCCGGCTCCCGAGAGAAGGTATAAAGTAACCGTGAACTAACTACGTGGCAGACGCGCAGTGGTGATCAGAACGTCAAAATGTGGGGCCAACGTGAAAGTAGTGCGGATGAGATGGGAGGAGGCATCTTTTCATCGCACGGTCGATGGCCATTCATCTGTTTTGACGGCTGAGATGTAAATTCTGCTGCCAGTTACTCGGGTTGTAAAGTTGCGACCACGTGGCATTAGGAGCATCATCGCCACGTTGGATCATACGATTGCAAGAATAATACATCAAGCACATTAATTAATGCAGTTTTAGGGCCTGTTCTTTTGTCAAGAATATGGGTGGGAATGGGAATAGGGACATTATTCCTGCACTATTCACCCTATTCCAAGTTTGTATTCCAAGTGGTTGTTCTTTTAGACGTGGAATAGAATCCTACGTGGCAATTCCAATTTGGTAATGATGACTACTTTTCTATTCCAAGATTTTTGCTTGGAATACAGTGGAATCCTTGGGAATGGTGGGCCCCAATCTCTCATCTCTCTATCCTCTCCTCCAACTCATCCCATTTCCACTTTTTCATTCAAACTCTTCAATCCCAAAATAAAACAAGAATAGAGAGTGGACCCCACTTTCTATTCCAAACCCTCATTCCATACTCTATTCCAACCAAAAAAACACAAAACTATATTTTCTCTCTCATAGGAATACTACTTTTCACTCTATTCCATTTTTCCTATTCCTGGAAAAGAACATGCCCTTATTTGAAGGGCACTAGTTCTCTATAATTAAAAAAATGAACAATTTTAGTTTCCGATGTACCAGAGAAAAAGAAAAATGTTGTGAATGGAAATAACCGGAGTCGGTTAGGATTGCGGGTATCTTTGAGATACACACATATCAATGTATTCTATCTTTGTACTCTCCTACCATGCCTATAAATAAAAGGCTGGGGGTTCCTCCCCCAGTAGTTGATTCATAACACGTTATCAGCACGAGTCTCTAAAAAATTTTTTTCCTTCCCATAAAATTTTTTCCGTTCGTTGCAAAGGCGAAGGCGAAGGCGAGACGGGAGATCCACAAACGCGGTGCAAGGCTTCCTCAATCGAGCGTCGTCATCCGCGTAGGGCTTCGAGCAAACGTCGCTATATCCGGAGGACGGATATAGAGGTAAAAACTCTAAAAACAATGTTTTTAATCATACGTATGATTGCCCCTCCCCTAGATCTCGCAAGATCGTCATGGGGATTCATCGTCGCCTTGAAAACGACGGATTTTTCATCCCAAAAACCAATTTTTTAAGGGGTTTTTGGATTTTTTTTTTAACCCAAACCCTAAATCAACCCCGCCGGCGGCCTCGCCCCCCCCCCCCCCCCCCCCCCCCTCGCCGCCACGCCGTCCCCCCCCAAAGAAGGGGGGCGGCAGCCGCCACACACCCCCCCCCTGCAGGGGGCGGCGGCGGCGGCGGCCCCCCCTCTGCCGCTGCCCTCCCCTGCAGGGGGGCCGCCGCCGCCGCTCCCCCTGCAGGGGCGGCGGCGGCCCCCGAGGCCGCCCCCCCCTCTGCCGGAGGGGGGCGGCCACCGCCGCGCCCCCATGCAGAGGGGGGAGGCGGCCCCGTGCCCGCCGCGCCCCCCCGCAGAGGGGGGCGGCCCCCCTGGCCGCGCCCCCCTCTGCTGGGGGGCGGCCCCGCCGCTCCCCCCCGCAGAGGGGGGCGGCGGCCCTCCCACGGCCGCGCCCCCCGGCAGGGGGGCGGCGGCCCTCCCACGGCCGCGCCCCCCGGCAGGGGGGCGGCGGCCCACCTGCAGCCGCGCCCCCCCCGGCAAGGGGGGCGGCGGCCCACCTGCGGCCGCGCCCCCCCTGCCGGGGGCGGCGCCACCGCCGCTGCTATGGTAAACCCTAGCAGCCAAAAAAAAGTAAGTCTGTGGGCCTGAAGCCCACAGAACTGCTGCGGGCCTCAGGCCCACAGTCAGATTTCAAAAAAAAAGTAAGTTTGTGGGCCTGAAGCCCACAGACCTGCTGCGGGCCTCAGGCCCACAGTCAGATTTCACAAAAAATGGGGGAGGCAAAGGGCTATAAACTCGCCTCAAAAGGCAACTTGTTAGCCTAAAAAATTAATTTGAAATGGGGATTCAAAGGCAAAATATTCGTGAAAAATCACGGTATACTACGGGACAAATATCGGGCAGGAAAGGACTATTTGGGGACTTTTGGGGGGGCTTTTGGGATGATGAGGGAAACTTTTTCCTCTGACAAAGAAAATGTTTATTTTGGGCTCTTAATCAATTTAATTGATTAAACCCATTTACTTTACAACCTTTGCATTGTAATGATTTTTTCTGCAAAAATCATATTTACATGCTTTGCATCTCTAGTATATTCTATTGGATATTATATGCGTGGTTGTGCATTGTATTTAAAACTTAATAATTAGGAAGATCCTGCGACCGCTCTGCCGTTAGTAACCTAACCTAACGGTGTATGACGTTGCCCAGTGGTCCAATAATTATTAAGTGATTAAATTATTTATCCATCTCTGCGAATATTTGATGCATGTGATGAAAATGTCTGATGAAAATGTTGATGAGCACAATATTTCAGCATGAATTGCTAAATGTGGTTTTTGGATCGGCCGTTTAGTCCCACAGTTCATTTCCCGCACTTTCCTTTTATTTTTGAGAGAAATTGTAGTGAGGAATTTATGTAAATGTCAAAGAAAGAAGACCAACTTCCATGGAGACGGAGGCCACACTTGAAGATGGATATATCATATGGGACCCACGGGGTTTCCAAAGTTGTATTTTCATTTTCTTTAAGCTGCAAATTTGTATAATTTGGACTGTGGACTTTTTTGGACTCTTTCTTGTGGGACTGGCCGATCCACACATTTAGCTTTTCGTTAAATATTGCCTCCGCATGAAAATGTTTTCTCTGATTAATTATTAATTCATGCATGTTTGTGCTCTGCTAGATAAATGGCTAATATTGCAAGCGTTAATTTCGAAGTACTGGAAACATCAGGTAGAAACTATCTAAGCTGGTAGCTAGATGTAAAGTTTCACCTGCGGGCAAAGTCCCTCATCACTGCTGTGACTGAAAAAGAAAATGTTAGCGATATAGAGAAGGCGCAAGCCATCATCTATATTCGCCGTCATGTGGACAAGACCTTTAAGGCTGTGTACTTTACGGTCGAAGATCCACTTGAGCTATGGATTGCCCTTGAGAACAGGTATAAACATCAGAAAGATGTTATACTCCCAAGGGCACGATATGAGTGGGAGAACCTGAGACTACAGGACTTTAAGTCCATTGCTGAGTACAACTCAGCACTTTTTAGCATCACCTCACGCCTGAAGTTGTGTGGTGAAAAAGTATCAGAAGATCGCACGCTGGAATAGACGTATACGTCCTTCCATTAAAAAGATGCGATACTCATGCAGCAATACCGTGAACGCAAGTTCACCAAGTATTCTGAGCTGTTGTCATGTTTACTCATGACCGAGCAAAACAGAGAGCTTCTCCTCGCCACTCACAATATGCGCCCTCCCGGCACTACCCCTCTACCAGAAGCTCACCATTCCTCTTCCTTCAAAAAAAAGAAGAGGGATAATAAAAGAAAAGAAAGACCACAGAAGGGGGGTCAACAGAAAAAAGCCAAGGGCCATGAACAACAGCAGCGAAATAATGAAAGTAAGCGGAAGTTCACGAGGCACAGAAATAACAAAAATAGAAATGATATACCCCCACCCAAGAGGGAATGGGAAGACCAGTGCCAAAATTGTGGCATGAAAGGCCACTGGTCCAGAGTGTGCCGAACTCCGCATCATCTCCAGGATTTGTATAAAGAGAACAAGAAAAATAAAGCTGAAACAAACCTGATGACATCTGATGCTCCAGTTAAGTTTTTCAGCTGACGAATTCAAAAATAATGACATGCTTGACTAGCCTTTACTTTTATCCTAGCAAATTGTTTAGAACATCTCACGTTATGAGAGCTTTTGTATTACGCAATCTGTTTTGATTGAAAAATTTTAGTAGACAATAAATGTATATGTCTATCTGAATATGCATGTGCCTTTATGTTTCATCTTTTGAAACTGCTCTCATAAATAATTAGTAGACAATAAACACGTACGATCTCTTTCAATACAAAGCCCAATATCAGGGCTATTTTGAAGATCCAGGGAATGCAACACTGTTGCCCCCAAACGACACAAAAATAAAGGATGCACTAATCCCTCCGAATTCCAAAAGAAACTTCTAAGTTTCAACGACATCCGTTTCAACGGATTCCACTTGGAAACAGCAAATGTAAATGAAAAAAAAAATAATTACCGTATGCAACGTCTCAAGAAAAAGGAGTAAAATCCACACTTGAACGTTTTGAGAGCCTTATAAGCCTCCACCATACGAAGATTCGGAGAAAGGAAGCAGAATTAAACGGAGCACCTGAAGTGCCCGACATCAGCCGAGTTTTTACTCCGGCATGATGGACTTGGCCACCCTGGATTTGTGATGATGCATCACATCTTATCATATGGGTATGACTTGAAGAGCCAGAAGATTCTTCAGAAGGGAAAAAATCCCTCGCATCCCTTACTATAAGGGAAAATTAATTGCAAGGCCATCTCCACGATAAGTTGAAAAAGAATCTCCACGCTTCCTCAAAAAAGAATACAAGGAGATAGATGTGGATAAAATCCACCACCCCTAGTGGGCTATTTCAGTACTTCACTGTACTGATAAATGCATCCTCAGAATATTCGTACGTGTGTCTACTACAGACCCGCACCTTAGCTTTTCCAAAGCTATTGGCACAAAAATAAAAATGTTGCAGGCACATTTCCCAGACAATAAAATAAAGAAAATAAGTCTGGTTAATGTTGGGAAATATACCTCCCAGTCATTTCAAGAGAACTGCCAAGCAACGGGAATAGAAAATGAACATACAAGTGCCGCATGTTCATACCCAAAATGGGTCGGCAGAGTCACTGAAAAGTAGACTCCAATGGACTGAACGTCCATTAAATCCCGATTGCCTATGGATGCATGGGGACATGCAAACTCTGCATGCTGCATCGTAAATGAAAATAAGACCATCTGGAGGTCAGAGTCTCCAATGCAACTTGCATATGGAATGCCACCGAACATTTCTCATCTGAGAATCTTCGGTCACGCAGTCTTAAATCCCCATTGCATCACCAAAGAGGACCAAAACGGTACTCAACGCCGCCTAGGTATCCATGCAGGGTTTGACTCACCCTCACTTATAAGATACCTAGAACCCCAAACGGGGGACGCTTTTAAGGCACATCTTGAAGACTGTGATTTCGATGAGACGAGTTTCCCAAAAATAGGCCCAGATACTAGAAAATCTGGCGCGAAGAAAATTATAACTTGGGATACAAAAAGTTTGACCCACTATGATCCGGTAACAATACAAGTTGTAGATGAGATCCCGAAGATCCTCCACATACAGAACACTGTTTACCAATTACCGGAATCATTTATTGACAATCAGAAGATTGTCAGATCACACATCCCTGCTGCAAAAACTCCAGCTAGGATTGACATCCCCGAGAATGGATGCAATCCACCAGCAGCAGAAGTGGCTGATCCTCAACAGAAAAGAGGCAGACCACCAGGCTCCTAGGACAAGAAACTCCTGGAGACCTTAAGACAATACTACCACAGGACAATGAGCTCCTGTCCACACCATCACCCTTCCCGGAATCCACTGCAGAGGAATTGCCGGGAAAAAAGTGAAATTAAGTAAATGTTGTACGTACTGGGGAGGTGTTGGACAGATAGAACATAAATTGTCGACAATGTATTCACGTATCATATTGCCATATACTTCGCAATGGCGATGATGTTTATAAATTATCGTTTCACACTCCGTTGCTAGAAGGCAAACGTAGAGATTGGCCAAACGTGGAACGTGGCAATAAAAGATGAGCTGGAATCACTTATGAAACGTGAAATGTTCGGACCTGAAGTCCAGACACCAAAAGGTGTCAAACCTGTGGATAAAACAAAGTATTGCAAACATAAGAAAAATAAATACAAAATCGTATGCTATACGGTACAACCTATATCCCAAGGAAAATTTCGCTGAAACTAGGGATCGAACAAATTCAAATGAGCATGTCTCATAAATGATGCATCAGTCTCCCTAAGTTATCAAAAGCGAATACCTTACGATTTGGCGAAGGAAAATTTTGGATATGCTGTTATTGGATGTTGTGACGGCATACCTTCGTGGATATCTTGTAAAGATAATTTCCACATTTCCTTAAAATGCCTGAATAGACTTCGGGACGTCTATTCAAGAAAAACAATAAGTATAAAAAAATAAATGTACAACCAAGAGAATCACTTGACAAGTCAATGATTCCTACTGAAAGTTGTCTTTGCATCTGTGCAAAGAACATGATTAGAGATCTTAGTTGTAGACAACTAACATCTCATCGGATCTCCTGAAGAGAAAACCGAAATAAATGTACAAGCCTGACTTTTAAATATGAAATAAAAAGACCTAGGCAAATATAAAGTCATGGCTCATAGAATCCTGTTATAAACGCCCAGAAGTGCGTTGGAGAAATTAAAAGGACCATTGTCATCCAAAGTACACCTACGGTGGTATACTCAAAGGATGTACAAAAAAGAACCCTTCCGATCGCTGGAAGAGGGGGAGGATATAACTGGTCCCAAAGTCCCTTACCTAAGTGCAATCAGGCACTCCTATCTAACTACATGCGTCCCGATACAGCAATTGCAGTAAACTCATTAGCCAGAGATAGTTGGCACCTAAAAAGGGACATTAGACCGGAGTTAAGCCTTCTGCGCTTCCTCCAAGGGTTAAAAGATTCGGGCTTACAAAATGAAGTATCATCCTCCAATGTTCATGCAAATGCAGCTTTCAAGTCCAGTCCCTATGCTGAGAAATCACAGAACGGGTACCCACAGTGGGATGGCCATCCCCTGCAGATCTGCAAAGCAATTTATGAAGGCGACATCTTCCTATCATTCCGAGATCTTCACCACACCAATGGTGTACTTGAGGGCGCCTGCTGGTACATCACATCCCAATGACGATTGGGATAGAAGCTGGTATTGTGGAGCTAACCACATAGTCTGAAGACATCATCAGAGGCGACGATACTTAGCACACCTCTCCAGAGTTTCTGGATTCAGCAGCTACTTAATTGCAATAACTTTGTAATCTGTGTATATTTTCGGAATGTTGTAAATAGGAGTGATGAGATAAGCCTAAGAGATCTGAAAGCCTAAGAGCTTTTACAGATCAGGGGGAGTTGAGGGAATTTGTACTCTTTTCCCTTAGCTATGGTTTTTCCCACTGGGTTTTCCATAGCCAAAGGTTTTAACGAGGCAAATCACATCAACTCTGGATCCTGAAGTATCCACCCCTCTGTGACGCTCAGAATCCAGAAGTATTCATGAGCAGAGTCACTTGCACAGATCAGGGGGAGTTAAAGAGCGTTTGTACTCTTTTCCCTTAACTATGGTTTCTCCCACTGGGTTTTCCATAGCTAAAGGTTTTAACGAGGCAAACCTCACCAACTCAGGATCCCGAAGTATCCACCCCATGTGAGACTCTCATTACGCTCAGAATCCCGAAGTACTCTTGAGCAGAGTCCACACCTATGGCTGGATAAGGGGGAGTGTTGTGAATGGAAATAACCGGAGTCGGTTAGGATTGCGGGTATCTTTGAGATACACCCATATCAATGTATTCTATCTTTGTACTCTCCTACCATGCCTATAAATAAAGGGCTGGGGGTTCCTCCCCCAGTAGTTGATTCATAACAAAAAGAACAATTTGGACTCCTAGGATTTTTCGGTTTTTGTCGGTACCATCGTAACTTCAAAGTTAAACCTTTGAGAGAAAGAGCAGCATTTCTGCGACCTTGCTGAATTGAAGAGAGAGAAAATCCAACAATTGTTGCCTAAACTAGATGTTTAGCGCACGTTTTAAAAAACTTTCTACAATTGAAAACCCTTAATTGTTATAAATGGGCTTTTGGAGGCACAACTGTGTATTTGGTATCCACACATTATGTGACCCTATTACTATAAATACAGAGCTACGGTGTTCCGTAGCCGCCAAGTTTACAACACGTTATCAGCACGCTCTAAGCTGAGCAGAACCTCTGCCGACGGACGAACGCGACGCAAACGGGCTTCCTTCACCGAACGTAGCTAGATCCGGTGGGTAGGATATAGAGGTAATTTTTATTCCCTAGATCTAAATTTTTATGCGCATACGATTGAATCATTGTTTGGTTGGTATAAGATCAAATTTTTAATCTCAGATCTACATGTCAACCTTTTAAATGATAAATCGACGTTTTATCTCTAAAAGTCAAATTTTTACGATGAAAAACGCTGTTTTGAAGACTAAAAATAGATTTTTTTTCTAATAAAAATCAGGTTTTTACTGTCTTCTTTTCCAAAAATTCTTTCAAACCCTAGAGGGATTTTTCGTCGCCATGCGGCCAGAAGCCACGAACGCACGAACCGCCCTCCCCCATTGCGATCTCCCTGCCGCCAGAAGCGACGTCATGCCGTTGCTGCTCCGGCGGCAGTCGTCGACACCGTCGCCGACTAACCGCCAGAAGCGGTGGCGACGACGCTAACCCCCTCCGCGCGCGTGCGGGCAAACCCTAGCCGCCAGAAGTGGCAGTTCGAGACAAACCCTAGCAGGTTGCACGGAATCACACGACAGATCGCCTCCAAAAACCCTAACTAGGGTTCATCCACACAAAAAAATTTTATTTTTCCAAACTATTCTTCATAATTAATTAAGATTTTTCTTCGTTAAATTCTGGACTATTACATGCTTTATAAATCATCGCATTTTTATATTAATTGATTATTATACGTTTAATAATTAGGAAGATCCTGCGACCGCTCTGCCGTCAGTTAACTAACCTAACGGTGTATGACGTTGCACAGTGGTCTAATAATTATTAAACGAAAAATTTTCATTTTCATTATAAAATGCTTGTGATGATTAACTGCTTGTGATGATTAATTGTCTGCGATGAAATTAAATGGCTGCTGCATTTCTCTGCGATGAGATGTTGTATATTTTTATTGCCTCTAGCATGAATTTCCGCTTAACCACTATAAATGCATGTGTAGAAAATTATATGCTTGTCGGATATTTAATGTTCTGTGATGAACATTCTATTTTAGCATGCTAAAATCTCTATGATATATTTTTAATGCATGTAGCATAAATATATGTCTGAGATGAAATTATTTATATACATGCAGAATATAAATAACATGCGTATATGTTTCAACTCATGTTAGCTGAGCATACATTCTTAAGCCCACATACTTGATTTATTTGCAATGATAATTTAGTTTCTTTCACCTGTTTTATTGAGCATAACTTTTAGCTTACAAGCTTCATATTATGTGTTGCATTTTGCACTCTTATATGATCATCACATGCTCATGCTCATGCTCATGATATGACGATAATTTATGACAACAAACCAATCATGATTTCAAAAAAAAGTTTAACATCATATCCACTTTGACAAAATGAACCTGAAGTTCAAAATCACTCATCCCATGCTCATGCTCATGCTCATGATATGACGATATTTTATGACAACAAACCAATCATGATTTCAAAAAAAATTTAACATCATATCCACTTTGACAAAATGAACCTGAAGTTCAAAATCAAATCAGAAGTCAACACCCTTTCACCCTAATAAAATAAAAAATTAACAAATATGATGGATTATGCGAAAAACATTTATGCGATTTCTTTTAAAGATACACATTTTGCGGTAAATAGATCTCTCAGATCTATGGTTTGTATAAACCAATATTGACATCAGCAGTTGTCATAACACTGCTAAACTCTTTTAGAGTAATCTCACTCTATAAGGTATGATTCTTGAATCTAGCCTTAATCTTAAGCGTACGCCCGAAGTCATGGCTTAATAGATAAGTGAGAAATTATAAATTTCGTAACCACGTATTTGTTTCCCCTTGAGCATGATTCTATATCCACACAATACTTGAATGACTCAATAAATATGGCCTGTAGACCATAATTAAGCATTCAAATAGACTTTTACATGTCTCTCATAAATTAGAAAAGTGAAAATATAGAAACTAACTAATTTTCCGTGTATATGTCTACTTCGTAAGACCAGTATTCATTCTTCCTTATAAATGATAATAAGGAAGACTGAAAACGGGGGAAGTCTTGAATAAAATGAGAAAGTGAAGATATGATATACCTCGATGGAGTATGCAATGGCAACCCAATATCAGACCAGAAGTTCTGATAAGACCCATAATGCTTTTTTGCAACATGAATGGGCATTAACTTATGCCATATAAAATATATACATATCTAGTCTAAACAATGAAAGTCAAATTGACCTTATGTATATTTAACTACTCCCCGAGGATAAATAAACTTTGAAAACAAATTTGATCTGTTATCAAAACATAAGTCTAAATACGCATAATTGTGGACGTATGTTTTCTAGAGCACACATCATACTATGAAACTTGTTGCCGTAACATAATTATCAGGAGTATTCTCTTGCAGTATATATGTGTTTAAATGCATTTCCACAATATTTCTTATTGATTTCATGCTTTTTACGCATTTCATTTTACCGTGAATGATTTGTTATCCTGAATACTCCTAAAATGAGGATGCCATGTACTCTCTGAAACTTATAAATTTTCAAAGGATATTCATCAAAACGAAATCTCTAATGACTCAAGAAACCAATAAAGCCTGAAGCTTTATCCTACTTTGATCCGCATAATAGCCAATGTGAAGATGTAATCCTTCACAGTCTGAACACAGTTCACCTATTACCAGACAAATATTAACTTGAGCATCTTAATGGACTTTCAAAAGTCCCACATAAATTCGAAAAGAGGAATTAATTTGGAACACCAGAAGTGCTCAGAATCGACCAACTTTGGATCGATGTCACCTTGGATTGATGATGCAAGACATCATTAACCAAACGAACTCAAAGATTCTTCAAAAGAGGGGTGAAACTTTCATTGTCCCATTCAAAAGGGAAAAATGATTACGAGATCATCTCCATTCATGTGGATATTGACTCTCCTCACTTCCTCAAACGAATTTAAGATGATATACTATCATTATTAGAAGAATGAGACCTTTAGGCCTCCTGAGAGTATTTGAGGGATAAAAGTGGACTCACGCACTCCCTACATATGGTTGATGATGTACCTTAGAGCACTTATCTATATATCCTCTTAAAATGGTCATAATCAAAACCTAGTTATCCAACCGTAGTCCAGATTATTGTTAATCACAACGGACATATTACCTTACTGGGATATTGGTTGGGCTTTTACCTACCCTCATACCACCCTCAAAAATACCGCAGTGGAACTTATTCATCGGGATTAACCATCCTGGATGAATATATTCCGAGATCCCCAAACGGGGGAGGCATTACTGCACATCTTATAGATCATGCCTTGATGGGTTCATATCCCCAGTTCTATGCTCAACTTCATTGAAGTCGAGCTTATTGCAAATTTTTTTGGATAACACTGTGAATCAATTATATTTAACAACTGGAAGAAAATGGAACACCATGAAGTTTTGTGTTCACACCCAAAAATGGGTTATATGTAAATCATTAAAATGATTTAAACGGATTACTTATCCATTAAAATCCAGTTGTAGGTGACCGTGCGGGAACATGCAATTACAATACAAACCATCAAAACGCCTCCTTAGAACCTATTTATATGAGCCTGATCACCTCATATAAACAGTTTCCGTAGAGCAAATCTTATCGATTGTGCCTTGATGAGTATACATCCCCATATCACCACTATAGACCATCGAAACGCAGAACTATTTATCGGAAGATAAATAGATTTTGAGCACTCTGAACAGGGGAAGCATTTAATATTACTTCTCCTAAGACGTGCATTGATGGGCCCTCTTTTAAAGACTTGATGAGATCCTGAAGATCATTCACGTCTTTAATTTCACAGTATTAGGTTCAACAGAAGTATTATAATCATCCATGAGCCTGAAGCTCAATTTGACCATTTAAAACATTAATACCTATAACCTGATTATCATGAATTGTGATGAGATCCTGAAGATCCACACTCATGAAACTGTTAAACAGTTATCAGACATAGCTACTGATAATATAAAAATTGTCAAATTCACACATCCCTGCCCCTAAAAATCCAGCTAGGACTGACATACCAAATACAATGCATGCAATCCACCAGTAGCAGAAGTGGATATCCTCAATGGATGAGAGGACATACCACAAGGCTCCAAAGCGAGAAATAACTCCTGGAGGCCCTAAAACAATACCACCACAGGAAAGTGAGCTCATCTCCATATCCTCTCCCTTTCTATAACCTCCAGAAGAGATCTAGAATAAATTGAATATTGTACATACATGGAAAGGTATTTGGATAAAACACATTTGTCGACAATTACTCACATTTCATTTTGCCATAGATATCGTTCCCAATCTCCGTTTCCTGAAGCAAACACAGAGATTTGGCCAGATTATGTGGAACGAGGTAATAATAAGTTGAGCTGGACTCACTTATGAAATGTGAAGTGTTTGTACTTGAAGTCTTGATATCAAAAGATATCAAACCTGTGGGTTACCAAGTATTGTTTAAATAAATATAATCGTATGCTATAAGAAAAACGCTATAGCTTATAGGTTTATTTTGTAGAAACCAGGAAGTAACCATGTAAGATGAGCTTAAATCGCTTACAAAATTATTTAAACTGATGCATCAGGCTCCCTGATCATAGTTGCAAAAACCATATGATTGGTAAAGAAAATTTTACGCTATGTTGCTATGGATGATGTGACACATACCCTTACGAATTATCATCCTGAAGATGAGACCATCATCCTGAAGATGAAACCATCATCCTGAAGATGAATAATCACCCTGAAGATGAAACCATCATCCTGAAGATGAATTATCATCCTGAAGATGAAACCATCATCCTGAAGATGAATTATCATCCAGCAGATGAAATTATCATTCTTTTGATGAAGAAACATAGATAATCGCAATCCACTAATTCACCTACTGGTTGTATGGATGCACATTAAGACCCCTTCTGTTCGCAGGAAGAGGGGAAGGATATCCTAGGTCCTGAACTCAAGTGTCTTTTGTACACTCCTTTATCTGGCCAACTGCACGCGACTCTAGAAAGCATTGGCAGTAAACCCTTTAACCAGATACAGTGCAGCGCCTGCAGCGCACCACTGGACCAGAGATATGTAGCTTCTGTGCTACCTCCAAGGGTCAAGGATCATCCAACATGTTAAATGTATTTGCAGATACAGGTTACAGATCATCGCGATGACTACAACAAAGGAACGACCAACTCCTGGAGACCAGCAAAGCATGCTTCCAAGGCAACATCAATCACACTATCCCGAGAGGCTCATCAATCCAAGAAGCAAATCATAAGTACGCACAGCCAGGTCCTGCAGTACCTCGCAGACACAGTGACGACTGAGTCAGAGACGTGGTGCTACCTACCGAGTCTGCAGACCACTCCTCTTCGGAAGAGCTTCCTCTGATTCAGTAGCTGCCATAGATGAGTGATACTTGTATAGATGAGCGATGTCTTGTATAGATGAGCGATGCCTTGTACTTTGTACTTATTATCGGAACACTGTAAGAGATTGATGTATAGTTGCCTAGGAAATCTGCAAGCCTGCAGCTTGTACAGATCAGGGGGAGTCAAATGTAGTGTTGTACTCTTTTCCCTTGGCTATTGGTTTTTCCCACTAGATTTTCCATAGCTAAAGGTTTTAACGAGGCAACCTAATTAACTCTGGATCCGGATGTATCCACCTCTAACTACTTCCACTAATCAGGGAAAGTTATGGAAAACTGCACTCTTTTTTCTTAGCTATTGGTTTTTCCCACTGGGTTTTCCATAGCTAAAGGTTTTAACGAGACAGTTATCCCTGACTTAGGATCCAGAAGTATCCACCTCTGGTGATATCCATCGATCAGGTGAAGTTACAGAGACTTGTACTCTTTTCTCGTAGCCACTGGTTTTTCCCACTGGTTTTTCCATGGCAAAGGTTTTAACGAGGAAAGAACTCTTAACTTAGGATCCAGAATTATCCATACCCCCATAGTCAGATAAGCTCTGTGAACCCTGAAGCGCTCATTACGGCTTACAACAATGGATGGATAAGGGGAAGTGTTATAAATGGGCTTTTGGAGGCCCACCTGTGTATTGGGTATCCACCCATTATGTAACTCTATTACTATAAATACAGGGCTACGGGGTTCCGTAGCCGCCAAGTTTACAACATTAATAAGATTATCTCTACATCTTGATTTTTAGTTGGTCACAAGATAATAAACACAATCTCCTTCTTTCTTCTTGACGATGACATATTCAAATGAAATGAATATGTTCGAGTAAAATTAAGCAAAAGCTTAAACATTCATGTCATCTGCACAGTATAACCAAGAAAAACATTGAAGAGTTGATTCGGGAATATTGGTCTTGCTTCGACTGCTCCAACACTCAAGTTAGGCCTTGATGGAAATAAAAATCTATTATACATTTGACAACGTTTTTTGAATTATAGGGCTGACTAGGACAAGATAAAGAGTGGCTGAGATTTGATCTTGGTAAATCAATAGTTGAGATTGGATTTTGTAAAAATTTTAATGGGAAAACTTAAATTTTGGTGGTAAAAATGTATTGAGAACCAAAACTTTGAAATTAGAAGCGTCTTGGGAAAGATTGTGGAGATTAAATTTGGGGGGAAGTGCATTGGAAACCTAAACTTCAAAATTAGAAGTGCCTTGGGAAAGATTGTGGCTATTAAATTTGGGGGGAAAAGTGACTTGGGTACCTAAACTTTGAAATTAAAAGTGCCTTGGAAATTTAGCGTAAAAAAATTTAGCGGAACAGCAAATTAGCGTAAAAATACCTGAGCTTTGTTATTCCGGCGGGCGCCGGCCCGCTAAATTTTTTACGCTAATTTGTTGTTCCGCGCCAAAGGCACGGACGCCAAATTTGTTGTTTGATGCCAAATTTGTTGTTTGATGCCGAATTTGTTGTCCGCGCCGAAGGCACCTGCGCAGAATTTTATTGTTCTATTAAATTTTGGATGTGGAAAAAAAATTTCGGGGAACAAAGATTTCACAGGGGAAATCTTAATGAACCGTGCCCGCAGGCACGTGTTATGACTAGTATGAATATTAAAATAGAGAGAGACAGTGAGATAGAGATCTAGGAATAGAATGAGTTATTTTCTTGCTTGTTGGGATGAGTTTATATAGAGTTGGTCGAATGCAATTTAGTCAATTAACTTGATGGGCCTTTTCTTGGATGTGTCAGATTTGATAGGTCATCTGAGTTTGGGCCTTTGGGCCTTTTCTTGGTTTGTGCCTCAGAGGCCTTTGAGGTAGTGTACAGCTATTAGTTCGCCGTCTTGTCCAATTCAGAGATCACATGGAATAAGATTTGTTACTGGGCATTTTGCCAAATTCCTCATTAGGTTTTCCTCTATGACTTAGACTCCTAGCAATGGATTTCCTCGTATTGGTTTGTGTTAGTAATGACTTAGACTCCTAGTATTGGGGGGGTGTGTGTGTTGCGGACTTTAATTTGTATCTTGAATATTTATCTAAGTTGTTTTACTCATGGCTAATAACATGCTTAAACAGCAATCATCATACAATAGTAGTCGCCTCGTGACACATAGTCTATGTGAGGTAAATGTGTGATCTCATCACAAATTTTGTTCACCTCATCGTGAGGATGTAATGAAATATTGCTAAGGTTTCTAATCAATAGATAAGACAAAAGTGTGAAAATTCAAAATTTTCTAACTCTAGAAAAATGCCCAAGAAGAATATAAATCATGAATTTATATGCTAAAAGTAAAAGCATGTCTTTGCATGAATATTCTTTCGTGATATTTGTTAACCAAAACTCTTCCGGTGACGACCTTTAATTTTCACTCCAACCAAGTGTGATAGAAGATTCACCTTGATGAAGAAGCTCTTTATGATTTACAACCCATCCAAGAGTTCGACCTCGGTCTCAAATGTTACTAACGCTTATGAGAAAGGGAAGGAAAACCTTTTATCTTGTAAGCGATAATTTCTATCTTTTAGCTAAAGCTTCAAGATTTTACTTTTCTCTCACGAACTTAGAATGCTAGTATCTTATATCTCTTGAATTGTTTTTATTGTTGGATGATTTGGAGAGGAGGAGAGGACATCTTTATATAGTGCATGGGATTCATGAAATCCAAAGACGTTTAGGAATTCATATTAGAGTCAAACACTACCCCTAAACGCGTACGATTAAAGAAAGACTTTATGCACTATTTTAGTCCCATTAAGAGTATTAGTTAGAGCCAAACTTTATCTGATTATCAAGTATAATTAAAGAGTAAATCCCTAGAAATCCTACATCCTTAAGAATTGCTATTTTGAGTCAAACTCCTTGTTTTAGGGTGGACCTTGACCAAACGATTGGACCAAAGCCAAACCCTAAACTGGCCCATAACCTAAACTGTAATACATTGTTTCCGTATATACGAGTATAAGTACGTAATTTTTGGACGTATTTGTACGTATTAAATTTCTTCGTGTTTCTATGAACTTTCTTTAATTTTTTAATGATGAAATTATTTTCATTTAAATGTCATTTGGATTTAATTAAGAAAGTATTTGGAAGAAATACTTATATATATGGGAGTATATGGTATTATTATGTGTATAATTATTTTTCTTAAATGATAAATCCTAATTAACCTAGAGTGGACACATTAGCCACTAATGTGGCATCTATTCCTTAACCCCCACCTACCCAACCACCACATGGCAAGCTTAGGGAATACGAGAGTGATGATGAGGCTGTTGAGTATTGGACTTCTCCCTACCTGGTGTTAATGATGAGCAAACATAAATACTTGTGACTAATCCTTTATTTCCAGTTAATCCATTGCCTAAGCTTATCATGAAGATCTATTTACAATGGATGACACTCAAAGATCATTGAAAGCAAAAGAAGTGGTTTGGATGATCGTAGATGGTGATTGAAGCTCATAGAAAACTTCAAGCTCATGCGTTGGATAGAAGAAAGAGTTCGTGAAATGTAACTTTCTTGTTTCTCTTCTAGTATGTAGCTTAGAAGTAGAACTTTGTTGGAGTACACACACATATCTTCATTTCAGTCTTAGGATATCATTAGATCAACCTTCCTTAGACTCCAATTCATTTCTATCTAGATTGTGCATGTTATGTTTTAACAGTCGACTGCTGAACGATTTACAGTCGCCTGTCTCAAAACAGTCGACTGTGTTTTGTTCTACAGTCGCCTGTTATGCACAAACTTTTTCAGTCTAGTTTTGAGATTCTTAGCTTTAACTCTCACATGCGACTTATGAACGATTCATATGCGCCTGTCTAAGTGACAATCGACTGTGCTTTGTTAATCAGTCGCCTGTCTATCTTTAGCCCAATTCTATTTCTCTGTTTAATCTGACCAGTTGACTATTATTGGATTTACAGTCGACTGTCCAATGGAACAGTCGACTGTCAATGCTACAACAATCGTTTGTCTTTGAGCCTATTTGATGACTCAACTCTCTAGAAAATCTCAGGGTCTTGACAGTCGCTTGTAGAAGGAATTACAATCGCCTGTTTAGTTTAACAGTCGACTGTCTTCTCTTCAGTAGTCGCATGTCCTGTTCTCCCAGACTTTTCTCATATTTCCTCAACTTACCCAGCTTACGGCCAGTCGCCTGTAGTAGGATTTACATTCGCCTGTTAGTTCATCAGTCGACTGTCTATACCTCATCAGTCGACTGTCCATGTGGTAAGTTACCGTTATGAATTCTCACCTACCCTCAGTCAATGTGCAGTAGTCGACTGTGAGTTCTTCAACAGTCGACTGTCGCGGGAGCAGATTCTATCCGTTGAGTTTTTCCTCACGGATTTCAAAGGGGTTTTTGGTGATTCAGTTTGAAGGTTTTGAGGAACCTATAAAAGAAGCCTCTACTGTTCCATTGAGAGGCTAGACACTTTGATTATCTCTTGCTCAAACATTCAAGCTTTCATTTTAAAGATCAAAGCTCTCAAAATCCAAAAGCCCTAGAATTCCTATCTTTCATCTCTTACTCTCTAACCTAGAACCAAAGAGAAATCTTCTAGGCATTTGGTGCAATCAAGAGAAAAGGCTTTCCTTTCTTCCAAGAGAGTCTTTCAACACACAACACATTTCTCCTTCAAGTTCTACTTCAAGGCATAGGTGATTGTAAGTGTTGCTCAATTTTATATTTCATAACTTTAGTTATTTGATTTACTCTCGGTTTGTGTGAGTGGTTTGCTTGCTCCCAAGTTGTGGGAGTCAAGGTTAATCGATTGTATTTCGATTTCACTTATAGGGTTGCTACAAGTGGGTTTTAAGGAAACCTCAAGTTAGGGTTCTAACTTGAGTATCCGGTTGTTAACCGGGTGGAAGGGACGTAGGATTACCGGGAACAAGTCGGGAAGTGACTTGGGTAATCTGAACCCTTGAAACATCCTTGCATTTGCATTTGGTTCACTTTGGGTTTACTTCTATTCCGCACTATTTATTGATTAGGAATTTAATTTGGTGTAACTATCTTTTTAAATTACATAAACATTATTCAACCCCCCTTCTAGTGTTTTCCTCATAGCCAAAGACCTTACAATTGGTATCAAAGCACTGTTTTATAGCTATGGTATCCAACTACAACAATGTTTCTCCACTGTCTTCGTACAACAATCACAATGGTGATGGAGCGTCCACGGTTTTCGAAGGACAATCAACAGTGCATCCTCCGCGTTTCAATGGCACAAACTTCGGCTATTGGAAATACCGGATGGAGACATTCCTAAGGAGTGCTTCCCTTTGGAGAACCCTCCACAAGGAATACGTCGAGCCCACCGAAGAGAATTTTGAAAAATGGACGGCTTCCGAGAAATCCACCGAAGTCAACAACGCAAAGGCAATGAATACTCTTTATTGTGCGTTGGACCCAGATGAGTTTAACAAGATATGCACAATAAGAGTGCTTATCAAATTTGGAACCATCTCGTCGTTACCCATGAGGGAACGAACAAGTTAAAACTTTCTAAACTCTATGTTGCTGAGCAAAATTTCGATATGTTTCATATGTAGGAAAATGAAAGCATAGCATCGATGTACGGACGTTTTACCGATATCACTAATGAACTGGAAGCTCTCAGACAAGTCTATTCCCAACAAGATAAGGTAAGGAAGATCGTAATGGGAATGACCTCCAAGTGGGAAAGAAGAGCTATCGCCATCGAGTAGGTCAACGACTTGAAGACGTACACAGTTGTGAACCTTATCGACACTCTCATGTCTTACGAAGTAAGACGGGAGAACCGATTAAAGATTCGAGCTATGATGAACCCTTCGGAGGCTAAGAAGAAAGCTTTGACATTCAAAGCCAATTCCTCATCCTCCGATAGTGAAGAATCAGAAAATGAGACGGACTTGGATGAAATGGCCCAAATGGCGAAGAAGTTCCAACGATTCTTTCGCAAAGCTAAATTTTCCTCTAAGAATAGATTTGATTCTACTAATAACACTTCCTCTCTTTGCTTTAAGTGTAATAAGCCAGGGCACATCAAAAAAGATTGCCAAATGCTTCGAAACAAAGAGAAGTGGAAGGCTCCAAAGTACCACAAGTCCGAAAAGAATAAGAAAGATAAGAAGAAAGGACTAGTCGGTACATTCGATGACTCAAGTGGAGACTCATCAAGCGAATTCGATGATGAGAAGGGTGAAAGTGCACATATGTGTTTCATGGCCCGGGAAGATTCACTCTCCGATGAAAGTGATTCCGACATGGATGAAACCGAGGTAACTAAGGATGAATTGTGTATTGCTAATGAAGAATTTTTTGCTAAGTATCAATCTTTAATGCTTAGATATATTAGTTTAAAGAAATTGAATGTTAGCAATCCATCCATTCCATGCATTATCAACAATGACACCATTGTTGATACATTAACCCTTGAGAAAGCAAATTTAGCTTCTCAAAATGTCACTTCGAGAAATGAGATGAATACCCTCAAATCTCAACTAGATCAAACACATCCTAAGGATAATAGTGATCTAGTGTCACTACACACACAATTGGGTTTAGAGAATGATTCTCTTAAAACCCAAGTGCACGAGCTCAAAGCACGGGTGTCCACCTTGGATACCAATATTTCTTCTCTTAAGGAGAAATATGAGCTCATATCCTCCCATATTGTGAGATTTAATAAGGGGAAAGGACAACTGGACGATTTGCTAGCAAACCAATTTCCGACCACACATCGTGTTGGTCTTGGTTTTGTGGAAGCAAATGCATCCAATGCTCGCACCTCCTACAGTGGTGTCACTATAGACTTTGTGAGGCCATCCTCCGGTGCATCCACAAGTGGTGTCAAAGACACTACAGGTAGCAAATCTACCAAGAAAGTCACCACTTCACCGTCACTTCTTTTTGGAAAGAAACCCACTAAGGGTGGAAACCAAAAGAGAAGCCATGCTCACATGTACACCAACCTTCATCCACGTAGGAAATCTTCTACTTCAAAAGTGGATACTCATGACACTTTCTATGCTCCACACCCGCGGACACGTACAAATCCACACATGAGAAATACTCATATACGTGCTCCTATACACTCATATGCTCATGCGCATCATTCTTACATGTATGCACACCCTCCACATGTCATTCATGGCCTGTATGTTTCATACAACATGCATGTTCCCAATTATGCATACAACCCTCATATGTCCAATGCATATCCACCACCTCATTTTTATGATAGAACACATGTTCCTAAGAAGCATGCACCACATAGAAATCTAACAACTATGCATGCAACTAGGAAAAGGACTCCCAAAACATGCACCATTTGGGGTCCTAAAAACACTAGCTTGAATGATAGGAATGCCTATGTTGATTCCTATTTTCATGATGTTATTAATAATGGTAATTATGTTGGGAAGTGAAAGTCCACTTGGACTTGGCTTCCAAAGGGCTAATCCCCTTGGACCCAACAAAAATTGGGTACCATGAGCTTATGGTATACTATGTAGGTACCCAAGAGAAAGAAAGAGAGCAATACAGGTCAAATTAGCTCTAAAAGGAAAGGATGGATTCTCGACAGTGATTGCTCCAAACACATGACGGGAGATCCCTCATTGCTCTCCGAAGTGATTAGCATCAAGGATGGTGCAACTGTCACTTTTGGAAGTAACCAAAAGGGAACCATCATTGGAGTAGGTATAGTCGGAAACTCTTCCAAACCTTTAATTACCAATGTATTTATAGTTAATGGTTTGTGCCACAACCTCATCTCCATTAGTCAACTTTGTGACAAAGATTACAAGGTTAATTTTGGAGAAGGATTGTGTAAAATTGTTGATTCTAATTCACATGTTTTATTTATCTGTATTAGGCGTAAAAATATTTATTATTTGAGCTTGCCTAAAACCGTATAACATTGCTTAGTTGCTAATACAAATGAACAACTATTATGGCATCGCCATTTTGGTCATGTTCATTTCAAGCACTTATATAAGTTAGCTAAGCCCGATCTAGTCAAAGGTTTTCCAAAAATTGCTTTTAGTAAGAAAAACTTTTGTGATTCATGTCAAAGAGGTAAACTTAAGTAAACATCTTTCAAGCTTAAAGAAGGTATTACTTCTAAGAGACCCCTAGAATTACTTCATCTAGATTTGTTTGGGCCAACTAGAACAGCTTCTTTAGGCAATGCTCATTATGGATTGGTTGTCGTTGACGACTTCTTTAGATTTACTTGGGTTTCATTCTTAACTAATAAGAATGAAGCTTTTGAAGTACCATATTTGCAATAAAGATTTAGAATCTCTTAGGATCCACCATTATCAGTAGTGATTATGGAGGAGAATTTGAAAATGAGTCTTTTACAAAGTTTTGTGATGACACCGGGATAACTCACAATTTCTCATTTCCTCGTGCACCGCCACAAAATGGTGTTGTAGAGAGAAAGAATAGGACTCTTATTGAGTGTGCTCGTACCATGCTCTATGATAGTCATCTTGGACTACAATTTTGGACAGAAGCAGTGCACACGGCATGTTATGTGCTTAATAGGATCCTAGTGAGACCCCGAACGAACAAAACTTGTTTTGCGTTATTTTATGACAAAAAGCCTCAAGTTAAATATTTTCGAGTTTTTGGTTCAAAATTCTTTATCAAGAACACCTTTGGTAACTTAGATAAATTTGAGCCAAGATCCGATGAAGGAATTTTTGTTAGATATTCCACACGTAGCAAAGCCTACCGGATATACAACAAAACCTCTTCAACGATCGAGGAATCACTACACGTATCATTTTATGAAGATTTTGATTCCCATCATGTTATTGATGATAGTCTAGATGCTATATATGATTCTCTTAGTAACGTTAAGATTAATGATTCTTTTATTGAGACTAACACTACTAATGAGATTGTTGAAGATGTTCCAAGTGATGCAGGAATTCCCAAAGCTTACACAACCGTTCGCAACCATCCACATGACCAAATTATTGGAGATATTGGTGTGGGTGTTCGAACAAGGTCTAGAATTGAAGAATTCTCTCATTGCGCATTTGTCTTTACCATTGAGCCAACGAACATCCAAGAAGCATGTGAGGATAGCTCTTGGATAGTGGCAATAGAAGAAGAGCTCATGCAATTTGAGAGAAATGAAGTTTGGGAGCTCGTTCCTCTTCCAAATGGTCACCAAGTTATTGGGACCAAGTGGATCTTCAAGAACAAGACCGATGAGAATGAGGTCATCACAAGGAACAAAGCAAGGTTATTAGCTCAAGGCTACTGGTAAGAAGAAGGTATCGATTTCGAAGAATCCTTTGCCCCCGTAGCTAGATTAGAAGCTATTAGATTGCTTTTATCTTTTGCATCTCATAAGAATTTCAAATTATTTCAAATGGATGTTAAAAGTACATTTTAAATGGTATCGTTAATGAAGAAATGTATGTTTCTCAACCATCCGGTTTCATACATGAAAAATTTCCAAACTTTGTTTTCAAACTCAAGAAAGCGTTGTATGGGTTGAGACAATCTCCTAGAGCTTTGGTATGATCGACTCAAGACCTTTCTTTTGAATTTAGGTTTTAAAATGGGTGAAGTTGATTCAACACTTTTCATTAAGAATTATGAAAATGACATCCTATTGATTCAAGTTTATTTAGACGATATTATATTTGGTTTTACTAACTTTATTCTTTGACAAGAATTTTCTAAGTCTATGAAGGATGAATTCGTGATGAGCCACATGGGTGAGCTCAACTACTTCCTTGGACTACAAATTCGACAAATGAAGGATGTGACATTTATACATCAAACCAAGTACACATAGGAGCTAATTAAGCGATTCGGGATGGAATCGTCTTCAAGCAAAAGGACTCCCATGAGTACGACACCCCATCTACACAATGATGAGAATGGAAAAGATGTAGACGTTCGTCTGTATCGAGGTATGATTGGTAGCTTACTCTATTTAACTGCTAGTAGGCCCGATATCATGTTTTCTGTATGCTTGTGTACTAGATATCAAGCTAGACCTAAGGAGTCACACTTGATTGCGGTTAAACGAATCTTTCGTTATCTCAATCATTCACTAGATTATGGGTTACTTTACCCTAAATCTAGCACATATGAGTTAATCTCATATATTGATGCCGACTTTACCGGATGTAAATCTAATAGGAAGAGTACTAGTGGCACTTGCCATTTTATAGGAAATTCCCTAGTTACTTGGTTCTCCAAGAAACAGAACTCGGTAAAATTTTCCATGACTGAAGCTGAATATATTGCCGTGGGTCTTGCATGTGTACAAGTTCTTTGGATGAGACACACTTTTAAGGACTATGGTGTCAATTGTGATACTTGCCTTATCATGGTAGATAACCAAGGTGCTATATGTATTTCCAAGAATCCGGTATATCACTCACGTACCAAACACATAGATGAGAGACACCACTTTATCAATGACCATATAGCTAAGAAGGACATCATCTTAGAGTACATTGAAACCCAAAAACAAATCGCCGACATCTTCACAAAACCTCTTAAAGAAGATTCATTTGTGAGGTTGCGTGGAGAATTATGGATTATGGGTGAATCTTGAGATTTAGGAGTTCAACTTACTTACTATATCATCTTTTGAACTCATATCATCATGTTGCCTCTCTTCATTTGATATATCATATATTGGTTTTAAGACAGGCTATTGAGATTTCGTTGTTTTCATGAGTTTTTCGGATTGTCTTAAGAGATTTGTGTAATAAATTATTTATATTTTGATATTGATTTTGTGATGAGTTTGTGTTAGAGTATAGGTCCTAGGGTGAGTTGTGCATATCCTCTGGATTTTAACCTCACTGTTCATTTTTGGACCAGGACAGACGACTGTCTTTCCTTCGACAGTCGACTCTTCTCTTTCAGCAGACTGTATCTTTCACCCAGGCGACTGATGAAGACTTTACAGTCGACTGTTGGATCAACATGCGACTGCATTTTAGTCATTAGGCACCTGTCCATTTCGTCAGTAGTCTCTGTTTATATCATCGATTTTATTGATTCTCAGTCAGTCGACAGATGAGTATAATACAGTCGACTGTCTCACAGACAGGCGACTGTATATTACCCAACAGTCGACTGTCTGTCAACCAAAGCTCATCCCTTATTATTTCGACAAGTCGATTGACTATTGTTCATCAGTCGACTGTCTCCGAACATGGCGGTTCGTTCTTTTGATCTGAGCCGTCGATTTTTCGATCCAACGACCCAGATTCATTTGCCTCTTCGATATATGACCGAGATCCTTCGTTTCGACGGAATAGTTTCTCTCTCATCCGATTGAAAAATTGTTTCGTTTCCCCGTTCGAACTGTCAGTCGATCACTCCGCCGACGGTTTTCTATCATCTCCTCTCGTCGATCTATCGATTGTGTCTCTCAGTGCTTCATCGAGTGTCTCTTCTTTGTCTCTCTGATTATGTTTGCTTCCTATCGTTGTTTCTTTCATGCGTTTCCTTCAAATTCATCGTTTGATTGTGCAATGGCTCCCAAAACCAAGAACAAGGGAAAAATTGTTGCTCCTAAGCGTGCTAGGGTTTACAAGCCAAGTATTGCCAAAAACAAACAACCCTACAAGGCATGCACCAAGAAATCCGATTCTCCCTCTCGCTCCTCTTCGGAGGGATATTCTCCTTCTTCTGCGTCTTCCTCATCTGTTGCTGAGCCCCTCGTAAAGTGTCCACGCAAGCCTGTTGGTGTTTGTTGGAAACAGCATCCTAACCTATGTTTGATGATAACAAACCCTACTGAACTATTCTAATATGTTTGTTGAGTGTGTCACAGGTCCCTATAGTCATGATTGCTCAGGTTACACATGAACGTACTCAAGTACGTTGAAATACGGAGCTGAAACTTCATTTGGAATTACACAAGCTGATCAAACAAGAGAGTATAGCTATGAAACTCTACCCTAGAGTTAATCATAGGCTATAAATAGCATGGGAATTTTTCTCAGGATTTATGGAGATTGTTTGAAGTCCAAATACGGGGAAATACGAGAAAATACTGAGTATACAAAGAAGAAACTTTTTCTACAAGAGGTGAAATGAGGTGAAAAAAATTCTCACCTGTCAATATGAAGCTATGGGATTTTTGAGAATTATTTCAGAATTTTTGGGATTTATTTTATGCCCAAATACGCAAGAATACAGTGAAAATACTCAGAGAATACGACATACGACACTGTTCCTTTATACGGCTTCAACGCAGCTCCATACGGCTGACGTGGCATGATCTGGGCCGTACATTTCGCATCTGACGGTCGCTCGAAGCGGGGCGACGTGGCCGCTTATCCGCCGCCCGATCGCGATCCAACGGCCACCTACCATCCGCTCGAAGTCAAAAATTGCGGGCGCCGCTGAGTCAGCCGCGGGCGACGTGGCGTAATCTCCACCGTCGGATCTCCATCCAACGGTCCAGACGTTGCCGACTTCGAGTCAGCGCTGGCGGGCGGCTCGTGGGTCCGGGTCAGCTGAGGCGGGCGCTGAACGCAGCGGATCCGCGTCGACGTGGCGCAATCGCGATCGTCCATCCGAAATCCAACGGTTGCCGACAGCGCGAAAATTACGGGTGCGGGTCCCAGCGGCTTTAAACCCGCGACGCCGACCGTATCGGATCCCCTCGCACAGTGTCAAAACCCGTTAACTCAATTCTATAAATACCAATGTACATCTCTTCACATTTTCATCAATAAGTGGAGTTCTAGAGATCCAAATTGAGTTCCGCAAGAAGCGTTGCGACCGTGACTTCATCCCCGACGCAGTGACAGCAAGTTGAGCAGCTAGTTCCTCCTGTGCAGCAAATGAGATCATTTTGAGTGAGGAACTTCTACCGACTACTTCCACGGGGACAGCGACTACTTCTTCTACAGACATCCGATCATCATTCCGTAAGAAGCGTTGCGAAGCTACTGATGTGCTGAAAGACGACAACCAGAGAGATCTTCACAAATGAGCTTTCTAAACTCTTGATCTTATTTATTTGTGAAGTTATTAATGTTTTGATCAGCATTTCTGTAATATAATTTCTTCCGCTATTTGGGACTTTGGGAACCAAACTTGTTGGGGCAAGTTGGGTTGGGGAGTGATACTTGTATGTTTCTTTTTGGCTTTGGTGAGCTTGAGTTGGTCTGACAGGTTGGTGTTGGTGCACCAATCTAAGGGAGATTGTAACTTCTTAAAGAAACAGTATAAGTGATTGCTCATTGGGGTGGACGTAGGTCATGGGGACCGAACCACGTTAAATTCTGTGTCTTCTGTGAATGCTTTGATTGTCTGATTCCTAAACTGCATGCTGTAAACTAGGCTTAATTTTTATCTTGCGATAATTTGGTCAAAGGCCTATTCACCCCCCCTCTAGGCCTTATTTAGATCCTACAAGTGGTATCAGAGCTCCAGGCCTGGCCATTTGAGTCTAGTTCATAATGAATACATATGATTCAGCATTTGCTGAAGGACAGTCTACAGTTAGACCACCCAAATTTAATGGGACTGATTTTGCTTACTGGAAAGCTAGGATGAAAATTTTCTTAGTCTCTTCAGATCTTGAAATTTGGAAAATTGTTGCTAAAGGCTATCACCCACCTACAATCAAAATTGAAGATATTGATGTACCAAAACCAGAAGATAAATGGGATGATAACGATAATAAACTTTATGCTCTGAATGGTAAAGCTATGAATGCAATTATCTGTGCACTTGACAGAACTGAGTTTAACCGTATATCTCATTGTCTTACTGCGCAGGAAATCTGGAACACTCTCGAAGTCACTCACGAAGGAACCTCTCAGGTGAAGGAGTCCAGATTAGCGCTGCTGAGCTCAGAGTACGATGGTTTCCACATGCTACCAGGAGAATCCATCAAGGACATGTACACTCGCTTCACCGACATCGTATACAACTCAAAAGCCTTGGGAAAGTCTTACGACAGCATCGACCTCATTCGGAAAATCCTAAGAGCGCTTCCTAGTTCCTTCCGACCTAAAGTGACGGCCATCCAAGAAGCTAGAGATCTCACTAAGCTGAAGCTGGATGATCTGATTGGGAATCTGTTATCCCATGAGCTGGAACTCAAAACCGTCGAGACAAGAGAAAAAGGTGAGGCTAAACCTTTAAAGACCATCGCTCTCAAAGCCGAAGAAAGTGACAAAGAAGATCTCGACGAGGAACATGCACTGATGGTCAGAGGATTCCGACGCTTCATCAGAACTCCTGCCGGAAAATCTGAAATGGCAAAAAGGTTCAATCGTTTTAATAAGTTTAATCCTTTGAATTCCTCATCTGAACAGAATACTACTAAAAGTGTTCAATGTTTCAACTGCAAGAAATTTGGACATTTCATGAAAAACTGTCCAACAAAGAACGCGTCATCCGAAGCCAAAGGGAAATCATTTGCGGTAACATGGGATGATGACGATGAAGACGAACCACAAGACGAGGTAGCGCAATCATCACTTTGCCTAATAGGTGAAAGCGACACGAACAAGGTAAGAGATGAATTTTCTTTACCAGAATTAATGAACATTTGTGAAAACATGAATTCAGAAATTACTTCTCTTGAATCCTCTATAGAAAATTATAAAGAAATGAATTTCCAACTACAGCAGGAAAATTATAATGTTTTGCAAAATGAAATAAAATTGAAAAATGAAATTGCATCGCTCAAAATTAGCATTGAAAAACTCAAAGGAAAGTCTAGTATTACTGAAGCTATACCTTGTCAGACTTGTGCTTCATTAAAGCTAGAAATTAAGAATGGTAATGAAAAGATTGTTGGCCTAAATAAAAGAATAGAAACTCTCGCTAAAAATGAAGATAATGTTAGAAAGAGTTTTATAAATAAAAGTGTCATGCTTGTAAATGAAAACATCTTTTTGAAATCCAAAGTCTCTGATTTAGAACTGAGTATCAGAAAATTTGGTGTAGGAAGGAAATCACTAGACATCATTCTTGGATACCAGTCAATCAAAAACGATAAACAAGGACTAGGATTTGGAAATGTTTATAATGAAAACATGATAAAGAAAAATCATTACATCAAGAAAAAGAAACGGAACGCCAAATGTTATACATGTGGTTCTTTTGAGCATTTATATAGAAATTGTTGTTATAAGAACCAAAACATGAAGTTCAAACAAGTATGGGTTCCGAAAGGTACTATGACTAACCATTGTGGACCTATTTGGCTACCCAGGTCACACATACCTTGTTCTTCTTATGTGTAGGGACTCAGCGTGGCTAAGGAACAACTGTGTGAGTGGTATTTGGATTCAGGCTGCTCAAGACACATGACAGGGAACATCGACAAGTTCCTTAGCCTCGTGAAGCAAGAAGGAGGAAGTGTTACATTAGGGGACAACGGCAAGTGCAAGGTAATGGGTAAAGGTATTGTTGGCAACAATACTTTTAAAATTTCTGACGTCCTCTGGGTTGAAAATCTCAAACACAACCTCATCTCCATAAGCCAACTCTGTGACAAAGGTATGAAAGTACTTTTTGATGAGAAAATTTGTAAAATTTATGACTCGGTCACAGGTAATACCCTCTTCATAGCCAATAGGAAAAATAATGTTTATACAATAATAATTGAAGAAATGACAATTGCTAAATGTTTGATTGGCAGGGAGGAGGAGGCTATACTATGGCACCGGAGACTATCACATGCCAGCATGAAGTTGCTACATAAGCTGGAGAATAAAAACCTGGTCCGAGGCTTGCCACATCAACAGTACGAGAATGGTAAGTTGTGTGTTGCATGCACAAAAGGTAAGCAAACTAGATCCACTTTTACGGGAATTCGGGAAGTTACCACTTCACGAGTCCTAGAATTGATTCATATGGATTTGTTTGGGCCTACCGATGTTGCTAGCCTCAATGGAAAGAGATTTTGTTTTGTTTTGATCGATGATTTTTCTAGATATACATGGGTTTACTTCTTAGCCAAGAAATCGGATTCCTTTGAAAATTTCCAAAATTTTTGTAATCAAGTTTCAAATGAGAAAAATCTTTCAATTATGAAAATTAGAAGTGATCACGGTGGTGAATTTGAAAACTCTGTTTTTGAAAACTTCTGTTTGGAAAAAGGGATCTTACATGAATTTTCTTCTCCTAGAACACCTCAACAAAACGGGGTGGTCGAAAGAAAGAATCGAACTTTAAAAGAGATGGCAAGAAGCATGCTTAATGATTATTCTCTTCCTATGTATTTTTGGGCCGAAGCAGTGAATACAGCCTGCTATGTCTGCAACAGGGTTATGCTTAGACCTTTAATGAACAAAACATCCTATGAACTGTGGCATGGCAAGACTCCTAACATTTCATATTTCAGAGTATTTGGATGCAGGTGTTTCATTTTAAACACAGGAGATCAGCTGGGGACATTTGAATCCAAATCAGACGAAGGAGTGTTCGTAGGATATTCATCAAGGAGCAAAGCATACAGGATCTACAATAAACGAACCTTAACTGTTGTTGAGTCAATTAATGTGAAATTTGATGAAGCTGAAATAGATCTTTTAAATTGCAGGGAAACTGAAGATGCAGACAAGGAAACTACAGAGCCTGAAAACATAGCTGAACCATCTGAAGGCCAAAAGGAAGCTGAACCAGAAGTACCACAAGGAAATAGACTGGAAAGAGGAGAGCTCAGGTTCAATCCACATCATCCACCTGAGCTGATCATGGGGACTCCTACGGAAGGTATACGCACTCGATCCACTTTCAATAACTTGTGTGCCTTATGCATTCATGGTGACCTCATTTCTGAAATTGAACCTAAGAACGTTGAAATCGCTTTAACTGATGAAAGTTGGGTTATGGCCATGCATGATGAGATTAATCAGTTTGATAGAAATAATGTTTGGACATTAGTGCCCCGACCTGATAATTACCCAATTGTTGGCACTAAATGGATTTTCAAAAACAAACTTGATGAATCTGGAAATGTAATCAGAAATAAGGCAAGATTAGTGGCCAAAGGATATAACCAGATTGAGGGAATTGATTGTGATGAAACTTTTGCACCCGTTGCTAGATTAGAAGCCATTAGAATATTACTGGCTTTTGCAAGTTTCAAAGGTTTTAAATTGAAGCAAATGGATGTGAAAAGTGCATTTTTAAATGGTTATTTGAAAGAAGATGTTTTTGTTGAACAACCCCCTGGTTTTGAAAGTCATAGTTTTCCAAATCACGTTTACAAGTTGCAAAAGGCTTTGTATGGTCTGAAGCAAGCTCCCAGAGCTTGGTACGACCGTCTCAGTTCATATCTTTTGGAAAATAACTTTAAAAAGGGTAGTGCAGACAACACTTTGTTTATCTTGCATGAACAGGATCATTTTCTTATTGTTCAGATTTATGTGGACGATATTATTTACGGTGCTACTAATGATCTTTTATGCCAAAAGTTTGAAAAGGTTATGCAGGATCAATTTGAGATGAGTCTGGTCGGAGAGTTGAAATACTTTTTGGGCTTTCAAGTAAGACAAACTGGAGATGGCATATATGTTTCACAAACCAAGTACATAAAAGAACTGTTGAAGAAATTTGGGATGGAAAATGCAAAGCCAATGCGAACTCCAATGAGTCCGACGACGAAGCTTGAAAAGGATGACAAAGGTATAAATGTGGACCAAAAGCTTTATCGAGGTATGATTGGGTCCTTACTCTATTTAACTGCATCTAGACCAGACATCATGTTTTCTGTCTGTTTGTGTGCACGATTTCAAGCCTGTCCAAAAGAATCACATTTGATAGCCATTAAGAGGATTTTTCGATATCTTATTCACACTCCTACACTTGGACTATGGTATCCCTCTTGTGGTAATCTTAATTTGGTTGGCTATGCTGATGCTGATTATGCTGGTAGTATGATTGATAGAAAGAGCACTAGTGGAACATGTTTTATGCTAGGACATTCATTGGTTTCTTGGTCTAGTCGTAAGCAGAACAGTGTTGCTTTGTCCACTACTGAAGCTGAGTATATTGCCCTTGGCAGTTGCTGTGCCCAAGTACTTTGGATGATGCAAACCCTGTCTGACTACGGCTTGGATCTTAGAAAAGTTCCATTACGATGTGATAGTAAGAGTGCTATAGATCTTTCTAATAATCCTGTTCATCACTCTCGGACAAAACACATAGATGTAAGACATCATTTTCTTAGAGATCATTTGGCAAAAGAGGATGTATCCATTGAATATATTTCTACTGATTCTCAGTTGGCAGATATCTTTACAAAACCTTTGCCAGAAGATCGTTTTTGTCGTCTACGTCTAGAACTGGGCATTATTGATTATATTTAGAGTGAAAATATTATTTGGTGTGCTTTTATTGTTTTTGTGTGGTGTGCTACAAAAAGAAAAATAAAAAAAAAATGAAAAAGAAAAATAAAAAAAAAATAAAAAGAAAAATATAGACAGAAAGGGAAAGTGAATTGTCTATCTCCTCCTTTTGCATTTTTTTTTTCATCAGAAACAACTTTAAATGCAAAACATATGTCTTATGGATTTTGAATATTATATTCTTAACAATGCTTGCATTCAAAGACTACATGCTTAATTAGGTCATATTCATTAATGAGTAACTAACGTTTTTTCATCATCCAATCACACTTACACAGATCAATATGTTTTTTGATATGGATTTGAAATATTGAATAAGAAAAGTGGTTGTTGGTGGACTAATTTATGTTTTAATGGGATATGATGTTTCAAGGCATGGGTAAAAAGAAAAGCTCTCATCAAAATATACGTGTATAAAAAGAATAGCAAGACGAGTGTCTTCAAAATATATACACAGAGCTTCGTATGAAAAATGGATACGATCCATGTCCTTGATACTACCCTTGGACATCCAACTTATGCTATAAATGTCATTTTTTAGCGTTGGTGTTAAGTCCGTCAAGCACTGCCATTTCACATTTAAAAATCCTTCTCGGTCATGTTTGGAATTGGTAACTTGAACTCATATTACATGAGAAGGGGAAACTCAATCTTTGATGTTCATATATTCAGTGGAAAAGATGGTTATGACAGGATGTCTTCCTTATTACCTCTCCATATGTACTAAACATTTGATCATCACACTTGAGCACGGAGATGAATTATGGTAGTTATGACTTAGTGATTATTGCTTATTTATTCATTGTGGTCAAACGATGTATTGCCTTTTGTTTTGGTTTATAATGTTCAATTTTCCATTCCTCATATGTTATTTCATACATTTTTTGATGAAAACAAAGGGGGAGAGAAATATTAAGATTGAGCATGTCAGAGATAGGGGGAGCATGTCAATATGGGGAGCATGTCAATAGGGGGAGCATATCATTTTGCCATTCATGCTCATATTCATGCTTCACACACTCACACACTTCACACATTTTTGATGTAATCTTAATGCCTGGTTTGTTCTCATCAAAAGGGGGAGATTGTTGGAAACAACATCCTAACCTATGTTTGATGATAACAAACCCTACTGAACTATTCTAATATGTTTGTTGAGTGTGTCACAGGTCCCTATAGTCATGATTGCTCAGGTTACACATGAACGTACTCAAGTACGTTGAAATACGGAGCTGAAACTTCATTTGGAATTACACAAGCTGATCAAACAAGAGAGTATAGCTATGAAACTCTACCCTAGAGTTAATCATAGGCTATAAATAGCATGGGAATTTTCTCAGGATTTATGGAGATTGTTTGAAGTCCAAATACGGGGAAATACGAGAAAATACTGAGTATACAAAGAAGAAACTTTTTCTACAAGAGGTGAAATGAGGTGAAAAAAATTCTCACCTGTCAATATGAAGCTATGGGATTTTTGAGAATTATTTCAGAATTTTTGGGATTTATTTTATGCCCAAATACGCAAGAATACAGTGAAAATACTCAGAGAATACGACATACGACACTGTTCCTTTATACGGCTTAAACGCAGCTCCATACGGCTGACATGGCATGATCTGGGCCGTACATTTCGCATCTGACGGTCGCTCGAAGCGGGGCGACGTGGCCGCTTATCCGCCGCCCGATCGCGATCCAACGGCCACCTACCATCCGCTCGAAGTCAAAAATTGCGGGCGCCGCTGAGTCAGCCGCGGGCGACGTGGCGTAATCTCCACCGTCGGATCTCCATCCAACGGTCCAGACGTTGCCGACTTCGAGTCAGCGCTGGCGGGCGGCTCGTGGGTCCGGGTCAGCTGAGGCGGGCGCTGAACGCAGCGGATCCGCGTCGACGTGGCGCAATCGCGATCGTCCATCCGAAATCCAACGGTTGCCGACAGCGCGAAAATTACGGGTGCGGGTCCCAGCGGCTTTAAACCCGCGACGCCGACCGTATCGGATCCCCTCGCACAGTGTCAAAACCCGTTAACTCAATTCTATAAATACCAATGTACATCTCTTCACATTTTCATCAATAAGTGGAGTTCTAGAGATCCAAATTGAGTTCCGCAAGAAGCGTTGCGACCGTGACTTCATCCCCGACGCAGTGACAGCAAGTTGAGCAGCTAGTTCCTCCTGTGCAGCAAATGAGATCATTTTGAGTGAGGAACTTCTACCGACTACTTCCACGGGGACAGCGACTACTTCTTCTACAGACATCCGATCATCATTCCGTAAGAAGCATTGCGAAGCTACTGATGTGCTGAAAGACGACAACCAGAGAGATCTTCACAAATGAGCTTTCTAAACTCTTGATCTTATTTATTTGTGAAGTTATTAATGTTTTGATCAGCATTTCTGTAATATAATTTCTTCCGCTATTTGGGGCTTTGGGAACCAAACTTGTTGGGGCAAGTTGGGTTGGGGAGCGATACTTGTATGTTTCTTTTTGGCTTTGGTGAGCTTGAGTTGGTCTGACAGGTTGGTGTTGGTGCACCAATCTAAGGGAGATTGTAACTTCTTAAAGAAACAGTATAAGTGATTGCTCATTGGGGTGGACGTAGGTCATGGGGACCGAACCACGTTAAATTCTGTGTCTTCTGTGAATGCTTTGATTGTCTGATTCCTAAACTGCATGTTGTAAACTAGGCTTAATTTTTATCTTGCGATAATTTGGTCAAAGGCCTATTCACCCCTCCTCTAGGCCTTATTTAGATCCTACAGTGTTCACATCAATGAGCCTTACGCTGAGGCTTCTTCTTCACACTCTGTGTCGAGCTCCGATGAAGAAACCCCTGCCATGCCTCCTTTTGATCCCCTCATTTCTATTTGCAGTGACGACCTTTGTTTGGCAAAATTTCATTCTCTCCTAGGGATCAAGCTTCTTCGGGAGCGTTTCATTGTTTATCCCGCTTTCATAGCTGAGAGATTATCAGTGATCCTCTCCGCTACTCGCTTGGCTGACCTCTTTCGCTTCTCTCAAAGCGAATCCCCTCATGCTTACCCACTTTTGGTTAAGCTTTTCAATGCTAACCGCATTCGTGGTGAGTATGCGACCACTGGCGTTATTGACACTGTCATCCAGGGGACCCACATTCGCATTGATCCTACTCTTTTAGGGAACATTCTTAGGATTCCCTCCTCTAGATCCCTTCATGCTGACATTTCCATTTCAGATATTAGTGAGCTTGATCAGACTGTCCTCAGAGACATGTTTCGTGAGATACCCTCGGCTCTTTTTTCTGGTGTTCGGTCATTCATGTTCTCGGCGAGTGGTTGGGCTGTTCATCTTGTGGTGAAGTCCAACATCCTGCCAAAGTATGGATCTTCAGACCAGTACTCCCAGGAGATCATTAGGTGTATGTACGCAATCTTTTCTGGCATGTCAATAAACTAGGCTGGCGTCCTCCTTGATAGGATGGACAAGGTCGAGTTTACTACTGCTTCCTCCCACATTCCTTATGGCGGTCTTCTTATGCTTGTTTTTCGCCATTTTGGGATTGATTTGACTCCGTATGAGCCTTTTGTTGAGTATTGGTGTTTCATACCAATCTTATTTTGATGATGATCACAACATTATGTTGTTGCTAATGACTCTCATGTTTTAGTCTCACAGTTTCATTCTTAGAATATCTTTCTTGGAGACTAATCACTTAGTGCAAGGATGGACATCAAGTGGAGAAGGGCCAAAGCTTGGACTTAAGGAGTGCCAAAGCTTGGAGATGATGGAGAGCAATCAAGGCATCAAGATTGAAGACTTAGACTCTAAGGAAAGCAATGTAATCCATGTAATATTTACTTTATTGCTTTCTCTCTATTTTGAGTCTAGGTTAATGTAATGCCTTGTTAGATGGTTTGCTCATTCATGCATATGCATTTAGCTATCTTAGTGAGCCTTAGGATTATCATAGAATCCAACCCAATAGGTTCACTTTGACCAAAGACTCATTTGGAGTCTCTGGCTTTCCATCAGTCGCCTGCTGAAGGGTTTATAGTCGACTGGGTGATTTCCAGTCTCGATCTTTCTACAGTCGACTGATATGCACAGCTCAAGTCAACATTTCAATTGACTCAAACTTGAGCTTTACGCACAGTCGACTGTTGCTCAGTTTACAGTTGCCTATAGATTTACAGTCGCCTGGGAATTGGCCAACAGTCATCTGAGTAGCGTAAGTGCAATCTCTGCATCTCTCTGTCTTTTCTCCATCTTATACAGCAGACGACTAATGAAGGAATTACAATCGCCTGACTATATGACAGTCGACTGTATTATTGACATTGGTCGCCTGTGTGCTTATCTGGAGAAAGAGTGCAGCTCTCTGTTTTATTCCATCCACTGCAGCAGTCACCTGCTGAAGGATTAACAGGCCACTGTCCTGTTTACAGTCGACTGTATCGACTTCATCAGTCGACTGTCCTGGCTCAGATTATAGCCGTTGGATATTTTCTAGCCGTTGATCAGTCGACTGTCTTTTGATCATCAGTCGACTGTTCCTGTCGTTTTCGCCCAGTTTCTAGCCGTTGTAGAATTAATCCTTTGGCTGTTTTCATGGGTTTTGGGGTTTGATATAGGGTTCCTATATATATGGGTATACTGTCATCTCTAGAACTTCTTAATGCTATTGAAAATCACAAGAGATCTATAAGCAACTCTCAAACTCCCTCAATTCCCTCTTTTGAGCTCTCATTCCTCTTCATGCATTGAAGTTCAACTCAAGGGAATTCATCCAAGTGCTTTCAAGCATATCTCAACTATTGGAGATCCTCTTCCATGCCTTGCATCCATTTATGAGTAAGCATATCAAGGCATAGGTAAGAGTATTTATTTTACTTGGTGAATTTGTTTCTCTAATTCTCTTTGTGGGAATTAGTCTTACTCTTTTTGTGGGAGTTTATCTCTTTGTGGGATTAGGATATTCTCTTTGTGGGAGTAACTCTCTTTGTAGGAGTAACTCTCTTTGTGGGAGTTTAGTGTCCTAGTATAGGGCTAACCCTAATTCTCTGAGTGGGAGTTAGTGATTCTCTTGGTGGGAGTCTTGACCCTTGTGTAGGGTTGGTTGGGTCCTTATGTAGGGCAAAATCCTCTTTGTGGGGTATCTCCTTGTGAGATTTGTATTCACTTCTCTGGGTGGGAATATAGTGAATATTTGGTGTGGCTGGACGTACCCAAGTTTGGGGAACTAGGGTAAATCTTGTGTTTGCGTTTGGATTGATTGTGTCAATTATTTCCTCTTGTACTTATTATTCCGCATTTGCAAGTTTAATTTTAATTGGACAATTTTATTGCCATTACACTATTCACCCCCCTCTAGTGTGTGTTGTTAGTATTGCAAGGGTAAGGCGATCCTTACACCTTTGCCTTTTGGTCCTCTTCTCGATGCTTCTGCAAAGTCAAAGTCCTCTTCGGCTCTGTAGTCTGCATCTAAGAAGAGGCAATCCACATCTGCTCCATCTTCTTCCACTGTTCCTCCTGCAGACCATCCATCTACCTCTGCTCCTTCCTCTCATGACATTCTGTTTGAGATGGTTTCTGGTCTTTATGAGTTGGCCTTCTTGTCGTTCCAGCATTAGGGTATGCCCTTCCCTGAGCACTTCAGACGTTTTGTTCCACCCCAGCCTCGTCAGCCTCCACCGCCTATCATCACTGAGATTATTTTGTATCCTGGTGTTTCTGCTACTCAGGGTGTTGTTGTTGCTGCTCCTCCTCCACAGGATGTCTCGGTGACCTAGAGACCGCTTCCTCCTCTGCTGCACCTCGAGACACTCACTCTTAGATTGTTTTAGTTTGAGAGTTTTTTAAATGTTGTGTGTATGATGTTATTGTATGTAGTGATGGTGTATGGATCATGATGTATTTTGTTCGCTTTGATGCACATAGTGTTGTTCATGTATTTTGTACCCATGTGATCTTATATATATATATATATATATATATATATATATATATATATATATATATATATATATATATATATATATATGAACTTGCAGTTTCTTCGTTCAGTTTCCCACATTGTATAAATTGTTGATCATATCTGTGTGAATTTTGTGATATTGTCTCCATGTACGCTATATTCTATATGTGATGTGATTTGAGACGATATTTTTCCTTCGTGTATCTCAATGTTGATATTGGACTGCCATTCCTCTAATAACCTAAGTTTATAATGTGGTTTTATGAGTTTTTAATTTATATATCTTTAGACTCTTGTAATTGTTGCTAGTTCTTATTTAGCACGATTGTTGTTGTTATTTTACTCCCGCCTTTTGGATAATGCCATAGGGGAGAGAAATAAACAGACAGATCCATAATGAATGTGCTTAGTATAGTCTAATAACACTTGAATCTAAGATTGAAGTTGCCTTAGATTCAAGGGGAGTAAGATATAATGAATATGGATTTTATTTCCTAGATTACATGAATATATTTCATTCATGCATATCTTACTCATTTGCTTCATTTGATATATAGATGCCCTAATATTTATTGTCTAACTTGATTGGTATCTATGTAGGGGGAGTAAGTTTTCTTTAAGCACAATTATTTATGTCACGCCCCGCTTCCCAGTATACTTTGGGGCGAGGACGCGAGCGGTTCCGCATGTGCTTAAAGCAAAGACGAGGTACTTATTTTTTTCTCTCTTCTTTGACTTAAGCACACTAAGCGTTTAATTAGCGAAGGCAGGTCCCTGCATGCGAGTATCTCAAAAACAGCACAAATATTTATTACATTACATTACCAGCGTCCAAAGCAAAGTACACAAACAATTAAGGCCTAACATGGCCGTACAATCTGCTGAAAGCAATCACACCTGAAAAATAACAATACAAATAATAAACTGAAATATAAATGTCCCGCTCTAGCCTTCCGCAGGGAGGATCTCAATGTCTTTGTAACTCTGATCAGCGGGGTCCACCTCTAAGATGGGATCCTCAAAAGTAGTGTCCTCTGGGTACTCTGTCTCTGAACCTAACATATATTTCATAACACGTTGAAATATATGTCAGCGATAAGCTCGGCAAGATATTTAAAGTAATGAAACGAGGAACAACTATAAGAGGACAAACGAGCGTTAGTACACCGTTATGAATAATAAGTGCAGAAAAGTAAAGTATGAGCATGCATGTATATTTTTGCAGTTAAAAGTAAAGCAGTTATAAGTAAAGTAAAACAGTTGTATGTTGAGTATTTGATTGTTTGTGCACGTGATAAGTCCACGTCTGAGTGGGTCATGTTCTCGATACACCCTATCATCGGGGGTTTACCGTGACGCTTCTTGCCATTCCAACCTGGAATATGGTCAATCAGCTACCTCCGTTAGTGTGGTTTTGGAGGTAACCGTAAGGTGTTCAAGCAACAATCACGGACTCTACTACATGGACCAACCCCACCCAAGTGTTCTGTATAGTCATTGACCAAGTTTCACCCCATCTGTATTCGATGGTTTCACCCCATCTGTAATCGATGGTTATACCCCATCTGTAATCGATGGTTTCACCCCATCTGTAATCGATGGTTTTCACATATGTGTTTGCAACATACTCATTTTTCCCAACTAATTTATCTTGTTATCATGCAGATAGTAAATGCAGATAGTAAAAGCAGTCCAAATTAAGTTACAAGCATGTGACAAATTATTCCAAACGATCGACATTGATGTGACTAGTCCATTTAAATTAGAAAGCAACAATAATGAAAGCAAGTTAAATGGGCTACCAGAAATTTACAAGTACACCAGATTTAGCACTAAGTTGGAACGACCAGATTTGTAATTCATTACTAGAAATACTTGCCTTGACGTGGGTGTGGGTGGTGATAACATGAGACACGTTTTATGATCGAGATCGACGTTATAAAGATGCTGGTGCACGAAAATTGGTACATGTAAACACAAGAAACAATTGGTTACAGAATACACCCTTTCTATTTATTAACCTGATCGTTTTGATTTTTAAACTGATTAAAACGGTGATGAAAAGCGTTCTAAATTTTTATGTAGGCTATATATGCAAAAAATAGTTTTACTGCAAGAGGAAATATTTTTCTAAAGCTTATAGTAATTTTTAGAATTTTTTAAAAGATCAAAAACAATTTTAAAACTATTTTTCAATTAATAACGTATTTATTCAAACATTTATTCTAGATGTAATCTACATCAGAATGTTGCAAATGAGGTGTCAAAACGACCGTCTCAAAGAGTACTATTACATATATTTTTCTCACATGTTAGTGTATGTGAAAATAAAGAGTTACAGATTTTTAAAAGAAGGTAACGTATATAAAATTTAGGCTTAAAAATTTATTGCGGAAAATCTAAGCGTCTGATTGAGATGAAACTAGTGCCATTGGATCCAGAACATTATTTCTGATTTTCTGGAGCTAGTCTAACATTTTTCTAGGGCTTATATTATTAGTTATGGATTTAATACCATAAAACCCTATTTATTTATTAATAAAATACGAAAATACGAATTATATTCGTATTTACAAGTTTGCCATTGGAGATTACCGTCGCTTCTTCGTCTCCTTATGTGCAGCGAGCGGGAGGGAGTCTCGCTTGTCGACGACGGCGGCAAGGCTCGAAGCGGCGGCGGTCTAGGACGGCGACTGTCGGCGGCTCGGGGCGGTGGCAGACCGCGAGGAGCACCGGCAATGGTGGTGCGGGCGTTCAGGGGTCGTGTGCTTTGCCGAGAGTGGTGGAGGGAGATGTCGACACGGCGGCGGGAGCTCGGAGTCGACGGCGAAGGCGGCAGTGAGGCGAGGAGAGGAGGCGGGGGAACGGTGCAGTGGCATTGCTCGTCGAAGCTGCGGCGCCGTGGTGCAGGCGGGGGAAACAGAGGCGACGGTGCTGTGGCGTCACCGTGGGGGAGCGACGCTGTCGGGGGTTGCTTCGGCTTCGTTCGAGAGTGAGGGTGACGGGCTGAGCTCTCGGCGGAGCTCGGGGCTGAGCGAGTTGCTCTCGGAGAGGGGATGCATGGGTGAAGGGAACGAAAGAGAAGATGGGGATGATGGGTTACGGCTGGGTTTGCAACGGGAGAGAGAGGGTATCGGAGGTGTTGGAGAAAGTGAGAGGGATGGTTTCGAACGTAAGAATACACAGAAGAGAGAGAGAGCCTTATTTATGGGGTTAGCAAAAATAATAAACAACCAATAGGAGGGTAGTTGGGATGAATTCGGTTAGCTGAGAGAGATGTGGGTAGATGAAGGAGGGTTAGATACGGGTTAGGTTCGGTAAGTTAATTATGGTAATTAGGGGTAATAATAATAGTTAGACCCCAAAAGTAATTAGCAAAATACATACACGAAATTACGATTTTGCCCCTACTAGTAAACGTGTCCCAAAAATTACGAAAACATATCCACGAGATCGTATCATCACGAGGATCGCGAATATGAAGCACGTTTCAGGGTTTGGACTACGGAGATACTAGTTTTAGGTCAAAACGTTTAGAAAGCGGGTTTGCGGGTTCTCTATCGAAATGATATCAGAAAATTACGAAATTAATGTGGGAAGCCCTAAATGATCATAGGATACTACTGCAGAAGTTTGAAAATGTTTTAAAGACGTTTGTATAGAAAATAAATTCATTGAGCCAAAACAGCAATATCTGAAAATGAATTTTTATCAGATCTTTTAGGGGTATTTGAAGAAATCCGATCTTACTAAAATACTCCATAACTAGTCTGGTACTTCAAAATATTTTTATATGAAATTTTTGAAATCAGTTTTGTTATAAAACTTTTGACTAACATTTATAAAGAAATTAAAAATACGTTAAGTACGTAATTAGTTGTGTTGTCGAAAACATGCCGTTACAATTTATCTTTTTGTTTATGTTTGTTTGTCATCATCAAAAGGGGGAGAATGTTGAGTATTGGACTTCTCTCTACTTGGTGTTAATGATGAGCAAATATAAATACTTGTGACTAATCCCCTATTTGCAGTTAATCCATTGCCTAAGCTTATCATGAAGATCTATTTGTAATGGATTACACTCAAAGATCATTGAAAGCAAAGGAAGTGGTTTGGATGATCGTAGATGGTGATTGAAGCTCCTAGAAGACTTCAAGCTCATGCGTTGGATAGAAGAGAGAGTTCGTCAAATGTAACTTTCTTGTTTCTCTTCTAGTATGTAGCTTAGAAGTAGAACTTTGTTGGAGCACACACACATCTTCATTTCAGTCTTAGGATATCATTAGATCAACCTTCCTTAGACTCCAATTCATTTCTATCTAGATTGTGCATGTCATGTTTTTAACAGTCAACTGCTGAACGATTTACAGTCGCTTGTCTCAAAACGGTCGACTGTGTTTTGTTCTACATTCGCCTATTATGCACAAACTTTTTCAGTCTAGTTTTGGGCTTCTTAGATTTAACTCTCACAGGCGACTTTTGAACGATTCACAGGCGCCTGTCCAAGTGATAGTCGACCGTGTTTTGTTAATCAGTCGCATGTCTATCTTTAGCCGAATTCTATTTCTCTGTTTAATCTGGCCCATCGACTATTGTTGGATTTATAGTCGACTGTCCAATGGAACAGTCGACTGTCAATGCTACAAAACTCTCTGATCTCAGGGTCTTGACAGTCGCCTGTAGAAGGAATTACAGTCGCCTGTTTAGTTTAACAGTCGACTGTCTTCTCTTCATCAGTCGCATGTCCTGTTCTCCCAGACTTTTCTCAAATTTTCTTAACTTACCCAGCTTACGGCCAGTCGCATGTAGTAGGATTTACAGCTGCCTGTTGGTTCAACAGTCGACTGTCTATGCCTTATCAGTCGACTGTCCACGTGATAAGTTACGGTTATGAATTCTCATCTACCCTCTGTCACTGTGCAGCAGTCGATTGTGAGTTCTTCAACAGTCGACTGTCGCGGGCGCAAATTCTATCCGTTGAGTTTTTCCTCACGGATTTCAAAGGGGTTTTTGGTGATTCAGTTTGAAGGTTTTGAGGAACATATAAAAGAAGCATCTACTGTTCCTTTGAGAGGCTAGACACTTTGATTATCTCTTGCTCAAACATTCAAGCTTTCATTTTAAAGATCAAAGCTCTCAAAATCCAAAAGCCCTAGAATTCCTATCTTTCATCTCTTGCTCTTCAACCTAGAACCAAAGAGAAATCTTCTAGGTATTTGGTGTATTCAAGAGAAAGGGCTTTCCTCTCTTCCAAGAGAGTCTTTCAACACACAACACCCTTCTCCTTCAAGTTCTACTTCAAGGCATAGGTGATTGTAGTGTTGCTCAATTTCATATTTCGTAACTTTAGTTATTTGATTCACTCTCGGTTTGTGAGAGTGGTTTGCTTGCTCCCAAGTTGTGGGAGTCAAGATCAATCGATTGTATTTCGATTCCACTTGTAGGGTTGCTACAAGTGGGTTTTAAGGAAACCTCAAGTTAGGGTTATAACTTGAGTATATGGTTGTTAAACGGGTGGAAGGAACGTAGGATTACCTGGAACAAGTCGGGAAGTGACTTGGGTAATCCGAACCCTTGAAACATCCTTGTGTTTGCATTTGTTTCATTCTGAGTTTACTTCCATTCTGCACTATTTGTTGGTTAGGAATTTAATTTGGTGTAACTATCTTTTTAAATTACATAAACACTATTCAACCCTCCTTTCTAGTGTTTTCCTCATAGCCAGGGACCTTACAGAGGCTAATGAGAGATTAAAAGGGAAAGAAAATTAGGGGAAAAGGAAAGAAAAAGAAAAAAAGAGAAATTGGGAGGAGCTCTCATCCTCGCTCTCAGCTCACGCAAAGAACTAGCAGACACCCTTGTTGCCTTGTTCCCCACACAAGCCCCTCGCCTCATTGATGCCTTCGTTCTTCCACCGAAACCAAACCCTAACTTAATTGGAATTGAAGAAGGATGAGATAGCTTCAGATGGTCTTCAATGAGAAGAAGCGCCAACGAATATTTGAAGGACTGATTGAGGTAGGAATCTTAGCTGATCTAGTTAGAGTTTAGTATAGAATCGCATAGGAGTAGATTTAATCGCTGTAGAAATGGACTGCACCCTGTGACCAGACGATCGTGTCTCGGTCGTCCCGACAACTGCATCGACCTTGGCACGGTCGTGTCACCCTAATCCTTCAAGTAGCATCGACTTAGACGCGAACGTTAGTTCCCTCGAATCGACACGACCATGTCGTTATGGGAAACGACCGTGTCGAATAATATTCGATCCATCTGCAATTTCCCCCCACACGGTCGTTTGAATGGTCGAGGATTCTGAGCCACGACCCTTGGACTCCACACGGTCACGTGGATCTGTCTAAACGACTGTGTGGATTGGTTTGCATGGTTACCCTTTTTTGCAATATGTGGAAATGTTATTCCATACGGTCGTTCCATATGAATATGTGGAGCACAAGCAGACTTCCATGTCAGCGTTTCTATGAGGAAACCGTGTGTTATGAACAATAAATTGGGCAAGCAGAGCTGATTATCCTTCAGCTAAATGCGACATTTGAAATGAATTCGAGCCAAAAAAGGTTGTCACTCAACTTTGTATGATCTGAAGGCATATTTTGGATTCAGGAGTCCAATTTCCTGCAAAGAGTCCAAGTGTTCAGGAGTCCATTGTCATTTAGTACAAAGTCATGATTATTACATTATTATTAGCTTCTAATAACAATTATTCTTGTCTTTAGCCTCGATACACTGAATGCAAGCAGAATCAACTAATCGGTAGCTTGTAACCAATTCCCCTTAGTTTTAAATGACAAACAGCATTTTATATAATTTAAAATACTCATGTTTATTTTAAACGCATGATGTTAACTTGATATTTCATTAAGTGCAATACAAATCTTAATATACTCATGTTTTATCAACATTCATGTTAATTATGTCATTTTGTTAATTTCTTTCAAAAGTACTTTATGATGCATGAGATCAAGCGATGGCAAACGTGGAAATATGAAAGCAAAAGTTGATATCAAAGTGGCAAATGACACATGCTATGGTATATGAAAATAATGGAATTAACACCACCTAAACCAAAGTGCCACATGGACCAGCATGCCGCGGAAATGCCGGGGGCCACTTCCTGAATCATGGGGGCCACCTCTTAAATCTATGTGTGGTAAGATAGCTAGCGTGGACCTACGTGCTACATGGACCAGCGTGTCATGGAAATGCCAAGGGCCACCTCCTGAATCCATGGGAGCCACCTCTAGAATCAATGAGACCGTGTAAATAAGAAGTTGGTAGAATGTATGATTTGATAATTCTATGTTTGTGGTTGTTTATGTATACTCCTGCTGGTGCTTAATTTTACGCATTGTAGTATTGTTCACTACCTTTTCTTGTTGAGTTCCTATTGTAGTGTAATTCTTTTTATGTTTATCTGCGGTGTTGTACTTTACTTTATGCACCGTCTTGTTGTTATGCCTTAGAAGACAGACCTTAGTAGGTAGACCGGTTTTGAGATTTAGTCCTACCTAGTTTAGTTAGGCTTTCCTACTAGGTCACGTGTTGGTGTGTCCCACTTACATTTTTCCAGGTCTAAGAGCTGTACAACCAGAGCAGACCTGACTCGGGAGTTTACTCCAAGTTCGGATGTAGAAACGAAGCCCACCCCTGGGCGACCTTGTACAGTTGGATCTCCAGGGATAGTTTAGGGAGTGTGTTGTACAGTGTGTGTAGTCATTTCTATCTTTTGGGGGTTTTGGGGAGATCTGTTTTGTTAATTCTACTTTTGTACTCAGTACTGAGATGATGTATGGAAAGATGTACTTTTGTATAATAATAAAAGAAGTTTGGACTTTGGAATTTTGTTTAGTTCACTGTATTATTTCTGTGGTGGAGCTTACTTGTACTTCCCAGCACATGCGTAGTGACCTGCATATTCTTCTCGTACTCTCTCTTTCTTTCTCTTTCTTTGTAACACCCACTGCTCTGGAAGTACTTGGTACGGATTTGTACTTCCTGGTTATCATAGGGAGTAGTGCGTTACATTTTGCGGCCCATGCAGGTCACCGCACTACTGCATGCGTAAGGTATTACGGGTAATGCTCCATAAGGGTAGTAGTGTCCTAAGGTGGGTAGCAACCTTAGAGTCTAAACTTACCACCATTAACATAGAACCCGAGCCTTAGAGGGTTAGAGGGTCAAGAATGGATCTGGTTTTTAGTGGATAGAATGTCACCTTTGAGTGACGTTCTACGACATATACTGCTGTGTATAAAGGTGTAGTTAGTGTGTATTCAGGTTTTGGCATACTTTTTTTTGAAACCCAGAAAAATCCCCAACCCCATCCCCCCGCCTTCGGCATAGGAGGGTAAGGCAAGAGCCCGGCCGAGACTATGTAAACTGGGGGGACACTGCCATGCACTCAACGGCCCCTGGGTGAGTCCGAGAGGGGAGATGTAGCCCCAGGGTAAATAATCCCCCAACAAATACCAACCCATGTAGGCCAGAGGCCTTGAACCCATGACTCTTGGCTTTGAGAGGAATGACTTACCACCAGGACACCCTCTCGTAGGCCTTTTTTATACGCTACGTATGTATTGGTGTGTATGTCTTGCTTTATATATAGAATGTAACTATAATATGTGTAACTATATGGTATTGGATTGTATTTGTAATGATTTACACACATGGTATGAAGTGGGTAAATATTTACTGTATGTAGTCTTCTTAGTATAATGATAGGTATAATTATATATGTAATCGGGGTTAAGTAGTATAATGGCAATAGCCTTTAGAGGTGGATATGTATGTGTGGATCGATGTATGTTTAGTAGAGATATATATGGATGTGTTAGTGTATGTGTAGTATTGTACAATTAAATACAGATGTATGATATTGGTACATTTATATGAATATGTTGTGATACCTGGTGGTGTATGTGAGACTATGAGTGATGTTGCTCATGTTTGATGTATTGGTATATTACATAAGTGTGTTGTGTATTCATATGATTGTATGACTATATGAGACACTTAAATTAAATATGTCGTATGAATACTAGGCTATGTATGCATTTCCTTGAGTATGGTGAATGACTATATTATCCTTAGTAGTTATGCACGTATATACGATATATATACGAGTAGCATAGGTGGATGCTCAGATATTACAATCTGGTATCCATATCGATCCCTAATGTTCTGTTCTCCTTCGCGGAATGTATACGGAAAATAGGCTATCTTCCTCCGAGATGGCTCACCCCAAGCCTTCTCTATTGGAGACGATTTTATTGGGAATTCAGGAAGGTTTGAGCAGGCAGATCAAGATATTGGCTAGAGTTTAGGCTCAGAGAACTATTAGTATTAAACAGTTCTGGGAGATGCATCTGAGTTCTTTTCTGGCAATGAGAATCCCTTAGAAGTTGAGGAGTGGTTGAGGCACATTGAGGATGATCTCCTAGCAGTTGGGTATCCACAGGATGTTTGGGTGGATGCTGCTTGGAGGAAACTGACCCATCATGTTCGTGATTGGTAGGATGGAGAAGAATGTTATCTGACCAAGCATGTCTCATGGGAGACGTTTAAGGAACGATTTGAGTCTAAATTCCTGCCGTAGATAGTGAAGGACGAACCGAGACAGTGATTTGAGCGATTGACCTAGAATCGTCGAATCGTAGATTCTTATGATGCGGAATTTTCTCTATTAAGCAAGTTTGCTCTGGAGCTAGTCACATCAGATGCCACCCGAGCTCGTCGCTTCCGAATGGGCTTAGATCCGGAGTACTGAAGTACTATGTCTACCCTGGATCTGCCCACTCATGAGACTGTGTTGAAGGCAGTAAGGATGCATGAGACTTATCTAAGGAGTGTGGAGAAAACTCATGTGGTTGATGATGTGTGTTCTACAGGACAACAAGAGAAGTTTCCCAAGCTCATACAGACTACTCTGTTTAAGAGTTCGGGAAACTCACCATCCTCTCAAAAACATGCATCTTTCCAGTATTGTGGTAAACGTGGGCATGAGAAAAAAGATTGCAGATCCTTTCTCAAGCAGTGATTTACATGTGGCAAGATAGGGCGAGACAGTAGACTTTATCCGAAACGAAGCGGCTCCCTAATGCCAGCAGCACCGGTGACAGTGCAACCTGTGCAACGGAGAACTTTTCCATCTGCTCCACGGAGACCGCTACTCCCATCACCATCAGGATTGCGCCCTCTAGTTTCCAGGGGCGTCAGGCTTTTGCTATGACCACTTTAAAAGTGGACGATGCTGAACGGACTATCAATAGTATCTTTTCAATTCATCTTACAGTATGCATGTTCTCCTCTGGCTATGATTGATTTTGATCCATGTATGTGACTGGGCATTCAGTTACTCTAATCTGATAGAGTAGTGGATTTTGATTTCCGGACACTGATGCTTTGAACTTCATTCCTTCTACCTTACATTGAAATTCTGAGGACATAATTTATTTACGGTGTGTATGATGTAATATCATGTTTCCGTATATATGAGTATAAATACTTAATTTTTGGGCGTATTTGTACGTATTAAATTTCTTGGTGTTTCTATGAATTTTCTCTAATTTTTAATGATGAAATTATTTTAATTTTAAATGTCATTTGGATTTGATTAAGAAAGTATTTGGAAAAAAACTTGTATATGGGGGAGAATATGGTATTATTATGAGTATAATTATTTTTCTTAAATGATAAATCATAATTAACCTAGAGTGGACACCTTGGCCACTAATGTGGCAAGTCTTCCTTAACCCCCACCTACCCTCTACCACATGGCAAGCTTAGGGAATATGAGGGTGATGATGAGGCTAATAAGAAGAGTAAAATGGAAAGAAAATTAGGAAAAATGGAAAGAAAAGTTAAAAAAGAGAAATTGGTAGGAGCTCTCATCCTCACTCACAGCTTACGTAAAGAACTAGAAGACACCCCTGTTGCTCATTCCCCACACACAAGCCCCTCACACCATTGCTACCTTCTTCCTTCCACCAAAACCAAACCCTAACTCAATTGAAATTGGAGGAGGAGATAGTTTCAGAGGGTCTTCAAGGAGAAGAAGGGCCAAAGAATATCTGAATGACTGATTAAGGTAGGAAGCTTAACTAATCTAGTTAGGGTTTTAGTTTAGAATCGCGTATGAGTAGATTTAATCGCTATAGAAATGGACTGCACCCTGTGACCAAACTAATGTGTCTCAGTCGTGTAGTGGATGACACGGTCGTGTCCCGACCGTGTCGTGGTCGTTCGACCAACCGCAGCATCACACGGTCAACATTCGCTTGTGCCATCGTTTGTGTGAAACTCTCAAGCCAAATGGCTGTGTCGACCTTGACACAGTCGCGTCATCCTAATCCTTCGAGTAGCGTCGACGTAGAACGAACGTTAGTTCCCTAGAATCTATACGACCGTGTCGAATAATATTCGATCCATCTGTAGTTTTCCCCACGCGGTCGTTTGAATCGTCAAACGAACATGTGGTCGAGGATTCTGAGCCACTGCCATTGGACTCCACATGGTCGTGTGGATCTCCAAACGATCGTGTGGATTGGGTTGTATGGTTACCCCTTTTTGCAATAGGTGGAAATGTTATTCCACACGGTCGTGTGGAGACTCCACACGACCGTATGGAGCGCAAGCAGACTTCCATGTCAGCGTTTCTGTGTGGAGACCGTGTGATAATTGTATTGAACAATAAATTGGGCAATCAGAGCTGATGATCCTTCAGCTGAATGCGACATTTGAAATGAATTTGATCAAACAAGGCTGTCACTCAACTTTGTATGATCTGAAGGCATATTTTGGATTCAGGAGTCCAATTTCCAGAAAAGAGTTCAAGTGTTCAGGAGTCCATTGTCATTTAGTACAGAGTCATGATTATTACATTATTATTAGCTTCTAATAACAATTATTAACATTTTGTTGATGTAGAACTTGTCTTTAGCCTCGCGTACACTGAATGCATGCAGAATCAACTCATCGGTATCTTGTAACTAATTCCCTTAGTTTTAAATGACTAACTACATTACACTCATGATGTTAACTTGATATTTCATTAAATGCCATGCAAATCTTAATATACTCATGTTTTATCAACATTCATGTTAATTATGTCATTTTGTTAATTTCTTTCAAAAGTACTGTATGATGCATAAGCTCACGCAATGGCAAAGTGGAAATATGAAAGCGACAGTTGAAATGGAAGTGGAAGTGACAAATGACACATGCTATGTATACAAAAATAATGGAATTAACACCACCTATACCAAAGTGCCACATGGACCACTGTACCACGGAAATGCCGCGACCACGTCCTAAATCTATTGAGGCCACCTCTTAAATCTATGTATGTTAAGATAGACAGTATGGACCTACCTGCTATATGACCCAGCGTGCCACGGAAATGCCGGGGCCACCTCCTGAATCTATGGGAGCCACCTCTAGAATCCATGAGACCGTGTAAATAAGAAGTTGATGGATGTATGATTTGATAATTCTCTGTTTGTGGTTGCTTACGTATACTCCTGCTGATGCTTACTTTTACGCATCGTAGTATTGTTCACTACATTTCCTTGTTGAGTTCTTATTGTAGTGTAATTCTTTTTATGTTTATCTTTGGTGTTGTACTTTACTTTATGCACAGTCTTGTAGTTATGCATTAGTAGATAGATCTTAGTAGGTAGACCGGTTCTGAGATTGGCCCTACCTAGTTTAGTTCGGCTTTCCTACTGTGTCATGCATTGAGGTGTCCCATTTACATTTTGTCCAGGTCTAAGAGCAGTACAGCCAGAGCAGACTTGACTTATGAGTTTACTCCAGGTTCGGAGGTATAGACTAAGCCCAACCCTAGCGACCTTGTACAGTTGGATCTCCAGGGATAGTTTAGGGAGTGTGTTGTACAATGCGTGTAGTCATTTATATCTTTTGTGGGTTTTGGGTAGATCCCTTTTGATAGTTCCACTTTTGTACTCGGTACTGAGATGATGTATGGAAAGATGTACTTTTGTATAATAATAAAAGAAGTTTGGACTTTGGACTTTTGTTTAGTTCTTTGTGTTATTTCCGTGGTGGAGCTTACTTGTACTTCCCAACATGTGCGTAGTGACCTGCATATTCTACTCGTACTCTCTCTTTATTTCTCCTTCTTCATAACACCCACTGCTCTGGAAGTACTTGGGACAGATTTGTACTTCCCGGGTATTCTGGGGAGCGGAGCATTACATGAACCATGCCTAACACCGCCGTGCATTACTGGACGGTGGCCATGGGTCATTGCCATTGGTTGCTAGCCATCGCCAGCCAGTTGCGGTCAGCTGCTGGCTGGTCGTAGCTGACTGGTACTGGTCAGCCACCTACCAACCGGCCCAACTAAATTTTTGACAATGACGTTGCATCACTGACATCATCTAGGGCACGGTTTCTATGGGGTTTTATCTTTCATTTTTTTCTCAAATATTCATAACTACTTCACAAACTTTTCATGCTCGCGTTCGTAACTCACTCTTCTCTCTCAATCAATAATAACTCATTGTGATCGTGCTTGCATTCAGACCACCTTGTGATGTGCTCAACCCTCTCAATCTGTCGATCCATAATAATGCATTAATGTTCTGAGTCTTGTATGTCATACCATAGTCAAATGATAGATCAAACTTATTACTCTAATAAGTTTATCCACTTTACACTGGCAAGAAATTTACTATAGATACACATGCGACACTAACATCTTATCCCGAAGGAGATGCATCCCATGTTGACTATCACATCTCTTTGCATGCTTTGGACTATGCCAAGCGATTACTTAACAATGGTCACATTTGTCGTTGGTCAGTAAAAGCCAAAACATAGCCATCCTAAGTGTAAGGTTCTTTAGTGCATATTAGGTTACCGGACTAATTAGCACCAACTGTAAGGAAACATGTTTGATTTTCTAAATACTTTAGAAAGTAGTGGAAGACTTAAAAAATCAAAAAAACTTCTACTCTAGCATACAAGAAGCCAATATCTAACTACAACAACTACGAATTAATATTGAAGATAAAAACCCATACCTTTGCATTAGTATATGATCGCGTTCGTATGACAACTTTAAATTTATAGCCGCAAACGTATGGTGTAGTTGTAGCACTATACAGATCGTCTTCTAGGAGGTAGCTATTACTAATAGTTTCCCTTTAAATTAATAGCTACGAAATCGAGTGAGAGATTGAGAATTATAGATACAAAAGAAAATATCAATGCTAAAAGCTATAGGGCATGTATATCCCCACCATTGGATTAAACTAGGATTGATTAGTTATTAATCGATTTTCGGGCTCTTGAGATTCGGGAGAGGTTGTCTAATTTAAGGATATTCTCTTATCCCCCGCTTCCGTGGTGCATGATAAGATATCCCCTTATATTACCCCTACCCCCCACTTCCGTGGTGCATGATAATCCTACCTAGCCCTTATGGATATTGACGTCAATTGTGCATCGATAAGCACTAGGTGCATTACGACCGACAAATGTCCTCAATCCTCCTCCATGCCACTTCTATGGATTAAGATTCAGATATATGTTAGGAAGGCTCTAATCGGTTACCGACGTCAATCGTGCAATTCGATAGTGACAATCAATGTATTCGGAAAACTCCATATTAATCCCGATGTCAATCGTTAATTAATATAATTACCCATTGATCTATTCAAAATGTAACTCCAGTGACAACCTTGTTATGGCGTGAATACAATAGAGATGAATCCCCGGCAATGGCGACAAAAACTTGATCGACCAGGAATTAAACACCGGAAACGATGTCGTTTTACTGCAAGCGAATGGTATAGCGACGAGCAGGTATCGAACACGGGGATGCAGTGCTATGCTACGTATCTACTCCTAGGTTGGTTAGACTGCGAGTTTTTTTGGTGGATGTAGATTATGGAGTGTCGTAATGGTGATGGATGCAAAGGTCGTATCACTCGATATCGCAAACTGACTCCACACAAATAAAGGAATAAAATATAAAATGTTGGATCCTGTGGATGGCAAACAACACTAGAAGGGGGGTTGAATAGTGTTGTGCAAATAGTAAATCTTTTTCGTTCGTTGGTTAGCTCAATTATAAACATTCTAATGTTGCATAAGGAACCAAGTAGAGTGATCTACGCTTGGCCCTTAATCAACAAGTCAATCTTATAAGCAATGTTGATGAGAGAGATAGTACAGCAGGTAGTCAACTCCCTATGAATGGTAGTCGACTCCGAAAGAGTTTTAGGCAAAACTCTGTCTGAAAGATTATAAGATGACAAAACAAATATCTTTACACAATTATTGATCTTTACTTAGCGGATATAAACAAAAGAATTAACTTCCAATAATATGCACCAATTAAAATTTGTTAGCAAGTAAAGAGTGTAAGAACAAGTATAATAATCGCAGAAGATTGCAAACGCAAACACAGAGATTTTTATCCTGGTTCCCTGCAACTTGGGTACGTCCAGTCCTCGTCCAACCCGGTACGAGATTTTCCACTATTGTCTTAGCAATACAAGCACCTAACTTCACTTGTTAGGATTTTCCAAACACCTAGCCTTGACCAGGATTTCCAAGCACCTAGACTTGTCTAGGATTTCCAACACCCTTTCAACAAAGGGGAAAATCACAAATAAGAACGATTTCCAACTCATCACAAAAATGAATTTTATTAGTATCGATAATTTTTATTTAAATGAATTTTACGAATAAAATCAGTTGCTTACCTTTGTTGCCTTTGATTGGTCAAGTTCTTTGGTATCCAGACGCTCAGAAAATTTTGATTAGTATGATGTATCCTAGTATGCTTAACTCGTTCCTTGGTATGGTTTGAATCATATCCAACTCCGGTTTTGCTAGATGAAGCTTTTTTGGTTATTTATTAAACTATCTAGCTTTCCTTTTCCCTTGTTGAAATTTTCAACAATCTTCATCGTAGATTCGTATTTATCTTTGACGGATACGAGAAGATTATTTAAATTTTCAACTTTTTCATTCATGGAAAGAATGTCTTTTTGCAACGAATCATTCTTTTCCTTAAAAAAACTATTCTCCTTAATAATCTCTTCTTTCTCTTAACATCTCTTTTAATATTCCTAAGTGTTCTTCTATGTTCTTTTATGAGCTATTCATGCATTTTGCATAGCTCCTTATATGCTCCCCTATAATCCATGTCTTCATCATCACTTGATGATGAATCATTATCACTAGATGCGTCATGATGCGAGCTTACCTTAGAGGATGTGGAAGCCATGAAGCACATGTGTGCTGATTCTCTTCTTTCATCATTGTCGTCTGTTGAGGATTCATCAGACGAATAGACATCACTCTGATCGAAAGCTGCGTAAGCTTCCTTCTTTGGTCGTCAGAATTTGTTTCTTACATTGTTTCTCCTTTCATTACTTTCTCGGTTCTTCCCATGATCTTTGGAATCACGGTTGTTTCTTTCCAGGGGACAATCTCTTTTGACGTGTCCTGTTTTATTGCAACCAAAACAAATAATACCATTAGTAGGTCGGAAAGAACGTTTACCATACTTACTTGTGATGAACTCTTTAAAGTTCTTTGAGATGAAAGCAATATTGTCCTCTTTGTCAGTGTAGTCGAAATCTTCTTCTTGAGCTTTGAAAGCAAGATTCTACTTCTTTGGTTTTTCTTCTATCTTCTTGTCTTCTTCAAGTTCAATCTCATATGCCATGAGATTTCCTATTAGCTCCTCAATGGTAAGATCCTTCACGTTGTGTACTTCTCGAATGGCTGTTGTCTTTCCTTTCCATTCGGGTCGGAGAGATCTCAGTATCATCATCACCTACTCGTATTCAGAAAGTTTCTTTCCTAATCCTGCTAGCTCATTTGTGATGTTAGTAAAACGAGTATTCATATCGGTGATACTCTCTCCTTCTTCCATTTTGAAAGATTCAAACTTAGAATGTAAAACATTTATACGCGATTCTTTTACCTTTTCAGTTCCCTCATGACTTACCTGAACGGTGTGCCATATTTGATGTGCTGTCTCGCATTGGAAGACTCAATTGAATTCATTATCTGTTACGGCGCAAAATAGTGCATTCATCGCCTTTGCATTGAGATTGGCTTTCTTCTTGTCGTCGGCTGACCATTTTCCGAACTCAACTTCGGTAGGTATGATGTATGGAACTTTAGTGACGGTCCACGCTTCGATGTCTAGTGACTCCAAGTGAGTCTTCATTCGGATCTTCCAGCTAGCGTAGTTTATTCCATTGCACAGAGGTGGTCGCATGGTGTTAAGTCCTTCGGAGTGGAAAGATGTTGCTGCCATCACCTTTTATAGCCCTGCTCTGATACCAAGTGTTGGATCCTGTGGATGGAAAACAACACTAGAAGGGGGGTTGAATAGTGTTGTGTAAATAGTAAATCTTTTTTGTTCGTTGGTTAGCACAATTATAAACCTTCTACTATTGCCTAAGAAACCAAGTAGAGTGATCTACGCTTGGTTCTTAATCAACAAGTCAATCTTATAAGAAATGTTGATGAGAGAGATAGCACAGCAGGTAGTCGACTCCCTATGAATGGTAGTCGACTCTCAGAGAGTTTTAAGCAAAACTCTGTCTGAAAGATTATAAGATTACAAAACAAATATCTTTACACAATTATTGATCTTTACTCAGCGGATATAACAAAAGAATTAACTTCCAATAATATGAAAAAATTAAAATTTGTTAGCAAGTAAAGAGTGTAAGAACAAGTATAACAATCACATAAGAATGCAAACGCAAACACAAAGATTTTTATCCTGGGTCCCTGCAACTTGGGTACGTCAAGTCCTCGTCCAATCCGGTACGAGATTTTCCACTATTGTCTTAGCAATACAAGCACCTAACTTCACTCATTAGGATTTCCCAAACACCTAGCCTTGACCAGGATTTCCAAGCACTAGACTTGTCTAGGATTTCCAACAACCTTTCAACAATGGATAAAATCACAAATAAGAACGATTTCCAACTCACCACAAAAATTAGTGGAGTTTGGATTTACACCCGGAATTCTATAGCCAAAGTAAAATATAACATGTGTATTACGTGGCTAAAAGAATTCAAATCGATATTTTTGATCACACAAAGATATAGAATGATTCTTTGTGATCTAGATCGTTTTCAAAAATCCTTTCAATAGATAAAAATGAAGAATACTGATTTTGAAAAACGATTTTAATAGCCAAATAGAATATGATCTCAAAAAGATAATATCTATGAAAACAATTAGGAGATCAGAAATTAAAATAAATTTTGGCTAAAAAATAATGAGAGCAGAATGAATAGGAGATCTGAGAATTTTAGCACAAGAGAGATTTTTGAATTTGATGATAATATTGTTATTCCTCTTTTTGAAAAGATCTCAAAGAGTCCTCTATTTATAGCGATAAGAGAGGATTCAAATTTCAAATGAAGTTTGACTTTTGTCCCAAAAATTAAGGATTCAAGAATAAAATCAGGAGGTTAAAACTTTTGAAATTTTCCAGCTGGTAGTCGACTCCCAGAGCGTTTCATTTGAAAATTGCTTCCAGCTGGTAGTCGACTCCCTCCTTTGGTAGTCGACTTCCAGAACAGTTTCTCCTGAAACTTTAACTAACTGTCACGTCCCGCTTCCCAGTATACCGGAGGGGCAGTAATCGTGTTCGAGACACACTCACAAACCCTACTGCAATGGACCAACCCCACCCAAAGTGTACTGTTTAGTCATCGACTAGGTTTCACCCCATATGTAATCGATGGTTTAACCCCATATGTAATCGATGGTTTCACCCCATCTGTAATCGATGGTTTCACCCCATCTGTATTCGATGGTTTCACCCCATCTGTATTCGATGGTTTCACCCCATCTGTATTCGATGGTTATCACATGTGTGTTTGTAACATACTCGTTTTTCCCAATTAATTTAGCTTGTTAACATGCAGATAGTAAAAGCAGTCCAAATTAAGTTACAAGCATGTGACCAATTGTTCCAAATGATCGACATTGATATAACTAGTCCATTTAAATTAGAAAGCAACAAGAATGAAAACAAGTTAAATGGGCTACCAGAAATTTACAAGTACACCAGATTTAGCACTAAGTTGGAACTGTCAGATTTGCAAATCATTACTAAAAATACTTGCCTTGACGTGGGTGTCCAGGTGGTGATAATGTGAGGCACGTTTTCACGTCCCGCTTCCCATTTTACCGGGAGCGAGGATGCGAGCAGGTCCGCGATGTGCTTAAAACAAAGAGGAGTACTTTTTTTCTTTTTCTTTTCTTTCTCATTGGTTTAAACACACTAAGCGTCCATGAAATAAGATGGCAGGATCTTGCAAGCTTATAAGAAATAGTACATATGACATTATTACAATACCAAAGCGTCTGAAAGTAAAGTACAACATAGGCCTAGTATGGCCAATACAAGCATAGCACACAAATTACATTATCTCAAATATATAAAGTGCAGTCGCGAAGGGGAATGTCTAGTATTCTGTGGGTAGGTACTCCACGTAGCCTTCGAGCACTGGCTCGGTTCCTACAGCAAAGACTTCAACGAACTCACTGTCGGTACTTCAACGAACTCACTGTCGGTACTGTCGGTAAAAACAACAAAATGAAATGTCCGTCAGCGAGGTATACTCGGCAAGATATTCTCAAAACCAAAATGTTAGACATTTAAATTAAAAACTGAAAAGACAAGTGATAAGATAAATAGAAAAGAGTTATAGTAGTTTAAAGCAGTTAAATGTTCGCAACCATTTGCAACCTGCAACAATTTAATAATCTGATAGCAATTGGCAATACTGCTAGCAACCTGCAACAATTCAATATTCAATAACAATTTTCAAAGCCATCTGTAACCTGTGACAATTTAACATTCAATAATCACACTATAGCAACCTGCAGAAAAGATGTTATAACAATTAATCAAAAACCAGTCTATCCTAGTGATAAGCCCATGTCCAAGAGTACTACAGATAACCAACATGCAGCCTGCGACAGGAGCAAATCCGAGGCTTACCCACCGTTCCGATATGGCAACGGTCAAGGATCTAACCCCCGTAATGTGTTGGAGGTAATTTAGTATGGCGCATCCAGCCTCTCTGTAGCACTTGTGATCATAGACTACCCCAATCCCAGGTCAAGTGAAGTGTCGGTCAAAAGAACGTGTACTATCTGTTTATTATTGAAATTCCATCTTCCATTCTATATTGTTAAAGTTCCATCTTCCATTCAATATTGTTGAAGTTCCATCTTCCATTCAGTCAATTCAATCTCGGTGTTTCAATAGTCCGTACAATAGTTTCAAAAAAGTTTCACAACTTTGCGACTCGGTTTAGCAATTTAAATGAAAACATCAGGATCACTTAAATAGATTAAAGAACGCGTAAGATATGATTTTAACTAAGCAAAAGAGTTTAAATTAGCTTAAAATATTTTCTAAGACCAGTAGTAATTCTTCAAGATTATTAAATAATTTTTAAACAATTTTAGACAATTTAAAATAGCCAAAAACAATTTTAAAATCAAGAAACCATTTTAAAGATGAATGTTCAAGGAATTGTTTTGAGCAAACCGTGCATCAGAATTCTTCAAACAAGGTGTCAAAATGATCGTATTTACTAGTACTACGGCATATATTTTTATCGTACGTCAGTGTACGTAAAAATCACAGGTTATGAATTTTAAAAGGATTTTTAAAACAAGAAATTATTAATAATACTCATGTTCAAAGATTTATTCCGGACAAACCGTACGTCAGAATTCCGCAAACAAGATGTCAAAACGATCGTATTTATAAGTACTGTAACATATATTTTTATCGTACAGCAGTGTACGTAAAAATTGCAAGCTACGAATTTTAAAAGAATTTTAATCCATTTAAGTTTAGCCTTTAAAAATTCACCGTGAGAAATATACTTGCCTTATGGAGATGAAACTAGCGCCAATGGATTCTTTTCGACGTTTCTGATTTTCTGGGACTAGTCTCGTAATTTTCTGAGGCCTGTACGAATTACTATAAATTTAAATCCAATAATAGCATTTAATAAATTTACGAAAATACGTAAATACGTATCAAAATACGTATTTTAATATGTATTAAAACGAAACATCTCCGTTCATTACCCGAGAGAGAGAGACAGCGAGAGCGAGGGGGAGTTCGCCTCGAGTTCGCCGGCGGCGGTGGCGGTGGCTGGGGTCGGGGTCGGTGGCGTCGCGGCGAGGCGACGGCGGCGGAGAGCTGTGAGGCGGCGGCGGAAGAGAGAGCGGGGCTGTGCGGGTCGCTGCGGCGGTTGTCGAGTGGCGGAGGCGACTTCTGACGGCGGAGACGAGGCTGAGGAGCGGCGGGGGTGGCGCTGGGGAGCTTCACGGCGGCTGCGGGGAGCGGACGTCGACGTGAGTAGGCGGGCAGCGGTGGTGTTGTGTTCGGGACGGTGTGTGCTGCGGCGGAGCGTTCACGGTGGCGGCCCGGGGCTCTTGGCGGCGCACGACGGCGACGACGGGTCTCCGGCGATGGTGGAGGGGAGAGAACGTGAGTGAGAGTGAGGGAGAGGGCAGTTGAAGAGAGAGGGAGGAGGAAAAATGGGTTACGGGCTCAAACAATGAAGCCTGGGTTTCGCCTGGGAATTTTTGTGAGGAAGAGAGCTTAGGGAGTGTGTTTAAATAGGGTTTAAGAATTAATTAAATAATTAAGCAATAAATGTTTAGTCAAATGAAATTAATGCTAAGTTTTGGCTTTTTGACAAAAGAGTGCACAAATTAGACTAAACTTCTTTTATAAAACGTGTGAGGTTGTCGACGGTTTAAGGGTTTAACCAGGTAATTTAGCTAAGTAAAAGTAATCAGTGAAAAAGTCGTTAGTACAATTTGCAACGAAATTACAATTTTGCCCCTAGGGTTAAACGACTCCGAAAAATTACGAAAATATAGCCACAGGTTCGTATCGTCACGATTATTGTGACTATGAAATCTATTTCGTAGTTTGGACTACGGAAATACGTGTTTTGGGTCAAAACGTTTAGGGAGCGGGTTTGTGGGTTCTCTATTGATTTGACTTCGAAAAATTACGAAATTAATGTGGGAAGCTCTAAATTATCATTGAGTGATACTGTAGAAGTTTGAAATCATTTTTATGATGTTTACTTAGAAAAATAATTGTTACGGCTGTAATGTTAAAATTGAGTTTAAATAATTATAAAAATCATTTAGGGATTTAGGTTGGTACTCGTCTACTCTAAAGTTGGCTATAACTATATTGGTTCCACAAAACATTTTTTTATAAATGATTTATAAACTATTTTGATGTTCAACTCCTAACAAACCATTATAAAATATTATTAATTAAGAAAATACATAGAAAATGGGTATTGCTGAATACGGGTCATCACATTCTACCCACCTTATAAAAATTCCGTCCTCGGAATTTCTCACACTAAAATACATATAATAAAGATACAATGAACTAAGATTCAGTGAACAAATATGGATATCTCTCGCGCATTTCATCTTCTCGTTCCCAGGTGGATTCACCAGGTGAGTCATGTCGCCACATCACTCTAACGAGATTGACTACGCTATTCATGAGAGTCTTCTGACGTCGATCCAAAATTTGCACTGGTTGTTGCTCATATGAAAGATCTGGTCGTACTGTGATCTCTGAGTGGTCAACCACTTGAGTAGGATCACTAATGTAACGACGCAGCTGTGAGACATGGAATACGTCATGTACTCCTTCCAGTGAAGGTGGTAGGGCCAGGCGGTAAGCTACTTCTCCAACTCGCTCCAGTATATCGAAAGGGCCGATAAATCTCGGACTGAGCTTTCCTCTTCTTCCAAGTCTGATTACTCCCCGGTTGGGAGATATCTTCAGAAATACATGATCTCCAGGTTGAAACTCTAGATGACGACGCTTCGCATCGGCCCAGTGCTTGTATCGGTCTTGTGCAATGCGAAGTTTGTCTCTGATAGTACGCACCACATCAACAGCTTCTACAATCAGCTCTGTACCCAAAAGTTCTCGATCGCCAATGTCATCCCAACTCAATGGAGAACGACATTTCCTTCCATAAAGTGCTGCAAAAGGGGCCATACCGATACTTGCTTGGTAGCTGTTGTTGTATGAAAACTTCACTAAGTTCAAGTGGTCTTCCCACGAGCCTTTGAAGTCAAGCATACAAGCTCTCAGCATATCTTCGAGTATCTGGATGGTGCGCTCTGATTGCTCGTCCGTCTGCAGATGATACGCAGTGCTGAAGCTCAGATTGTTACCAAGATTTGATTACAGACTCTTCCAAAAGTGAGAAGTGAATCTCGTGTCTCGATCAGAGACAATGCTCACTGGGACTCCGTGCAATCTCACGATTTCCTCTACGGTCATCGCTCATATTACAACATAAACTAGGAAGAAGTTATAAGGTATAAGAATAATCATTACCTCCATGTACTTCTTCGCAAGTAGTTCAGTCGATTGTCCTACTCGGAATGGTATGAAGTGTGCCGACTTGGTTAATCGATCAACGATCACCCAGATGGCATCATTCTACTTTGTACTCCGAGGTAGTCCAGTGACGAAATCCATGGTGATGTGTTGCCACTTCCACTCGGGAATAGGCAGCGGTTGAAGCAATCCTGCGACGTGATGATGTTCAGCCTTCACTTGCTGACATACCAGGCATTTGGCGACGCTTCGAGCAATGCTTCTCTTCAATCCATGCCACCAAAAATTTAGACGAAGATCCTTGTACATTTTGGTGCCACTAGGATGTACAGAGTATGTGGAGCTATGAGCTTCATTCATCAGCTCTTCTCGGATATCGCCTGAAGGCACGCAGATCCTGCTGCCATATCTCAAGGATCCGTCTTTATGGATAAGAAAATCCGTTCGAAGACTTGCTTCCACTTGAGTCTTGATCTTCCGTAACTTTGCATCTCCAGCTTGAGCGGCTTTGATACGATCGATGATGGTAGACTGAATTTGAAGATTCATCAATGAAGCTTCAATCCCAGGTAGAATGATTTCAATCTCCATCTCTCCCAGCTCTAGTTGTAGTCTCTTCTGAGCCGTGAGTGTCATAACAGTTGGTAGCCGGCTCAATGCGTCAGGCACGACATTAACCTTTCCAGGATGATATTGGAGGTCGATGTCGTAGTCAGCCATGAGTTCCAACCATCTGCGTTGTCTCATGTTCAGCTCCTTCTACGTGAAGATATACTTCAGACTTTTGTGGTCGGTGAAGATCTTCACTTGCTCGCCCAGTAGAAAGTGTCTCCAGATCTTCAGAGCAAAAATGACTGCGGCTAGCTCCAGATCATGAGTCGGATAGTTCTTCTCATGAGTCTTCAGTTGTCGGAAATCATATGCCACAACATGACCATGTTGATGTAGCACACATCCGAGACCTTTGCCAGATGCGTCACAATATACTTCAAATCCTCCAGTTCTGTCTGGTATAGCCAGAACTGGTGCAGTTGGTAGCTTCGTCTTCAATCCTTCGAAAGCTTGTTCACAAGTCTTGGACCAAATATACTTGACGTCCTTCCTTGTCAGGCGAGTCATGGGCTCAGCAATTTTGGAGAAGTCCTGGATGAATCGACGGTAGTAGCCAGCCAATCCAAGAAAACACCGGATGTCTGAAACTGACCGAGGGGTTGGCCAATTTCTAACAGATGCGACTTTCTCCGGATCGACAGAAATACCATCTCCAGATACCACATGCCCAAGAAAGGCAACGCGGTTAAGCCAAAATTCACATTTGCTGAACTTGGCGTATAGTCGATGATGACGTAGAGTCTTCAATACGATCCGCAGGTGGTCAGAATGATCTTCCTCGCTTTTCGAATAGACCAGAATGTCATCAATAAAGATCACTACGAATTTATCCAAGAACTCATAAAAGATGAGGTTCATGAGGTTCATGAATACCGCTTGCGCATTGGTCACGCCAAAGGGCATAACTGCGAATTCGTAGTGTCCATACTTGGTTCGAAAAGCAGTCTTGGATATGTCATCCTTCTTGACTTTCACTTGGTGGTATCCACTCCAGAGATCAAGCTTGGAGAAGACTCGAGATCCACCAAGTTGGTCGAAGATGTCGTCGATGCGCGGCAATGGATACTTGTTCTTCACGGTGACCTTGTTCAGCTCTCGGTAGTCCACGCACATCCTTCTTGAGCCGTCCTTCTTCTTGACCAATAGGACTGGTGCACCCCAAGGAGATACGCTGGGATGTATCATTCCTTTCTGCAACAAGTCGTCTAATTGGGTACGAAGTTCCTCCAATTTTGCTGGTGCCATACGATAAGGAGCTTTGGAGATAGGCTGAGTATCTGGCATCAGGTCAATGGTGAATTCGAGAGCTCGATCGGGTGGTAATCCAGAAATTTCTTCAGGAAATACGTCGTCGAATTCTTGAACTACTCTGGGCTTCTCAGGTTCAGCTAGCATAGAGGCCATCATCATCTTCAGAGGCTTGGCCCGGAATTGAATAGGTCCAAGCGACTGGCTTCCGCTCGAAAATTCGAACATTGGATGGTTGGGAATTTCGAACACTACCTTCTTTTTGCGACAATCGATGGTAGCGTAAAAAGTTCCTAACCAATCCATTCCGAATTCAGCGTCAAAGTTTGGCATGTCGATTACCATGAAGTTAGCAAAGAGCTCGCGACCACATATCACCAAAGGGTATTATCGACAGCCACCGGAAGTCTTCATTACGCCATTCCCGGTGTTGATGTTCCATCGGTTAGAAAGAGGGTCAACAGGAATGGAATGTGTTGTAGCGAATTTAAGTGATAAGAAGCAATGAGATGCTCCAGAATCAAAGAGGGATAAGGCTGGTGTAGATGCTACTAAAACGATCCCTAGAGTATGATAAGGTATACTTAGCAGTCTAAAGTAAAGTTATGAGCATCTAGTAAGGTAAGGGAGGATGTCTTAGATGTTACCTGTGATCACTGGTTCAGTCGCCTTGGCTTCTTCAACAGTCATGGTAAAAGCTTGACGTTTAGGCTGGGCCTGTTAGAAAACCCTCTGCTGTGGGGGTAAGGGTGGTCCACGAGATGTTGATCCAGGAGATCCAGTAGTAAATGGTTTGTTGATGCGCTGAGGGCAGTCTTTAACAGTGTGCTCCGGTGATCCACATGCCAAGCATTGGTTCAACAGTTGACGACAATCCTTCTTGGTATGGCCCGGTCGGTTGCAGTGGAAACATACCATAGTAGCTCGATTGTTGTTTGGAGGAGCAGCGGTCCGTTTGTTGGCTGGAGCAACAGGCCTGTAGTTGTTGGGAGCAGTAGGCCTCTTGAAGATAGTAGTCTGCATTGGTCGGAGATTGTTCCTCGGTGGTTCCATTGGGCGCTTTCCTTGGGCTGCTTTACGCTGTTTGTCAAGAGCCTTGTAATGCCCCGCTTCCCAAAAGACACCGGAAGCGAGAGCGTTACGTGGTCCGCTTGAACTGGAGCGGTGAAGCTCGAGTTCAATAAGCGTCTATGATAAAAACACAGATGAAATTCCTGCATTTGCGTATCAGAACAATCAGAAACATTTCAGAAAATAAAGCCACATCCAGAGTTAATTTGTTCGTACACGAAATTAATCAACAAGCCTCTGCAGGGCCAAAAAGAACTACAACAGGACACTATCCTACTACAAGGTACTAAAGCTAAAAACTCAAAGTAGTGACGAAAGAGGGGTTCTAGTCTTCCGCAGGAAGCGGCTCGGCGTCTACGGTAAATTCTGGCTCTCTAAGTCAGGCGTCACGAACAGATCCTCTGGGTGCTCAAGCTCAGAATCTGACATACATCCACAAACATGAATGTATGTCAGCAAGAGGTCTGCAAGAAAAGATTAGCAAACCAAGACAAGTATATGACAGATATGAAATTGGAAAGCATTTAATATTTTAAAGAAACGACTGCATCATTTTAAAATTTAACAATTTTAGTGGAACATGACAAGCACTCCTAACATGCGGTTCTAGGCGTTTGCAAGTTTAAAGTTGGGACTTTCTCTGAGTTCATTAGCATTTCAATTATCAAGATGACCAAGTTAGCATTGCAAGTTTTCATGTCAAGAGTTAGCATTCTAATCTAGGGTTCACGCCTGTAGGTCGTGATGAGAAGGTCGTTCCTCTCACGGGGGCTTACCGTGATTGACGCTAACCCACCGCATGCGGGTGGTGCTCTTGAGGAGAGTACCCTTCATACGCCTAGTGGCTGCTCAACCCTAACCCCACCCAAAAGTTTGCCGGAACACGAGCCGGCCTAGTCGACTCACACGACATCACGATATCACGATACCGCCTTCGAGGCGCACGATTTCACGATGTCCATATGGTTAAGTATGTCAGGACTCACTGAACTTTACTGTTAACAATATTATAGTTTTATGGTGACAGTTCTACAAAGCGGAAACGGGTCGAACGACCGTTATCGTAATTTTAAATAATGACGAATATGTCATGTTTGTTCAACTTGCTACAGAAATGATTTCTTTCTCTTATTGTTTAAAATGGGGATATATCGTATGATATACCGTTGGATCCCAAATTTCGTCCTAGTCATTATGATGCCAATTTTGTACGTCATTTCACGCCTAGTTTTTGAGTTATTCAGCAATATGTAAAAGCGGCGTAAAAGTATCGAAACTTCGAAAAATCATATCAAATCATATACTTGCCTGATTTTGACGTTCTTGGTGTCGTCGAAAACGTCTCAACGGGTACTACGCTACGGTGATGAAGGTTTTCTATTTTGATAAAACACAAAATCAGAATAAACGTTTTTCGATCAGGACAGATTTACGCAAACTCCTACGACGTCTAATCACCCGGTTTTATTAAGTTCTCTACTTTACGGTGTGGGTTAAGAGTTGTTAAAGGGTATAACCACTAACCGGTAGTCCAGAGAGGGATCAGAACACAGCGATGGCGATACGTGCGACGTCTACGGCTGCAATTCGTTGCGACAGCGAGGAGGACGATGAGTTGCGGCGTCTGGGGACTCTGCAGGTAGTAGTGAAGATTTACAGCAGATCCCCGGGTTGTCGACGCCAGATCTGAGGCAAACGGCACGCACACGGCCTGACGGCGTCGATCTGAGCACGTGTTGCAGCGATGGAGTTGTCTGGCGACGGGGTGCAGGCTGAACTACGTCTGGATCTCGGAAGGAGAGGGGGTTGGGTCTGTGGAGATGCGCGCTGGAGATGAGAGGTCGACGGCCTCACGTGTAAGGGCGAGGAAGTTGACGCGAATGAGGGAGGGTGGCTCGCGATGGCCTCTCACGTGGGTTGCTAGTTGCGATGATGGCGGAAGGGGGAGTCTGCATGCGGGTTGTGTTACGTCGCGAGGGAGGAAGTCGCTGCGAAGGAGGGAGCGAGGGTTTACCCGTAGAAGAAGAAGAAGAGGCCCACGCCGGGGAGGCCACCGTTGGCGTTCGTGAGGCCTAGGCAGGGGAGTCCGACGCTGGGTGCGTGAAGTTGGCCGTCGTCAGGTCTGTGTGGGGAGATGAAGGCACGGAGGAGGGAGACGTGTTGCGCGGCCTGGGGTTGATGCGAAGAAGAGGAGGAGAGCTCAAGGAGGAGGCCGGATCTGGGTGGTTGCGGGTTGCTGTGTGGGCGTTGGCGTCGGGAGATGAACTCAGGAAGAAGAAGCAGCCTCGGGTTGAAGAAATGGGAGTAGGGTTTGATGTTGCGTGAGGGTGGAGAGGAGAAGTCTGGGGGGGGGGGGGGTGGCTGCTGTAAGGTTGTCGGTAGGGAGAAAAGAATCCCTAGGTTTCTTTATAAGGAATATGCTCACGTGAGCATGCTTTAGGGTTCCCCTAGGTTAAGTTTCAATTCCGATTTTTTTTTTGATTTAGCCCCTCTCAAAGTTTGTGCTGAGAGGTTATGAAAGAACCAGACGTGAACTAGTATTAGGGTTAGGTCTCCTATGTTCTCTATCTTTTTTATAAAGCCTTATTCTTAAACTGGGTGTGTGCGTGTGTTATACAGTTAGGTGCGGCTGGGTCAAAGAATAGGCCAGGGCTTAAAATAGGAAGGGTTTGAAAGATAAAATTAAAAGGAATTATTAGTAATAGGAAGTTATTAAGATTTAATACAATGAAGATAATAGCCATTCAATTTGATTAATGAGTTTATAAAAGGAAAATTTCATTTGACTTTTCAAAACAATTTAAAAGATTTGAAATTGAAATCAATTTGAAAGTTGTAATTTATTTAATAGGAGATACCAAAAAAATACTAATAATAATAATAATAGTAATAACAATAATAATAAATTAACTAAGTGCCACAAAAATAATAATAAGGATAATTGACCTGAAAAAAGTTGGCACGTGCACGGGAACGGATACGCCTAATACGGATACGAGCGAAAAATACACTAGATAAAAACAGATAATAGTAATGGTAAAAACCGGTCGTTACAACCTACCCACCTTAAGAACGATTCCGCCCTCGGAATCTAATCGGCTAAGACACGGGGAAAACGTAAGGGTAACGCTCGTATCTCCTCTTCTAATGCATACACACCATAAGTAAACATCATGCCATACTCGGCTAATACTAAAACCAATACCAATAGTATTACCGTGGATAATACTAATCAACGTCCATGCTATTAATAGTAGCAATACACATACACACATTACTAACTACGTATTAACATACACGTTCAATACAATACCATCCAATATCATACTCGGGCGAATAGTGACACACGACCACATCGATATACTAGATGTAAGTGTCCCATCACCCTACACACTCGCATTATTACTAACACACAAAGTAATACCACACATCTTATACACTCACCGTCTATACTGATATAGTACTACACGTCACATAAACACACCACTAACAAGCATTCTTAGTCTATTAACACTTCAATCGTACAATCACTTTTATACATCGCACATTACCATATACACATAATATTATATATCACTATACGTATATACATGCACGTAATACCTTACACCATACACAGATTTATACACGCCTTACTCATAGTACTAGGGTCATCGTAATCTACCCATCTTAAGGTCAAATCCGTCCTCAGACTTCCTTAAATAGGCCGACGTAGGGGTGAGTGGACTTAGACACTAAGGTCATTTACCCCAATCATACACACATTATAATGAGACAATATACATCCATATGTTATACATACTCATATATCACACATTCCCAATCACCTATACATACGTTTATTTCACACACATATACATACTTATACTACTATACGCCTATCTCGTATCTATATAGAACAGTTATATACACGCATCAGTATTCACAACCATGGTAATTTACATAGGGCTAGTACACTATTACATACATTCACATATATGTAGTCACAAACATACGGCCATGCATACCTCCTGGTATACACATGCTCACACATCATCCTGTAGGGGCAATTATAATAATTCTACTATATATAAAACACACTTGTTCATACAATATATATTTATACACATACCTATAACCTACCACATACATACAAACACACGAGTACACGCCTGACATACCCACATATAGATCACATAACAAATTTCCCTATTGTCATACGCCTAACTAGCATATCACTATACTAACATACAATAACATCTATTAACAAGTACGACTAAGGTACATATACTCCTAGTAATTAGCCAACATTAAATCTAACACGCACAGATATTCCTATAGTGATATAACTAATCGCTTGCCTAAGTATAAATATAACACTTACTACTCTATACTCGATTATATACATATATGTCACATATCACCGCACACGCACATATAACACAATTGGAAAGCACACTATACTAATATGCTAAGGGTAAGCAGACTCATACAAGGGTGGTATATTTCGCTCACATGGGTCCACACTCACTATTTATTTACATGCACCATAACAACACCCCAATCAATGCTAAAGGTCTCACTAAGCAATGATAGGCTCTAAAGTGATAACTAAGCAAGTGTAGGATTCAGGATTGAATGATGCAATGGAATAATGTTGTGGTGGACGGTTTCGGAGGTGGTATGGATAAGAGATTAGTCGGCTGGGTGACATAAAATATATATGAATAATTAAATAATTAAAAAGATAAGGACGTGTGTAAAATAATAACATCGTTATAACTTACGTAAAATAGCGAGCATGTGGTAGAAATTAAAACGCAAAATATGATTTGTCAAATAATAGGTGAAGAGTAATATGGTCATAGAGGTGTAGTGCTTGTTTTGTAAATGGAAAATAGGTTTGTAAAAAGAAGATTTTCTTTTCTTAAAACATATGAAGACAATGATTATAAAACTGACACACTGGATTTTTTTGAAGTTCTATTTAACTTAGGAAAATATTTTAAAAGTATGTATCAATGACTGTTTCGAAATACATTAGTAAGGAAGGAGGTGACATTTGAACCAACGAATCAGGAATAAAGTTTTTGAAAGTTCTTTACATGAGAAAAAAAATGGAGTAGCTATACGAGGTTAGGTGAAATAGAAGTGCGGAAGATATATGTTAGGAAATTGCTATAAGATAGTAACTAAGATCGCGTAAGAAGAGTTTCATAATCAAGATTGGGTTCAAGTCGACTGAAGGGTGGAAAATCTAAATAAAAGTTTTCGAAGGGATTTTAAAACTTAGCAGAGAATTCAATTAAAAATGTCGAAAATACTTTAAAAAGGACCCTGGATTTGCAATAGGGAGGTTCAAGGTTAAAGATGGCGGACCTGAAGAGTTTATGTGAATCGTGGACAATGAGTAGGTTTGACGATCGAAATGTGAGGACGACTAAGAAATAACTCTGTGAATACGCTATGATGGCTTCCTACGATCATCAATATGGAAGTGTAATGATTAGGGAATGGGAAAATCAGGGGAAATAATCATTGGGTCGACTAAGGTTTAACACTAAGTTTCATCAACGAACTCGGCTGCGATAGGGAAACCAAGGTGAAGGTTCGTTGAGGATCGAGGTCGAGATCTTATCTATAGGGTTGGAATATTCTACGCTTCGAGTTCTACTTATTGCAGGCGTCTCAGGTTCGACTTACACGAATGCGATGATAGTTACGTTCGGTTAGGCCCTAGATAAATCTAAGCGAACGACTAACGAACTCAAAAAAAATCTACTAGGGTCAGAGCTGAATGATCAATCGATAGGGTGACTCCCGAGATAAAACTAAGTCCCGACAATGGTGTCTAACTAACGATCACGAGCATCTACCTAACTCTTCCGATTATCCTGGTATTGGGTTTTCCTATCGTGTTGAGACAAGGCATTTGAGTAATTTTGCGTACGAACTAATTCTGTATGTTTTGGCTATTGAAAAGTGTTCTCATTGTTCTGAACTTCGTAGTAGCACGACCTGCATGGGCCACCACTAAAACCTGTAACGCCCCGCTTCCCAAAAGACACCGGAAGCGAGAGCGTTACGCAGTTCGCTTGAACTGGAGCGGTGAAGCTCGAGTTCAATAAGCGTCTATGATAAAAACACAGATGAGGTTCCTGCATTTGCGTATCAGAACAATCAGAAACATTTCAGAAAATAAAGCCACATCCAGAGTTAATTTGTTCGTACACGAAATTAATCAACAAGCCTCAGCAGGGCCAAAAAGAACTACAACAGGACACTATCCTACTACAAGGTACTAACGCTAAAAACTCAAAGTAGTGACGAAAGAGGGGCTCTAGTCTTCCGCAGGAAGCGGCTCGGCGTCTACGGTAAATTCTGGATCTCTAAGTCAGGTGTCACGAATGGATCCTCTGGGTGCTCAAGCTCAGAATCTGACATACATCCACAAACATGAATGTATGTCAGCAAGAGGTCTGCAAGAAAAGATTAGCAAACCAAGACAAGTATATGACAGATATGAAATTGGAAAGCATTTAATATTTTAAAGAAACGACTGCAGCATTTTAAAATTTAACAATTTTAGTGGAACATGACAAGCACTCCTAACATGCGGTTCTAGACGTTTGCAAGTTTAAAGTTGGGACTTTCTCTGAGTTCATTAGCATTTCAATTATCAAGATGACCAAGTTAGCGTTGCAAGTTTTCATGTCAAGAGTTAGCATTCTAATCTAGGGTTCACGCCTGTAGGTCGTGAGGAGAAGGTCGTTCCTCTCACGGGGGTTTACCGTGATTGACGCTAACCCACCACATGCGGGTGGTGCTCTTGAGGAGAGTACCCTTCATACGCCTAGTGGCCGCTCAATCCTAACCCCACCCAAAAGTTTGCCGGAACACGAGCCGGCCTAGTCGACTCACACGACATCACGATATCACGATACCGCCTTCGAGGCGCACGATTTCATGATGTCCATATGGTTAAGTATGTCAGGACTCACTGAACTTTACTGTTAACAATATTATAGTTCTATGGTGACAGTTCTACAAAGCGGAAACGGGTCGAACGACCGTTACCGTAATTTTAAATAATGACAATATGGCATGTTTGTTCAACTTGCTACAGAAATGATTTCTTTCTCTTATTGTTTAAAACGGGGATATATCGTATGATATACCGTTGGATCCCAAATTTCGTCCTAGTCATTATGATGCCAATTTTGTATGTCATTTCATGCCTAGTTTTTGAGTTATTCAGCAATACGTAAAAGCGGCGTAAAAGTGCCGAAACTTCGAAAAATCATATCAAATCATATACTTGCCTGATTTTGACGTTCTTGGTGTCGTCGGAAACGTCTCAACGGGTACTACGCTACGGTGATGAAGGTTTTCTGTTTTGATAAAACACAAAATCAGAATAAACGTTTTTCGATCAGGACAGATTTACAACAAACTCCTACGACGTCTAATCACCCGGTTTTATTAAGTTCTCTACTTTACGGTGTGGGTTAAGAGTTGTTAAAGGGTAGAACCACTAACCGGTAGTCCAGAGAGGGATCAGAATGCAGCGATGGCGATACGTGCGACGTCTACGGCTGGAATTCGTTGCGGCAGCGAGGAAGACGACGAGTAGCGGCGTCTGGGGACTCTGCAGGTAGTAGTGAAGATTTACAGCGGATCCCCGGGTTGTCGACGCCAGATCTGAGGCAAACGGCACGCACACAGCCTGACGGCGTCGATCTGAGCACGTGTTACAGCGATGGAGTTGTCCGGCAACGGGGTGCAGGCTGAACTACGTCTGGATCTCGGAAGGAGAGGGGGTCGGGTCTGTGGAGATGCGCGCGGGAGATGAGAGGTCGACGGCCTCTCGTGTAAGGGCGAGGAAGTTGACGCGAATGAGGAAGGGTGGCTGGCGATGGCCTCTCGCGTGGGTTGCTAGTTGCGATGATGGCGGAAGGGGGAGTCTGCATGCGGGTTGTGTTACGTCGTGAGGGAGGAAGTCGCTGTGTCACGCCCCGCTTCCCAGAGATTGAGCAGCGAGGCATGGCCAGCCTGCATGGACTAGAGTCGTTGAGGCTCGGGGTCCAATAAGCGTCCATGGTAAGTTATAATGCGGAGGGGAAGGTCCGATCGATTGATTTAACATGAAACAATAGAAATAGCAGTAAAAAGATATTATTCAACGCAGAAGGTAACCAACAAAGAGTTTAGCATAAAGACTAAAACTGTACGTACCGGAGGCAACTAAAGAGGTAAGAGTCTGCGGGGGATCCTCAGGTGGTGGCATCTCTGTCAAGTCTGTGACATGTGCAAAACACATGTCAGCAACGAACTAATGAGACCATAAGTTAATGCAGTTATACAATTCTAGCAGTTCTAAATGGAATTTAAAAGACAACTACACAGGAAGTCCTAGAAAGCAGGAAATAAGTAATGGTTATTCTAATCGATCTGCTAGGGGTGTCCATCTAGTCAGATCGTCTAAGAGTTGTTCGTGTAGTTCTGTCAATCTGCCAGGGGTGTCCATCTGGTCAGATTGTCCAAGTCTAGAAAAGGTCAAATGACCGGAATGCATCCCTGCGGAGCAAACAGGAGTGCACCAACTGCGATACAAAGATAATGCCTAAGGACTCAAGCTGCGTAGGCGGAGGGGGGCTACCCCCCAGGCCCAGCTAGACTCTTTTGTCCTAACCCACCCGCGAGTCGTTTGTGTTATGGACACTAGCCAACAAACGCTCCATCTAGACACGAGACAAGACAAGGATCACGAATGATACAGCGTATCATACCGGAGCGCACCAGTCACGGGTGAGCCAAAGCTGGGGAGCACCAATTCTCAATGGTCACCCCCGTCGTCGATCCGAAACAAAATCATTAATCATGAATGATACTACGTATCATACCAGAGCGCACCAGTCACGGGTGAGCCAAAGCTGGGGAGCACCAGTTCTCAATGGTCACCCCCGTCATCGATTAATTATCCATAAGTGAGACATTCCTGGACGAGCCAGCAAACGTTCCACAAGTCCGTAAGCGAGCCGTCTCTGGGCTAGCCAGCAGACGCTCCACAAGAGTAGTTCCAACCTCCGTATAGGAGAGGCCCACGCCTGTGATCTTCTACAAAGATCCACATAATTATAATGTCCGGGTTATTAATTAGCATGTGAGGTTTAAGTTGCATTTTAAAAGTGGGTTTGAGCAGAAGGTAGCATGTGATCATTTTCAAGTATTTTGCAGGAATAAATCTAGCAGTTCTAACATCAATTCTAGAAAAGCATAAAAGCAGTAACTAAAGTCTCATTCCTTGCCTGAAAGATTCCGACAAGGATGTAGTCCAGCAAGGTCTGGGTCAACCAATGGATCTACGGAACCTGTACGATAATTCTATCATCACAATCATGCACTCTAACATCCACAGACAACGACATAAGATAAGCCAGATTAACTGGGCCCGCTTTGGGTAACCAGACCTATGGTATGCTACCTAGTTTGATCGATCATTCCATCTATCCTATGTGCACAGCAGAGTAAGTCCATTGATCGATCGAGGCGATTTTCCAATGAGTTCATTCTATGCGAGTTACTTCATGCAAGTTGGCCCTAATTGCTAGAGCAACAAGGCTTTAGAGAATCGTTACCTAGCCAGATGCGAAAGCTCCACGTCGATGACGTTTCTGACACAACGCCGCGTCACCCGACGGTAGGTCAAGGGTGGAAGGCCTGGAGCACAGATTCCTATCAGCGATCCGTCAGTTCCACGTAGTCGCACTCAGCGACTGAGGGTACCCAGAGGTGATCGTCAGTGGCAGAAGTCACCGGATCGCCCTCGGGAAGTGTGAAATGGTCGATCGACGCCCGGATCTGTGACGAAACTTCAAACGACGTTCGTAGACGCTTTTCTTGGTGTCGAATAGAAGAGTAGGCCGACCGAGGGTTCACGGGGGTCCGGCATCGAGGTTAGGTGAGTGAATAGCGCAAAGGCGATACGACGTGTCAGTACGTCGTTACAACACGTAACAGCGAATACACTCGCTGTTTCGAGTCAATCGACGACCGAGGGCTGCCCACGGCTGAGAAGAGGCCACGGGGGAGAAGCGTGAGGGCGGCAGGATTCGACTCGACGGCGAAGGAGGCTGAGCACTCGCGCTGGGCGACGCTGATGAGCAGCGGACAGCCGCTGCGTGCACTGGGAGATCCCGACGGGATAGCGGTGGGGGAAGTCACGATCGGAGGGGTGCCGGCGATCTGTAGACAACACGGAGCGCCGTTGCAGTCATCCACGACAGCGCTGCTATCGTGACAGAGCCTAGGCGGCATCGCCTACAACACCTGGGTGCTGCTGCGCCGCAAAACGAACGCCTGAACGAGCATGGGGCGGCAGCCACCGAGATCAGATCGGAGAGGGTGCCGGGGAGAGGCCGGAGCGAGGGTTCTGGTGATGCTACGGGCGGCGACCATCGGGGTAACGGTGGAACAGGCCGGAGAGGCATCGGGGCGGATGTTTTGGCGGTGCTGCGGCGGTTTTGCGGGAGATGTATGCTGCTACAAGCGTACTGCGGCGTCGGAGCACAGCAGGGCGGCCACGGCGGCGCTAGGGCGGTTTACGGAGGTAGGAGAGAGGGAAAAATGAGAGGGTGGCCGGATCTTTTGCTGGTGGTCGGAGAAGAAGGAGGAGAGAGGCCCTCGGCAAGGGTGTGAGTGCGGGGGTTCCATTTGCTGGCGGCGGCTCATGCGTCTGCTGGGAGGAAGAAATAGAATAGGGTTTATAAAAAGTAACCCTAGGTTTAAAATAAAAATGAAGGCACATGGGCACGTGATGGTGAAAGAGCAATGGCACAAGGGTTATAAAAACTAACCTAAGGTTCTTATTAATAGAAAAGTGTGGCTGCACACATGGGTCTAGGGGCCAGGTTAGGGTTTATGTTTTGAAATGTTTTTTTTGTTACAAAATTAAATTTTATTATAGATTGTTATTAAGTTATTATTAACATAAAACGAAAGTACCCTCTCTCCCTCTCTCATACGCATGGGTGCGGCCAAGACAAGAAACCTGGGTTGGGCCAAATAATATTGGATGAATAATATAATAAAGGTTATTAGGAGACATAGATGTCATGTGCAACTTAGGGCTAAGTCAATATAAACTGGGGAGGAAAGTGAAAGTGGGTCAAACGGGGCTCTAAAATTATGAGATAAATACTGGGGTGACCGGAGTGACGAGAGAAAGAAGACAGAGAAGACGGATCATAATTTTGACGACGAGAAACGAAATTAAAAATAGAAAGGCCTCGTGACAAAAGTAAAAATCGTGACGTCTCGTCAAACAAAGCCAAATCGTGGAAGAACGACACGTGAAATGACGTTCCAAATTGATCCATAATTTAAAATTATCCGAGAGGGTCACAACGACATATCACACTATAGTGTTCACAAACAAACAAAGTCTAGAAAAAAACACGTGCACTGTCCAAAAGCACGTGCACGAACAAGGTACGATCGGAAAGCGGCCGTTACATCCTCCCCACATTAGAATAAAGTCCGTCCTCGGACTTTCTAACATATCTAGTTGCTTTAGTAACTACCCCAATCATGTCACATTATAATTCAAACCAGGTATAGACATCACAAGTGCATATATATGCACTAGGTAGTCAAACATTAACACTACTAACGTGTATTTATTCACGCACATTACACACTTACACCTATCATAGTCAGTCAAATTCATACACCTATTTCAATCATTCATATAGTCACGTACATCCCTATATAACTATTAAACACTTCTTACATACCATGGTGCACATACTCACAACTAATTAAATAGTTCTCACCAGCAAATACAACCGTAGTACTTCACGTATAGATAACTACCTATGCACGAAACAAACATGGGTATACTACTCCCTAATAGTTCCTAGTATACATCCAATACCAAACACATCAACACATGTAATCACATCATACCATTATTAAATCAAGTCTGCTATATCCAATGTACATTCACCATTACCAGAAGTTCACAAATATATAGTCATTCAAATGCATGCAAATATTTCACCTTATATTCACCTCACATACGGTCCTATAACTATACTCACGACACGCCACACGTGCCATAGTCATCGATACCTATAACTAAGCACATACTTACACGTGCATGGTGCACACCCACACACGCCAACATTTCATTCATATATATACCAATCATACCACTATGTAATCATCACATCTACGCCCTAGTTTAGCTAGCACACATACGTTCACACAGGCAAGTCCTTAGTAAATAGCTATACCACAACCAACACCTATAACTACATACTGGTATAGCGACCCACAATCATGTACGTAACACAACCAGGCACACACAATCCTATCACTATACATACATCATCCATCGACATATTCATGGCACTACACGCAACCACAAACATATGTAACAATATACTTAGAGTATACCCACTCAAGCTTGAGTGAGACTCAAAACACATATCAGACTACTCCATACACATAGCACGATACTTAATATCTACACCAACACGATACCCTAATATACTCATATACCTACCAACGTACCACACTTACATATCATAGTATCAATCACAACCTTATATTTAATCAAGTAACACCCGCATAATTCAATCATTCTTTATACCAAAATAATATTACGAATATCAGCACACGTATAATTATTACACCCTCCCTAATGTTGGATCCTGTCAAAACAGAGTTAGGATCGATAAATGAAGTTGAGACTTACGCTTGCGTATGCGTCACGGTAGTCTTGAAAATTCACCTTCGGATTCTCCACGACGGATCGAGTCTTCTCACGAACGGAGTAAGGCTACTAAATCCACAATCTAAATCTCTACTTTTAGATTAAGAACTTGGATAAAGAGAGAGGAAGGATTTCGGCAGAGCTTCGCTAGAATGAAATGCAAGGCAAGAATACCATGCAAAAGTTGGAAATGGCTAACCCTTGGGTCTTATTTATAGCCCCCAAGGTAGTTATTTTAGGAGTAATTGTTCCTTTGGAACAATTTAACTAAGGTGTACCATCATACATGGCATATTATAAGCTTAAGTTGTACCATATGCATGGTACAACATAAGCTTAAGATATTACCCCTTTATTAGCCATATGTCGCATGCACTTATGCACATATAATGCGACTTTCCCATTAATCTAGAGATCCTCTCCGCAAGGGAACAGATTTCCTTTGCACACAACTTCGTGTACGTGACGTTCGAGGTCTGTATTCCCTCGTACATCCCCTACAAGGGTGTACGAACGTCTTCCATATCCAACATCTCCCACTCAAACTTGAGGGGATTGTAAGAGAACGTCTTTCTCTTAGTTCTTTCATCTATCATACCGAGAAATAGACCGTGCGACCGTCATGCGCGTAGAGTCTGTTGTTGTGCACTTGTTAGAGATACACAACGACCTCGAAGGTGCAAAGTTGAGTAGTTCAACGCATGCTTTACCCTAGATTATTTCTTCACATTTCTTATACTTTATATTCAACAAATGAGTCCCATCTGGATCACAATTGGCTGGCCAGCTTTGAATCATTAAAGTCCAAATGCGAATATGAAATCAATCTTCCTCTTCTTGCGAACCTTCTGATCTTGACTTGATTCGCTTTTCTAACGTGCCCCGCCGAGCCGAATTATCATAGCCCATTAGCAATACGCTAAGATAGCGATCATCTCGTCAAATCTAAAGGAACCAATTGGAGTCCTTGAGGGTAAGTTTTAAGACCCATATGGCCTTTGAGTCTCACATAATAGCAAACACTATTGCTACTAACTCAGTGGTCGAAATGCATACGTGGTATGAACACGTATTACAACATCACTCCTTTCCCAGGGAGAGTATGTCTTAATGATGTTGTACGGATGAAAGATCAGACACCACAGTGCCTATCTTTTGAGTCCCCTTACTACCCATGAAATATTCCCAGACTCTCATCCTGCATAAGACAGATATGATTTATAAAATCCTATGAGATCTCTTTTAAATATCTTTGTGATACAGATCTCAGATCTTTTGTAAGCATCCATATGATGCAGATCTTTCATTCGACTATCTTGTTTAAGTCACGACTCTAAATCATTTGTCTAATGATTTTGACTTTAAACTAGTCTCATCTCTATCTTATCCATCTGATAAGATAAGGCGGTTGCTCATGTGAGAGAGCCAACCTTAATCTGTCCGACATACACACAATAAAATATCTGAGACTTAAACACAAATGTATAAAATCATTTGTAAGAAACTTGTATGCAATATATAAAAAAACTTCTTCTTTTTATTAAACTTTGATCTTCTATAGACATGGGAAATATTACATGATACAGCTCAGCACCTACGCATTCCCATAGATGATAAGTGTTTGAAGAACACATCTCTGGGGATCGCCTTAGTAAGGGGATCCGCTATCATCTTATGCGTGGATATGTATCCTATGTCTACTTCCTTCCGTTTGTCATAGTCCTTCGCAAACTTGAATCGAATATCAATGTGTTTGGTCTTACAATGAAATTTAGGATCTTTGACATAGGCAATCGAAGCTTGACTATCACTGTATATAGGAACAGTGCTCGAGTCAGTGGCATCCGTCAGCCTGTCTAAGAATTTCCTAAGCCAAACAGCTTCTTGGACCGCCATGCTGAATGCTACAAATTCGGCTTCCATGGTTGATAGGGCGATACAGGTTTGCTTCTTGCTGCTCCAGGATATTGCACCATTCCCGAGCAAGAAAACAAAGCCTGAGGTAGATCTTCGCTCGTCGAGATCACCTGCCCAATCAGCATCGGTATAGCCTTCGAGTCTCAAGGTATTGCCTTGATAGCACAACGCAAGTCCGCAGTCCCTTTGAGGTACCTTAATATCCTCTTCACCGCTTTCCAGTGTGCTTGTCCTGGGTTGGATTGGTAACAGCTTACCATACCAACAGCATAACAAATGTCCGGTTTGGTACACATCATGGCGTACATCAGACTCCCGACAGCACTGGAGTATGGAACCTTTTCCATAGCTTTCTTTTCTTTTGGATCTTTGGGACACATTTCCAAACATAGACCCTCGCCTTTGCTTATTGGAGTATCAATTGGCTTGCAGTCCTGCATATTAAACCGTTCTAAAACTTTCTTTATATATGTCTCTTGAGAGAGAGAAAGAAGTTTCTTGGAACGATTCCTTAAGATCTTAACCCCAAGGATATATGCAGCTTCACCCATGTCTTTCATTTCAAAGACGGATGAAAGCCAAGCTTTGATATCCATGATAAGACGCTTATCATTTCCGGCTATAAGTATGTCATCTACATAAAGAGACATAATTACATACTTGTTCTTAATCCTCTTAATGTATACGCAGTTGTCTTCGTCGAGCATGGAGAAACCATACGACAAAACGACTTCTTAAAAGCGCACATACCACTGCCTTGAGGATTGTTTAAGACCATATATGGATTTACGAAGTTTACAAACCTTATGTTTGTTTTCTTCTTGTACGAACCCATTTGGTTGTTCCATGTAGATCTCCCCATCTAGTTCTCCGTTAAGAAAAGCAGTCTTTACATCCATCTGATGTAACTCGAGGTCCAAACAAGCCACCATTGCCAGAATTAAGCGAATGGAGGTAAAACACACGACAGGAGAGAAAGTCTCTTCGTAGTCTATTTCTTCCTGTTGCGTGAAACCTTTCGCAACAAGGCGAACTTTATATTTCTCGATAGAGCCATCAGCCTTATGCTTGATTTTGAGAACCCACTTGTTCCCAATGGCTCTACGTCCCTTAGGTAAATCAACCAAGTCCCAGACTTGGTTTGTTTTCATGGATTGAAGTTCTTCTTCCATCGCCGCTATCCATTTATCTTTAGCAGGGCATGTGACGGCCTGTTTTAAATTTGCAGGTTCGTCATCATCTTGTAGTAATGTCATAAATGTTTGAGGAAATTCATCCTCAAATCTTAGAGGTGTTAGCCTCGTTCGATTACTACGTCTTGCTTGAGTTTGATCACTCCCACTTGGAATGACATCACTTCCACTTGGAATAACATCACTCCCACTCGGAATAGGATTGGTATCATTTGTATCATCCATAGGTGAAGTATGAGGGTCATTTTCCTCTTCACCAAGAATTCTCCCACTCGAACGTTCCGATCCTTCTTGATTCCAAGTCTCAAACAAGGATAAGTCTTGACTTATCTCACCCTGTCTTGGAAACTCGTTTTCCAAGAAGACAACATTCCTCGATTCGAATTCTATTAGACCCCCATTGTCCTCTTGACCGACGAAAACATATCCTTTGGAGTTTTCAGCGTATCGGATGAAGATACACTTTCTCCCACGTGGCCCAAGTTTGCCATATTTGTGAGAGGATAAATGTGCATAAGAGGCACAACCCCAAGGTTTTAGAATGCTTAAGTCTAGAGTTCTATTGTTCCACAACTCATAAGGAGTAGAACTTACCGACTTCGAGGGTACACGGTTTAAGATGAATGCTGCCGTCAATAATGCATCACCCCAAAAGGTGATGGGCAAATTTGCCTGAGACATCATTGATTGGACCATTTCCATCAATGTCCTATTTCTTCTTTCCGCAACACCGTTTTGTTGCGGAGTATAAGGCATAGTTATTTGATGAACTATGCCTTTTTCATCACAGAGTTCCTTAAAACTCGTTGATTGATATTCTCCACCCCGATCGGTTCGCAAGACCTTTATCTTGCGATCTAGTTGATTTTCCACTAAACTCATATAGTTTTTGAAGCAAGATAAAGCTTCATGTTTGTGGGAAATCAAATAAATGTGACCGAAACGGGTGAAGTCATCAATGAAGGTGATGAAATAGGACTTCCCGTGTCTTGTCTTAACATTCATTGGACCACAAATGTCCAAATGGATAAGCTGTAATGGAACTTCGGCCCTTGTGCCAGTTCCAAACGGCTTGCGACAAGTTTTCCCTACAAGACAATGTTCGCAAGTTGACATTTCAACTTTTGAAACATTAGATAGCAAGCCACTTTTGGCAAGTCTATCCATTCTAGTTGGTCCAATGTGACCAAGTCTTGCATGCCAACAAATGATCTCAGATTCAGAATTAGAAGCATTTGTCAAATGGAAACTTTCATTAATAGAAGAAGAATCATCACACATAGTGTTTAAAACAATCAATCCATTACAAACATTACCCGACCCAACTAAAGAACTATTACGAACAAGGTCAACATTTTGTTCATAGAACCTCCATTCATAACCTAAAGACATTAACATGACCACGGATACGATATTCCTTCTAATATCTGGAGCAAAGAGGACGTCATGCAATAATAGAGTCCGGCCGTTGTCGAGAACTAGCTTGCATGTTCCGACGCCCTTGACTTCAACACGAGTGTTGTTGCCGATGTATATCCACTTTGTTCCTTGAGTTATCTTTCGATACTCTACGAAGAACCTTCTGTCCTTCGCAACGTGGTCTGTGGCCCCTGAATCAATCAACCAAAAATAGTTAGATTCAGCAAGAAACATGGAACTAGAAACACATATGTAACTAGCCCTACAAGTTACCTTATCACTTCCATCCGTACACGTACGGGCGAAGTGACCGTACTTGTTGCACTTAAAGCACTTGATCTTCTTCAAGTTTTTCTTCTTTGAGTGCACATTCTTTTGCCACTTTTTGTTCTTAGTCTTCTTTGAGGTTTTCGGTTCTTGCTTTCGTTCGTTCACAAACCTTAAGCGTTTATCCTTCCGTTTCTTTCCTCCATGTGAGGAACTAGCGGCTATGTGCACCTCGGCACTAGGTTTTGCGGCTTGAATCCGCTCTTCCTCGAGTTCGAGGTGTTTGGATACATCGCTTAAAGTTTTAATGCATTCATTATGAGTGAGGTGCATTTTCATGTTATCCCAGCTATCTGGGAGTAAACGAATGACTGCTTGGATCTGCTGTTCGTCAGACAGCATAAGACCCGCAACCTTCAATTCAGCTATAAGATTCGCCATGTGGCGGAGATGCTTTTTCATAGAGTGATCTCGTCGCATTTTGTAAGAATCAAATTGAATATTTAAGGAGCGGAGTTTGGTGACCGAAGTTCCACCAAACTTTATTTCTAGCCCAGACCATATGTCTTTGGCTAAGTTGAATTCCTGAAATAGACGCATTATGTCATTGTCCATTGCGGACAATAACGTAATACGTGCTATTTTGTTCTTTCGAGTCCAAGTCTCATAAGCTTCCCGGTCCCTCTTGTGTTGGGCCGTATTGCCCAACTCAGGTTCTTCCATTATGTTTTGGAGTGTTTCAAGCACATCTTGCTCCTCCAAAACATATTGGATTTTTATTGACCAAAGTTTATAATTGTCGCCGTTGAGCTTCTCACCTTTGTTGAGCTCGGTGACAATGTTCTTAGAAGCGGTAGACATATTCGAATCAAAAAAACTGCAAAGAAAATGAAAAACACGATCAAAATTCTATGCATAAAGTTTCGATTCTTAAACACTTGATAAGTTCCTTGGATAAGCTGAAATGTTACTCTAGAATCGAGAAGTTCACTACGTTCCCAACTACCATCTAGAAGTAACTTTCAAAGTATCCCTCTTACTTATCTCATGTAAAAAGAAATCAGAAATGATACCCGTATGGTACCAGCAGCGGAAAAAAAATACTTTTGAAAAACATATCTTTCAAAATGGAATAGGTGAGAGTTTGCGCAAAGAATTTTAGCGCAACAATTGCCAAGCCACGAGACCTGTTCTACACACCCATGGGTTAGATAACCATGGCCGGATCGTGGTATGACTTGGAATTCTAAATTGCGCTATCCCGATTAAGGACGGGACATAACCTATTTGAAAACATCTTTTTCAAAAAATTTGAAATACATTGGCTAATCTCCGTAGAGTAGAGCACAATGTCATAAGTACATTGGCTAATCTCCGTAGAGTAGAGCACAATGACATGGCTAATCTCGCATGAAGTAGAGCACTATAGCTAATCTTCAAGGAGTAGAGCCCAAAAAAACTTTATAAAATAAGAGCAGACGACTGTCGTTAGCCCCGTATGGGCTAGTCGGCACATTCGTGTTTGTCCAAGGCCTTTTGACACCCCGTATGGGCTAGTTGGCAAGTTCGTGATCGACCAAGACCTTATGCCGGATTGGTCGACCAAAACACACAAATTAGTCGACCAAAAATTGGTCTACATCACTCCCGGCCAGGGCCCCTGTCCTGGCTGAGGCTGGCCAAGGGCCGGCCAAGGGCCTCTGCCCTGGCCGGCCAGGGGCGGCCTGCGACAGCCCTGGCCACTGCCAGGGCCGGCCAGGCCACTGGCCTGGCCTAGGCCAGAGGCCGGCCAGGCCACTGCCTGAGGCCGGCCAGGCCACTCTGGCCTGGCCTGGCCTCGGCCAGAGGCGGGCCAGGGCCCCTGCCCTGGCCTCGGCCAGGGTGGCCAGGCCCTGGCCTGAGGCCAGGGCGCTGCCCTGGCCTCTGCCAGGGCGGCCAGGCCCTGGCCTGGCAGCGGCCAGGGCTCTCTGGCCTTGGCCGTGGCCGGCCAGGGCCGGCCGGCCATGGCCCGGCCAGGGCTTATTGGCCTTGATCGGCCATGGCCGGTCTCCCCCCTTTCATGGGGTGGCCGCACACCCCCTGCCGGAGGGGGTTGCCGTGGTGGTTATTGGCCGTAGCCAACCCCCTCCGCATGGGGAGGGGAGGGGGGTGCATGGCCTTCATAGCCCATTTGGCCATGGTGCACATGCACCAAAATTCATCTTCCCCGATGGAAATAACTACCACCTTCTTCTCCGGTGAAGCACCCGTTCGTCGAGGAAGTAGTTGTCCTCCAATGGCCGTGTGCCAAAAAATAACCCTCTTCAAAAAATTCGTAAACTACGCGCTCCACATGAAGTGAGCACCCATTCCCTATGAATGGAGACTCAGCATCCATGAAGAGAGCGAGTTTGACGATATGAACGGTCGGTTCTTCCCGTCACGGAGAGTTCCTGCCATATCCGTAATGACAGAAGACCCTAACGTGAAAAGAACAACCGCTGCGTTCTCTTCGTCACGAAGCGTTCCTACCATATCCGTAATGGTAGGATACCCATTCGTGAAAAATACAACGACTCGTTCATAGTTTCGACGGGGCGGTGGTTTGACCGGGGCGAACCCGTATGGCTCTGATACCAATGTTGGATCCTGTCAAAACAGAGTTAGGATCGATAAATGAAGTTGAGACTTACGCTTGCGTATGCGGCATGGTAGTCTTGGAACTTCGCCTTCGGATTCGCCACGACGGATCGAGTCTTCTCACGAACGGAGTAAGGCTACTAAATCCACAATCTAAATCTCTACTTTTAGATTAAGAACTTGGATAAAGAGAGAGGAAGGATTTCGGCAGAGCTTCGCTAGAATGAAATGCAAGGCAAGAATACCATGCAAAAGTGTAAGGAAATGGCTAACCCTTGGGTCTTATTTATAGCCCCCAAGGTAGTTATTTTAGGAGTAATTGTTCCTTTGGAACAATTTAACTAAGGTGTACCATCATACATGTCATATTATAAGCTTAAGTTGTACCATATGCATGGTACAACATAAGCTTAAGATATTACCCCTTTATTAGCCATATGTCGCATGCACTTATGCACATATAATGCGACTTTCCCATTAATCTAGAGATCCTCTCCGCAAGGAAACAGATTCCCTTTGCACACGACTTCGTGTACGTGACGTTCGAGGTCCGTATTCCCTCGTACATCCCCTACAAGGGTGTACAAACGTCTTCCATATCCAACACCTAATACATGCATTCACCGTATAGTCACACACATGTAACATATGTATTCACACCATATCCATCTACCTATAATTAATATACTAACACCTCTACTTCATACATAGTTAAGATATGCAATAGTCGTGTATACCTCACGGTATGCACGCATACAACATCCCGTAAAAGCAAGCAATACCAATCAAAATTATAATCCTACCACCATATGTATATCACCTATATACTCATGCAACAGAACATAACTACTTACGTCTAAGCTCAATACATATCTACGTAGGAGCACACACTCACACGTACTAACATATGGGTCACTTAATAGGCCTACTCACTTATCTATACGCACACCTATTATCTTACATAAGTATCTATACTTATCAATGTACCATTTACACATAATCATTATATTCATCGCAATATACCTATTTCATTATTCATCCATAAGCTCACATATACCTAAGTAATAATACTAAGCATGCCTGACAATGATATATATTCACACGAGCCGGGTAATCCTCCTCATGGATCTACGGGGAAGGCAGAACAAACACAAGGCCCTAATGTGCAGACACTTCCAATATTTGACATCTATAGTGGTTAAACAACCTCCAACTAACTAGCCCTAATTGGCTGGTCCCAATTATTTAAAACACCAATAAAATTTCCAACTCGAAAGCCCGTTCACGAGAACCTGTTATAATGATCCTGTTGTTCTCCGCTTCAATTGGTTCTTGGCTCAGCTACCTCTAGGAATCTCTAAAGTGAAACTTCCAACCAATTCTAGATTTTCGGGCGTCAGACTTACTTACGATTTCCTTTTCAATCCAAACAACCAAGGCAATCTACTAACTCTTTTCCCATATTTCCTGATCATTGAGCACTCGCAAAACCAAACACGCTCACTTGACTTGATCCAGAATTTTCATTGACACTTAAACTGCTAGTCACTGTTGACAATAATCCATCCACATGATCTGGAGGAGTCATCGCCTTTCACCATTTCGTAAACTGTAACTGGAATCCTGTGATCAGTACGCACCCTGTGCATATTCGAACGGTCGACTTGAACTCCCATGACATTCCCAAGATCCTTAATTCCTTTAATTCACTGTGTCCAAAACAGATCATGTTGTCGATCTTATACAATCCATCATAAGATCAATCTCGTCTTCACATTATCACTCTGAATCTCTTCTGTTCATCTCTAATGATCATATTATTTACTTCAACCACGTTACTTCAAAACCCAGGTTATACTGTTGCTACTCGGCTTATATATAAATGTGCTCATAATATCCGATGCATAACATTTCACTTGATCGATGTAGGTCTACGCCTTTAGTCGTTAAGACAAGACTTCTAATCACCACACTTCCATCACGAGCAGCGTACTAAGAGTCGATCTCATTCCCTCGATTCGATGTTCTCACTTCCATGGTTCCTTGTCAAGTCGAGAATTCAACCTTATAACTATCCAATGTGTTAGAAATACATCACTTTAAACTTCATCTTATTCCTGTATTCTTGCTCAAATCCAAACTAGAGGGGGCCCAGGAACTAGTCTAAACCTAACTAACTTATGTCAGACTCGAATATTGTTGGTTGTTTGAATAGTCACTGCAACACAATTGTTTCGATAAATCATTCGATCAAGACCTGCATGTGCCACCACAAAAAATGTCACACCCCGCTTCCCAGAGATTGAGCAGCGAGGCATGGCCAGCCCGCATGGACTAGAGTCGTTGAGGCTCGGGGTCCAATAAGCGTCCATGGCAAGTTATAATGCGGAGGGGAAGGTCCGATCGATTGATTTAACATGAAACAATAGAAATAGCAGTAAAAAGATATTATTCAACGCAGAAGGTAACCAACAAAAAGTTTAACATAAAGACTAAAATTGTACGTACCGGAGGCAACTAAAGAGGTAAGAGTCTGCGGGGGATCCTCAGGTGGTGGCATCTCTGTCAAGTCTGTGACATGTGCAAAACACATGTCAGCAACAAACTAATGAGACCATAAGTTAATGCAGTTATACAATTCTAGCAGTTCTAAATGGAATTTAAAAGACAACTACACAGGAAGTCCTAGAAAGCAGGAAATAAGTAATGGTTATTCTAATCGATCTGCTAGGGGTGTCCATCTAGTCAGATCGTCTAAGAGTTGTTCGTGTAGTTCTGTCAATCTGCCAGGGGTGTCCATCTGGTCAGATTGTCCAAGTCTAGAAAAGGTCAAATGACCGGAATGCATCCCTGCGAAGCAAACATGAGTGCACCAACTGCGATACAAAGATAATGCCTAAGGACTCAAGCTGCGTAGGCGGAGGGGGGCTACCCCCCAGGCCCAGCTAGACTCTTTTGTCCTAACCCACCCGCGAGTCGTTTGTGTTATGGACACTAGCCAACAAACGCTCCATCTAGACACGAGACAAGACAAGGATCACGAATGATACAGCGTATCATACCGGAGCGCACCAGTCACGGGTGAGCCAAAGCTGGGGAGCACCAGTTCTCAATGGTCACCCCCGTCGTCGATCCGAAACAAAATCATTAATCATGAATGATACTACGTATCATACCAGAGCGCACCAGTCACGGGTGAGCCAAAGCTGGGGAGCACCAGTTCTCAATGGTCACCCCGTCATCGATTAATTATCCATAAGTGAGACATTCCTGGACGAGCCAGCAAACGTTCCACAAGTCCGTAAGCGAGCCGTCTCTGGGCTAGCCAGCAGACGCTCCACAAGAGTAGTGCCAACCTCCGTATAGGAGAGGCCCACGCCTGTGATCTTCTACAAAGATCCACATAATTATAATGTCCGGGTTATTAATTAGCATGTGAGGTTTAAGTTGCATTTTAAAAGTGGGTTTGAGCAGAAGGTAGCATGTGATCATTTTCAAGTATTTTGCAGTAATAAATCTAGCAGTTCTAACATCAATTCTAGAAAAGCATAAAAGCAGTAACTAAAGTCTCATTCCTTGCCTGAAAGATTCCGACAAGGATGTAGTCCAGCAAGGTCTGGGTCAACCAACTGATCTACGGAACCTATACGATAATTCTATCATCACAATCATGCACTCTAACATCCACAGACAACGACATAAGATAAGCCAGATTAACTGGGCCCGCTTTGGGTAACCAGACCTATGGTATGCTGCCTAGTTCGATCGATCATTCCATCTATCCTATGTGCACAGCAGAGTAAGTCCATTGATCGATCGAGGCGATTTTCCAATGAGTTCATTCTATGCGAGTTACTTCATGCAAGTTGGCCCTAATTGCTAGAGCAACAAGGCTTTAGAGAATCGTTACCTAGCCAGATGCGAAAGCTCCACGTCGATGACGTTTCTGACACAACGCCGTGTCACCCGACGGTAGGTCAAGGGTGGAAGGCCTGGAGCACAGATTCCTATCAGCGATCCGTCAGTTCCATGTAGTCGCACTCAACGAGTGAGGGTACCCAGAGGTGGTCGTCAGTGGCAGAAGTCACCGGATCGCCCTCGGGAAGTGTGAAATGGTCGATCGATGCCCGGATCTGTGACGAAACTTCAAACGACGTTCGTAGACGCTGTTCTTGGTGTCGAATCAAAGAGTAGGCCGACCGAGGGTTCACGGGGGTCTGGCATCGAGGTTAGGTGAGTGGATGGCGCAAAGGCGATACGACGTGTCGGTACGTCGTTACAACCCGTAACAGCGAATACACTCGCTGTTTCGAGTCAATCGACGACCGAGGGCTGCCCACGGCTGAGAAGAGGCCACGGGGGAGAAGCGTGAGGGCGGCGGGATTCGACTCGGTAACGAAGGAGGCCGAGCACTCGCGCTGGGCAACGCTGATGAGCAGCGGACAGCCGCTGCGTGCACGGGGAGATCCCGACAGGATAGCGACGGGGGAAGTCACGATCGGAGGGGTGCCGACGATCTGTAGACAACGCGGAGCGCCGTTGCAGTCATCCACGACAGTGCTGCTGTCGTGACAGAGCCTAGGCGGCATCGCCTACAACACCTGGGTGCTGCTGCGCCGCAAAACGAACGCCTGAACGAGCATGGGGCAGCAGCCACCGAGATCAGATCGGAGAGGGTGCTGGGGAGAGGCCGGAGCGAGGGTTCTGGTGATGCTACAGGCAGAGACCACCGGGGTAACAGCGGAACAGGCCGGAGAGGCATCGGGGCGGATGTTTTGGCGGTGCTGCGACGGTTTTGCGGGAGATGTACGCTGCTGCAAGCTTACTGCGGCGTCGGAGCACAGCAGGGCGGCCACGGCGGCGCTAGGGCGGTTTACGGAGGTAGGAGAGAGGGAAAAATGATAGGGTGGCCGGATCTTTTGCTGGTGGTTGGAGAAGGAGGAGAGAGGCCCTCGGCAAGGGTGTGAGTGCGGGGGTTCCATTTGCTGGCGGCGGCTCATGCGTCTGCTGGGAGGAAGAAATAGAATAGGGTTTATAAAAAGTAACCCTAGGTTTAAAATAAAAATGAAGGCACATGGGCACGTGATGGTGAAAGAGCAATGGCACAAGGGTTATAAAAACTAACCTAAGGTTCTTATTAATAGAAAAGTGTGGCTGCACACATGGGTCTAGGGGCCAGGTTAGGGTTTATGTTTTGAAATGTTTTTTTGTTACAAAATTAAATTTTATTATAGATTGTTATTAAGTTATTATTAACATAAAACGAAAGTACCCTCTCTCCCTCTCTCATACGCATGGGTGCGGCCAAGACAAGAAACCTGGGTTGGGCCAAATAATATTGGATGAATAATATAATAAAGATTATTAGGAGACATAGATGTCATGTGCAACTTAGGGCTAAGTCAATATAAACTGGGGAGGAAAGTGAAAGTGGGTCAAACGGGGCTCTAAAATTATGAGATAAATACTGGGATGACCGGAGTGACGAGAGAAAGAAGACAGAAAAGACGGATCACAATTTCGACAACGAGAAACGAAATTAAAAATAGAAAGGCCTCGCGACAAAAGTGAAAATCGTGACGTCTCGTCAAACAAAGCCAAATCGTGGAAGAACGACACGTGAAATGACGTTCCAAATTAATCCACAATTTAAAATTATCCGAGAGGGTCACAACGACATATCACACTATAGTGTTCACAAACAAACAAAGTCTAGAAAAAAACACGTGCACTGTCCAAAAGCACGTGCACGAACAAGGTACGATCGGAAAGCGGCCGTTACACGCTGCAAAGGAGGGAGCGAGGGTTGACGCGTAGAAGAAGAAGAAGAAGAGGCCCATGCCGGGGAGGCCGCCGTTGGCGTTCGTGAGGCCTGGGCGGGGGAGTCCGACGCTGGGTGCGTGAAGTTGGCCGTCGTCGGGTCTGTGTGGGGAGATGAAGGCGCGGAGGAGGGAGACGTGTTGCGAGGCCTGGGGTTGATGCGAAGAAGAGGAGGAGAGCTTGAGGAGGAGGCCGGATCTGGGTGGTTGCGGGTTGCTGTGTGGGCGTTGGCGTCGGGAGATGAACTCGGGAAGAAGAAGCAGCCTCGGGTTGAAGAAATGGGAGTAGGGTTTGATGTTGCGTGAGGGTGGAGAGGAGAAGTCTGGGGGGCGGCTGCTGTAAGGTTGCCGGTAGGGAGAAAAGAATCCCTAGGTTTCTTTATAAGGAATAGGCTCACGTGAGCAGGCTTTAGGGTTCCCCTAGGTTAAGTTTCAATTCCGATTTTTTTTTTTGATTTAGCCCCTCTCAAAGTGTGTGCTGAGAGGTTGTGAAAGAACCAGACGTGAACTAGTCTTAGGGTTAGGTCTCCTATGTTCTCTATCTTTTTTTTATAAAGCCTTATTCTCAAACTGGGTGTGTGCGTGTGTTATACAGTTGGGTGCGGCTGGGTCAAAGAATAGGCCAGGGCTTAAAATAGGAAGGGTTTGAAAGATAAAATTAAAAGGAATTATTAGTAATAGGAAGTTATTAAGATTTAATACAATGAAGATAATAGCCATTCAATTTGATTAATGAGTTTATAAAAGGAAAATTTCATTTGACTTTTCAAAACAATTTAAAAGATTTGAAATTGAAATCAATTTGAAAGTTGTAATTTATTTAATAGGAGATACCAAAAAATACTAATAATAATAATAATAGTAATAACAATAATAATAAATTAACTAAGTGCCACAAAAATAATAATAATGATAATTGACATGAAAAAAGTTGACACGTGCATGTGAACGGATACGCCTAATACGGATACGGGCGAAAAATACACTAGATAAAAACAGATAATAGTAATGGTAAAAGCCGGTCGTTACAAGCATCATGGTTACGGGCAGCCTCCAGTATCTTCTCATAGCTGGTCAGATCAGCCGCGGTCATAGAAGCTTGAATATTGAAATTCAGACCTTGGCGGAACTGGAAGGCATGATCTTCCGTATTCTCGACCATGTGAGGAGCGAATTGACTCATCTTAGAGAACTCAGCATCGTACTCGTCAACAGTCATTGATTCCTGTTTTAAGTTGATGAAATGTTGTTGAAGTTCCCTTCTTGCTGCTTTAGGGAAAAACTTCGTGTCGAAACGCTTGCGAAATGTGGCCCAGGCAATAGGCCGCATTATACGCTTTTCCTCAGTGTCCCACCAGGTTCGGGCGTAATCAGTCAGTTGGAGCCTGGCTATCTCTACCCATCCAGCCTGTGGGATGTGGGCAGTGGCCAAATTATCTTCAGTGTTACGTGCCCATTCTTCAGCTTCCAATGGAGTTTCCTTTCCAGAGAACGTTTTAGGATGCATCTCACGGAATTGTTTAACTCCGGCTTCACCTCGGCGTTCAGTTCTAGGTTCACGATCGAGGATTTGATGCTGGATGTCCAACATCTCTCTGATGATCCCCATGAAGTCGTTCTCGGTGATGCCGTTGGTGTTCTTGGTGTTGGGTCTACCTGCCATGCTGCAAAACAAACCACAAGGTAAGTTCGATAATTATATACTAGTTAGATACTTTGATATCAATGTCATCCAAACCATTTCTTAAGGTATTCGCATAAGCAAGACCTGCATGGGCCACCACTAAAACCTGTCACGCCCCGCTTCCCATTTTATCGGGAGCGAGGACGCGAGCGGGTCCGCGATGTGCTTAAAACAAAGAGGAGTACTTTTTTTTCTTTTTCTTTTCTTCCTCCTTGGTTTAAACACACTAAGCGTCCATGAAATAAGATGGCAGGATCTTGCAAGCTTATAAGAAATAGTACAGATGACATTATTACAATACCAAAGCGTCTGAAAGTAAAGTACAACATAGGCCTAGTATGGCCAATACAAGCATAGCACACAAATTACATTATCTCAAATATATAAAGTGCAGTCGCGAAGGGGAATGTCTAGTATTCTGTGGGTAGGTACTCCACGTAGCCTTCGAGCACTGGCTCGGTTCCTGCAGCAAAGACTTCAACGAACTCACTGTCGGTACCTGACGGACATTTCGTAAAAACAACAAAATAAAATGTCCGTCAGCGAGGTATACTCGGCAAGATATTCTCAAAACAAAAATGTTAGACATTTAAATTAAAAACTGAAAAGACAAGTGATAAGATAAATAGAAAAGAGTTATAGCAGTTTAAAGCAGTTAAATGTTCGCAACCATTTGCAACCTGCAACAATTTAATAATCTGATAGCAATTGGCGATACTGCTAGCAACTTGCAACAATTCAATATTCAATAACAATTTTCAAAGCCATCTGTAACCTGTGACAATTTAACATTCAATAATCACACTATAGCAACCTGCAGAAAAGATGTTATAACAATTAATCAAAAACCAGTCTATCCTAGTGATAAGCCCATGTCCAAGAGTACTACAGATAACCAACATGCAGCCTGTGACGGGAGCAACTCCGAGGCTTACCCACCATTCCGATATGGCAACGGTCAAGGATCTAACCCCCGTAATGTGTTGGAGGTAATTTAGTATGGCGCATCCAGCCTCTCTGTAGCACTTGTGATCATAGACTACCCCAATCTCAGGTCAAGTCAAGTGTCGGTCAAAAGAACGTGTACTATCTGTTTATTATTGAAATTCCATCTTCCATTCTATATTGTTAAAGTTCCATCTTCCATTCAGTATTGTTGAAGTTCCATCTTCCATTCAGTCAATTCAATCTCGGTGTTTCAATAGTCCGTACAATAGTTTCACAAAAGTTTCACAACTTTGCGACTCGGTTTAGCAATTTAAATGAAAACATCAGGATCACTTAAATAGATTAAAGAACGCGTAAGATATGATTTTAACTAAGCAAAAGAGTTTAAATTAGCTTAAAATATTTTCTAATACCAGTAGTAATTCTTCAAGATTGTTAAATAATTTTTAAACAATTTAAGACAATTTAAAATAGCCAAAAACAATTTTAAAATCAAGAAACCATTTTAAAGATGAATGTTCAAGGAATTGTTTTGAGCAAACCGTTCATCAGAATTCTTCAAACAAGGTGTCAAAATGATCGTATTTACTAGTACTACGGCATATAGTTTTATCATACGTCAGTGTACGTAAAAATCACAGGTTATGAATTTTAAAAGGATTTTTAAAACAAGAAATTATTAATAATACCCATGTTCAAAGATTTATTCCGGACAAACCGTACGTCAGAATTCCGCAAACAAGATGTCAAAACGATCGTATTTATAAGTACTGTAACATATATTTTTATCGTACAGCAGTGTACGTAAAAATTGCAAGCTACGAATTTTAAAAGAATTTTAATCCATTTAAGTTTAGACTTTAAAAATTCACCATGAGAAATATACTTGCCTTATGGCGATGAAACTAGCGCCAATGGATTCGTTTCGACGTTTATGATTTTCTGGGACTAGTCTCGTAATTTTCTGAGACCTGTACGAATTACTATGAATTTAAATCCAATAATAGCATTTAATAAATTTACGAAAATACGTAAATACGTATCAAAATACGTATTTTAATACGTATTAAAACGAAACATCTCCGTTCATTACCCGCGAGAGAGAGACAGCGAGAGCGAGGGGGAGTTCGCCTCGAGTTCGCCGGCGGCGGTGGCGGTGGCGGGGGTCGGGGTCGGCGGCGTCGCGGCGAGGCGACAGCGGCGGAGAGCTGTGAGGCGGCGGCAGAAGAGAGAGCGGGGCTGTGCGGGTCGCTGCGGCGGTTGTCAAGTGGCGGAGGCGACTTCTGACGGCGGAGACGAGGCTGAGGAGCGGCAGGGGTGGCGCTGGGGAGCTTCACGGCGGCTGCGGGGAGCGGACGTCGACGGGAGCAGGCGGGCAGCGGTGGTGTGGGGTTCGGGGTGGTGTGTGCTGTGGCAGAGCGCTCACGGTGGCGGCCCGGGGCTCTTGGCGGCGCACGACGGCGACGACGGGTCTCCGGCGATGGTGGAGGGGAGAGAACGTGAGTGAGAGTGAGGGAGAGGGCAGTTGAAGATAGAGGGAGGAAGAAAAATGGGTTACGGGCTCAAACAATGAAGCCTGGGTTTCGCCTGGGATTTTTTGTGAGGAAGAGAGCTTAGGGAGTGTGTTTAAATAGGGTTTAAGAATTAATTAAATAATTAAGCAATAAATGTTTAGTCAAATGAAATTAATGCTAAGTTTTGGCTTTTTGACAAAAGAGTGCACAAATTAGACTAAACTTCTTTTATAAAACGTGTGAGGTTGCCGACGGTTTAAGGGTTTAACCAGGTAATTTAGCTAAGTAAAAGTAATTAGTGAAAAAGTCGTTAGTACAATTTGCAACGAAATTACAATTTTGCCCCTAGGGTTAAACGACTCCGAAAAATTACGAAAATATAGCCACGGGTTCGTATCATCACGAGGATTGTGACTACAAAATCTATTTCGTAGTTTGGACTACGGAAATACGTGTTTTGGGTCAAAACGTTTAGGGAACGGGTTTGTGGGTTCTATATTGATTTGACTTCGAAAAATTACGAAATTAATGTGGGAAGCTCTAAATGATCATAGAGTGATACTGTAGAAGTTTGAAATCATTTTGATGACGTTTACTTAGAAAAATAATTGTTACGACTGTAATGTTAAAATTGAGTTTAAATAATTATAAAAATCATTTAGGGATTTAGGTTGGTACTCGTCTACTCTAAAGTTGGCTATAACTATATTGGTTCCACAAAACATTTTTTTATAAATGATTTATAAACTATTTTTATGTTCAACTCCTAACAAACCAATATAAAATATTATTAATTAAGAAAATACATAGAAAATGGGTATTGCTGAATACGGGTCATCACACACGTTTTATGGTGGTGCGCAAAAGGGGCGGGCGATCGGCAAGGGGCGGCGGCGGCTTCGGGGTCGGGGCAGCACAGATCAGCAGCGGATCCGAGCGATCGGAGATGGGCGGCTACTCGAAGGCGGAGGCGGCGTCCCCGGGGCTTGTGCGGGCGGCACGATTGGGGATCGGCATAGGCGATCGGAAGCGGTGGGCGGCTCCGAGGCAGACGGCGAGCGAGATCGGGCTCGGGGCTTGACGGCGGTGGAGGATCTGGGCTCGGGGGCGCAGCTCGGAGGTCGGGCGGCGATCCGGGGTCGGGCGCTAGCAGATCGGAGCTCGGAGCGTGGCGTATGGGATCTGGGCAGCTTCAGGGCGATCGACAACGAGATTTAGGAGGGTTGATCTGTTTTGGTTGATCTGTGGTTTCAATTTCTGTTTTGGTTTTGGGTTGTAAGGATTTGGATTGCTGATTGGTTGTGTGGAGGAGGTGGTTGTGTTATGGTTGAAGGGGATGATGATGGTGTTGAGGGGTGATGGAGACGAGTTGTATGGTGGATGGGCTGATGACGGTGGGAGGGATGGGTTGCCTGTGTGCATGCGTATGAGAGGTTGGGTTTGATTCGAAATGAGAGAGAATTGGAGAGGGTGATGCTGTGTGTGTTATAATTTGTGGGGGTTATTTGTAGGTTGATGAGCACAAGTTAGGGGGAAAGAGCCTGGGTTGATCGAGGGTAGCTGGTACCTAAAAGGGTGGATGGAAAACATGTTTATTAGGTAGAGGTTAATGTTAAAAGGTAATTAGGGGGTAATTAGAAAGGTAATTAGTAAAATACACAAATGAAATTACGATTTTGTCCCTACTAGTAAACGTGTCTGAAAAATTACGAAAACATACCCACGGGACCGTATCGTCGCGAGGATCGCGAATACGCAGTCCGTTTCAGGGTTTGAGCTACGAAGATACTAGTTTTGGGCCAAAACATTTAGAAAGCGGGGTTGTGGGTTCTAGGTTGAAGTGATATCGGAAAATTACAAAATTAATGTGGGGAGCCCTAAATGATCATATGATGCTACCGTAGAAGTTTGAAAATGTTTTGAAGACATTTGTATAGAAAATAAATTCATTAAGCCAAAACGGTAATTATTGAAAACGAATTTTTATCGAAACTGTTTTGAGTATTTGAGGAAATATGAAAATACTGAAATACATTATAATTAATCTAAAGCTTAAAAATATTTTTATAAGAATTTTTGAAATCAGTTTTGTTATAAAACTCTTGATTACATTTATAAAGAGATTTTAAAATGTTAAAAATACGTTAAGCACGTAAATTGAAGTGTTGAAAAATACAGGTCGTTACATTCTACACTCCTTAAAATAATTCTGTCCTCGGAATTTAGAAGATCGTCAATTGCCTAAGCAATTCCAACGATTGACAGGAAGGCTTAACGAACGATTACGACCTAGGAAAATAAGTTTTTAATAGCATGAAATATAATTTGACATCTCCGCATCAAGAAAACAAGAGATGATGTCATGTATGAATACATACTATTGACATTACCATAGCTTTTGTAACTAGTTTCGAAACCTAGTATCATCACCATAGTTACTTCCGATTTATCACGTAGCCAAAATATGAGACAATGGCACTACATGAAAATGATAGTTATTACGATGATGACATCTGTTTGAACTTGGAACCTGAGGTGATAAGTCAGTAGTAAGCACACCAAAAAGAAGAACATAACTCTAAAATTTCAACTCATATAAATGATGACTACATGGTCTTAATCATGTAAATCATCGCCATAGCATACATAAACGTAAGGGCTAAACCTAGTGCATCCGCGCTGTTACAACTTAACCAGCCGAACACAAAGGACTTCATCTGCCACGCTATCAAATTACAAGCCAATATCCATATCAAAACTAATAGGCAAATATAAGGCCAATTCTCGAGGGTCAAGATCATCGCTACCACTTCTTCCAGCAATCTCAATAACATCCAACAAGAAGTCAACATTCTAGCCGTCTCCCAAATCCGAGCACAAGACTGACATCCAACTTCAACACCTAAGCCCAAAAGTATGCCAATACTCATCCCCAATGATACTGCTTGCCAATACCATTGGTCAACATCTACGGTTATTACCATCAGCCCTAAGCAATTCAACGACCAAAAACTCATGATCCAACAAACATAAAGAAGTGGACCCAAGAAGGAAACAAAGTGGGGTAGCTCAAGGGGGGAGAACCAGAAAAAGGAGCTCCAAATAATACCAAGAACGACGAATTCCCAAGAACTCAACCACACGGCAACAACGAGGGTGACGGTGAGGGCTGTCGCTAAGCCCAACAATCCCCAGGGTCGTCGGTGGGCCATCTTGCGGCTGTCGATCCGTGGCGGCGAGGGTTGCGACTGGTTCTCGATCCAGGGCGGGGGCCTTCGGGATGGGGTGGAGCGGAAGCTGGCGGATCTTTGGGTGAGGCCGGCGGATCGGAGATCGGAGCGGTGATGCGAGGTTGGGTCGAGCTCGCTTGAGAAAGAGGCTGGGAGGAGGAGTGGGCGATGTCGGAGCGAAAGGGGAAGCCACGGGGTGGCTTGGGGAGGAAAGAGAGGGGTTTTAAAAAGGGGGGGAGGGGCACTGAAAGTCAGTGTTAGGTAGGGTAGGGTTAGGCGGGAACAGAACTCGATGAGGGGAAGCGGACAAAGGAATTTAAGAGGGGGAGGAAGATGGTCGGTGGGAAATGAAATTAAACCCTTGGAAAAAATCGGGTACAAGATGAATGTAGGGGCTAGAAGAGAAACACGAGCTCAAAAAGACGCAAACAGCCTACACTTACACGTCAGGTTTGGCTCATCTCAAATTCTTCAACACCATCCTCCAATACTTCTGAGCGTCCTTCGATTCGCTTCCGTTGTCGAACTCGACTTCTGGTGATCGAAAATCGAATGCTACCCTTCTTAAAATAAACGTAGTTAGAGTTCAAGCGTACTAAATGCGATTAGGAAGAATTATAAGAATTAGTAGAATGATCAGAAGGCCATCATTAGCTAAAGAAATGTTGCTAGTGATGAAGATCGATGGCGTTACATAATCATGGCTCAACCTGCATCGATGCAATGATTAGTTCATTAGGCTTGGCCCGAAACTTGATAGGCCCAAGTGAACGGTCTCCGCTTATGAATTCAAATACAGGATGATCAGGGATTTCAAACACTACTTTCTTGTTGTGACAATCGATAGTAGCGTAGAAATTTCCTAACCAATCCATGCCAAAGATCGCATCGAAGTTCGACATGTCGAATACCATAAAATCTGCGAACAACTCGTGTCCACAAATCATTATGGGGCAAGATCAATAGCCAGTAGAAGTCCTCACTACTCAACTCGCAGTAGTGATGCTCAGGCGATTTGATAGAGAGTCAACATGAATAGAATGTTTCTCTACAAATCCTCGGGATATGAAGCAGTGAGTGGCTCCCGAATCAAAAGGGATAGGGCTGGATGAGAGGCTATCAATACAACACCTAGTGCATAGGAAATATCTTAGCTAAAGATAAACAAGTAACCCATGCATATAATATAAGTACTATAAAAGAAGGGTTTAAGTAATACCTGAAATCACTTGTCCATTCGAATCAGTCTCCGCGGCTGTTATGGTGAAGATCTGATGTCTCGGTTGGTTCTGACTTGCCAATGCGAGAGCCTTCTATTGTAAAACCAGAGGTGGTCCATACTGAGTAGTTGTTGGCTTGCTGGTGCGATGAGTGTAGTCCCTGGTAGCATGTTCAGATGCTTCGCATATCAGGCATTGCCTCAGCAACACCCGACAGTCCTTCTTGACATGCCCTTGTCGGTTACAATGGTGGCACTTCATCTGATATCGGTTGTTGACTGGAGGTGCGGACCTTTTAAACAGGGCAGTTTGTATTGGTCCAAGAGCGTCTCTTGTTGGTTCCTCAGGATGCTTACTCCCTCCAACTTGGGATGTCTCTCGAAGTTTATCTACACCCTCGTAGTTACGTGCTGCTCCCAGTATTTCCTCGTCGAGTGTTAGATCGACAGATGTCCTTGGCGCTTGGACGTTATAGAGTAAACCTTGACTGGACTGGAACGCTTTGTCTTCAGGATCCCCGACCAGATGATCACTCCATATTTTACACCTTTTTTCTGCATGTTTGCATGCCATTTTGATCGCTCGAATCGCGCTTTTCACGATTTTTTGGCAATATTGCGATGCTTTTCACGATTTCTTGTTTTTGTCGAATTTCAGGAGATTTCGAGCGATTTGGAGTGATTCTGAGATACACCCACTACGGAGTGTCACCCGTGACTCTCCTGAGGGGAATTTTGCTACTGGAGAGGAGTGGAAGAAGAAAGAACGTCGTAAGAGTGACGAGGGAGAAAAAATACAAAGAATGGGCATTTTCAGCATATCACTCGGTCGAGTGAAGGAGTCACTCGGCCGACCATCGAGAGCCCGCTCGGTCGGACAAATCGGACACGCAGAAGACTGAGTATCAGCGTGCACTCGGCCGAGCATTGCCAGTCCACTTGGCCGAACCACGGAGACACCACTTGCCCGAGTGGCATCAAGACGACGGCAACAAAAATCCCAGAGTTAATGTAAATTGTCAGTCGAATCCCGAGATTCTGACTCGGCCGAGTGAAGAAGTCCCCTCGACCGAAGCAAAGAAAGTCACTCGGCCGAGTGACTCCCGAGGAGCCGACCCCCAAAAGTCCGAACTTACTGGAATTTGTCAGGGTTTGTCACTCGGCCGAATGACATTTGTCACTCGGCCGAGTGAGCCGCGCTGCCTGTAGCGTAAACTACGATTTTGAGGCTGCGCAGGGGCATTTTCGTCACAGCTTTTTGGGCGTTTTTGGGGGGTATTTAACCCCAGTTTTAAACCTAGTTTAGAGGGCTTTTTAGAACTTTTTGCAGCCTTTTTTTAGATTACTTTTAGGAGATTAGATTGAGCTTTTAGGAGGGAGAGAAAAGTGATATTTTGTTGTATGCTATTAGTTCTTCATTGGTTTGTCTCTCTCCCTATCAAAAACTACATTTTTATTGATATATTGAATATTGCAATGAATTCTATTGATTTTATTTGTGAATTTATATTGAATTTTATTATGAATTGTGAGTAGTTTCATCGTCTTAGGGCGTAGGGATGAACCCTACGAACCCTATTTCTAATTTGTGATGAATTGGTGAAATTATTGCTAGGATTGATTAGGGTTAGTTTGGGATTGATTTAATACGAATAGCTAGGGATTCATACCGATTGGGATTTCTAAGAGATTGGATCCCGACTCGACAGGAAGCCCTAGAAATTCGAATTGGGTTACGATTGGATTTCTCCGGAATCGGTTTGCAAGAGATTGGATCGAAACTAGGGTTTTCGATTGTAATTCTATACCAATACCTACCCGTTTGCAAGAGATTAGACGGGTAGGAACTATCCCAACCTAGGTCATAGCTCGAGTTTGCACGAGAGTGGGCTCGAGATACGATTGAACGATGACGTTGTTCTTCACGCTAGCTTGCCTAGGTTAGGGTTTGCAAGAGATTGGACCCTACCCTAGGTTTGCTATAGACCGGCAATAGCGCGAGAGCGTGAACTAGGTTCTACATTTAGTTGCAACTAGTTCACCTAAATTGCAATTCTAGCAATTGTGAAACCTACGAATCACAATGACGAGATACGGTTTGTAGTGGGGATTCCCTATCCCTAGGCGTCTTTATTAATTTGATATTTCTTTTATACAATTGAACGACTGTGACCGCTATATAGCGAATATTTCTCAACCATTCTTATAGCCAGGTGAGTTAAAGAAGACACTGTCATTTGGCCTCCCTGTGTTCGATACCCGCTCGCCGCTACACCGTGCGCTTGCGGTAAGACTAGCGAGTCGCGTGCCCGGGTGTGCATCCGGGCTCCGATCAAGTTTTTGGCGCAGTTACCGGGGAGGCAATAGTGTTTGATTATACCTACCTAGCTATTTTTCTTTTTTGTTCTATTATTTCTATTTTTATTTTACCCTTCCCTTGTGCTAACTATTTCTTTGAAACTCTTTTCTCCCTTGCATGTACACGAGATCCTCGGTGAACCCCGAAGAAATACTATACGATCCGGAGATCGAGCGTACATTGAGAAGGATCCGAGCGGAAAGGAGACCCGTTACGGAAGGAAATTTTATGACCCATCCTGAGACACCCGAAGAATTGGCGGAGCGGATGGCGAGGATCATTTCCATTAGAGATAGGCTTCGGCCTAAGACTTCTTCCATGACCTCGTCCATAGCCATGCCGGAGTTGGCGGCCGACAAAAATTTCGAATTGAAGACCAGATTGGTAGTTCTGATGCAACAAGATCCTTTTCATGGGAACTCCCATGAAAACCCTCATTACCACATCCAGCTCTTCCTATCAAAATGTGCCACCTTCTAAATGCCGGACGTCTCCATAGATGCTATCAGACTGCGCCTCTTCCCCTTCACACTCAAGGACAAGGCCTTATATTGGTTGAGGACGCAAGCTGAAGGAATCTTCACCACTTGGGATGAATTGGCGAGTGCCTTCGTCGACAAATTTTACCCGCCCTCCAAGACGGTGAAAATAAGAAGTGCTCTCATGTCCTTCAAGCAAGGACCACAGGAGACTCTCTATGAGGCGTGGGAGCGCTTCAAGGACTTGCAACATCAATGCCCCCACCACAGCATTGAAGATTGGGAGCTTGTCCACAGTTTCTACAATGGACTCCAACCGGGCACGAAGCAGATTATTGATGCCACCGCAAATGGAGCCATTTTGTCAAAGACTCCCGATGAAGCTACGGCCTTGCTAGAGGAGATGGCCTCCAACAACCAACAATGGGGGGACGAGCGAGGACATTCTTCATCCTCCTTGAAGCCCACGAGCATTTATGAGGCCATGGCCATGGCCGAGCTTGCTAGCAAGTTTGACTCCCTCCACAAGGTAGTGGAGAGGTTGGAAAAATACATTACCGAGCTGCAAGGAGCCCCTACTACATCCACACCGACAAATCATATGAGTGATTGGCAAGACCAATCCCAAGCCATGTATGTAGGAGGAGAGCAAGGAGAAGGAGCTTTGGAGCAAATTCAATATGTTGCGGGGAATTCCGGATATTGGGCCAACCCGGCCGCTAGAAACCATCCGGGTTTTTCTTATGCTAATAATGATGGTGCCTTGAACCCCCTGCCTCAACAACCTCCTCAAGCTCGGGCTCCACCACAACCACAACCGAATTATCAACCAAGGGGGCCACCGCAACAAAACTTCCCACAAAGGCAACAAGTGGGACCTTATAGGCCACCCGGGTATAATCAAGGGTGGAGAAATCCCAACCCTCCGCAAGCTCAACCACGTCCGGATTTTGAAGCTAAGGTGGAGGAGTTTATGGCGGAACAAAGAAAGATTAACACCACGTTGAAGGCGGGACAAGATTCTCTCGCCACCGTCGTCGCTCAAATTGGGGAGCAACTTGCGTTGCTCAATAGAAATAACCAACAATTGCCGGCTCAACCCGAGCCAAATCCACGGGGCAACACCGGCCATATCAACGCGGTTGTTGCGGTTACAACAAGAGGGGGAAATGATACCACCCCACATGACTCAAATCAAGGAACCCGTGGTGGCGAACCTAGAAGAGAGCGAGCCGGTAATTGAGGTGGAAAAAGAGAAGGAGCCGCAAGAAGGAGCAAAATCTATGGAGGAAGAACCTATTGATGAGCGCCGATTCATGCCACCGGTTCCTTTCCCTCAACGGCTAGCTAGAGCCAAGATCGAGAAGAGGCTAGCCAAGTTCCTCGATTACTTGAGAGGGGTGAGCCTCAATATCCCTTTTCTTGATGACTTAGTGGAAATCCCGTCCTACGCGAAGTTCTTAAAGGACTTAATTACGGGAAGGAAAAGGAAGGAAAAGATCATGCTCGCGGAACAAGGAACATGGTTTACTAGGAGGGAGAGGGAGCCCGCCAAATTTAAAGATCCAGGGAGTTTCCGGATTCCTTGCACACTCGGAGGCGTCCCCTTACAAAAAGCATTGGTTGATTTGGGCGCTAGTGTGAGCCTCATGCCTCTCACCATGTTCCGGAAGTTGAATACCGGCACGGATTTAAAACCAACCGACATGAGGATTCAACTCACGGACGGTCGGATTACAAGGTCGGTTAGGATCGCGGAGAATATCCCACTGCAAGTTCCGGGAGGCATATGCTTGCCTTGTGATTTTGTGATCATGGACATCAAGGAAGAGGGTGACACATCGCTCATACTTGGACGCCCATTCCTCGCCACCGCCGGTGTAATCGTCGATGTGCGAGAAGGGACTCTTACCTTGAATGTAAGCAACATTGAAGTCGAGCTCCATATACCAAAGGCTATGAAGCACATGCCGTATCATGAGGCGCTAGATTATATGGACCTCCTTGATGAGGTCATTGAAGAGGCTATCCCCTACTCCATCGGTGCGCTCCACGATGACGGCTTCAAAGAAGGCCAAGATTTGGTCGAAGAAGAGAAGATGGAGGACTCTCCCAATATCCCCATGGTGGATGATGATGTCGACGCTGATGTCGCGAGAATACGAGAGCTTTGCAAGCTCTCGACATTGAAGAACCCAAAGAAAGCTCCACCGATTCGAAGATTGGTGTCACCGGCGAAGTCGAAGACCGGAACAAGCTCAAGCTTGGGGGAGCCATCCCCCAACATTGCTCATGATGAAGGGGCGCTGAGGAAGGCCACACACCACCACGATCCAAATCCGAGCGGTCTTCCCGGCAAGTTCGACGGGTGCATCTCATACGCACCCAACATCAAGCGTTAATTGAAAATCCAAAGGGGTCGAGCTCAAGACCTTAAACGAGCGCTTATCGAGAGGCAACCCGATGGTTTTTGCATTCTTTTTATTTTGATTTTTATTTTTGTTTTAGACTTTATTAGTGTTTTGAGTCTTTTTGCCCATAAAAATCGTGACAATGGGTCTTAATTTCTATGACAGTAGAGGAGAAAAGGAGATCTCTCATGTGGAGGAAGATAGAGGCAAGGAAGAGCGCTCCAGGAATGCGCTCAGGCCTTAGGAGGAGGAAGAAACCAATAGGAGGAAGAAAAACAGAGAGTAGAGCGAAAACGGAGCCCCGAAGCAGAAAACAGCACGTCACTCGGCCGAGTATCATATGTGACTCGGCCGAGCAAAGGATCCCATTCGGCCGAGTGGGGCACCAACGAGGGAAGTCTGCTGAACCCAACTCTCTGTCTTTTTTTGCATTTTGTATTAACTGTCACTCGGCCGAGTACATTTAGTCACTCGGCCGAGAAAAACGGATACCCTCCTAGCCTGAATATTGCCGAGTAGCTTGTGCCACTCGGCCGAAGGAGTTTTCTCACTTCGACCGAGTGAACATAAACCACTCGATCGAGTCGTAAGTGGCAGGAAGAAATTTAAAACTTATTTTTCGTTACGTCACTCGGCCGAGCAACATAGTCACTCGGCCGAGTCGTAACTATCCCTATATAAGTCGCAGCGGGCTCGGCGCGAATTTCAACGCAGCTATTCCCAAATCTCGCCCGAGCCCCGCGACCTTTCAACTCCCTCGCCCGCGACCGCACTCCCCTCACCTGATTCACCTCGCCGCCAGCCCGCTCGGTTGACCACCACCGGCGATCGTCCGACCGCCGACGCCCCGACCTCCGGCAACACCCCCCACCACCGGCTGACCTCCGGTGATCCCCTATTTCGCGCAAAATTCATTTTTTTTCCTATTTTTCTCGATCCGTAGACCCGTTGAGCTCCTAACCCAAATTAAATTGTTTATCTATCTATTATACCCCATCTCCCCCATATATTTTGAATGTTACCCGCTGATATCGTTGTTTGATTTGCAGGCTATCTTGGGGGAGCTTAGGGGAGCTTCAAGACGCATTTTTTGCTTCGCGGAGGCGGCACTCTTCGCACGCATTTGCTGATTTGCTCTCGCGGCGTGTTCAGGTACACTCGCTCCTTTTATTGAGCACGCCGCACTATATTTCAGTTGGGTGAGTACTCGCGGCACACATGCCGCCCCGCACTAGGCCACGCACGCGGGGAGCCTCTTCCAAGCAGAAGAGGACCGACGACGCCGGTCCCTCTCACGCTAGGGAGGACTCCCCTCCACCTAGTCCACCACCACCCACACAGTCGCTTCCCGTCGATCCCATACACGCACAGCCCATCCCCGCCGATCCTGTCCCAACACCGGCTCCCGTTGTCGGGCCGCTGGGGATCACGTTCAGATACGACGCACAGCGCGTCCGATTTGAGCGTATCACCCAGCGATCTATAGTGCCCTCTAGGTTCGCACACTTAGCAGACCTGGACCGCCTAGGGGTGCTAGATGGGATGCTCACGTTGTACCACAACGTGGGTTGGCGTGATTTTTTGTCTGTGTCGGCGGACACCTACGTCCGTCCGACACTCGAGATACTTAGCTCGATCACCCGGACCCCTGGGGGATGCACATTCCGACTTATGGATCGAGAGTGCGAGGTCACTCTCGACATGCTTCGTGCATTCTTCCAGTGGCCCGCTGTCCCCGTCCCCGACCGAGCCTACGCACCCACTCACATCCCACCACCATCATTTGACACTTCCACGTTCTAGACACGTATCACGGGCTCCCACAATGGCTTTGACCCTAGTAGGGCCAAGGCCTCGGCCATCCTACATCCCTACCTCCGCATAGCCCAGCGCCTCATGGCGACCAACTTTTTGGCGAGGTACGAGCCTGGGATGATGTCTACGCCTGAGCTCTATATGCTCTACGCGATGACTCGCCCCAGAGTTCTCGAGAGGGATAGTGATGACCTGGTCCCCACCGTAGAGATTGATATTGCTAGCTGGTTCTTAGACCGCATCATCATTTCGGTGGGCGCTCGCTCACCTATTTACTGCGGCGGTCTGATTACTTTGCTAGCCCTGATGACCGGCGTGGACCTTCCTGCTGACCTTAGACGAGCCCCGGGCCCCACTGCACTCTCGATAGACGTCATGGCCTGGATGAAGATGCTTCGTCCCCATGGCCAGCGGCACTGGGTATGGTTGCATGGTCCTTACAGTGCTGATTACATGATCCTTCTGAGCCTCACTCGGACACATATAGGACCGGCCCACGATGATTGGATCCCAGCGATGGATCTCCTCATCCCAGCTGCCTATGTACTTGAGGCTGAGGGCACTGAGCAGGCACCCCTTGCACACCCTGCACCTCTAGCTGACCCTGTGATCCCTCAGCCCCAGCCTGCACTTTCTGCACCTCTCGGCACTTCTGTCCCCACTTCTGCTAGTGTCGGGAGTACCCTTGCTGAGCCGTCCACCACGTCCACCCCCACCCCCACCACTGCTGTGCCTATCTCAGTTGAGCCTATTTCTTCACTTCTTCCTGAGCGTCCACCCACCAACTAGAGAGCGGCGAGTCTTCCTTCCCTGCTGTTGTACGGTCCCTATCTAGCTTGATGTTCGCTGGGGTGTCACCTTTTGGTCCATTCACTTCCTCCCCCGCGGTCGACCCTTCTGTCTCCACCGTAGCTGTCCTATCCGAGAGTGTCGTGACGTCTGTCCTCACACCTGTGTCACCGACCTCTCTTGCTGCCTCGTCGCTGATTTTATCTCACACCACCACTGCTGCTGCCTCCTCGTACCAGCCTGCGTCCCAGCCTCGCACTGAGGCTGGGCATCCACTAGTGAGCACAGCACCTGTTACACACCTCCCTGCTGGCCTGATTACTTACACTGCCCGTATCAGACAGCCCCGACCTTCACAGCCTAGACCTGTCCATCCCTCCGCTCCACCACCCCCTGACGCCTTAGTTCAGAGCATTCGTGCTCTTGAGGGGGCAGTGAGTGGACTCAGGGGCGATTTTAGGGCTCTCTCTGCCGCGGTCAGTTCCATGGAGTCCCGCGTCGCCATGCTTCCCGATATTCAGGCTTGCCTGAATCAGATAGTGGCACGACTCCCTCCACTACACCCACCCACCCAACAGACACGTCCACCACCACCACCACCACCACCTCCACCTCCACCACAGGACGGAGATGGTGCAGCACCACCAGCTTAGGCACACCCTTGATGCCATTGATCTTTTTTATCGTTATGCTGCCCATTCTCTGCTAGGTCCTGTCGATATATTTTTGCCCCCCTCCTCCCCGCACTATTTTGTCCCTATCTTGCACACATCATTATATATCTTTTTTGGGAGAGAGGGAGAGTATTTTTGGTGACACATATCTGCATCACTCCCATCTTTGCATGCATCATTCACATCATTATATTTTCTTTTTCTTTTTACTTTTTTTATCATGCATGCATCCTCACCCTCCCCACCCATCTCACGTCTCTTGGTGTGCCACACTTTGCACATTGAGGACACTGTGCACTTTAACTTGGGGGAGTGAGTCCTCACACTTTTTGCTTTTATCACATTTATTTTTAGTTTTTTCACGTTTTTCCGCTTTTGCACCCATTTTTCATCACTTTTTCTTTTTTTACCATGCATCACGTTTTTCTTATTTTTCTTTGTGTGCTGCATTGTAAATATCTTTGTTTTCCTTTATCTTTATTTCTTTCATCTTTTGCTAGAGATGGTTTTTCTGTGATGACGATGACGTGGTGTTAGCTTTTCTCTATATGCATGCTAATTTTGTCATGTCATAGCTTTTGTTTCTGATATCATATGCTATGTCCTGTTTTGCGTTTAGAAATAGTAACCCACTTCTTTTTCCGTATGAAAATGGATGAAATTCTATTATTAGCTGATGTCTGATGATTCATATGTATGCTATCGTAGAAAACACACCAAGATTCACGCATTGATGCTTATATCTGGAGTACTGCTTTCTTTTCTCACATCACTTCTTATTGCATGATTTGTACGCTTCACTTCAGGTTGATTGAATGTTTGCTAGCATTGACAAATCTGGATTAGTTTACTTTTTGAGATCAAACTGAGTAGATTAGATTACCCTGCTGAAGTTGTCATGCACGTCCTATAGAGTGAACCGAGAGATGCATTTATTTCTTTCTCCACATATCTTGAACATTATTTCTATTTTAAATTCATTGGTGAATCTCCCCATAGCAATTCTATTATTGGCATTCCCCCCGTTATTATATCACATGCTCCAAATTCCCCAAAACCCAAAGAAAAAAATACTTGTATATCCTTCTCTTTGATTTGGGATCATTTGTGTATATATGTTATTCAAAAAAAGGGAAAAGAAAAAGAAAAAGATTTGAGAATAAAGAGAAGAAAAGAGAAAAGAAGTTCGAAAACGATCCCATCTCATATACTTTCTCTCTTTCTTCCCTCTTTTGCTTTTATTTTTTTATTTTCTTTGACTTTTGGAGCTTCAAAAGAAACGGGGAATGTAAATATTGTTTTGTATATGCCACCACGCTTATGGATAAGCTTGGGGGAGAAGATCCTATGATGTGTGAGAGAGTGAATACTTGACGGTGCATGACAACCTAGGCTAACTAATATTTTATACTCGGTGAGATTGCTTAAAGTTTCACGAAATCCAGAAATCTATGCTTAGCATTCATTTCATGAAAACCACACTTTTCTATTCTTACTACTCTATTGTGTGATATCTCTTATACTCCTTATAGAAAGCATTCAATTGAAAAGTGTGTGATCTACGATATTGTATACCGCTTTAGATGCTTCAGACGATGCTAATTCTAGAATTATTCCATTTTTCATGCTATATTGACATTCTTCGGTTTTCTATTTCAAATGCACATTTATACTATGATATCGAGATAAAAGTTTTTGACATGTGTTTGGTATTTGATGCGTGCTATTTGAGTAAGCAAAACCCACGTCCTGAGAAAAATGATCTAGCAACTTCCCTCTTCGCTTTCTACTTTGTTTTTCGTTTTTCATTTTCCACCTTTCCATCGTTTCTCTTTTTTCTTTATCCACCGGGTTCGCTTTTTACTCATCTTCCTCGAGGACGAGTAAGAGGTAAGCTTGGGGGATTTTGATCACTCCATATTTTACACCTTTTTTCTGCATGTTTGCATGCCATTTTGATCGCTCGAATCGCGCTTTTCACGATTTTTCGGCAATATTACGATGCTTTTCACGATTTCTTGTTTTTGTCGAATTTCAGGAGATTTCGAGCGATTTGGAGTGATTCTGAGATACACCCACTCCGGAGTGTCACCCGTGACTCTCCCGAGGGGAATTTTGCTATTGGAGAGGAGTGGAAGAAGAAAGAACGTCGTAAGAGGACGAGGGAGCAAAAATACAAAGAATGGGCATTTTCAGCATGTCACTCGGCCGAGTGAAGGAGTCACTCGGCCGACCATCGAGAGCCCGCTCGGTCGGACAAATCGGACACGCAGAAGACTGAGTATCAGCGTGCACTCGGCCGAGCATTGCCAGTCCACTCGGCCGAACCACGGAGACACCACTCGCCCGAGTGGCATCAAGACGACGGCAACAAAAATCCCAGAGTTACTGTAAATTGTCAGTCGAATCCCGAGATTCTGACTCGGCCGAGTGAAGAAGTCCCCTCGGCCGAAGCAAAGAAAGTCACTCGGCCGAGTGACTCCCGAGGAGCCGACCCCCAAAGTCCGAACTTACTGGAATTTGTCAGGGTTTGTCACTCGGCCGAATGACATTTGTCACTCGGCCGAGTGAGCCGCGCTGCCTGTAGCGTAAACTGCGATTTTGAGGCTGCGCAGGGGCATTTTCGTCACAGCTTTTTGGGCGATTTTGGGGGGTATTTAACCCCAGTTTTTAACCTAGTTTAGAGGGCTTTTTTAGAACTTTTTGCAGCCTTTTTTAGATTACTTTTAGGAGATTAGATTGAGCTTTTAGGATGGAGAGAAAAGTGGTATTTTGTTGGATGCTATTAGTTCTTCATTGGTTTGTCTCTCTCCCTATCAAAAACTACATTTTTATTGATATATTGAATATTGCAATGAATTCTATTGATTTTATTTGTGAATTTATATTGAATTTTATTATGAATTGTGAGTAGTTTCATCGTCTTAGGGCGTAGGGATGAACCCTACGAACCCTATTTCTAATTTGTGATGAATTGGTGAAATTATTGCTAGGATTGATTATGGTTAGTTTGGGATTGATTAAATACGAATAGCTAGGGATTCATACTGATTGGGATTTGCAAGAGATTGGATCCCGACTCGATAGGAAGCCCTAGAAATTCGAATTGGGTTACGATTGGATTTCTCCGGAATCGGTTTGCAAGAGATTGGATCGAAACTAGGGTTTTCGACTGTAATTCTATACCAATACCCATTTGCAAGAGATTGGACGGGTAGGAACTATCCCAACCTAGGTCGTAGCTCGAGTTTGCACGAGAGTGGGCTCGAGATACGATTGAACGATGACGTTGTTCTTCACGCTAGCTTGCCTAGGTTAGGGTTTGCAAGAGATTGGACCCTACCCTAGGTTTGCTATAGACCGGCAATAGTGCGAGAGCGTGAGCTAGGTTCTACATTTAGTTGCAACTAGTTCACCTAAATTGCAAGTCTAGCAATTGTGAAACCTACGAATCACAATGACGAGATACGGTTTGTAGTGGGGATTCCCTATCCATAGGCGTCTTTATTAATTTGATATTTCTTTTATACAATTGAACGACTGTGACCACTTTATAGCGAATATTTCTCGACCATTCTTATAGCCAGGTGAGTTGAAGAAGACACTGTCATTTGGCATCCCTGTGTTCGATACCCGATCGCCGCTACACTGTGCGCTTGCGGTAAGACTAGCGAGTCGCGTGCCCGGGTGTGCATCCGGGCTCCGATCACCAGATGAGGAGCGAAACGACTAAGCCCAGAGAGTAATCGAGTTTGGTTGTTCCATCATTTCTCTTACGAGTCCCACGATCTCGTTGTAGGCGTCACCATTTCCATTACGAGTGTTGGGTTGATCCGCCATGCTGTAATCAAACAAAGTTAATATTTGTGTACTAGTTTACCTAAACGATCTGGTTAGTAATAATATTTATACTATTCCTGAAGTGTCTCGTAGAGTGCAAGAGGACCTGCGTGGGCCACCACTAAAAACTGTCACGCCCCGCTTTCCAGTATACTTGGGGGCGAGGACGGGAGCGGGTCCGCATGTGCTTAAAGCAAAGAAGAGGTACTTATTTTTTTCTCTTTTCTTTGACTTAAGCACACTGAGCATTTAATTAGCGAAGGCAGGTCCCTGCACGCGAGTATCTCAGAAACAGCACAAATATTCATTACAATACCATCGTCCAAAGCAAAGTACACAAACAATTAAGGCCTAGCATGGCCGTACAATCCGCTGAAAACAAACACACCTGAAAAAACAATACAGATAATAAATTGAAATATAAATGTCCAGCTCTAGCTTTCTGCAGGGAGGATCTCAGTGTCCTTGTAAGCCTGATCATCGGTGTCCACCTCTAAGATGGAATCCTTAAAAAGTAGAGTCCTCAAGGTACTCTGTCTCTAAACCTAACATATATTTCATAAAACATTGATATATGTCAGCGATAAGCTCGGCAAGATATTTAAAGTAATGAAACGAGGAACAACTATAAGAGGACAAAAGAGCGTTAGTACACAGTTATGAATAATAAGTGCAGAAAAGTAAAGTATGAGCATGCATGGATATTTTTGCAGTTAAAAGTAAAGTAAAACAGTTGTATGTTGAGTATTTGATTGTTTGTGCTCGTGATAAGTCAATGCCTGGGTAGGTGAAATGTTCTGGATACACCTTATCACCGGTGGTTTTACCGTGACGCTCCACACAATGGCTGCCTCCAGCAGAGGGGCCGTAATCGTGTTCGAGACACACTCACAAACCCTACTGCAATGGACCAACCCCACCCAAAGTGTACTGTCTAGTCATCGACTAGGGTTCACCCCAAATGTGATCAATGGTTTAACCCCATCTGTAATCGATGGTTTCACCCCATCTGTAATCGATGGTTTCACCCCATCTGTATTCGATGGTTTAACCCCATCTGTAATCGATGGTTATCACATGTGTGTTTGTAACATACTCGATTTTCCCAATTAATTTAGCTTATTAACATGCAGATAGTAAATGCAGATAGTAAAAGCAGTCCAAATTAAGTTACAAGCATGTGACCAATTGTTCCAAATGATCGACATTGATATAACTAGTCCATTTAAATTAGAAAGCAACAAGAATGAAAACAAGTTAAATGGGCTACCAGAAATTTACAAGTACACCAGATTTAGCACTAAGTTGGAACGGCCAGATTTGCAATTCATTACAAAAAATACTTGCCTTGACGTGGGTGTGGGTGTCCAGGTGGTGATAACATGAGGCACGTTTTATGGCGGTGTACAAAAGGGGCGAGCGATCGGCAAGGGGTGGCGGCGGCTTCGGGGTCGGGGTAGCGCAGATCAGCAACGGATCCGGGCGATCGGAGATGGGCGGCTACTCGAAGGCGGAGGCGGCACAGGCGATTGGGAGCGACAGGCGGCTCCGAGGCGGACGGCGAGCGAGATCGGGCTCGGGGCTTGACGGCGGTGGAGGATCTGGGCTCGGGGGCGCAGCTCGGAGGTCGGGCGGTGATCCGGGGTCGGGGGCGAGTGGATCGGAGCTCGAAGCGTGGCGTATGGGATCTGGGTGCTTCGGGGCGATCGACGGCGAGATTTGGGAGGGTTGATCTGTTTTGGTTGATCTGTGGATTCAATTTTTGTTTTGGTTTTGGGTTGTAAGGATTTGGATTGCTGATTGGTTGTGAGGAGGAGGTGGTTGTGGTATGCTTGAAGGGGATGATGATGGTGTTGAGGGGCGATGGAGATGATTTGTATGGTGGATGGGCTGATGACGGTGGGAGGGATGGGTTGCCTGTGTGCATGCGTATGAGAGGTTGGGTTTGATTCGAAATGAGAGAGAATTGGAGAGGGTGATGCTGTGTGTGTGTTATAATTTGTGGGGGTTATTTGTAGGTTGATGAGCACAAGTTAGGGGGAAAGAGCCTGGGTTGATCGAGGGTAGCTAGTACCTAAAAGGGTGGATGGAAAATGTGTTTATTAGGTAGAGGTTAAGGTAAAAAGGTAATTAGGGGGTAATTAGAAAGGTAATTAGTAAAATACACAAATGAAATTACGATTTTGTCCCTACTAGTAAACGTGTCCGAAAAATTACGAAAACATACCCACGAGACCGTATCATCACGAGGATGCAAATACGAAGTCCGTTTCAGGGTTTGAGCTACGAAGATACTAGTTTTGGGCCAAAACGTTTAGCGGGTTTGTGGGTTCTAGGTTGAAGTGATATCAAAAAATTACAAAATTAATGTGGGGATCCCTAAATAATCATAGGATGCTACCGTAGAAGTTTGAAAACGTTTGAAGACATTTGTATAGAAAATAAATTCATTAAACCAAAACGGTAATGTAAGGCGTAAACTCTGTGCACGATGTGTTTACGTGACTTGTAAATCCATGTGAATGTTAGTAGCTTTGCTACCCTTGAAATGCCATACTTGTTGACATATCATACTTGTTGCATCTTCTTAAATGTTGCATTCATACCTTAAACTGCCAAGTCATCGCATACTTTAGAACTGCTAGGTTGTTTCTCTTCTTTTTAGTTTCATTGTACAAAGTCTTTGTAGACTTTGCTGACATGCGCCCTCGTCTCTTTGGGTGTCGCATGTTAGTTACTGAGCCAGAGTCCGTTGCTGAGGACGAGGAGTTTGTCGAGATTAAGCCTAGGTCCACTGTTGACGTGGAGTACGAGGACACCGGCGACCAGTCGTAGAGTTTTCCTTCGTCGTTACTCTCTGATTAGTTCTTGTTAGGTTGTCGGTTCCTCTCTGTACTTTTATTTTTGTTGGCCATGCTGGGGCCTTTTAGACTCTTTTCTTTTATCCTGGTGGCTTTTCTGTGATGTTGGAATTTATTATGGACACTCTGAGATTGAATAATTTATTATATGTCTCTTTTCTTTATTATTGTCTTTGTTCTGCTACGCATTTGCAAGGACCTAACCTTGGTTAATCCAGACGCTTTACAGACTGGAGCCTCACAGCTCCAAGTCTGAGCGGACTTCTCATGCCTCGCCTCCATTTTAGGGAAGCGGGTCGTGACAGGTAATTATTGAAAACGAATTTTTATCGAAACTGTTTTGAGTATTTGAGGGAATCTGAAAATACTGAAATACATTATAATTAATCTAAAGCTTAAAAATATTTTTATAAGAATTTTTGAAATTAGTTTTGTTTTAAAACTCTTGACTACATTTATAAAGAGATTTTAAAATGTTAAAAATACGTTATGCACGTAAATTGAAGTGTTGAAAAATACAGGTCGTTACACTTACAGAGAGTGTAGTCAATTACTGGGTGTAATAGAGATAGACTACTAGGATATGAAAAGGCTATCAATTGCTCTCAAGAGTTAAAAATGATTTTAAACATTTAAAAACATTTATTTTCGAAAGAATTTATGTGTGTGTGTGCTATATCTACTTTGGATTTAACATTATCCTAAGAACTCATACACTGCACTTAAGACAAGACCTTCGGGAAGCTTTTCTGGTGAACGCTTGCTTCTCCTGAATTTGAGTTCCTTCTTCATTTAGGCTTGAGCACGGACTTCATCTGTGCTTGATGTAGAACTAGCAAATTCGTCTTTGTCTCTAGTATGGTTGAGTTTCTTCGGAATTTGCGTAAAGTCATTGTTGTCGTATAACCTGCACACTTGTAGTGTAGTTAGTACACTAACATTATTTGGTGTGCTCATAATCAAAACCACTTAGGGTGGGATTTGATTTTCCATCATAAAAGACTAGGGCATTAGGACTCACCACTAGGATTATCGGATGTCGATGCTAGGCTAGAATTCTTACATTGAATTGGCTTTATTAGGGATTGTCGCATCCAAGAATGTAGAACTTATGGATCGACACGCCATTCGTCTAGTGTATTGCACGCTTACCCCGCACCATTGTGGATGGCCTCACATGCGATCCGTGCATTACGATCGACAACCATTCATGCCACTATCGTGGATAGAATAATCTCCACTCATGACACTATCATGGATAGAGCTTCGATCTGTGCTTTGATGGCTCTTATTGACGCTACTATCGTAGTCATCAATTAGTAATATATGACATCAGTAGATCCCATCAAGGTGCGAGTCACTATCGTGGTCACAAACCCTAATTGAATCAACTGACTTACCTAATTAAGTTTATAGGATACTCCTTAAGCACGCGTGCCACTCTCGTGGTCACAATCCCAATACGAGATATCCTACAAACTTGGCTGGATCAACCAAAACACATCCTTTTTTTAGCCAAGACAATATAAACATCATACATTTACATCTAAATCCTAAGATCCTAGGGCTAATCCATTAGCTCTAGATAAGACTACTCAAGCATATCAAACATAATGAAAACAATAGAGATCATTGCTAGCATCCTAAAAACAATAAGAAGAACTAAACTATAATTCAAAGAAATATAGATACTTAGCTTGATACAAAGGAGTGGCTTATGGCATGGCCTAACTCCAAAAGAGAGTCTCCAAGAACTCCGAAGAAAATAAGATCTAACTCTCCCCAAAGGAGGGTTGGTTCGGTGTGTTTTTTCTCAATGACGGCTACAATACATATATATAGTCCCCTCAAACCCTAGCAAATAACCCCAAAAAACCTTATGAAATTCGGCCCAAATTTGTTTCTGGCCGCAACTTATTGGTGGACCCTGATTGTAGCTCGGTCGAGTAGAAACAGCACTCGGTCGAGCGCAGATTTCATCATTACAGTGCCATCGTGCAGAAATTCCCTAGATTTCATCCGACCTCCAATTGATGCATTCTTGGCAGCGTTGTAACCGTCATGAAGTATAATATCCATAAAAAATATGAGCAAAATACTTTGTCCATTGGAATGGTAGCAGATTTCAAAAGAGTGAGAGGCTTTTTGAAAATCTGGGTATCTCACCTCGCTCGACCGAGTGTGGTTGCACTCGGTCGGGCGGCCTTCATGCTTAGTCAAGCTACAGTGGAATGGAAAAGTCCCTCAAAGTATTGCTCTGTAATGAATTCCACTCGACCGATAGCTGTAGTACTCGGTCGAGTCGCTGATCTACTCGGTCGAGCTACAGTAGGTTGGGAAAGCCTTCAAAATCATCGCTCTGTTTGGATTCAGCTCAACCGAGCGGCTGCAGCACTCGGTTGAGTGCCTTTGCGCTCTCCTTCTTCGATTTGGATTTGGAATTGAATTAGCCGGCTGAGTTGATCTGACTGAGTAGTCTCTCTACTCGGTCGAGTGGAGCGTGTGCATCAGCTGGAGAGCTCCTTTTTCGATCTGAATGTCAGCTCGGTCTAGTACTGATGCACTCGATCGAGTAGACTGGAATTTTAGTGCATATCTCCATAGATCTCTCTTCTCCTTCTGTCTCCTTCTCCTCAATTCTTCTCTTCACCAGGTCAAGCACCTAGGAGACGATGCCATGGATGCTTTGATGACCTCGGATGTGTCCATAACCCCAATTTGCTCCAAATCGCCTCAAAACTTCTGAAAATGAGAATAAAGCTATGAAAGTGATATAATACGATAAACAATCAAATGAGCGAAAAATATAAGTTTTGGGCGACTAAAATGGCATGAAATGATGCGCTAAATATATGTAACATATGGACACATCAAAATCCCCCAAGCTTATCTTTTACTCGTCCTCGAGGAAGACGAATACGAAGCTCACCAGCAGTTGAAAATAAGGAATAGAAAAAGAATACAAAGTGGAGGGTCTCGCTAGATTATTCAATCAGATCTCAAGCTATAAGATACATATCACGATACTCTGAAAATAAATCACTTGCTACAGAGATTTCATATCTTATAAAACATAGTACTTGCAAGTTTTTTAGAACAACAAAAGGGACTCTCTAAATTCATACAATCAATTCATATCCACATCATGCATTTCATAGAATTTAATATACAAATGTTGGCGATGTACTTTTCAATCAGAAGTTATAAATGAAGCATATAAGTATCACACCAACCATGCAATGGAGAATGGAATAAATCATGGCATTCACATTTTCATATCAATTCATAAGAAGTCTCCATAGCTTAACTATTTCGCTAAGTTTCAGCATTATCAAATATTCCTAATTGTGCACAACTCAACTCTAATGCCGCACTCACTCATATAGTCAAATGAATTCAACCCCCCCCCAAGCTTAGCTTGAGGCATCACATCTTAAGGAAAATGATAGGATAAAATGGAATTTTTGCCTTAGTTTTTCCAAGTATATTTGTGGTTCCAACAATGAGATAAGGAAATAACTTTCTTTTCTTTTGAACTTCTTGTTTCTCATTTTTATTTTTGGATTTTTGTAGGAGCAATAGAATATGTATTTTTTTGCTTTTTGGGCTCCTTTTTGGCTTTTTGTACTTTTTGGAGCTAACCTTTTCTTTTGTAGGGATTTTTGGGAATATATGCAGTATAAGTAGCTGCAAGGGGTGAACTCAAGTGGCATGTAGAGAGATAAAGATATATGTGGAGAAGGAAGTATAATGTAACAATAGGTTCACTCTAAGATGTGCACAACCGGTTTTATAAGATAATACATCAACTAAAACTCATATGTAAGTATAGATATTCTCAATTATTTCAATGAATAGTGAAGTCAAGCAGTAAAGAGTACAATCATAACAGGCATGCAACAAAATGTGAATAAGGCAATATAACTGATGCTTCAGATATACAAATGATGCATGAATCTTGGTGCATTTCCAACAAAAGCATATTAGACACTAATCCATACATTTAGCTTCAATAAATTTCATGCAATTCATTTAGAGGAGTCATCAAAAAAATATATATGCAAGCACATGTGAATAGCAAGATTATGAAATAACTCTAAGTAGCATGGCAAGAATAATAAGCATCGTGAAAGTTGCTAAAGCTATAAGAGATGTCATCATACCGAATATATCTAGCATAAAGAGGAAAATAAAAGTGGAAAATAAAAATAAAAGAAAAGAAAGAAAAGAAAAACAAACACACAATATGATGCATAAACACATATACAAAGAAAATAAAATGGAGAATTCAAAAAGATGATGCAAAAATTTTAAAAAATTATAAAAACAATAAATTAAAAGTTAAAATGCAACTAATGCAACTAGAGGGCATGGAAATGCACTTCCCAAGCTTAAACTTCACATTGTCCTCAACGTGATCATAAAAGGTAATTACGAGGAGCAACGATAAATGTGAGGGGGGGAATGGAAAAATGCTGATATATATGACATGAAATCCTAAGGCAGCTACATGCGCATGCAATGATGCATGAGAGCGCTTTTCCCAAGCTTATACCAAACAAGCCTCATATATGCTAGCGGGCTTCAAGGATGACGATGATTGGCCTCTCTTGTCAGCCCACTACTGATTATTAGACGCCATCTCCTCAAGTAGTGTCGTGGCCTCTTCATGAGTCTTTGATAGTATTGCCCCATTAGCGAAGGCATCTATAATCATTTTAGTGTCTGGTTTCAAACCATTGTAGAAGCTAGGCACCAACTCCCAATCGTCGATGCAGTGGTAGGGGCATTGATGTTGAAGATCTTTAAAGCACTCACATGCCTCATATAAAGACTCCTGGGGTCCTTGCCTGAATGACATCAAAGAGTTCTGTAGCCTGATGGTCTTTGATGGTGGATAGAATTTGTTGAGGAAGGCGCTTGCAAGATCGTCCCACGTAGTGAAAGTACCATTCGCTTGCGTCCTCAACCAATACAATGCTTTGTCTTTAAGTGTGAAAGGGAAGAGTCGCAGGTGGATGGCGTCCGCTGATAAGCTAGGGACTAGAAAAGTGGCGCACTTTGCCAAGAACATCTGAATGTGGTAATGCGGGTTCTCGTGCGCATTCCCATGGAAAGGATCTTGTTGCAATAGCACAACTAACCCTGTCTTTAACTCGAAGTTTTTATCTGGCATCAAATCTGGCATAAGAATGGATGCAGTTGCAGAGTTGTTTGGAGAAAGTCTGTCTCTGATTGAAATAAGTCTGACGTTCCTCGGTTGATTATTTTCTGCCGCCATTTTATCTTCCTCTAGAATATATCTCTTCTCTACTCTAAGCTTCCTTGCGGTGCGCTCGATCTTGGGATCGAATAATATCGTTTTGACAGTTGCCGTTGATCGTGTGTTCATGTATAGAGAAAGAGCATCTACAAAAAGTGTCAATACAATAGAGGAATAGAAAAAAGAATAGCTAAGTTAAAAAATACCGTCGCCTCCCCGGCAACGGCGCTAAAAACTTGATCGCGACCAGATGTACTCAGGAAACAATGTAGTTTTATCGCAAGCGCATGATTAAGTGGTGAGCGGGTACCGAATCATGGGGAGGAACTGTTGGTATTATATTTTTTACCTAGCGGAGATAGAATAATGATTTAGGAATGTTTGGTGTCACAACCGTATAAATATCGTTTGTAAATTTAATTAATAAAAGTGCATAGGGCTAGGAAATCCCCACTATAGATCTCAAGCATCAATATGAAATTATATCCTTCCATATCACTACGCTTGGCTTAGGGTGAAATTCTTGCAACTATGTTGTGAACCAACGCACGCTCTCGCGCTACGTAAGTCTATAGTAATCTAAACTAGAACCTCGCTTTCGCGCAAGCCTAGTTAAACCACTAGCATTAAGATCGACAATATAATTCAATTCCAACTTAAGTTTGCTCTCGCACAACGTGAGTTCGAATCTAGATTATGATGGTTCGTATTCTTTTTACCGTGGTACAAACGAATATAGTTATAGAAATATAATAAAGATGCTAGCTTTGGTCGCTCTCGTGCACCAACTCTAGGGAATCTCGATTATAGATCTAAATCGAATATCTAGGGCTTCCTTTAGATCAAGATCCTCTCTCGAGATCTCAAGATCCAATAGAAATCCCTAGCTATCCATAGTAAATCAATCATAATCTAATCCTTTAACAAGTTTAGCAACATAGATTTTCAATAGATTTCACATATCAAGATTTTAATCTATAGGGTTCATCCCTTTACCTAGAGCAAAGAGACTACTCACAATTCATCATAATAGAAACAATAGATTGAGATGTCATCACAAAAGATAGATCCAAACAGAAATTTATCATAAAGATTAGAATAGCAAGAGTTTAGACAAACCAATGATGTTCCAGGCTTCAAATAACAAGAGAATTAAGATCCTTGCACTCCAATCCTTTAGCAAAAACAAGATGAAATAAAACTTCTCCTAAGAACCCTAGCCCGTCACATCTCTCCCCTTTTGTTGGCTCTAAAAACTAGCTTTTTATACACTCCTAAAAAGTCCAGAAAAAGCTGACAAAAATACCCCTAGGAGGATGCAAACCCTAATTTCTGAATCTAGGCAGTCGGCGCACTCGGCCAAGTGAGTTAAGTCACTCGGTCGAGTGGCAATTCTGCAAAGAAATCGTCAAAATCGTCTTCTATAATCTTCAGGCCACTCGGTCGAGTTGTCGGCTCACTCGGTCGGTGAGCTTCTCACTCGGTCGAGTGGGGTCTTCTGTAGAGTCCTCCAAAAACAGTAACTTGCCAGTTATTTTTCCTCTCTCCACTCAGTCGAGTGTACTTCTCAATCGGTCGAGTAGAAATTCCACTCGGTCGAGTACATTGTTGAGCTTCTTTGGTTGGATTGGAGCTGTATCAACCTCACTCGGTCGAGTGGGCTGTGTCACTCGGCTGAGTAGGTTGATATTTCATCGTTTTCTCCTTCTTCTCGCTTCCTTACTCTTTCTCTTGTCTTCCTTCCGCTTCTTCTCATCTTCAAGCAATATGAACTCTTCGATAGTGTCGTCGTTGATGTTCCAGCACATGTGTATGTGCTCATAGCCAAATTGCTTCCGATTGCTCCATATTTCTTAAAAAAACCAACGAAACATAGAAATAGTAAAATTCATCGTGAAATCGTTGTTTAAGCGTTAAATTCGCGATATGAGCCATCATTATGACATGGAAAAATGCAGAAATAAAGTATAAAATATGAGCATATCAGGGGACTAGAACACTACCCTCCTCACGACGTCATGTCTAATAGGCACATATCTGCATAGGGCTAATCTCGAATCAAGAATTCTCGATAGGCTTCAACAAGAGAAAATCAAGAATTCTCGGTAGGCTCATGAAGGCGAGAATCGCAAAGGTAAAAGGTATAGACTAAGTCTCTCCTAAGTTTGGTAACATGAGTTCAAAGCATGATATAACATATAAATATGAACTCCTATATTGCAGATTCACCCATAATCCCTAATTCTCCACGCAACCTCACAAATGAGTCTTCTTTAAGAGGTTTAGTGAAGATGTCGATGATTTGTTTTTGGGTTTCAATATACTCTAAGATAATGTCCTTTTTAGCTACATGATCATTAATGAAATAGTGTCTCACATCTATGTGTTTGGTACGGGAGTGATGTTTCGGATTTTTGGAAAGACATATTGCACTTTGGTTATCAACCATGATAGAGCAAGTATTACAATTGACGAGTGTGTGTCTTATCCAAAGGACTTGTGCACATGCAAGACCCGTGACAATATATTCTGCTTCGGTTGTGGACAATGATACCGAGTTCTGCTTCTTGGAAAACCAAGAAACTAGGGAATTTCCTAGAAAATGGCTAGTGCCGCTTGTACTCTTCCTATCGGATTTACATCCGGCAAAATCGGCATCACTATATGAGATTAACTCATATGTGCTAGATTTAGGGTAAAGTAACCCATAATCTAGTAAATGATTGAGATAACGAAAAACTTGTTTAACTGCAATCAAGTGTGACTTCTTAGATCTAGCTTGATATCTAGCACAAAGACATATGTAGAACATAATATCTGGCAGACTAGTAGTTAAGTAAAGTAAGCTGTCGATCATATCTCAATGTAGACGAATGTCTACATCTTTCCAATTCTCATCCTTGTGTAGCTGTGTTGTCGTATTCATGGGAGTCCGCTTACTTGAAGACAATTCCATCCCGAATCGCTTGATAAGCTCTCTAGTGTACATTGTTATATGTATGAAAGTCGCATCCTTCATTTGTCGAATTTGTAGTCCAATGAAGTAGCTGAGCTCGCCCATATGGCTCATCTCGAATTCATCTTTCATAGACTTAGAAAATTCTTGGCAAAGATTAAAGTTTAGTAGAACCAAATATTATATCGTCTACATAAACTTGAATTAAAAGGATGTCATTTTCGTACTCTTTAATGAAAAGAGTTGAATCAACTTCACCCATTTTAAAACGTAAATCCAAAAGAAAGGTTTTGAGTCGATCATACTAAGCTCTCGGAGCTTGTCTCAACATATATAACGCTTACTTAAGTTTGAAAACATGCTTTGGAAAATTTTCATATATGAAACCGGATGGGTGAGAAACATAAACTTCTTCATTAACGATACCATTTAAAAATGCACTTTTAACATCCATTTGAAATAATTTAAAATTTTTATAAGATGCAAAAGATAAAAGCAACCAAATAGCTTCTAATCTAGCTACAGGAGCAAAGAATTCTTCGAAATCAATACATTCCTCTTGTCGGTTGCCTTGAGCTACTAACCTTGCTTTATTCCTTGTGATGACCTCGTTCTCTTCGGTCTTGTTTTTAAAAATCCATTTGGTCCCAATGACTTGGTGACCATTTGAAAGAGGAACGAGCTCTCAAACTTCAATTCTTTCAAATTGCATGAGCTCCTCTTCCATTGCAACTATTCATGAGCAATATTCACAAGCTTCTTGAATGTTCTTTGGCTCAATGGTAGAGACAAATGTGCAATGAGTGAATTCATCAATCATTAACCTTGTTCGGACACCCATACCAATGTCTCCAATAATTTGGTCATAGGGGTGATTACGAACGGTTGGATAAGCTTTGAGAATACCTGAATCACTTGAAACATCCTCAACATTTTCATTAGTATTGTTAGTCTCAATAATAGAATCATTAATTTTAACATTACTAATGAAATCACATAAGACATCTACACTATCATCGACAACATGAGGAATATCAAAATCTTCATAAAATGAAACGTGTAGTGATTCCTCGATCGTTGAAGAGGTTTTGTTGCATATCGATAGGCTTTGCTATATGTGGAATATCCAACAAAGATTCCTTCATTGGATCTTGACTCAAATTTATCTAAGTTACCATAGGTGTTCTTTATAAAACATTTTGAACCAAACACACGAAAATATTTAACTTGCAGCTTTTTATCATAAAATAATTCACAACAAGTTTTGTTTGTTCGGGGCCTCACTCGGATCCTATTTAGCACATAGCATGCCGTGTGCACCGCCTCCGCCCAAAATTGTAGTCCAAGATGACTATCATGGAGCATGCTGCGAGCACACTCAATTAGGGTCCTATTCTTTCTCTCAACAACACCATTTTGAGGTGGTGCGCAATGAAAAGAAAAGTTGTTAGTAATCCTGTTGTCATCACAAAACTTAGTGAAAAATTCATTCTCTAATTCTCCTCCATGATCGCTACGAATAGTGATAATGGTGGTTTCTAAGAAATTTTGAATTTTCTTTGCAAATATAATAAACTCTTCAAAAGCTTCATTTTTATTGGTTAAAAATGAAGCCCAAGTAAATCTAGAGAAGTCATCTACGATGATTAATCCATAATGAGCATTACCCAAAATGCGGTTCTAGTTGGCCCAAATAATCTAAATGAAGTAATTCTAGGGGTCTCTTAGAAGTTATGCCATCTTTAAGTTTAAAAGACGATTTACTTAGTTTACCTCTTTGGAATGAATCACAAAAGTTTTTCTTACTAAAAGCAATCTTCGGAAAACCTTTAACAAGATCATGCTTAGCTAACTTATATAAGTGCTTAAAATGAACATGACCAAAACATCGATGCCATAATAGTTGTTCATTTGTATTAGCAACTAAGCAATGTTCTATTGTTTTAGGCAAGCTCAAATAATAAATATTTTTACGCCTAATACCGGTAAGTAAAACATGTGAATCAATATCAAAATATTGCAAATGCCATCTCCAAAGTTAACCTTGTAACCCTTGTCACAGAGTTGACTAATGGAGATAAGATTGTGACATAAACCACTAACTAAATAAACATTAGTAATTAGTGGTTTGAAAGGATTACCAACTTTGCCTACTCTAATGATTGTTCCTTTTTGATTGCCTCCAAAAGTGACCGTTGCACCATCCTTGATGCGAACCACTTCGGAGAGCAACGTGGGATCTCTCGTCATGTATTTGGAGCATCTGCTATCGAGTATCCATCCTTTCCTTTTAGATCCAATATGTCTATTATTGCTCTCTTTCTTGTTCTTAGATATTTACATAGTATACCATAAGCTTATGGTACTCAAGCTTTGTTGGGTCCAAGGGGATTGTCCCTTTGGAAACCAAGTCCAAGTGAACTTTGTCTTCCCAACATAGTTACCACTATTTATCACATCGCTAAAATAAGAATGACATAAGCATTCCTATCATTTGTGCCAGTATTCTTAGGACCCCAAATTGTGTATGTTTTGGGTGTCCTTTTCCTAGTTTCATGCACATTTGGTTGAGATCTATGTGGTGCATGCTTCCTAGGAGCATGCGATCTAGCATATGAAGATGTAGGTGGATAAGCATGAGACATATATGGGGTATATGCAACATATGGAGCATGCATGTGATGTGGTGGATGTGCATGAGCATACATGAGAGGATTATGTGTATGAACATATGAATGTGTAGGAGTACATGCATGAGTATTTCTCAAGTGTGAGTTTGCATGCAGTGACGGATACATGAATTGAATTCAGGGGAGACACAATTTTTTTAACCGGAAATAATTTTTGTTTAATTTATTTACCGTAAAAATGTAGCACGACAATTTATATTAACTGAAGTGCATCCTTAGGAAAGATAGTCGTAATGACTTAAATGGAATAAACGTGTAGGAAATTTTTTTCAGACAGGATTAAATTGCCCTGACATACAATAATAGAAAACCCATAACTGACAAAAGATCAAATTTTTTGGAAAGAGATTCCCATAATTTCGAAAAAAATTAACATTCTATAAGCTAAAGAAATTCGAATAACTTTCTTAATAATATAACTAACTCGAGAATACTACCAAAAAATAACTACCTTGAAAGCTAAAGAAATTCGAATAACTTTCTTAATAATATAACTAACTCGAGAATACTACCAAAAAATAACTACCTTGAGAACGCCGACATGTAGGCTTAAAACCAGATGCGCAACCCAAGGGATATTGAAAGTTTTGACGAACCGTTCTTCCTTTACAAACCCTAAGAAAAAATACAACCCGTATTTATGGGAGTGAGATTCTAAGAACTAAATACCAAAATAATAATAACACTATCAAAAAATACCTTGAGATTCTGAGAACTCACGTCCTAACGTTCCTTTAGAAAAAATACTATTAAGCCGCCTTGTCGTTCGTTTGGCAACCCCATGGAAAAATACAAAAAGTATTTAAGTATTTAAGGGGGCAATTACTTTGCAAACCCTAGTGGAAATATACCAACGGTGGATTGGGGGTGCAAAAGCAAGGGGAAAAATTGTTAGCCCGCCCAACCTGGCAAAAAGCTAGGGAAAAAAATTTCCTACCAAACTGTGCCAAAAAAGTCACCGATATTGTTGGTCTTGGGTTTTGAACCCAGGTTGCCGACTATTCTCCGAGCAGTCATACCACCAAGCTCCTTTACTAGAAAATTATATATATATATATATATATATATATATATATATATATATATATATATGTGATCTTCGGTTGCGAAAAAAGGGGTTTTCGCACGGTGCGAAAACATTTTTTTTTTTTTTTTGAAATTTTTTTTTTCAAAAATTCTTTTTTTGATGTTTAATCCATACAAATATATACCCCAGGGAAAATAATGGGTGAACCCGTTGGGCATTAGAGCACACATCCACCCGTTACAAATTTAACGGTCTCAAAACGTGCGAATTTGATGAAATGCCTTGATCGAAGGCCAAATGACATTATTTCTCAATGATTATTTTTTGAGGGGGGTATAACAACATATAATGAGGGTGGGAAAAAGAATTTTTGAAAAAAAAAATTTCAAAAAAAAACTAAAAACATTTTCGCACGGTGCGAAATGTTCTCATTTGAAAATTTTCCTATATATATATATATATATATATATATATATATATATAGTTAATATGACATGGTAATTTATTTATAAATGGGTACAAAAGTAATTTTATTATCGATTTTCAGGGGGGCACGTGCCCCCTGGCCCCTATGTGGGTCCATCCCTGTTTGCATGTGTCTGTAGGTGTGGAGCATAAAATATGTCATAAGTGTCTACATGTAAAGTAAGAGATTTCCTACGTGAATGAGTGTTGGTGTACATATAGGCATGACCTTTCTTTTGGTTTCCACACTTAGTGGGTTTCTTGCCAAAAGAATGAGAGTGTGAAGTGGTGGCCTTTTTAGTAGGTTTCTTACCAATAGTGTTGTTGACACTACTAGTGGATGCACCGGAGGATGGCCTCACAAAATTTATAGTTACACCACTATAGGAGGTGCAAGGTTTTGATGTATTTGCTTCCACATAACCAAGTCCAACACGATATGTGGCCGGAAATTGATTTGAAAGCAATTCATCCAATTACCCTTTCTCTTTGTTAAATCTCTTAACGTGGGAGGACATGAGCTCATATTTCTCCCTAAGGGAAGAAATATTAGTATCCAAAGTGGACACAAGTGTTTCAAGAGAATCATTCTCAATACCCAATTGTGTGTTTTGTGAAGCTAGATCAACAATATCTTTAGAATAGCCTTGATCTAGTTGAGAATTAAGGGAATTCATCTCATTTCTTAAGGTGCCATTTTTAGAAACCAAATTGTCATTCTCAAGTGTAAGTGTGTCAACGATGGTGTCATTGTTGGTGATTCATGTCATGGATGATTTGCTAACATTATATTTCTTCAAATTAGTATATCTAAGCAAAAGAGAATGATACTTAGAAAATAATTCTTCTAGCAATACGAAGTTCATCCATGGTTACCTCGGGTTCATCATTCTCACTATCACTCTCATCGGAGAATGCATCTTCTCGGGCCATGAAGCACATATGTGCACTCTCACCCTTCTCATCCTTGGATTCACTCGAGGAATCTCCACTTGAGTCATCGAAAGTCCCAACAAGTCCTTTCTTATTGTCCTTCTTAAATTTGTCGGACTTGTGGTACTTTAGTGCTTTCCAATTTTCTTTGTTTCTTAGCATTGGGCAATCCTTCTTGATGTGCCCTGGCTTGTTACACTTAAAACAAAGAGACGATGATGTTAGTGGAATCAAATTTAGATTTGGAAGGAAATTTACCTTTGCGAAAGAAGCTTTGGAACTTCTTCGCCATTTGCACCATTTCTTCCAAATCCACTTCATTCTCGGATTCATCGCTATCAGAGAATGAAGAAGTAGCCTTGAAGTCTAACGCTTTCTTCTTTGCCTCTGTTGCTCTAATCTTTATTCGGTTCTCCCTTCTTACTTCATAAGACATGAGAGTATCGATGAGATTCACCGCGGTATTGTTTTTCCTGTCATTGACCTCCTCAACTGCAATTGCCCTTATTTCCCATTTAGAGGTCATTCTCATGATTATCTTTCTCACCTTTTCTTGTTGAGTGTATACTTGACCGAGAGCTTCAAACTCATTGGTGATGTTGGTGAAACGACCGTACATCATTGTAATGTTCTCACATTCCTGCATATGAAACATGTAGAAATTTTGTATAGCAACATATAATTTTGACAATTTTACCTTGTTCGTTCCCTTGTGGGTAACGACAAGATGGTTCCATATTTGATATGCACTCTTATATGTACATATCTTTTTTAACTCATCCGGATCCAATGCGTAATAAAGAGCGCTCATTGCCTCGGCATTATTCACCTCGGCGGACTTCTCGACGGGAGTCCATTTGTCAAAATCTTCTTCGCTGGGTTCAACGTACTACTTATGGAGGGTTCTCCAAAGAGAAGCACTCTTAAGGAATGTCTCCATCCGGCACTTCCAATAGCTGAAATTCGTACCATTGAAACGCAGAGGACGAACCGTTGATTGTCCTTCAAAAACGGTAGAAGCACCATCATGATCGTGATTATTGTACAAAGAAGGTTGAGGAACGTTGTTGTTAGATGCCATAGCTATAAACCTTGAGCTCTGATACCAATTGTAAGGACCCTGGCTATGAGGAAAACACTAGAAAGGGGGTTGAATAGTGTTTAAAAAATTTAAACGATAGTTATACCAATTTAAATCCCTAACCAACAATAAATGCTAAATAATAAATTAACCCAAAATGAAACAAGCTAACACAAAGGATATTTCAAGGGTTCGGATTACCAAGTCCAATCCCGACTTTTTCCCGGTAATCCTACGTCCCTTCCACCCGGATACCTCCGGATACTCAAGTTAGAACCATAACGTGAGGTTTCCTTTAAACCCACTTGTAGCAACCCTACAAGTGTAGTCGAACACAATCGATTTCCTTGACTCCCACAACTTGGGATCAAGAAAACACACTCTCACAAACTGAGAGTGAAATCGAAATACGAAGTTATGATATTCGAAATGAAAAACACTTACAAACACTTATGCCTTGAAGTAGAACTTGAAGGAGCAAGTGTGTGTGTGTGTGTGTTGATTTCTCTTCCAAGAAGAGAGAAAAGCCCTTTCTATTGTCACCACCAAATGCCTAGAGGATATCAACTTTGATTCTAGGTTGGAGAGCAAGAGAGAATGAGATTGGAATTCTAGGGTTTTAAGAGAATGGGAGCTTAAAGATGAATGCTTGAATGGCTAAGAGAGTCTCAATGAACAGTAGAAGCTCTCTTTATAGGTTCTCTAAAACCCTCAAGCAGAATACCCAAGAATCCATTTGAAATCCGTGTGGAAAATCCCAACGGATTAATTTTACAACCAGGACATGCGACTGATGAAGAACTTACACTGCTGCACTATGTCAAAGGATAGATGAGAATTCAAACGGTAACTTACCACATGGAACAGTCGACTGATGAAGGTTGGACATGCGACTGTAAACTAATAGGCGACTGAGAAACCTTCTACAGGCGACTGACATCCTAAGTGAGTAAGTGGTGAAAACTCAGGAAATTTGGGAAGACAGTGTTGGATCTGGATCCTAGCCTAGAGGGGGGGTGAATAGGCTAATAAAAAATTCTCGCGCAACCCACGAGAAATCACACGCAGTTATAAGCACAACCAGAGTAAATCAGAGACAATCACAGAGTGCACATAGATATACCCTGGTTCGGTCGCCCCAACGACCTACGTCCAGTCCCAAAGCAGTACTAGTATTGAATAGTGCAATATGTACAAAACCACAAATTAGAGCACGCTCAGAGCACCCTCTACGTCTCTACACTCGCCAGGCTCTCAGTACCATGCTCACTGTGTTTTCTCTCACTATCAATCCTAGTAATGCTTTCTACCAGCTAGTCCTAAACTAGCTGGGTCCCACTTGTCTAGCCCCAACCAGACAAGTACCAAAATTCTCCAAAATATATGTAAAGTTTTCCCTACAGAGAACGTTACACTACGACACGAATAAAAGAGTTTAAGGGTTTAGAAATGCTCAGTTCGTGTCCGTGTAGGCGTCTTTGTCAATCAGCACGTCGTCAGCTCCAATATGACGCAAGCAGTGTCTCAATTCGACTCATGGATGCCAAGTTGTGCACTGATCTGTGCATAAAGCAATTGCAGTTCAATCCTTAACTGTAAGCAGTCGGTGCGCACAGTAATTCCATTAAAACGCCAGTCCACATCACCTTCCAAGATTCGCATCCACTTCAATTTGCTTCCGTTCGATGAAGTCAATCTCTCCGATCTCCGCCGTAGAATTGTTGTGCTCTTCGATTTTAAAGTGGTTGCCACGTCAGCGAATAAATTTGCGTTCGATCTTCTCCTTACGTGAGCGCCCACGTCAACAGAAATTTTCGCGTTTCGTTTCACATGCAAGGAGTTAATCCCCGCCGTTGATTCTTTTTCTTCCTCTCAACAACCATCCGATCTGCATTAGGGCATGCAGCGATGAGAATTCCGACTCTGCCCTCTTCTTCTTCGAATCGATGGTGGAAGGTCCACGGCAGACTCCGATGAGAGGTGGACTCCATGACGACTTCGAGCGGCGATTGATGTCTGCAGCGACGTAGCTCAGGTGGCTTCAGCACACGACGATGGCGACGCCAGCTTCAGGCTTTATCGATGGCGGACAGATGAACGGCGGTGGCGGGAATATTTGACGGAGTTGTTCGTGATCTTTCCGACGGTGAGAGCGACTGTTCAGGCGACGTGCTCTCAACGCTGGTCTCTCCTCGACACCTTGAACGGCGGTGTTCGTCGGCAGCAGCGGGGGCTTCTCCACGTTGTCGGAGGATGGCTTTGAACGGCAGCGGGCTACGATGATACTGGTGATGGCGGTGGGCTCTCGCAGCAACGACACCGTGCTTCTTCCCTTCGTCTTTCCGCTCGACAGCTCCTGGACCAACGACGGCGGGCTTCGTTTGTAATGGTGACTGCTCCTTCGATCGTTGGCGACGGCAGCAGCTTTGGTGACTTCGGCGATGGCTTCTGGCTGTGGGCATTGGCTCCATGTGAAGTTGCAAAGATGGCGAAGATGGCAGCTTCTCGTCTTCGTGGGCGAATGTGGGCTACGGCTTAGTAGGGTGTCTCTAATATGAGATGAAGGGTGATGGTGCTTAATATTCCATGAAGATGAAAGAGATGGGAGACCCTTTTTTAATATTTTGTAAGCCTCTCAAGGAATTTTTTTGTAGCCTCACTTTTGAGATTGTTGTACCTGCTTTTTAATTATTTTCGTATGCTGCCCCCTTTTCTGTTGGCCTTTGATGTTTTTGTTTAAATAGGAGAAGCCAGGGTTTTGAGTATTTGGCAATGGAGGATATTTGAAAATGATAGGAATTGGGAGAAATTTGTATTTTACTAGGAATTGGCCTTGGCTAAGGAGTTTGTATGGCTATATGATATATTCCAATAACCAAATAAGATTTGGCTCCATCTCTCCATATTGGACCAAGTCCACTTTGCTCCATATTGGACCAAGTCCACTTTGCTTTAGCCAAAGCTCTCTATCTCACCCAAATAGCTATGTGAATAGCAGTTTCTCAAATAGCGAAGATGTATCGTTTCGCCAATCCTGAAACACACTAAGCACACACATCAGATATAACAACACTTTTGTCATCATCAAACTAAGATTCTAGATCGTTGCTCCCAACAATCTCCCCTTTTTGGTGATGACAAACCTATAAAAGATTTGAGCAATAAGTATGGGTGTGTGAAGTGTGTTGAAGGGTGTAATGCTATCATGGGATATTCACAATGTTATAATAAATATAAGAGCATGCTCGCTCTCCCCATTCTCTCAATGTTATAACAAATATAAGTATGCTCGATCTCCCCCTTCATCATTATTTTTCATGCTCTCCCTTCAACAAATAATACCGACATCAAATCTGTCAAATCTTTGTTTTCTTTCTCCCCCTTTGTAATCACCAAAAGTGGATTAATGAAGTCACAAAAATACTCCATGTAAAAGTAAACCATTATTAAATGTAGCGTGCAATTTGCATGAGTTTTCCAAAAAAAATAGACAATTCAAGCTTATAGAATTTCATAACAAGACTTCTCTACCTTTGTGTAAGTGTGGTGATATAGACAATAAAGTACTAAAGGAGATTCAATTTTAGAAAATCAACCAAATCAATCCACATTTTCCAATTTTCACGAATATCACTAGGAATGATTTTTCCCACCTCATCAAAGATGAGTTCAAGTTACCAGACCCCAAAACATGGCCTAAAAGGACTTTTAAATGTGGGATGGCATTGCTTGACGAGTTATATACACCAACACTAATGATTACCCATTTAGCATAAGTTGGTTACTCGTGGGTTGTGTATTAGCCATGAAGTGTATCCATTTTTCATACGGAGCAAATATAGTATATATATTGTTTTTTTCAATTATTTTATGCTCAATTTTAATTCATGACTAAACACTTCATATCCCATAGAAAATTCAGAAATTGATCATTCCTACATTCACTTTCCATTATTCTTCAAAAGAATCTCCAAAAGCACTAAAAGGTCAATTATCGTGAAAGTGCAAATGTAGGTGTATAAATCAAATTTGAAATTTTTGAGACATGTCATGGCTACAAAAAGGATAACATCATGTTCATGTAGCTACAACAATAATGAATTGACTTCTACAAGGGATATTTATGAACAAACATTCAATACCACTTATGATAAACATACAAGGTGTTCATTTAAGCTCATATATATATATATATATATATATATATATATATATATATATATATATATATATATATATATATAATTTTTTTCAGAAATAAAAACATTAAAAGTCATGCACACAAGCACATAAAACAAAATAAAAACAAGCACACAAAAACAATCTATGAAGGTATGCAATGAAATACAAAGAGGGAAGAGAAATATACCTTCGTGTCGCTATTTGGCTCAGCAGCAAAAAGAATGAGACTTTCAATTCATTGCTCCTCACCAAATCTCCACCTCACCTACATGAAAGATGTTAAGTGTGACCTTGGAATCCAACAAGGTCCACGAGTGTTAGTCATTAAAGATTTAGGAACCCAAACTTGTTTGAACTTTATGTTTGTGTTCCTAAACTTACAATAATAGGATGTATGACCAACACTATCACAAGTAAAGCACTTTGCATGTAAGTTCTTTGCAATAGAGGGTACATTGTGGAATTTCTTGAATTTTGTCTTTTCAACATTTTTCAAACCAAATCCAAGTCCTCTTCTATTATTTCCATATAATTGATTCTGTAAAATGGTATCCAACGATTGTTTTCCCATAGAGAATTTCTTAATGGCCAATTCAAGAGTAGAAACTTTAGATTTTAACAATTTATTTTCATCCACAAGCAACGTACATTTACTTATAAAAGCTCTCTTGTTTTCCTCTTCCTTCTTTTCAAATTCAATCATTTTTCTTTTAAAGTCATTATCCAACATGCAGAATTTATCATTAAGCTCTCTAATCACATAGTCTTTTCCAGTTTCGAGCTTAATCAAATCAAGTTTAAGCATGCTAATATTATTCAACAAGGAAGGGCAAGAGATACAAGGTGCTTCATCATTAAAACTGGACTTTTCCTTTTTCAATATGTCAATAGTAGAGTCACGAGCAACAATTTCAATTTTCAGTTTTTCAATCTCCTTAGATATATCATATTCAGACTGTTGCATTTCAAAGTTCTCATTTTGATAATCATCTATAGTGGATTCAAGCTCTACTATTTTATCTTGCATTTCTTTACAAAGAGTAAGGAGTTCAGTTTTACTACCAGAAATTACCTCGTCGTGTATTCCCATCAATGTCATGCATGAGTGGGCTGCATGTTCATCCTCCTCACTCTCAGCTTCGCTATCCATATCCCAAGTTAGCACCTTGGATTTTCCTTTTTCCTTAGCAACCTGAGCTATCTCATGTGGGCAGTCCCTCATTCGATGTCCTCTTTTCTTGCATTTAAAACAAGTCATTCAATTAGTAGCATTCTAATCATAAGTTTGCTTAGAAGACTGAAAAAAGTTAGAGTGATTAAACATGGGTGCCATTTCTGTTCTTTCTTGCCTGGTCTGGACATACTTTCTGAAATTTCTGACCATTAGCACACTGCCCTCATCATCATCTTCGCTTTCGCTAGCTTTCAGAGCAAGTGGCTCTGTAGCTTTTTCCTTTTCCTCAGGTTTCTCTCTTTCATCAATATTTTGCAATTCAAGCTCGTGAGACATTAAATTACCTATCAAGTCCTCCACCCTCATCTGTGACAGATCTTTCGCTTCTTGGATGGCAGTGACTTTAGGAATGAAAGAGCTTGGCAGTGCTCTTAATATCTTTCTCACCTGCTCAATGCTATAATATGGCTTACCGAGCGAGCTAGACTTGTAGACAATGTTGGTGAACCTTGCAAACATCTTTGATATGGTCTCTGATGGTAGCATGCGAATTCCCTCGTATTCTGTGCTTAGAAGTGCAAGTCTAGACTCCTTTACCTGTAACGTTCCCTCGTGCGTCACCTCCAAAGTATGCCATATTTCCTGCGCAGTTAAACAATGTGAGATTCTATTATATCAGATTTATCAAGTGCACAAATGAGAGCATTCATGGCTTTAGCATTTATAGAATAAGATTTCCAATCATTATCATCCCATTTGTCATTTGGTTTATCAATCTCAACACCATCTACTTTAATAACAGGCAGTTTATATCCTTTTTCAGTTATTTGCCAAGCTTTATAATCAACAAAAATAAGGTAAATTTTCACACGATTTTTCCAATAAGTATAATCACCTCCATTAAACTTAGGGGGACGTGAAACAGACTGACCCTCAGCAAAAGCACTATCCATAGAGTTAAACATGGTCAATCTAGGCTAGATCACTAAACTGGCTCTGATACCATTTGTTAGATCTGGATCCTAGCCTAGAGGGGGTGTGAATAGGCTAATAAAAAATTCACGCGCAACCCACGAGAAATCACACGCAGTTATAAGCACAACCAGAGTAAATCAGAGACAATCACAGAGTGCACACAGATATACCCTGGTTCGGTCGCCCCAACGACCTACGTCCAGCCCAAAGAAGATACTAGTATTGAATAGTGAAATATGTACAAAACCATAAGTTAGAGCACGCTCAGAGCACCATCTACGTCTCCACTCGCCAGGCTCTCAGTACCACGCTCACTGTGTTTTCTCTCACTATCAATCCTAGGAATGCTTTCTACCAGCTAGTCCTAAACTAGCTGGGTCCCACTTGTCTAGCCCCAACCAGACAAGTCCCAAAATTCTCCAAAATATATGTAAAGTTTTCCTTACAGAGAACGTTACACTACGACACGAATAAAAGAGTTTAAGGGTTTAGAAATGCTCAGTTCGTGTCCGTGTAGGCGTCTCTGTCAATCAGCACGTCGTCAGCTCCAATCTGACGCAAGCGGTGTCTCAATCCGACTCCTGGATGCCAAGTTGTGCACTGGTCTGTGCGTAAAGCAATTACAGTTCAATCCTTAAATGTAAGCAGTCGGTGCGCGTAGAAATTCCCTTAAAACGCCAGTCCACGTCACCTTCCAAGATTCACACCCGCTTCAATTTGCTTCCATTCGATGAAGTCAATCTCTCCTATCTCTGCCGTAGAATTGTTGGGCTCTTCGATTTTAAAGCGGTTGCCACGTTAGCGAATAAATTTGTGTTCGCTATTCTCCTTACGTGATCGCCCACATTAGCAGAAATTTTCATGTTTCGTTTTGCATGCAAGGAGTTAATCCCCGCCGTTGATTCTTTTTCTTCCGCTCAGCAACTGTCCGATCGCGTTAGGGCATGCAACGATGAGTATTCCGACTCCGCCCTCTTCTTCTTCGAATAGATGGCGGAAGGTCCACGGCGGACTCCGATGAGAGGCGGACTCCACGGAGACTTCGAGCGGCGATTGATCTCTGCAGCGACGTAGTTCCGGTGGCTTCAGCACACGACGATGGCGACGCCAGCTTCAGGCTTTATCGATGGCGGACAGATGAACGGCGATGGCGGGAATATTTGACAGAGCTGTTCGCGATCTTTTCGACGGTGAGAGCGACTGTTCAGGTGACGTGCTCTCAACACTGGTCTCTCCTCGACACCGTGAACGACGATGTTCGTTGGCAGCAGCGCGGGGGCTTCTCCACATTGTCGGAGGATGGCTTTGAACGTCAGCGGGCTACGATGATACTGGTGACGGAGGTGGGCTCTCGCAGGAACACCACCGTGCTTCTTCCCTTCGTCTTTCCGCTCGACAGCTCCTGGACCAACGTCGGCGGGCTTCGTTTGTAATGGCGGCTGCTCCTTCGATCGTTGGTGACGGCGGCAGCTTTGGTGACTTCGGCGATGGCTCCTGTCGGTGGGCGTTGGCTCCATATGAAGTTGCAAAGATGGCAAAGATGGCAGCTTCTCGTCGTCGTGGGCGAATGTGGGATGCGGCTTAGTAGGGTGTCTCCAATACGAGATGAAGGGTGGTGGTGCTTAATATTCCGTGAAGATGAAAGAGATGTGAGACCCCTTTTTAATATTTTGTAAGCCTCTCATGGGATTTTTTGTAGCCTCACTTTTGAGATTGATGTACCCCCTTTTTAATTGTTTTCGTATGCTGCCCCCTTTTTTATTGGCCTTTGATGTTTTTGTTTAAATAGGAGAAGCTAGGGTTTTGAGTATTTGGCAATGGATAAGATATTTGAAAATTATAGGAATTGGGAGAAATTTGTATTTTACTAGGAATTGGTCTTGGCTAAGGAGTTTGTATGGCCATATGATATATTCCAATAACCAAATAAGATTTGGCTCCATCTCTCTATATTGGACCAAGTCCACTTTGCTTTAGCCAAAGCTCTCTATCTCACCCAAATAACTATATGAATAGCAGTTTCTCAAATAGCGAAAGCTGTAACGTTTCACCAATCCTGAAACACAATAAGCACACATGTCAGATATAAAGACACGTTTGTCATCATCAAACCAAGATCCTAGATCGTTGCTCCCAACAGACAGGACATGCGACTGATGTGGTATCCACATGCCCTTGTGCCATGGGCAGTCGACTGTGAAACCAACATCAGTCATCTGACCGAAACTTGCATAACTTTTCAAACACCAAGGGTCCGGACAAGGGATCGACAGGCGACTGAAGACACATTCACAGGTGCATGTGCCTTGGCCAGGCGACTGCGAAAGCAACATCAGTCGTCTGACCGAAAGATGACAAACTAGGGATCTTTGGGCAAGAGTGAGACAGTCGACTGACTAACAAGTCACAGGAACCTGTACCTAGACATGCGCATGTACTTTGGACAGCAGTCGCCTGATAGGAGTTATAGCAGAAAGCCCAAAACCCAAGTGTCAAAGTATGTGCAAAACAGACGACTGTAGAACAAATCACATGCGACTGTTTGGAGACATGCCCCTGTAAAGCGTTCAACAGTCGTCTGTTGAAATTCCATGTTAGAAAATAATGAATTAGAGGCATATGAAATGAGTTCTAATGATTTCCTAGGACAGAATGAAAGATGTGTGTGTGCTCCAACATAATTCTACTACAAAGCTACATACTAGTAGAGAATAACATAAAGAGACACTATCCGGACACCCTTTGGCTGTTAAAAATGATAGAAGAAGAGAGCAAAGAAGTCAAATAGCTTGATCATAAATTGCCCAAGAATCAAGTATGATAAAGGCAAGACTTTCCCAGATGAAAGATGAGAAGCAGTGTGATATAAAAAAAGGAAAACTGAGATAAACCAAGACTCTAAGAGAACTAGGTCAAGTTGACAACACAAAAATAGGGAATAACAAAAGCAGAAGGTAAATGTAAAAATCCAAAAAGTGGACGTAAAATAAAAACATGATTTATATAGCCCATGCATCCTTGAAAGGTCAGAAACCATTAGACTTTTCAAATCAACTTCTCGAAAAGCAAAAACAATGCGAACTCAAATCATTGCATTGTCTCATCATATATTATCAAATAAATAATCAAAAAAAATATTGTCATGAGAAGTGACTTCACCCCACTGAATCATACCACATGTGCACGGGGTATCACGTACTATTAATACGAGCTCGAATATACGGCACAATCGATGCTCAACGCATATCTTCCTAAGACAAAGTACACAACGACCATGAGAGCCCAACCTGTTGAGTATTGATTCCCCGGATTTGGTTTTGATGATGAGCAAACATAAATATCGTGAACTAACTCTTTATGAGCGCAGTTATGGAGATCGTCGCCAAAAGTCTACATACATCCAAAGCGACGTCTCAAGACTTCTCAAAGCGTGTGATCGTGTGCCTGAAGCTTCGTTAAAGCTCTAGGAGCATTATTGAAGTCAAGAGATTCGGATTGAAGCTTTTGAAGACGGTTCGTCAAGGTTTATTTATTGTCTTCTAGCTTCATCGTATAGAATGTTAAGCCTTGAGTAGGTCTTACATTATTAGAGCTAGGATTATCATAGAAGCCCATAGAAACTTTTCCAAAGCTTCCGGCTTCTTTTCACAGCTTCTAGTGCATCTTAGTTGGTTCAAGAAGAAGAACCAACCGACTATATGGCAATCTAGTCGGTCGGCAATCCTTCTTGAACCGACTAGATCTCCTTGCTCAACTCAGCTCATTCACTGTTGACCAATTAGTCGGTCCAAGAAGGTTCACCAACCAACTAGTTGTCAAACTAGTCGGTTAGGAATCCTTCTTAGACCGACTAGTTATGTCTTTCATTTCACAGCCTGAGCTACTGTTTATCGTTAGTCGATCCAAGAACAATCATCGACCGACTAGTTGAGAAACTAATCGGTTGGAATTTGTTCTTAAACCGACTAGTTCTCCTTGTTGACAGCCTATCGTATTTCAACTCTTAGTCGGTCAAAGAAGAATCACCGACCGACTAGTTGCCAAACTAGTCGATTAGCAAGTCTTCTTAGACCGACTAGTTCTATCGACCTGAACTTTATATTCTTGGCTGTCATCCTCTTAGTCGGTCCATGAAGAATCACCGACCGACTAGTTGAGAAACTAATCGGTCATTGATCCTTCTTAGACCGATTAAGCTGCTTCACAATAGAGCCGTTGGAGCATTAATTGCTACGAATCTTGCTCTCTCTTTCTCTCTATCCTATATATACTTGGAGAGGTTCTTTCCTAGTATTAAAAGGCTGATATTCTAGAGGTATAGAGAAATCAAAGAGGAGCCATTCAACTCTATTTCAAAGCTCTCTCTTCTCACAAGAATCTCTCCCTCAACTTCTTGAGCCCTAATTCCTCAAGAGAGATTCTCTCCATTATAAGCCTATCAAGCTAAGAGCTTGATCCAAGGTCACCAACTCCACCCTAGGCTTCTATTGCCGGTCAACTTCTTGGAGCTAGGGTTTGGTGCCTACTTCTTCCTCAAAATCCTTCTTGCCCTAATTTTGGTAAGTTTACTCCAGGCATAGGATTTTGTTGGTAAGTATTTCATATTTCATTTACTTTGATTGTAAGGTGTTCTCTCGGTGTGAGAGAAGGGTGTGATCCCGGGTTGTGGGAGTCACATGTCATTTGTGTATGATTTGGTCGTGTAGAGGTTTTTCTACAAGAATTTCATAGTGCAAAGCTTGGGTTAGTGGTTTCTAACTCAAGTATCCAGAGGGGATCCGGGTGGTTGGTACGTAGGATCACCGGGAACAAGTCGGGGAGACTTGGGTGGATCCGAACCCGTTATATCGTTTGTTTGCATTGTTTAATTCTTGTTGTGTGTAGTTATTCTGCATTGTTGTTTGTGTGTTTGCACAATAATTAGGAATAATACTCTTGATTATTTTAAAGTACTATTCACCCCCCTCTAGTACTTATGCAGTAGCTACGCAGGGCATTACATTTGGTATCAGAGCAAGGTAATAGCTATGGCAACCAACAACAACACACGATGTCCTCTTCCACCATATCTCATTGGACCCAACTATCAAAGTTGGTGTGTAAAGATGAAGGCCTATATTCAATCCATCGATGAGAATTATTGGAAGCTTGTGGAAAAGCCCCTTCGTGCACCTACCACTTCCGAACATGAATGGACAAATGAGCAAAAAGAATTGGTGAAGAAACATCAAGAGGTAATGGATATCTTGCTTGAATATTTATCATATAACATTCTTATGCGTGTGTCCAAGGCAACAACGGCATATCAAATATGGCACATGCTAGCGGAGCAAGAAGAGTCCACCTCGGAGTGTTCTTCCTCCAATGATGAAAGAGATTCATTCATGGGCTTGATGGCACGAGAGGACGACTCTAGTGACGAATCAAGCGATTCAAGTGGAAGTGATAGCGACGGTGAAGAGGTAACAATAGATGAGCTTAAAATTGAACTTAAGCAATTATTTGATAAACATCAAAAGCTTTTGCATAAATATTGTGATGCTAGGAATAAGATTGCTAGTCTCACTAACACATCTACATGTAGCACCTCTAACAATGACACCATTATTGAGACACTCGCTAATGAGAAAGCAAGTTTGCTTACTCAAAATGGCATATTGAGAAATGAGGTGGAGTCCCTCAAATCTCAACTTGGATCGTGTTTCCATTGCGGATAGTAACGATCTTGAGATTGAAAATCTTCAATCTCAAAACACTATTTTGGGAATTGAGAATGAGGATCTCAAATCACAAGTGCACAAGCTCACCACACATGCATCCAATGCACGCACCTCCTATAGTGAAGTAACTATAGATTTTGTGAGTCCATCCTCCGGTGCATCCACGAGTGGTGTCTATAACAACTTGCGTAGTTCTACTACTAAGGAAACCACCACTCCTATTCCTCCCTCCTTTGGAAAGAAACCCACTTTGGGTGGACCTCCAAAGAAGGGTCATGCCTTTATGTACACCAATACCATGCCACGTAGGAACACACATCCTACTCCACATGTTCACATGTATGATGATTTTTATGCTCCACGTCCACGAGCACGTGCACACCATGTGAGACACACTCATGCACGTGTTCCTCCACATGCATATGTTCATCCACATTACTATCGTATGAACAATTACCATCATGCACCATTTCATTATGTGCCATATGCTTATCCATGACATGCATCACGTAGAAATCAACAACGTATGCATGCTCCCAATAGGAATAGGGCTCCCAAGAAATTCACTATTTGGTGCCCGAAGGACAAAGCATGCATGAAAAACAAGCGTATATTAATTCGTATTTCATGAATGTTGTGCACAATGATGATTTCGTTGGAAAGTCTACGTCCAATTGGACTTGGCTTCCAAAGGTCTAATCTCTTAGGACCCAATGTCCTTGGGTACCATGGAATGATATTTTATCTTCAGGTACTCAAGAAAAAGTGAAGGAGCAACAAATCTAAATTTAGCTCCAAGAATTGTGTTTTCTAGGTTAAATCCACCATGGGATACCAACCCTACCAACTCCTTGATTTGCAAGGATTTTCATCCTAATGGAGTTGATGGTGCTTAAGTGATGCACCAAAGTAGGGGGAGCTTAATGTTGTAAGTATATTCTTACTTTTGGTATCCATGTGTGTTGAATGCATGTAGATGTCACTTTGTATTTTAGACTATCTCATGCATATCTTCATGCTAGTTTTGAGCTTATGATTATGTACATATCTTTCTCATGCTCATGGCATTCCATGCTTATTATTGACTCATTTAGTGAGTATCTCTTTTGGAATGCATGCTAGTGTACTAGAATTGTGATGCCATAAGTTGTATGAAGTTTCTATCTCTATTTTGGCATAACAATTTTGTATGATGTGTACATCATGTTGCCATTTGTTTCGTGTGCACATTGTATTTTTGTCTCTGATATTGACTTCGTCGCTCGTCAACTATATTGGTTAAATAGATTTACTTTTATGAAAACATAGAATTGTTTTCCATCCACTAAATTAACCAAGAATGTTGATATTGGAGAGTATGTTCCATAACTCAATATATGAAATTGATTTGAGTTTTGATGATTTCGATTTTCGACTATGGTCTCGTTGGCACGCTTTGATTTTCTTCGGTATTGTACATTTGGTATTTTACATTGGTGTCATTTGGACCGTGGTCGTATTCTTCGACTCTCGTGCTTTTATTTTAGCAATTGATGTTGCTTTTATTTCCCGCTCTTTTTGCTAATGCCAAAGGGGGAGATAATTAATAATGACAATATGCTAAATGATAATTTAAAGCATTTTACCATGAATCTAATTTGATATGTTAGATTCAGGGGGAGTTAAGATATAAAAATGGGTTTAGATCCTAAAGTGCAATAATAGGATTCATATTGTATATCTTCCTCGTCTGCTTGATGCGTATGATTATTATTCAATACAGAACTAACATGTCATCAATGCAGGGGGAGTAAGTAAATTACATTTGAATCATTATTTTTTATTATTATTTATGTTGGTTTGTCATCACCAAAAAGGGGGAGAATGTTGAGTATTGATTCCCCGGATTTGGTTTTGATGATGAGCAAACATAAATATCGTGAACTAACTCTTTATGAGCGCAGTTATGGAGATCGTCGCCAAAAGTCTACGTACATCTAAATCGACGTCTCAAGACTTCTCAAAGCGCGTGATCGTGTGCCTGAAGCTTCGTTGAAGCTCTAGGAGCATTATTGAAGTCAAGAGATTCGGATTGAAGCTTTTGAAGACGGTTCGTCAAGGTTTATTTATTGTCTTCTAGCTTCATCATATAGAATGTTAAGCCTTGAGTAGGTCTTACATTATTAGAGCTAGGATTATCATAGAAGCCCATAGAAACTTTCCCGAAGCTTCGGGCTTCTTTTCACGGCTTCTAGTGCATCTTAGTTGGTTCAAGAAGAAGAACCAACCGACTAGATGTCAATCTAGTCGGTCGGCAATCCTTCTTGAACCGACTAGATCTCCTTGCTCAACTCAGCTCATTCACTGTTGACCAATTAGTCGGTCCAAGAAGGTTCACCAACCAACTAGTTGTCAAACTAGTCGGTTAGGAATCCTTCTTAGACCGACTAGTTATGTCTTTCATTTCACAGCCTGAGCTACTGTTTATCGTTAGTCGATCCAAGAACAATCATCGACCGACTAGTTGAGAAAATAATCGGTTGGAATTTGTTCTTAAACCGACTAGTTCTCCTTGTTGACAGCCTATCGTATTTCAACTCTTAGTCGGTCAAAGAAGAATCACCGACCGACTAGTTGCCAAACTAGTCGATTAGCAAGTTTTCTTAGACCGACTAGTTCTATCAACCTGAACTTTATATTCTTGGCTGTCATCCTCTTAGTCGGTCCATGAAGAATCACCGACCGACTAGTTGAGAAACTAATCGGTCAGTGATCCTTCTTAGACCGATTAAGCTGCTTCAGAATAGAGCCGTTGGATCATTAATTGCTACGAATCTTGCTCTCTCTTTCTCTCTATCCTATATATACTTGGAGAGGTTCTTTCCTAGTATTAAAAGGCTGATATTCTAAAGATTTAGAGAAATCAAAGATGAGCCATTCAACTCTATTTCAAAGCTCTCTCTTCTCACAAGAATCTCTCCCTCAACTTCTTGAGCCCTTATTCTTCAAGAGAGATTCTCTCCATTGTGAGCCTCTCAAGCTAAGAGCTTGATCCAAGGTCACCAACTCCACCCTAGGCTTCTATTGCTGGTCAACTTCTTGGAGCTAGGGTTTGGTGCCTTCTTCTTCCTCAAAATCATTCTTGCCCTAATTTTGGTAAGTTTACTCAAGGCATAGGATTTTGTTGGTAAGTATTTCATATTTCATTTACTTTGATTGTAAGTTGTTCTCTCGGTGTGAGAGAAGGGTGTGATCCCGTGTTGTGGGAGTCACATGTCATTTGTGTATGATTTGGTCTTGTAGAGGTTTTTCTACAAGAATTTCATAGTGCAAAGCTTGGGTTAGTGGTTTCTAACTCAAGTATCCGGAAGGGATCCGGGTGGTTGGGACGTAGGATCACCGGGAACACGTCGGGGAGACTTGGGTGGATCCGAACCCGTTATATCGTTTGTTTGCATTGTTTAATTCTTGTTGTGTGTAGTTATTCCGCATTGTTGTTTGTGTGTTTGCACAATAATTAGGAATAATACTCTTGATTATTTTAAAGTACTATTCACCCCTGCTCTAGTACTTGTGCAGTAGCTACGCGGGGCATTACGCAACCGTGATGATGTGAAGCCGATAAGAAATCTATTCAAACTTGGGGGATCAGTAATATGGGAGGCCTTACCAGACCCAAAGAAGGGGCACTATGGATACCATCGACCCAAGCTTGGGAGTTAAGTCTCCTTGCTGTTACAATCCAGAAAATGCCAGCCTGAATTTCAAGTGTGATTCCTACAATATCATCTCAAAATGTAATTAATATAGTACCCTACATACCCTATAAAGTGGGACTACTCCTAAGATGGTTGGTTGATTCCTCTCATCTTGTTTAGATTCTAGTAACTTATCATATTCGTTAGTCTTGGGACTATTTAGTCATTAGAGGAGGCAAATTGGAGTCCTTACTCTGATTTTGATTTGTCTCAGCTAATGACCTTGTCTGTTTGTGGTGTGTAGGTTCTCGGAGCTCTCGTGACACATCCTGACGAGACAACGTACCCTATCAACTATCCACACAGATCTAACCTTGCAAAAGTGAAGCCACATGATGTTGAGGCTCAACTTGAGGCTCCATTGAAGTACCCATAATCCATCAGTAAACATTGGAAACTAATGTAGCATATATAATAGAGTATATACCTAACTCAATCTTGAATTGTATTTTTCATGTGCTTTATATTAGGCAGAAGAGAGGTAAATTAGTAAATGCAAGTAAGTAATTATGTTTTCGTGGACGATTGTTCCCCATGAGGATTATAAATCTTAAGATGAGGACGGCAATTCTGTATCCGGATTGTGCCAAATAGTAATCTTTCCCATCTTTTGGGTACTTCTAGTTGCACTTCATTTTTAAACCCACCCACTTTTAATTACGAGTTTGCCATAATTTTTTAGTACCTATTTTTTTCTACTGCTGCAACCGCCTCACCTCCTCTAAACCTCCTCCGCCACCTCTCCTCCTCCATTCTCATCGTTCTCCTCGTACTCTACCATCTCTCCTCATTCCATCTCACCGTCCTCCTCATCGTACTCTTCCCTTGCCTGAATTATAGCTCGTGTTCTCAAAATGAGAAATTGGCCATAAGCACCAATACGGTTGCTTGGGTTTGATAACCCGAGCAACACTTATTGAAAATTTATTTATGAAGCACCATATACGGTGTGCGTAGATATACGTCCAACTATCACAAATGACGCTAAACACAGAATGTTAGAGCACATCAATTTTTAGAATGTTAGTTAATTTTAATTGCTTTTAATTAGATTTCATGTTCTTTTGATTTGATTTGATTGAATTTTTTGGTGTTTAATTGAACTCGTTGGAGCAGAAGTTGCGAAGGATGTGGTAGGGTGAGAAGGTGGTGGATAAGGGAGAGGAGTTGGAGGAGAAGAGGGGAGGCGACTATGGCAGATGAGTTGGATGATGAGTTGGATGAGCAAAAGAGAAGGAGAGGGAGGTAATGAGGCGGAAGAAGAAGAAGAGGGGTTGGAGGAGGAGCAGGTAAACCATGAAGAAGAGTTGGGAGCTTATAAATTTCGAAAATTAGTGTCAATTGTTAAGAAGTGTGGTGTGTTTGTAAAAAGGTGAGCTGCAACTTGAAATGTACCAATCTTTTAGCCTTTTATCTATGAAAACAAAAATACACAAAGTTTACGTTCTTTCATATATGGTGCCTTTGGTATTCGATGTTTTTATATTCTTAGCTTTTAATTAAGAATATGCCGGAACAAGTCGCACTTGTTTTACCAAAAAGCCACACCTAACCGGCAATACTTACGAGTTACGTGCATGAAAAACAAAGTTGGCAAATGTCCAAAAAAATAATGTACCTGTTGAATAAAACTCCAAGAAAGAGTGACCATGGCTCATAGCCATGATCCTCTATATATTCATGTCAATAGTATACCAAGGGTCCCCACTATTAAGTAATGGGGAGTAATGGAGGGATAGAGAGGTGGGGAGGCCAAAGGCCTCCCTCACTCATAACACTCCCCCTTATCCATCCATTTCCTTGGTCTTAGCGTATAAAGCTAAGTGGGTGGATACTTCTGGATCCAGAGTAATCGTGTTTGCCTCGTTAAAACCTTAGCTGTGGAAAACCCAGAGGGAAAAACCATCAGCTTAAGGAAAAAGAGTACAAACCATAGGTTACTCCCCCTGAAGCATACAAGCTTCAGGCTTGTAGATATCCTATGTATCTATACACCAATATCCTAAATATCTATACATCTTCCATAAAATTCTGAAAAGAAAAACAAAATACAATAATCACTCATCTATACAAGTCGCACGCATATCTGGAAGGTGCTGAAACTAAGGGAGCTCTGACGTGGTAAGCTCTGTGAACTTGGCAGATGGCTCCATGTCTGTAGACTTTGACTCAGTCATCACTGTGTCTGTAAGGTACTGCTGGACCTGGCTGTGCATATATTCGATTCGATTCTTGGATGATGAGCTTCTCGGAATAGAAGTATGATGTAGACTTAGGATGATGCTGTATAGATCTTCAAGAGGTGGCTGTTCATTTTGTGCTTAGTCATCGCGATGATCTTTAACCTGCATATGCAAATATATTTCCATGGTTTCTGATCCTTGACCCTTGGAGATAGCGCAGAAGCTATGTATCCATGGTCCAGTGTTGCGCTGCAGGCGTTGCACTGTATCTGTCTAACAGCTTTACTGCAAACGTTCTATAAAGACACGTGCAGTTGGCCAGATAAAGGAGTTGGGCACTTCAGGACCTAAGATATTCTCCCCCTCTTCTAGCGAACGGAAGAGGTCTTAATGTGCATCCATACAACCAGTAGGTGTATTTAGTGGATTGCAATTATCCATGTTTCTTCATCAACTTCGGGTGTATGAAGTTTAATGTCAAATTTTTTTCATCTTCTGGATGATGTTTTCATCTTATGGATGATTATTCATCTTCTGGATAACCATTCATCTTATGGATGATGGTTTCATCTTCTGGATGATTATTTATCTTCAGGATGATAATTCATCTTCTGGATGATTATTCATCTTCTGGATGACCATTCATCTTATAGATGATGGATTCATCTTCTGGATGATTATTTATCTTCTGGATGACCATTCATCTTATGGATGATGGTTTCATCTTCTGGATGATTATTTCATATTCAGGATGATAATTCATCTTCTGGATGACCATTCATCTTATGGATGATGGTTTCATCTTCAGGATGATAATTCATCTTCTGGATGATAATTCATCTTCTGGATGATGGTTTCATCTTCTGGACGATTATTTCATCTTCAGGATGATAATTCATCTTCTGAATGACCATTCATCTTATGGATGATGGTTTCATCTTCAGGATGATAATTCATAGGATAGATATCCCAAAAATCTATCCAGTCAATAAAGGAAACCCGTAAGGGTATGTTGTCACATCATCCATAACAACATAGCCCAAAGTTTCTTTTGCCAATCGCATGGTTTTCGCAACTATGACCAGGGAGCCTGATGCATCAGTTTAAATAATTTTGTAAGTGAGTTAAGCTCATCTCACATGGTTACTTCCTGGTTTCTGCGAAATAAACCTCTAAGCTATAGCGTTTTGCTTATAGCATACGATTTTATTTATTTATACAATACTCGGTAACCCACATGTTTGATATCTTTTGATATCAGGACTTCGGGTCCAAACACTTCACATTTCATAAGTGAGTCCAGCTCAACTTATTATTGCCTCGTTCCACATTATCTGGCCAAGTCTCTGTGTTTGCTTCAGGAAACGAAGATTGGGAACGATATCTATGGCAAAATGAAATGTGAGTAATTGTCGACAAATGTGTTTTATCCAAATACCTCTCCATGTGCGCACATTATTCAATTTATTCCAGATTCATCTCTTCTGGAGGTTCTGGAAAGGGAGAGGATATGGAGATGAGCTCATTTTCCTGTGGTGGTATTGTTTTAGGGTCTCCAGGAGTTATTTCTCGCTTTGGAGCCTCGTGGTATGTCCTCTCATCCATTGAGGATATCCACTTCTGCTACTGGTGGATTGCATCCATTATATTTAGTATGTCAATCCTAGCTGGATTTTTAGTAGCAGGGATGTGTGAATTTGACAATATTTATATTGTCAGTAACTATGTCTGATAACTGTTTAACAGTTTCATGAGTGTGGATCTTCAGGATCTCATTACAATTCATGATAATCAGATCATAGGTATTAATGTTTTAAATGGTCAAATTGAGCTTCAGGCTCATGGATGATTATAGTATTTTTGTTAAACCTAATACTGGGGAATTAAGGTTATGAAGGATCTTCAGGATCACATCAAGTCTTTAAAAGAGAGCCCATCAATGCACGTCTTGGAGAAGTGATTTTAAATGCTTCCCCTGTTCAGAGTGTTCAGAATCTATTTATCTGGGGTAATTACTTCCGCTAAATAGTTCTGTGTTCTGATGGTCCATAGTGGTGATATGGGGATATATACTCATCATGGCACCATCGATAAGATGTGCTCTAAACGCTTCCCCCGTTAGGGGTTCTTGGAAACTGTTTATATGAGGTGATAAGGCTCATATAAATAACTTCTAAGGAAACATTTTGATGGTTTGCATTGTAATTGCATGTTCCCGCATGGTCACCTACAACTGGATTTTTAATGGATAAGTAATCCGTTTAAATCATTTTAATGATTTACATATAACCCATTTCTGGGTGTGAACACAAAACTTCAGGGTGTTCACTTTTCTTCCAGTTGTTAAATATAATTAATTCCCAGTGTTATCCCAAAAAATCCGCAATAAGCTCGACTTCAAGTTGAGCAGAGAACTGGGGATATGAACCCGTCAAGGCACTATCTATAAGATGTGCAGTAATGCCTCCCCCGTTTGGGGATTTCGGAATATATTCATCTAAGATGGTTAATCCCGATGAATAAGTTCCACTGCGGCATTTTTGAGGGTGGTATGAGGGTAAGTAAAAGCCAAACCAATATCCCAGTAAGGTAATATGTTCGTTGTGATTAATAATAATCTGGACTGTGGTTGGATAACAAGGTTTTGATTATGACCATTTTTAAGAGGATATATAGATGTGTACTCTAAGGTACATCATCAGCCATATGTAGGGAGTGAAAAAGTTTAACTTTTATCCCTAAAATACTCTCAAGAGACCAAGAGGTCTTCATAATTTATGATGATGGTAAAATAAATCATATATATTCTTATTAGAGGAAGTATTGAGATTCAATATCCACGTGAAGTGGAGATGTTCTCGTAATCATTTTTCCCGTTTAATGGGATAATGAAAATGTCACCATATTTGAAGAAACTTATAGTTATTTGTTTATATAAGATTGGTAAATGATGTCTTGCATCAATAACAATCCAAGGTGGCATATTATATCATGCCAAAAGTAAGATTTGGATGAAGAGGGCACTACAGGTGTTCCTTTATCTTCCCATGTTTGAATTTATTAGGGAAAAGCTTTTGGCTTTATTGATTTTTAATATTTCAGAGTACGGACGTATCCTTATATAGAGTATTCAGGCTTTGTAAATCTTGAACCTCAAGTAGAAGTCCCAAAAATAATTATCTACTGGATAAAATTAAGGGTGAAATGCTTTTTAAAGCATAAGTCCGATGCTATTTTTGAAAAAATTTCACTAATAACTATGGTCTGGTACTAGATAAAATTTTATTTTCATAAATATATTTTTCCTCATAGTGTATATATATATATACAAAATAGGTAGATCGACAAACGTCGTCTAGACTAGATATGTATATATTATCAATGGCATAATCTAATGACCTATCATATTACAAAAGCAATATGAGACTTTTCAGAACTTCAGGGTCTGATATAGGTCTGACATTGATTATTCCAAGTAGAGGTATATCATATCTTCCCTTTCTATATTTATGTCCAGGACACAATATGTCATGGTCTTCCCCTGTTTTAAGTATTCCACCAATCCAATTTATGATCGACTTTTCAAAGTTCATGTGAATGCTCTAGTATGGTCTTCAGGCCATTTTATTGAGCCATTCCGGATTTATGTGGATAGATGAACATGAATACGGGGAGTAAAAATACGTTGGTGCGAAAAATTTAGTTCTCACTTTTATGCATGCACGACTTCAGGCGCGTGCATTATGCAAGGCTAGATTCAAGAATTTTACCTTGTAATGTGAGTGTACCCAATAAACTAGCGGATTTATGGCATCTTCGGGTGCGCATAATTCCAATGTATTTTATTTGGTTAGAAGGGTATGAACATTCTATTTGAACTTCAGGTTCATTTGTCAATGTAGATATGATTTATAAATTTTTTTGAAAAATTATTATTGTACCAGAATCATAGTTTGAGTACAAATGCATGAATAAATCATGCAAATAGCAATTAAACAAGTAGTTCATATATATTACAAGCAACAACATATGCAAAAAATATGAAACTACTAGATATAACATGCATAAGATGTATTTTCAATATAACAAGTAATTTATATAAAAATTACGTTTACTAATTACTTGGACCACGGGGAAACGTTATTACCCGTTAGGTTAGGTAACTAACGACAGAGCGGTCTCAGGGTATTTGTAATTATTAAATTGTGAAGGATTAAAAATTAAATCCAATTTTTATATAATTTGCATTTTTGTTGAATTTAACATAATATTAAACAAATAATTAATATTATGAACCAAATCAACTAAAAAGTTTTCAAAATTATTCATTTGATGTTTCCTAATTTTTATAGAATTTCCAGCAATATTCTGGACTTTTCTGCTAATTTTACCGAAACTATAGTGGAAAACTGATATAAAATCTGTTTTTAATCATTTTAAAGCCTAGTGGGCTTATGTTAGAGCTTCAGGCCCAAAACAACCAATAAAACTTAAAAATCTAGTATTGGGCTGCAGGCCCATTGGTTAATTTTTTTTTGTTTTTTTGTTTTTTTAAAACTCAAAAATACCCATGGGGGGAACCATTTAAACATACCCTAACCATAATTTAAGGGTTATGGTTATGATTTAGCAGGTAAATAGCCCCCCTCCCATTTTCAGATCGTGGCCAGAGGGAGAGGTGCCGAAGAAAAAGGCCACCCCCCCCCCCCCCCCACGGGGGCTCCCCAATCCCCATCCCCATCGGGTCGCGGACAAGGCGGGGGAGGGCCAGTCAGCGACTCCCCATGCCCCATCTTTTTACATGCGGGGGACGGCCATGCTTCAGGCATGCCGATAGCCGTTGCGGGTGAGCCGATCACGGCCGCATCGATGACATACCGAACATGCTGATCAATGTCCTTCGGATTCGATCGAAGCCAATTGGAATCGGGTCCAGATTCCGATCTAGCGGCTTCAGAACCGCAGGATATGATTCTAAAGGTATTCTCATTTGCATGCTGATTCATGATAACTCCTTCCGGATTGCAGGTTTTATATGTGATTTTTCTTAACAGATATATTTAATCTTATTTTGTTGATTCATTTTTAACAACAAAGGTGCAACGGTTTTGCAAAAATTATCTTTAGTGTCTGGACTTTGGACCAATGTGTTCTTTATGTATTATAAACTAAATTTCATGCTTGTCTTTTTGATGTTGTCCAATAGTGTTGATTGGATCAACATGAAGTTTACCTACATCATGCCTAATGGAACACGATAATGGGAAAATGATTGTCTTAGCCAGCTTTACTATCCAGTGTCAAGCTATAGTCCTACAAATCTAGGAAGCATAGTTTTAAACTCATATTGTGAGTCAAACTCCTATAATCAAACTTAAAAAGTGACTATCATTTGCATCTAGAATGACCGGTTAACATTGGCGTAAAACAAATGACCGGTTAACATTGCATCTAGAAGGGTAACTGCAATGGTTTTTTAAATGATAAAATTGGCATAAAACAAATGACCGGCTAACATTCAAACTAGATTCAATCTAATCTAGTTTTAAATCTAAAAATTTATTATGGATCGATGAATTACCTTTAACCGGAAAAATCTGGAAAAGAGATCCGAAGATAATAATACGATCCACATCCTTGCGACGTCGGCGAACGAGCCGCAAACGACAATAGATTCCATAGCGCAACCTCCATGCGATGGTGGCTATCCAAATAGCCAAGAAATTGATTCCTTCGCTTTTAGAAGAGAAGAAAATTTGATGTGTAGAAATTTTTCGTAGAACAACGTGCTGATAACGTGTTGAATAAAACTCCAAGAAAGAGTGACCATGGCTCATAGCCATGATCCTCTATATATTCATGTCAATAGTATACTAAGGGTCCCCACTATTAAGTAATGGGGAGTAATGGAGGGATAGAGAGATGGGGAGGCCAAAGGCCTCCCTCACTCATAACAGTACCAATTTAATTGAAATTGTATTTCACCCAATAAAACGTCACACACATCTTCTGTGACGCTAAAAAAATGAGGTAGCATACGAGTTAAAATTTGAAAATCAAATGGCTATGGTAAGGGGATATTGAGAATCAACGATGTTACTCTAGTCCATGTCCTCTCAAATAAAAATCCCAATTCTAATTGGGATAGCCACACGAGTTGGCAGTGTAACAGTAAAGATGACAAGTTGCTCCAACACTAGAAAAAAAAACCACCAAATTAACTTGACTAACATCGTATCTGATACAAGCGTCCAAGGTTCTCTTCCCATTACAAACTATGAATAAAACCCCCATCAGTTGTTTTCTTTGTTGGTAGGCTTATCCTCGGACACTATGTATTTCACAACGTCAGCACAACAAGTAAGCTTATCGGCCTGGTCATCAGGAATTTCAATGGAAAACTCCTCTTCAAAAGCCATAACAAGCTCCGTTCTATCCAAGCTGTCCAAATTTAGATCCTTCTGAAAATCAGCAGTCTCAGTAACCTGCAACGTTCCCGAAAAACTAGATGGTTGAGAAATCAGATTCATATGATTCATGCAGGAGAAAATAAAGAAGGTTACTTTCAGATCACATGCAATTATATGAAACAAGGAGTCACAAAGCGTACCCTGTGAACATAGTAATGAAAAGTCCCAAGTGAAGTTGTTTGCAGTTCAGGACTCATTTAGGATATAACCTGCCAATGTTTCAGAACTATACAATACCAGACAATATTAATATGTCGGTGATGGACCAGGAGTAGCCAGAGCCCTTCATTGGTCATGCATCTACAATCTTGCATGAACAGGGATAGACAAGTGCAAAGGTGAAGACTGACCTAGAATCTACATGCAGAGAGGAGAGAGAAGCACGAACAACGATCAACGATCCAGCAGAGAGTAGTGGCCGGAAAAAATTAGCGAAATGTTGACTGAATGTTCTTGACATGTAAGGACACCTAAGATGGTCGGGGCATACGTGACAAAGAACTACTAACGATGATGTAGATACCATAATTTATTTTCCAGTTTGTGAGCCATATTTCAAATTAAAAAAAGTCCAAATAGTTGGCAGAGTATTGGCACACCTAAAAATGTACAGATAATATTAATATAGGTTTACCTTGTTTGCATCTATCTTATCAAATTTCTTAACCAACTCTATCACCCGAGCTTTTAGATGTTCGGAGCTTGTATCGTTTGATGAAGCACACATGTGTCTTGTCATCATCAATCCAAATGAATGTCTTCTACCTTCAGCAAATACATGAGGTGATGCAGACAACCTGATGTGCCTTAGTACAGAATTTCTTACTTGCTGCATTCTAATGAAAGCTGGAATGGATGAATACCAAAGTCAGACTACAGTCTCCGATACATTATCATGTATTGATAAGCTAGAGCATAAACATGATAAGACAAATAAAAAGGGAAAAAAGAAAACAAAAACAAAAACAATAAAGAAAAAGAACTTCCTGACAGTCGAAGAAAAGAAACAATCCATTTCAGTCTCAAGAATCATACTTATGATGCGTGACTCGTTTGCTTTTAAGTAAATCTTCAGAAATTTCAAGATATTATTTACTTGAATTTCTAGCTCGTCTTCCTTTATATTACACCTCAAACAGTCAAAAGATAGGACAAGATGAACTGATGCTTGAGTTTCATTCCCATACAACAATACTGATTTTCAAACAAGCCAACTTCAAACACGACTTCGCAAGAAGATCAAGCTCACTTGTCTACATGTAATCAGGTATAGAGATGCCCATTTGAGTTTTGTAGTGCAATCATGGCTAAATTCGCAGGTGGAGATTGATCATGAATTACATCATAGTTATTGAGAGATTGCTATTGTATTGTGAAAATTGAGTGGTGTGAGTTGAGAAGTATATCTTCTTTATAATTCTCATTAATATACTTCAATCTTTGTAAGAATAGCAAATCTACAAGCTAATTGGTACATTTGTTTTTTGTTTTGATTTTGTACTATGCACCCCAAACGATCTTGGGCGAAAAAAACAAATATCTGTTTTCTAAACAAACCTCATAAGCATCTCGTCATGCCTTTTTTGATGGCTTTGAATATGATGGGAAAAGTTGGTAGGGGGAGGAGGACGCTAATACGATCTCTTCCACAGATCCAATTTTTAAAAGGGTATTACAATGTGTTTTTTACTTGGGATTATTTTCAATAATACATATACACTGTGCACATTATTATTGGATCACAGAAAAACATTTCAGTTTTGCAAGTTCCAAGTGAAGCATCGTGTGAACATGATTTAAAGGCAATCTACTTATTCCCAATGCTAGAAGACAAATGACGCTGAACGGAAACTAAGAATTTGATATGGTGTTAGGCCTCTCGCCACAGAAATATGATGAATACCGACTCCAACATCTTGCATGGAGATTTTTCGGACCTCACTTCCACGCAACCAAGCCCACTTTTGCGCTTCTCACATTCAAGTGGTAAACAAAATTTACACAACTCATAAATTTTATTTTATCTCTCATTCATCATTAAAAAGTTGAATACAAACCCATATTTAAACTCCTAAAAAGGCTAATGTAATGACTAATTTGACCCATGTTTAAACTCCTAAATAGGACTCAAATAAAGATTCCTAAATAAAATAAAAGAGTTCCTTATAACAGGAAACTCAGAGAAGACACAAATTCCAAAGACTCAAATTCTATTAGAAAAAGTAACTCTAAAAGACTCAAATTAAGACTCAAATAAACTCAAGTAATAAAATCTAAAAAGATTCAAATACTAATTTGAATCCAATTGGGATTTTCATCATTCTAACCGGCTTTAAAAAATTCATCTTATGGTGAATGATAGCAACAGAGCATAATCTGATAAAAGTTAACAGTCTTTTGTAGTAGGAGAATACTCGTTCTCCAACTTTGAAATGCAACAAAATGTAGATTGACAGATGAACATCTTCTGAAGAATGAATCGAAATCGCAGACAATATAAAAGTGTATAAAATCTGCTTACTAGCTGGTAGTAGAGGATCATGGATGAAGTTGATGTGCTCAACTTCAATAAGATCCGTTTCCAAGCTAAGCATTGGCATATGATCAATGAGTGGATTAAACTTTACCTGTAACTGTAAATTCATCTTAGATTTGGGTGCAAGACCTAATTCAGGCTCAATCACATATTTAGTTTTAAGCTCAAACTTAATCTCATGCTCGGGATATGGCATAGACTCGATCGAGGACTCTGGTTTGGGCTCAAGCTCAATCTCATGTACAGATATAGACTCGGGATCCAACTTGATCTTTGACTCAGCATCTGACTTGGGCTCAATCGCAGACCCGACATTAGGCTCGGGCTCTTGTTCAGGCTTCAAAGACTTCATCATACTCAGCTACTCAGCTCATTGGAGTTCAACTTTTTCTTTTGATCAACTCGAACCTTGTGTTAAGCAAGGATCAATATAATTTTTTTCACATTAAACATGACAATGTGTATTTGACTTTTCAGAATTCATCCGAATATGCTCATGATAACTCGCAAGCTGGATAGATACTAAACATCGTTGGTAACTAAATGAGTGGTCTTATCAACCCATGTGATATTATATGCATGTGGATAAGTTTCAGTTATTAGACATTTTTTCAAAGGCTGATTTGATAACAATATTAACACAACTTTCTTCACCAAGCATTAATTTCTATGACTTATTACTTACCTAGAAAATGTATGAAAAATACTAGTTATACGTCAAATGTTTCGTACTTTTAGGTCAATGTTTCGTACTTTTAGGTGTTGTAGATAGCGCATGACATTGATAAGAGTGCTAGATTCACAAAAATATTCATCGTACTTTTCGATGCATAGATTTCTTCTATTATTACCCCCAAACTATTAAGGGGCTTGAACTAGCTTGTAACTGAAATTTTTTCAAAGCTACTGGTACAAAATCATTGTTTTCGAATATTTTTCCTAAATTTTCAACTGAATTTTTGACTCTATTTTGATTATTCCTTTTTATCGATGTTTTGATTCTTTTCCCCAATTTTCTGTCTCCTTTCTTATTTTTCTCTTTTTTGATTTTACTCTCTTTTTCGTTGATCTCTATTTGATTATTTTTCTCATTTTAATTAACACATAACTAACGAAAGAAAAGGATGAAGAAGAAGAAAAAGAATAAATTGAGAAACCCCAATGTGTTGGCTCTGATACCAAATTTGACGCAGAACGAAAGGAATAAAGATATGATGGGAAAGTTGGGGAAGAAGAAACTAAGGATTTGATAGGTTTTTAGACCTCTTACCATGGGAATCTGATGATTACTAATTTCAATACCTCGCATGCAAGGATTCTTCTGATCTCACACTCACGCAACTAAGCCCATATGCAAGGATTCTTTCGATCTCACACCCAGGCAACCAAGCACACTCTCGCACCTCTCACGCTCAATATTTTAATTAGCTAATAAAAGGTTGCAAAACTTTAAATTGAATTAATATCCTCATTTATCATTAAAAAGTTAAACACAAAGTTATATTTATAAGCAAATATAAAGACTAATTTGACTCATATTTAAACTCCTAAATAGATTCAAATAAAGACTCATAAATAAAATAAAAGGGTTCTTTAACATATGAAACTCAAAGATTCAAATTTCTTTAGAAAAGCAAACTTTAAAAGACTCAAGTTCCTTTAAAAAAATACAAACTCTAAAAGGTCTCAAATAAACTCAAATAACAAGATCTAAAATAGGCTCAAATACAAATTTGATCCAATTTCGATTCCATCAATAAACTGGGCTCACTATCAAGTTCTTAAAATGAATAGCTAACCAACCTAATTGCGAGCTAAGCTCAGTTACCCGATATATGTAAGCCAAGGTCCATAAACTTAAAACAAAGGTTTGAGGTCTCGGTTTCAATCTCGGTATCGCTCTCTTGAAAATTTAAGTTTCGGTATCGGCATCGCCCGTTTCGGCGGTTTCGGAAGTGAGTTTCGGTTCGTTCGTATCGGTAGTTTCAAAAATTGTAAGTTACATGTAACTAACAATATTAGTTAAAATTTGTTACTAATAAGATAATGGCAAATTAATAAAGATAATTTGTAACTTATAACATAATTATGAACAATATTAGTTAAAAATATGTTATTCATGTTAACCATTTAGCTAAAAACACTCTCGTTAGTTACAATATGGCGAACTTGTAAATAATGTGTAATATGTTTAGACAAATGTAGGGTGTGAATAGCATGTCAATATCTCATTATTGGGTTTTTAGAGAATTTTTATTTAATTACACATTTTTCTTCTTCCGTCTTCGACCGATACTGAACGGTATCGGCTGAAACTGACCGATACCGTTCAGTATTGGCCGATACCGAAATTGATCCCTAGTTTTGGTCTCGTTACCCATCGAGACCGAAACGATACTGCCGATACCCAAGGGTATCGGCCGAAACCTCAAACCTTGCTTAAAACAATAATCACGCTTCACGCCAAACTTGTACAAAGTTGTCCCAAAATATATATCTACGCGACAACAAACAAATTGAATAATAGATCTAGCAGCGAAAACTAGTGTACCTTGAGTCTTGAATCTTTCTCGATCAGATCTTGTCAGTTATCACAACCTCCTTTTTGCATGAAGATATGAGTCATATTCTCATATCTCCTTACGCCCACAACATATCAGCCTTAAGAGTAAACTCTAGAGAATTATAGGGATCTAAAGTAAGGGTCTTTTGGGAGATATCTTTTATGAGATCCTGTCTTTTTTGAGGTGAAGGTATGTCATCCTTTATAAATGCATCAGACCCATGTCTTTACGCCCTCCAAATAATCTCCACTATGGAAAGATGTAGATCGTATGGCCCACGAGTGCACACTAGTTTTCCTTAAGGGAAACCCAAGACCTAGCCTTAAAAGGCTTGGGTTTTGGGAAGCTAGGGGTAGGCAGAGTCAAATCCATCCCCATCCAGGATAGATCTTGAACTTGTCCAAAATCCAACATACTATCACTCAACTGAACATGACACAAGCATTTCATGCATCCATAGATCCACTAGTTCTACTAGGGTAGTATATTCATCATATTGGTTGTACGGTGTACAACCTTTGAGAATACTTGCAAGAGGAAAGCTACTGCTAAACTACAAAATTTAAAGTAAGAACAACTTTAAGAACAACTTTTTAAGCAAAGGGAACAAGGATCTTGCATACCTTAAATCCAACTAATCGTATCCAGTCACATTATCTTCGTACTTGATTGCTCAGGTTTGTAATGGCAATGCTCACATACTTCATTGCCATAAGGTGCTCGGGGTGTCCATCGGGCCGGCCCGGCCCGGGCCTTGACCGAGTCACGGGCCGGGCCGGCCCGATTGACCGGGATGACCGGGCCGGGCCGGAATGGGTCTAGGGGCCGAAAGCCCGGCCGTGCCCGGCCCGTGGCCTATTACTTAAAAAAATTCTAAAAAATCTGAATGAGCCAATTCTAAAAAATTATTTAAAAATCTAAAAAATTCAAACTTGTAAATAAATATCTACACTTGTAATTGGTACGTAGATAAATAAAGAAACGAATACATAACAAAATAAAATTTAAGCCTGAAATTCTCAATGGTCCCGGGTTGAACCTTTAAATTTTAATAATTAAAATCTTTTTTTGAGTGGGGACGTACGTCGGCCAGCCTTACCTCCTCATACAATGGCCAAAACAAAAAAATAATACAACTAAGAAAATAATAATACATCACTCATCTTCTTTGGAATCTTCGAAAAGGTCCTTCTTCTGTGAGCGGTTTTTAGCATGGACCCAATCCTTCGCACAAACCGCAACTTCAACTATGTCTTCCTTCAGCGGTGATCTGACGCGACCACCTGCACTAAAAGCAGACTCTGAAGCAACTGTAAATATAGATACAAATAACAAATCTTGTACCATAATGAAAAGAATGTGATAAATTGATCCATGCCATTTCCACCATGCAAGAGGATCAAAATGCTCATCATCGATTACTTCCTCTGAAAAGGGAAATAGATTAGCTAAATATTTCGATAGTTCACTAGTAGAAAAATCCAAATCTACGGTTTTTTGTTTTTTCTTTCCTAACATTTGTCGGATCCTACTAGAAGAAGCAGCAGTAGCACTAGCAGGCACATATGAATTATGTGAAACATTACCAAATTTAGCCTCATAATAAGCATACATGGTTCTTAAGCTAGTTTTAACACAGACACTTGTTCAACATGGGAAAATCTCAAGTTTTCAGAATATATTTCTAATAAACCTAGTGCGACATCCTCCTTATAACTAGGATCAAAAACTTTAGATAATGAGTAAAGAAGAGAAACATGATTCCAATACTTAGATAATGAGATACAGACATGTCTTGTATCATAGGTATTATGGCAGTGTTAGGGTGTGTACTGTCTCTATACTTAGATATCTGATCAGAAATTAATACTAATTGTTCTAATCCTAAAACAGATGTTGGACAGTAAACCCTAGAAAATTTGTTTGTAGCAGTAAAAAAAATTCTAAAAATCATGTAGATGCTCTACAATTAACCACTCTATCTCAGTAATGTCAAAAACAGGGTCATGTAAAAGATAAGTGAATAATCTGTAAGCTGCTCTCTATTCTTAAGCATAGATCGCAGAATTAAGTAAGTTGAATTCCACCTTGACGCAACATCAAATTTAAATGCCGGGTATGGCCTCTGTCTAGTACGACACAGTTGTTTGTACTGAAATCGCCTAGTACTAGAAGTATGTATGAACATGATATTTTTAATTTTATCTAAATAAGGTGAACAAAGTTGCAAGTCCATCGCGAAATATCAAGTTCAAGACGTGACATACACATCTTTAATGGAACAACCCATACATATCGAGGGTCAAATTTCTTTTTAAAACGCTAATTGCATTAGTGTTATTGGATGCATTATCAAACGTAATTGAAAAAATCTTTTTTGCAATATTAAAATCATGAATTACATACATTATTACATTAGAAATTACACCCCTAGAATGAGCAAGCTCTAACATTCTAAATCCAATAATCATCTTATTTAGCATGTAAGAATTATCTACAAAATGCGATGTAACACATAAAAATGAAGCACCCCATTTTGTTGTACAAATATCAGAAGTCAACGTTATTCAAGATTTTACACTAGCAAAATTTTCAATCAATTTAGCTTTACCAACTTCAAAAACGACATAGCATCTCTTCGAAGAGTGTTTCTAGGCACTCTTCTAAAGACAGTGTTAAGGGCAACTTGATTAAGTCTTTCTAATTCGTGGTTTTTCCCATAAGTAAATGGCAATTCTCGGCATATTACAAATTTTGCCATCTCTTTTCTCATGATCTCAGCAGAGTATGAGAATTTAGATAAAGAGGATGAAGAGCGAGATAAGTTTAATGTTGTCTGTTTAAGGTCTTTTTTAAGTGAGATGAATAGTGTCTCTTTAAGTGTGTTGTGCCATCAGAAGGTTTGCAAGTAAAATTAGATCTACATATTTTGCAAACTGCCTGTGTGCCTCTGCCAGGGACAGTTTCAATTGTAAAGGGTTGTGTTTGTTGTGTATGTGGAACATCAGCAGAAATGGGTTGTGCAGTAGTAGAAGCGTGTACAGAAGATGTTTGTACAGAAATAGTATAAGCAGGTTGTATAAGATTTATGTACTCATACGATTCAGTTTGTGACATGTCCAAAAGGTCATAATTAGGTGTTTCTATCGGGTTAGCCCGCATCATATTAAAGTTATCTTGCTCCTCAGTGTAGTCAAGGTGGAATGTATAAGACCTACGGTTTGGTGCCGACGTTATTCTAAAGATATAGGAACCTGATTTGCCGGGTTGCGAGTGGTGTAGAGAGCAACTGATCGTAATAGCAGAGTGATCTGAGATGATATTGATAGCGGAGGAAGATGAGAGTGATATCGATTTGAGCATTGATCTTGCTTGAGAGAGGTTGATCTTGCTTGGTTGAACGTATGAGAGTGTGTGTATAAAAGAGTTTGATAGTTTGAGAATTGTGAAAAACGAGGGGTTGGCTGAAATTTATAGGGATATTTCGGTGTAAATGTGCAAAATACCGCTCCCAAATGGCCGTTGGGAGGGGTATTATTGGTCAAATGACCAAAAAGCCCCCTCCCCTTTGTCGCCCAAGAAAAAAATATTTTTTTGGCACCGTTGCCTGCACGCGTGCAGCCTGCTGCAGCAGGCGCAGGCCGGGCCCGGGCCGGCCCGGCTCGTCTGATCAGGGGGCGCCAGAAGCCCGGCCCTGGCCTCGGGCTGGGCCGGGCTTCTGGCCCGGTCAACGCCCACAGGCCCGGGCCGGCCCGTTGACCTGGCTGGGTGCGGCTTTCGGGCCTTTTGGCGAAGATAAGGTGCCCTCCAACTTACGCACTACTAATAATCAACTGCTCAGATATGCTACTAATATTCCTATTGTACACGTGCCCTTTATGGGTATAAAAACAGCTTTTACTATTTTATCCCCTAGGTTAGATCAATCATAGCTACTATAGCTTATTAGGATATAGTATGGTGGACTTGGGACGGGGTGAGGTCCAAGGTTGCAAAAAGTGGTTGCGAAAAAAAGGCAAGGTGTCTCTTTGCTTAAGCGGGGAAAAAGCGAAAAGGGCCAACCAAAAACGAAAAGAACAAAAGAACAAAATATTAATAATAAGGAAAAATAGAAAAAGCAGAATAAATTGTAGAAAATTCACACATATATGCATATAAGATTCATTAATACTTACAAATTGTAAGTTTATGATCCAATAATTCAAAAATTGATAATTAATTATGAAAAAAATTACGAGCAATAAGCTACTTGTATAGGATGAGCAGCCAACGCAGTGACATATAGAGCTGCAGAAGGAGAAGCAGATGTGGTCCAAAGGAGAAGCATTAACAATAAAAGGTAAAGAAGCAGATGAGCAATCTCAAAACAGCGAGCATGAGAAGAAGCGAAGTGGAGAAGCAACAAACTCCACTGCCTCATTCTACCATCATCTTCTCCAACATTCTGCTATTGATTCTTGTGGCCGGAGAAGCAGCAAGCAAGAAGATGCTTGGTGTTACTTATCCGAACACCACCAACAGCAACAGAACGGAAGGAGACAAGGGTGAGAAAGAGAGAAGGGAAATGGGTAGAAGGATGGTCACAAGATGATGGCTGAGGATAAAGAAAATGTGAAAAAGCAAAAAATGTTCTGAGTGTTGTCTGCTTACCGGTTTTTGCTGACTGCTCATAGTCAAAGATTGAAATAGGTGCTCCGAGTAGAGAGATCAGGGAAGTTAGTATTTATTTTTATAGATTTTGATGTTTTCATCCTCAGCCTTTAAAAGAGATTTAGGGTGGGCCTGATTTTTAACCCAAAACATGTTTCCTAAAATATTTGAGGCCTAAATGGACCACTTAAGTAAAAGCGGGCCGTTTTTTTATGTGGCTTGCTTTAAAGCACTTTCTGACCGCTTTGTTTTGCCATAAAGGTCGTAGGCCTTTGCCGAAAGCACAAAAGCGCCACCTGTTAAAACCTTGTTTAAGTCTTGCCTAGAATGGACCCAACCTGAATCTGAATGGATTTGCTAGCCACCCTAACCTTAGCTGTCTAAAACCCTAGCCATCAAAGGCCCAGGCTTTTCCAGGAGAAATCGAGTATGCCATCATAGGCTGCATGATACCATCACAGGGTGACGATGATTACTTGCAGAAGAAGTAAAGATTTGGGTTTTGGGGCTTATATAAAGTGGACACACCTTTTCAAATACACCACAAAATCTCATATAGATAGCTACTAAAAGAGCCTTGCTCTAGATCCTTAAAGTTCTTGCCAATACATTACATTGTAGGCGTGAGGAGATCCACATATGTGACTCCTTTCATTATCAAGCTAGCCGAAAATCATGACAAGCAAGGTAGCAATTAGATCAAGAAAGATCCAAGGCGTAAGGTACCCCCGCTTTCATTGCTAGATTTATTATTTGATTTTTTTTTGTCCCATAGTGAGCAAGATCCAAATATGGTATTAGAGCACTAGGCTCTCGATATATAATTGTAAATGTGGTTCATAGGAAAAATTCAAGATGATCAATTGGTTCATAAATCTTAGATCTATTGATAAAGATTGAAAATTTTCATATTTGGGATCTGGATCTAATTAGAATATCATCTTTATATGTTTTTGATGAAATAAACCTATTTGATAAAAATTAAAATTTTATGCAAAGAGTTATATCTAAGGTTTCATGATTAATTATTTCATGGTTGATTTAGTGCATAAATTATTCTCTTTAATTTGATTGATGGGGAAAGGAAACATTGCATCGAAATCGAAACACTAGAAAATCTTGGATTGTTCGGGTCGTAGAGGGGTTCAATCCACATCATGCCTAAGAACACAGGAGATGTGTCAGCACAACGTCAATAAAATCATGCTCCCAAAATTCATGAAATGTCTGATTAAAGTTGCATTTTGTTGAAAACCATACTTAAACCCAAACCCTAACCCTAACCGAGGCGTGTGAACGGCCAATGGGAAGGAGGATAGCCTACGCTTGTCAGTCAGGTGCGTGCAAGCAAGCAACACAATCAACCTGCATGGAAACCATCTCTGAAGTGTAGTAACTGAAGCATGTGCATGCAGCCATGAGGAGCATAGTAGTGGGGGAAGAGAATGGGGAGAAGCGAGTGGACGACATGCATGACGCATTGCAATGCTTAGCAAAGCACCAAAGCGGTCACCTAAGGTTAACATTGGCTAGCACAATGCACACGTAGTATACATGGTGTCAGATAGTGCACATTTGGTGCCCCCATTTGTAGTCGGGGGCCAGCATGTGTGCACGCGCATGAATAATGCATACATTTTGCAGCACATTGCAGTTGTATAAGGCGACTAAACACTCGAGTTTAGTATTTGAGATGATGAGATTGAGCTGAAAGAAATTCTCAACGGTTGGTGGCTAAGGAAAATTTAAAGACTAGTGATTACTTAATTGAGAACCATTGCTTCTAAACAGAAACCTCACACTAATCTTATACTTGCCTGCCTGACGCTACTTTGTCGTAGGCTATAAGGCAAAAGTGGGACCCAACCATATGTATCTGCATGTGGGTTCTAATCTTGCTAGGCTTTGCTCGAAACAGACTTTGCACAAACAAAATCTGAGAGTATTTTTGAAAAAACCACAATGTATAGTGATAGGTGAGGTGGGAGGAAGTTAAGTGGCAGCTATTCATGATGAGGAATGTCGCCTATTAAATTCTTGCAAAATGTTCATTGTAATATACATATTTGGCACTTTCTGAGTCGTAGGGAAATTCATCTTATTCCACAAGAAGTGCAAATATGATCCGTTCTTAATAATTCCAAGATTTTTTTGTAAATTTTAGGGAAACTTTTTAAATTGTGTTGAAATAGTGATGATTCAAAACATAATGAAGTCTCGTTCTGTGACAACATATATTTGGAAAATAATTTATTACATGTTTATGTGTGAAAATAATATATGTAGTGCTTGAATATAAACTGATAACCTAACAAAGAATTTTTGATTTTTGTGTGTATGATCGAATGGCCTCCAAATAAGTTGTAACAGATAACCTAAGATGAACCACATTGGACAGTGACAACGATGAATCTTGGCATCGAAATACCCTATACCTTTTAAAGGTTGACTATTTGTAGAGCATTAACAAGAAAGTGATGCCTTATGGGAGAAACATATGCCTGAGCAGATTGAGATGCACTAGCTACACCGAAAAATGACGAAGGTGCTCAGCTCCTCATGCAATCCTCATGCTTAGTTGCATGGAGGATGACGTCATCCGAGAGTTTGAAAAGTGCACGAGTGCGAAACGGATGTAGGATGCATTTCAAACAGGGTTCAATATTACTTCAATCACATAACTTTGCACACTCAGCTTAATGTGAAAAATATCAAGCGAGTTTCAACACATAGCATGAAGAGGCATATGTTCATCATGTATTGGATGTTCTTGGATTTTTAGATAACATAGCACCCTTTGTCGAAAAAGCAGAAGATCCAAGCTGTTCCAAGCTGTTCTTCATTCGTTGTCGGGTACCCCCAAAGTACTAATTGGTTAGGTACTATATGATCCATGACGGTGGTGTAAAGATCATGAAGCTCTTTTGGAGCATGTCGAATTTGAAGACAAGCATTTGGTGATAACATAGTCTGAGAGTCAGGCTATGCATATTGAACGAAGTGTGTGTGGTGTTACGACCAAGCACAAATTGCCTAGCAAAGGGGTCCATGGGTGTAGATTAACGAGATATTTAAGAAGGCCAGACGCGGTAAAAGCTCTGGCGATAAGGATAATGGAAGATAGAATGTTTTATTAAGAAAAGACTGGCCACTTTCCATACAAATGTAAGCAACCAAAACCATAATTGCTCCAATCTTTTATGATCCATTCATTTGTGGTTATAGTTTATTTGATCCGTCTGATTCTCCTTTTATTTGCTCCATCTGATTCTCCTTTTGTGAGAGTTATAAACTCAAAATCTATGGACCACATAACATGAGACCACAAAGAAATCTTGAAATTGTTAAGATTAGATTGCATTTGCACTTCTTAAGGAACAAAATGAATGTCTTAAGAGTGCCAAATATATCAATCAAGACTAACATTTCACAAGAATATACAAATCGACATTCCATATAAATAACTACCACTTCCTCTCATGTCAGCTATCGCATCATAACTTTCAATGTATATTATTATGTTTTCCCAAAAACACCTTGGAAAATTTAATGTGCAACATGTGTTTTAAGTCTTGACCGTTTTTGATCAAAACATAACCAGATCAGATCTGACCCCACCAGTAGATCCAAATGTCTGGACCCACTGTTGCCTTCATAGCATAGGTCAAAGCAGTCACCGGGTAAGAAGGTAATGGAAGGTATCTTATGCAAAAGCCACTGTCCTTCGATTTATAAATTGTCTTTCAACACCAACCACTGAAAATTCATTTAAACTCTTCGTAATTGTAGTATATCACAAACTCAAGTGTTGGATCACCTTATGCCACACAGCATTTCCTTAAGGGCTACCATAATTGGGTATATCAACCTTATAAAAAAGTTATAATGCACAGAGTCATTCACATGTTGCATATGCACAAAGTACGTGCTACACGTGCACATGATATGTGTATTGCATAAACATGCAAATCACACTTGCATGTACAGACACAGCTCACCTTACCAGGTCAAACCCAAGGCGCTACGCTGTCGCCAACCGCACATCCTTGACCTAACCAAAGTGCTATTGGTATAGCACACATCGTCCACTCGTTCCATCTCCTTCACCTTCCCTATTGCCCTGCCACATAGTCGCCCATACATGCTTCAAGTTATGCAACTTGCACTGCCTGCTTGTGCACTATCAGATGCCCTTTTGTCATATATTAAAGCTCACACGCACCATCTAAGTTTAAAGTCATGGTTAGTGTAATAATTAGGGTTACAATTATGGCTTTAGTCAAAATGGGACTTGAATCAAAAATGCCACAAATTTTGAGATCACGTTCTTGTGAATGTTGCATCATCACATCTTTCAGTTACTAATGCATAATTTGGATTGAACCACTCAATAGTTCGGACAATCTTAAAATTTCTAAGGTTTTGATTTTATTGCAAGTTTTCATTTTCCCATACCATCAAATTACAGAGACAATAATTTGTGTGAAATCAAACAAGAAAATTAATCACGAACCCCTGGATACAGAACTTTGAATACAGATTGATTTGTATCAAATAGATCTGATTCATTAACATCAAATCATATAAAGCTGGTCCTTTTAATTAGCGGTGGCACAATGATCCCGACCGAACCTGATCCGAACCCAGCCTCTAGGGCCGAGTATGGGTAGGGACCAATCTGGATTGGGTCTATGCTATTGAGGCGTCGACAAGTCACCGACTAGTCGCCTACTAGTCGAGAGTCGGTGGATGACCGACTTGAAATTTTTCAAAAGTCGGGAGTCGGTGGATGACCGACTTGAAATTTTTCAAAAGTCGGGAGGTGAGTCGGACACCGACTAGGCGTCGACTTGGTCCGACTTTTTGACAAATTTGGTCCGACTTTTGGTCCGACTTGGGCCGACTTTTTCAGCATACTTCTACAATCAAAATACAAGAGGAAAAATTCTTTGTTTCCCGTTCTAACTTCGTAGTAATCAAAACATTCACATTGGATCGAGTTGAATTCCAAGAGAAAGCCAAGAAGGCATTGAAACTCTCCCTACCAAGAGATTTTCAGCAGATGACCATTAATAATGAACTCTAGAAAATGTTCACTCTAAAACTACGACTGGCCACATCCGTTTCCATGTAGAGATCTCATTCTTGGCGTGTAGTTTCCTGATTCTGTCATGAATTCAACTGTCTCATTGCCTGCTTCCCTATGATCCTTTCGACTGATGGTTGTTCGCCTCCATCGCGAACCAGGTGTATACTGATTGAACTCTAATATGACAATATCTGCAATAATATGCAGGAAAAAGATTTAAAAATTGTGAATTTTCAAAGAATTTATCTAAGCTGGAAAATTATATGCCCAGTACAACCCTAAAAAAAGAAGCAACATCTGTTACATGAAATAAAATATGTTAAACATCTGGGTGCGACTAGTCGTCGACTAGTCGCCGACTCGTTCGACTAGTCATGAGTCGGTACTTGGCCGACTCGTTGCCGACTCACCGACTTAACTGCATAGGATTGGGTAGAATCTGGGTCGACCCGACTGACCAGACAAAACCTGGTCATGTACGGGCCTGACCAGCCAAGCCGACTCAACCTGGATTACCCTCGTTTATATATTATAAACACATACATATTATTACTATATAGCTAAAAGTTCACGTCCCATTGGTAAGTGATGATGTTAACATCCAAGCGGCACAGGATCAAATCTTGTTGGGCGTTTGAGGTTATTTTTTTAAATTAGTAATCAATATATAAATCAATTCCAGCTTTATCTTTTTAATATATGTGTAAATAATAATTATTCTCACCATAACTTGGTAAGTGTTTATATCAACAAATGAGAGGTTGATGGTTCAAATCTTGCTGGCCACATATTATTTTTTTTCCCTTTTCAGCTTTAACCCGACCTGCCAAATAAATCGGGTCATGTATGTGTGACCCAATTTACACACGTGTTGGGTACAAGTTTCCGAACCTTGACCCTGATTCAATCTGGGTCGGGTTCAGGTTTACATTTATCCATATTAACCCGGGTCAACCTGACCCGATCTAAACTGGACCCATTTGCCACTACTTTTAATTAGGTATAAATCTAAAATATGAAAATTTATCTTCATTAATAGATCAAAGTTATCTTAATCAGAAGATCATAAAAAGCAAATCTTTTCAATCAAGGATACTCACAATCATAGATCAAGAGCATATTACTCTAATATAATATGAAGATCAATCTAACTATGCCCTAATAACAAATTGGATAATATCTCTAGAAACAGAATCTAACATACCTTCCACCTTGGATCTTTCCCAGTCTGATTGCTACAGTGCTCGTCACGATCTCCTTTCGCTCGATGACGGAAGAAATCAAATATTCGGATATTCTCCTTATGCCAAATGTATCAATCTCATGAGCAAACTTCAGAGAACTTTAGGAATATATATCAAAGTTGTTTTGGTTGTTTCTTCATAAGATGATATCTGTTTTGAGGTGAGGTACAACCAGGGGCGAAGCTACATAGGGTTAAGGGGGGGCAACTGCCCCCCCCCCCCCCAATCGAAAAAAAAAACTTAATAAAACCGATGCAACCCCCCCTCAAATTAAACAGATGCAGCCCACCAAGGACCAAGGCCCAAGGCCCGGCCCAATGATTCCCCACAAAAAATTTAATAAAACCGCAAAAAAACCCGATTACGATTCACGCCTGACGATTGGCGGAGCCAAGAATTCAGTGAGGGGGGCAAAGTATTTAACCTCACATAAATTAAATAATAAAATAAATAATTTAAAAAACTATAGAAATTTCATTGAATAATGATCTTCATGAAGTAATATATGTGTTTGTAGTTTGAGCCTTCAAAAAATGATCCCAAAAAATCCATCTATCTGCTTCTTCCACTAGCATTGTCCACGACGTGTTTTCATGCCTTGAAATCACTTGATAATCACGTCATTGCAGATGCTACCAAAAATGTCACTTTCAATGTATGTAATCAAGCAATTATTCATCCAATCATCTCCCATTCGATTTCTTAAGCGATTCTTCACTATATGCATAGCAGAAACTGCTCGCTCAACTGTAGCGGTTGCAACTGGCAAGATTAAGGATAATTTTATCAGTACATAAACAAGCGGATATACTACATCTCTCTGTCTCAACCATTTTCTTTGCAAGATCGCCAACACCATTCATTTCCAAGAAGTCATCACTGCCACACACATCAAAAATGTAAGTCTCTAACTAATCGGAGAGCATCATAAGATCCAACTCTGAGAAATCAACTGGATAAAATTGAGCAACACGAACTAAACTCTTTTTGTTAAAGGCTTTGAATGAGTAGCTTGGGTTTTAAAATGGCATGCAAGGAAGCTATTCGATGTTTACTTCATCAAATCGATTGTTAAGCACATAAAGTTGTAGATCAATGACCGTGTAAAACAACTCATTCCGATAGTGATGAAGATTTGACATGGTTCTACAGTATGTCGTGCTCGTCCTTAAGCTACAAATGCAATATACATTTGAGGCACAGTGATATCGAATTTTGCACAAAACGATGAAACTTCTTGAAGAAGTAGCTCCCATCCAATATCTCTCATCGTCTGTAATCGTAGCTTCGATATCTTGACTAGGTTGATTGCATTCACTATATCTTGATCTTTTCGCTGCAAGCTTTTGCCAATTCATTTGTATTTCCCAATATATTTTTCATCAGATGTAAACCCAAGACAAAATCAAAATCTTGCAATTAGCCTAATAAGGCAGAAGCTTCACACTTTGCCTATTGATTTTGTCCCATAATGTGATCCCCAACGTATCATATGGTTGTTTCATGCTGGTCTCTTGATTTAATTCTTTACCACTTGAAAGTTCACCACTTTCCAAGAGCTCAACAATTCTAAACATTTGCTCTATTCGAAGTGCATCTCGATGTTTGCACGATGCTCAAACAATATTGAAAACACTAGAAACCATATTGAAAAGTAAAACAATTTGGTTATGGTTTTTAGCAACATGAACAAGTGCTAACTGAAATTAGTGTGCAAAGCAATGAATATAGTATGCAGACTGATTCTCCTTCAAAAGGAGTGTCTTCATTCCATTAGATGCACCTTGCCTATTTCTTGCCTCATCTTATCCTTGCCCTCTCAACCTTATAATATTAAATCCCAACTTTGAGAATAATGCTTCAAGTGTCATCTTCAATGAAATTGATGTCGTTTCAAGAACATGTATTACCCTTACAAATCTCTCAAACACACATCCTCTCTTGTCCACATAACGCAAAACAACTGTCATTTGTTCTTTAATTGAGATATCACGAGTTTCCAATCAACACGGCAAATAATGCATCTCCAATATCTTCAAGAATTACATTTATGGTCTCAGCAGCAGCTGCTTCAGCTTTATCTTTTTGAATATCAGGTTAAGTCAACTTGAGGTTGTGTGGAGCATTGTGAAGAACAACACTTTTGATAGCCTCATTCTATCTGGCAGTGTGTTCCAAAAGTTCAAGAAAGTTTCCTTAATTGTGTGACCCTTGTGCTTCATAATGCCGGCGGAAAGCTAATCCCTGGCATAAAAGTAAACGTATACAATCAATATACGCGATTAAGCGAATCTTAAACTCTGTTTTCTCCTGCTCGATATGTCTGTCAAAAAATGATTGAATATGACCCTCTTTCTTCAACAAGGCTTCTCTCTTTCTATAAGCTTGATTGTGAGAACTATTAACCCCTCCAACATGTGCTTGCAAATTTTCAAGTTCCTTCCAATTTGTAAAACCTCCACTTGTAAAAGCATCGTCACCGCCTCGTACATGAGATTTAAATAAATAGCAATATAGGCAAAATGCAGCATCATGTGATATGCTATACTCCAACCAGCTTCCATACTTAGTATACCAATTCTCATTAAAACAACGCAACGTTTTCCCGAACTCTCGTTGTGGAAATTTGAAATTCCTTGGTTGAAAAGGACCCTTTTGTAGATATGTCATGCGATCTATATCTTGATCATTCGGATGGTAATCAGATATTTGAGCTTTGAATTCAGGATCTGATTCAAGATTAGCTGCGACATCTATACGGCTTATCTTTGGTCGGGGTTATACTTTGTCATCATTGTTTAATTCTAAGATTGGCAGCTTTTGTCTGGTGACAAATTTATCCATTACTGGAAGACATTAGACAATTCGGCTGATAATTAGTTTTTACTAAAAATAAACAACAGTTTTAATATAAAATGTCCTGGGCTCCTAGCATATAAATATAACATGCCCAACAAATAAAACAATAAAAGAATCAAATAATAGATGCTATTAAATTGTAATGAAATCAAACAATCAAACAATAAAACAATTGGGTATATTAAAGTTAGAAAAAAGGCCTACAAAATTGTCTCGATTTTGGACTTCAAATCACTGATTCGAGAGTGTGTGAGTGAGAGATTCGATCAATTCGAGAGACCTACAAGACGCCGAGATTGATCAACGATCAAAAATTTCGGAATAACACATATGATCAAGATATGCCATATTTCATTTGCTAAAGATTTCAAATGAAAATAACATATTAATTTGCACATTGTATTCAAAACAATTGATGGTTGCATATAGTATTTACATGCACAAAATTACATATATTTATATATTAATTAAAATGAGTCTCAAAGGACCAAAAATTAGCCTCATGGAAGAAAATGTAACAAACAATTATACATTTGAATCCTCTACTTTCAAAGAAAAGCTGCAGAAAGTAGAAGCAATCCAAAACCTTGGGGAACTTCTTATGCATCAGGAAGTATGATTATTAGCTTCTTTTTTATATTTTCCTTTCATCTTAATTAACAAGCATTTTTTGTTACAAATTTAATTTTATAATTAGTTTCTTTAACATTATTTAGTTTGCAAATCTCCCGGTTTGTAAATATGTACTATTATTTCTTTAGTAATTTTGAATTTTTTTGCAGGAATTAAGTATTGATTTTCAAAATATTTATGAAGGTATTCAATCTAGATGTCAATCTTTACCTAAAGGTATGATCATGTGAATCTTTCTTGAAACATGTATGTTTAAGTTAGTTCAAATCTTTAATTTAACATCAGTTCGTTTATGAATAACATATGAAATTAATCATGTAGAAATTAATAGCATAATGCAAGAGGTTGCATATAAATCAAATGGTATTACAATTTCAAACACCACACAAAATGTTGCAACTGGAGCTTGTTCGATTACTGAACGTAAACGCAAAGTAATGTCGACTATTGATGGTAAAAAACCTGCAAGAATGTAATTATATATTGCAATAAAGTACTTGAAATATTTTTTGAAAATTGAAATTGTTTGAAGATTCAAGACCTCAATGATACGCGGCACCAAGAACCGATCTCCTTGTGCTTCACTTCGAGCTCCAAAGATTCTCCAGCAAAATCGACGTGGTGTCAGGCGTGAAGAAACGAAGGCATGAAGAAACAAAGAAACAAAGGCGGCGTCAGGCATGAATCGTGGTAGGTTTATTTTTGCGGTTTTATTACTTTTTGTGGGGAATCATTGGGCTGGGCCTTGGACCTAGGTGGGCTGCATCTGTTTAATTCAAGGGGGCTGCATCGGTTTTATTAAGTTTTTTTTCGAAATTGAGGGGGGCAGCTGCCCCTTGACCCCAAGTAGCTTCGCCGATGCGCCTGATGCCACCTTCGTTTCTTCGTTTCTTCACGCCTTCGTTTCTTCACGCCTGACGCCGCGTCGATTGAGATGGAGAATCTTTGGAGCTCGAAGTGAAGCACAATGAGAACGATTCTTGGTGTCGCGTATCATTGAGGTCTTGAATCTTCAAACACTTTCAATTTTCAAAGAATATTTCAAGTACTTTATTGAAATATATAATTACCTTATTGCAGGTTTTTTACCATCAATAGTCGACATTACTTTTTGTTCACGTTCAGTGATCGAACAAGTTCCAGTTGCAACATTTTGTGTGGTGTTTGAAATTATAATAGAATTTGATTTATATGCAACCTCTTGCATCATGCTATCATTTTCTACATGATTAATTTCATATGTTATTCATAAATGAACTGATGTTAAATTAAACATTTGAACCAACTTAAACATACATATTTCAAGAAAGGTTCACATGATCATACCTTTAGGTAAAGATTGGCATCTAGTTTGAATATCTTCATAAATATTTTGAAAATCAATACTTAATTCATGCACAAAAAAGTTCAAAATTACTAAAGAAATCATGGTACATATTTACAAACCGGGAGATTTGCAAACTAAATAATGTTAAAGAAACTAATTATAAAATCAAATTTGGAACGAAAAATGCTTGTTAATTAAGATGAAGGGAAAAATAAGAAAGAAGTTAATAATCATACCTCATGATGGATAAGAAGTTCCCCAAGATTTTGGATTGCTTCGACTTTCTGCAACTTTTCTTTGAAAGAAGAAGATTCAAATGTATAATTGTTTGTTAAATTTTCTTCTTTGGGACTAATTTTTGGTCCATTGGGACTAATTGTTTTAATATATATAAAAATATATGTAATTTTGTGTCTGTAAATACTATATGCAACCATCAATTGTTTTGAATACTATGTGCAAATTAACGTTATTTTCATTTGAAATCTTTTGCAAATGAAATATGGCATATCTTAATCATATGTGATATTCCGAAATTTTTGATCGCTGATCAATCTCGGCGTCTTGCAGGTCTTTCGAATTGATTGAATCTCTCACTCACTCTCTCGAATCAATGATTTGAAGTCTAGAATCGAGACAATTTTGCAGGCCTTTTTCTAACTTTAATATACACAGTTGTTTTATTTATTGATTGTTTGATTTCATTACAATTTAATAGCAACTATTATTTTATTATTTTATTGTTTTATCGTTGGGCATGTTATATTTATATGCTAGGAGCATATGACATGTTATATTAAAACTGTTACTTGTTTATTTTTAGTAAAAACTAATTATCCGCCAAATTGTCTAATGTCTTCCAATAATGGATAAATTTGTCACCAGACGAAAGCTGTCAATCTTAGAATTAAACAATGCCGACGAAGTACAACCCCGACCAAAGATAGTCGCATAGATGGCGTAGCTAATCTTGAATCAAATCCTGGACTCCGAGCTCAAATATCTGATTACCATCCAAACGATCAAGATATAGTTCGTAGGGCATATCTACAAAAGGGTCCCTTTTAACCAAGGAATTTCAAATTTCCACAACGGACGTTCGGAAAAACCTTGCATCGTTTTAATGAGAATTGGTTTACTAAGTATGGAAGCTGGTTGGAGGATAGCATAGCAAAAGATGCTGCATTTTGTTTTTATTGCTATCTAATTAAATCTCATGTAGGAGGCGGTGACGATGCTTTTACAGTTGAAGGTTTTACAAATTGGAAGAAACTTGAAAGTTTCCAAGCACATGTTGGAGGGGTTAATAGTTCTCACAATCAAGCTTATAGACAAAGTGAAGCATTGTTGAAGCAAGAGTGTCATATTCAATCATTTTTTGAAAGACATACCAAGCAAGAGAAAACGGAGTATAAGTTTCGCTTAATCGCATCTATTGATTGTATACATTACCTTTTACGCCAGAGATTAGCTTTTTAGGGTTATGATGAATCACAAGGGTCACAGAATCAAGGAAACTTTCTTGAACTTTTGGAACACACTGCCAGGCAGAATGAAGCTATTAAAAGTGTTGTTCTTCACAATGCTCCAAACAAACTCAAGTTGACTTCACCTGATATTCAAAAAGATATTGCTGAAGCAGCTGCTGCTGAGACCATAAACGTAATTCTTGAAGATATTGGAGATGCATTATTTGCCGTGTTGATTGATGAAACTTGTGATATCTCAATTAAAGAACAAATGACAGTTGTTTTGCGTTATGTAGACAAGAGAGGATGTGTGATTGAGAGATTTGTAAGGGTAATACATGTTCTTGAAACGACATCAATTTCATTGAAGATGGCACTTGAAGCATTATTCTCAAAGTTGGGATTGAATATTATGAGGTTGAGAGGGCAAGGATAAGATGAGGCAAGAAATAGGCAATGTGCATCTAATGGACTGAAGACACTCATTTTAAAGGAGAATCGGTCTGCCTACTATATTCATTGCTTTACACACCAACTTAAGTTAGCACGTGTTCATGTTGTTAAAAAACAATAACCAATTTGCTTTACTTTTCAATATAGTTTCTAGTGTTGTCAATACTGTTGGAGTATGCAAACATCGAGATGCACTTCGAATAAAGCAAATGTTTAGAATTGTTGAGCTCGTGAAAAGTGGTGAACTTTCAAGTAGTAAAGAATTAAATCACGAGACTAGCATGAAACGACCATGCGACACGCATTGGGATCACATTATGGGACAATTGTAAATTTGATTATTATATTCATATCGGTTATTGATGTGCTTGAACTTGTGGCAGCAGATGGTCAAAATCAAGAGACAGTGTGAAGCATTTGCCTTATTAGGCTCGTTGCAAGATTTTGATTTTGTCTTGGGTTTACATCTGAATAAGAATATATTGGAAAATACAAATGAATTGGCAAGAGCTTTACAGCGAAAAGATCAAGATATAGTGAATGCAATCAACCTAGTCAAAATATCCAAACAACGATTACAGACGATGAGAGATACTAGGTGGGAGCTACTTCCTCAAGAAGTTTCAATGTTTTGTCCACTAGCATTGTCCACGACGTGTTTTCCTGCCTTGAAATCGCTTGATAATCACGACATTGTATATGCTACCAAAAATGTCACTTTCAATATATGTAATCAAGCAATTATTCATCCATTTATCTTACAATCGGTTACGTAAGCGATTCTTCACTATATGCATAGCAGAAACTGCTCGCTCAACTGTAACTGTTGCACCTGGCAATATTAAGGATAATGTTATCAGTAAATAAACAAGCGGATATACTACATCTCTCTTTGTCTCAACCAATTTCTTTGCAAGATCGCCAACACTAGGAATGGAAATATTGCGGGACGGGGCGGGTATTTAACTACCCAAGCTTGCCCCGACCCATCTACAGGCCGGGACGGGGCGGGTCGCGGGCCGGGGCGGGTTCTTTCTTACCAAAACCGGGTCGGGCCGGGTCGGGCCGGTCGGGTCAAGTCATTAGTGCCATCCATATGAATCCCAAATAAAAAATTTTATGTGTGAATTGGGAGAATTTTGATTTATTTGGTAATTTGGAATTGGGAATTGACCCAATTAGGAGAACCGTGGAATAGAGTATGCGTTATGGGTTATTCGCTGACTGCATGGTCCGCATCAAAATAGTAAACATCTATAGTTTACCGGGGCGGGTCGGGTCGGACCGGGGCGCATACAAAGCCCAAGCTTGCCCCGACCCGGCTGCGGGCCGGGTCAGGCCGGGTCAAAACCGGGTCAGGCCAGGTCGGACCGGGCGGGTCAGGCCATTATTGCCATCCCTAGCCAACACCATTCATTTCCAAGAAGTTATCACTGCCACGCACACCAAGAATGTAAGTATCTAACTGATCGGATAGCATCATAAGATCAACTCTGAGAAATCAACTGGATAAAATTGAGCAAGACGAACTAAACTCTCTTTGTTAAAGGCTGTGAATGAGTTGCTCGGGTTTTAAAATGACATGCAAAGAAGCAACTCGCTGTTTACTTCATCAAATCAATTGTTAAGCACAGAAAGTTGTAGATCAATGACCGTGCAAAACAACTCATTCCGATAGTGATGAAGATTTGTCATTGCTCGTGCAACGAGCCTAATAAGACAAAAGCTTCACACTTTGACTATTGATTTTGACTGTCTGCTGCCACAAGTTCAAGCACATCAATAATATATGGAAACATGATAATCAAATTTACAATTGTCCCATAATGTGATCTCCAACGTGTCATATGGTCGTTTCATACTAGTCTCTTGATTTAATCCTTTACCATTTGAAAGTTCACCTCTTTCCAAGAGCTCAACAATTCTAGACAATTGCTTTATTCGAAGTGCATCTCGACGTTTGCACGATGCTCCAACAATATTGACAACACTAGAAACTATGTTGAAAAGTAAAGCAATTTGGTTATGGTTTTTAGCAACATGAACAAGTGCTAACTGAAATTGGTGTGCAAAGCAATGAATATAGTAGGCAGACTGATTCTCCTTCAAAATGAGTGTCTTCATTCCATTAAATGCACCTTGCATATTTCTTACCCCATCGTATCATTGCCCTCTCAACCTCATAATATTCAATCCCAGCTTTGAGAATAATGCTTCAAATGCCATCTTCAATGAAATTGATGTAGTTTTAAGAACATGTATTACCCTTACAAATCTCTCAATCACACATCCTCTCTTGTCCACCTAACGCAAAACAATTGTCATTTGTTCTTTAATTGAGTTATCACGAGTTTCATCAATCAACACGGCAAATAATGCATCTCCAATATCTTCAAGAATTACATTTATGGTCTCAGCAGCTGCTGCTTCAGCAATATCTTTTTGAATATCAGGTTAAGTCAACTTGAGGTTGTGTGGAGCATTGTGAAGAACAACACTTTTGATAGCTTCATTCTTCCTGGCAGTGTGTTCCAAAAGTTCAAGAAAGTTTCCTTGATTGTGTGACCCTTGTGATTCATCATGACTGCGAAAAGCTAATCCCTGGCGTAAAAATAAACGTATAAAATCAATAGATGCGATTAAGTGAATCTTATACTCTGTTTTCTCCTGCTCGGTATGTCTTTCAAAAAATGATTGAATATAACACTCTTTCTTCAACAAGGCTTCACTCTTTCTATAAACTTGATCATGAGAACTATTAACCCCTCCAACATGTGCTTGCAAATTTTCAAGTTTCTTCCAATTTGTAAAACCTCCACCTATAAAAGCGTCGTCATTGCCTCCTACATGAGATTTAAATAGATAGCAATATAGGCAAAATGCAGCATCCTTTGCTATGCTATACTCCAACCAGCTTCCATACTTAATATACCAATTCTCATTAAAACGACGCAACGTTTCCCGAACTCTCGTTGTGGAAATTTGAAATTCCTTGGTTGAAAAGGCCCCTTTTGTAGATATGTCCTACGAATTATATCTTGATCATTCGGATGGTAATCAGATATTTGAGCTCTAAATCCAGGATCTGATTCAAGATTAGCTACGACTTGGTCGGGGTTGTACTTTGTCAGCATTGTTTAATTCTAAGATTGACAGCTTTCGTCTGGTGACAAATTTATCCATTACTGGAAGACATTAGACAATTCGGCGGATAATTAGTTTTTACTAAAAAAATAAACAACAGTTTTAATATAATATGTCCTGGGCCCCTAGCATATAAATATAACATGCCCAACAAATAAAACGATAAAAGAATCAAATAATAGAGGCTATTAAATTGTAATGAAATCAAACAATCAAAAAATAAAACAATTGGGTATATTAAAGTTAGAAAAAAGGCCTGCAAGAATGGTCTCGATTCTGGACTTCAATGCGCTGATTCGAGAGTGAGTGAGTGATTCGATCAATTCAAGAGACCTGCAAGATGCCGAGATTGATCAGCGATCAAAAATTTCGGAATAGCACATATGATTAAGATATGCCATATTTCATTTGCAAAAGATTTCAAATGAAAATAGAATATTAATTTGCACATTGTATTCAAAACAATTGATGGTTGCATATAGTATTTAGAGGCACAAAAATACATATTATATATATATTATTTAAAAAAATGAGTCTCAAAGGACCAAAAATTGGTCCCAAAGAAGAAAATGTAACAAACAATTATACATTTGAATCTTCTACTTTCAAATAAAAGTTATAGGAAGTCGAAGCAATCCAAAACCTTGGGGAACTTCTTATTCATCAGGAGGTATGATTATTAGCTTCTTTCTTATTTTTCCCTTCATCATAATTAACAAGCATTTTTCGTTACAAATTTGATTTTATAATTAGTTTCTTTAACATTAGTTAATTTGCAAATCTCCCGGTTTGTGAATATGTACCATTATTTCTTTAGTAATTTTGAATTTTTTTGTGCAAGAATTAGTATTGATTTTCAAAATATTTTTGAAGGTATTCAATCCAGATGCAAATCTTTACCTAAAGGTATGATCATGTGAATCTTTCTTGAAATATGTATGTTTAAGTTGGTTCAAATGTTTTAACATCAGTTCATTTATGAATAACATATGAAATTAATCATGTAGAAAATGATAGCATGATGCAAAAGGTTGCATATAAATCAAATGTTATTCCAATTTCAAACACCACACAAAATGTTGCAACTGGAACTTGTTCGATTACTGAACGTGAACAAAAAGTAATGTCGACTATTGATGGTAAACAACCTGCAAGAATGTAATTACATATTTCAATAAAGTACTTGAAATATTCTTTTAAAATTGAAATTGTTTGAAGATTCAAGACCTCAATGATACGCTGCACCAAGAACCGTTCTCCTTGTGCTTCACTTTGAGCACAAAGATTCTCCATCACAATCGACGCGGCGTCAGGCGTGAAGAAACGTAGGCATGAAGAAACGAAGGCGGCGTCAGGCATGAATCATTGTAGGGTTTTTTTGCGGTTTTATTACATTTTTGTGGGGAATCATTGGGCTGGGCCTTGGACCTAGGTGGGCTGCATCTGTTTAATTCGAGGCGGGCTGCATCGGTTTTATCAAGTTTTTTTTTCGAATTTGGGGGGGGCAACTGCCACCTTGACCCTATATAGCTTCGCCCATGCGCCTAATGTCGCCTTCGTTTCTTCGTTTCTTCACGCCTTCGTTTCTTCGCGCCTGACGCCGCGTCGATTGAGATGGAGAATCTTTAGAGCTTGAAGTGAAGCACAAGGAGAACGGTTCTTGGTGCCGCGTATCATTGAGGTCTTGAATCTTCAAACACTTTCGATTTTCAAAGAATATTTCAAGTACTTTATTGAAATATGTAATTACCTTATTGCAGGTTTTTACCATCAATAGTCGACATTACTTTTTGTTCACGTTCAGTAATCGAACAAGTTCCAGTTGCAACATTTTGTGTGGTGTTTGAAATTGGAATAGAATTTGATTTATATGCAACCTCTTACATCATGCTATCATTTTCTACATGATTAATTTCATATGTTATTCATAAATGAACTGATGTTAAATTAAACATTTGAACCAACTTAAACATACATATTTCAAAAAAGGTTCACATGATCATACCTTTAGGTAAAGATTGGCATCTAGTTTGAATATCTTCATACATATTTTGAAAATCAATACTTAATTCATGCACAAAAAAGTTAAAAATTACTAAAGAAATCACGGTACATATTTACAAACCGGGAGGTTTGCAAACTAAATAATTTAAAAAACTAATTATAAAATCAAATTTGGAACGAAAAATGCTTGTTAATTAAGATGAAGGGAAAAATAAGAAAGTAGCTAATAATCATAACTCATGATGCATAAGAAGTTCCCCAAGATTTTGGATTGCTTCGACTTTCTGCAACTTTTCTTTGAAAGTAGGAGATTCAAATGTATAATTATTTGTTACATTTTCTTCTTTGGAACTAATTTTTGGTCCTTTGAGACTCATTTTTTTAAATAATGTATAAATATATGTAATTTTGTGCCTGTAAATAATATATGCAACCATCAAGTGTTTTGAATACAATGCGCAAATTAATGTTATTTTCATTTGAAATCTTTTGCAAATGAAATATGGCATATCTTAATCATATGTGCTATTCCGAAATTTTTGATCGCTGATCAATCTCAGCGTCTTACGGGTCTTCCGAATTGATCGAATCTCTCACTCTCTCTCGAATCAGTGATTTGAAGTCCAGAATCGAGAAAATTTTGCAGGCCTTTTTCTAACTTTAATATACCAAGTTGTTTTATTTTTTGATTGTTTGATTTCATTACAATTTAATAGCAGCTGTTTTTGATTCTTTTATTGTTTTATCGTTGGGCACGTTATATTTATATGATAGGAGCCTAGGACATGTTATATTAAAACCGTTACTTGTTTATTTTTAGTAAAAACTAATTATCCGCCAAATTATCTGTCTTCCACTAATGGAAAAATTTGTCACCAGACGAAAGCTGCCAATCTTAGAATTAAACAATGCCGACGAAGTACAACCCCGACCAAAGATAAGTCGCATAGATGGCGTAGCTAATCTTGAATCAGATCCTGGACTTCGAGCTAAAATATCTGATTACACCATCAAAACGATCAAGATATAATTCGTATGGCATATCTACAAAAGGGTCCCCTTTTCAACCAAGGAATTTCAAATTTCCACAACGAACGTTCGGGAAAACGTTGTGTCGTTTTAACGAGAATTGGTTTACTAAGTATGGAAGCTGGTTGGAGTATAACATAGCAAAGGAAGCCGCATTTTGTCTATATTGCTATCTATTTAAATCTCATGTAGCAGGCGGTGACGATGCTTTTACAGTTGGAGGTTTTACAAATTGAAAGAAACTTGAAAATTTGCAAGCGCGTGTTGGAGAGGTTAATAGTTCTCACAATCAAGATTATAGAAGAGTGAAGCCTTGTTGAAGCAAGAGTGTCATATTCAATCATTTTTTGAAAGACATATCGAGCAGGAGAAAACGGAGTATAAAATTCGCTTAATCGTATCTATTGATTGTATACGATTCCTTTTACGGCAGGGATTAGCTTTCCGCGGTCATGATGAATCATAAGGGTCACACAATCAAGTAAACTTTCTTGAACTTTTGGAACACACTGCCAGGCACAATGAGGCAAGCAATATGCAAGGCGCATCTAATGGACCAAAGACACTCATTTTGAAGGAGAATCAGTCTGCCTACTATATTCATTGTTTTGCACACCAACTTCAGTTAGCACTTGCTCATGTTGCTAAAAACCATAACCAAATTTACTTTTCAATATGGTTTCTAGTGTTGTCAATACTGTTGGAGCATCGTGCAAACGTCGAGATGCACTTCGAATAAAGCAATTGTCAAGAATTGTTGAGCTCGTGAAAAGTGGTGAACTTTTAAGTGATAAAGTATTAAATCAAGAGACTAGCATGAAACGACCATGTGACACACGTTGGGGACCACATTATGGGGACAATTGTAAATTTGATTATCATGTTCTCATATGTTATTGATGTGCTTGAACTTGTGGCAGCAGATGGTCAAAATCAAGAGGCAAAGTGTGAAGCATTTGACTTATTAGACTTGTTGCAAGATTTTGATTTTGTCTTGGGTTTACATCTGATGAAAAATATATTGGGAAATACAAATGAATTGGCAAAAGCTTTGCAGCGAAAAGATCATTTGCTTAGATATTTTTTTGTCTATTCTACATTCCAAATTTTCTACCATTTGTTTAGACCTCAGCATGTAGTTACGTAGTTTGTCTACAGCAATGAAGGACACAAAGATCTTGTACAATTTTTCCCGATACAAGATTGAATTAGCCGTTAAAGTAAACAATGCATAATCTCTAATGACCAAACAATACAGTGTGGATAAATGTATCATAAGATTGATTGGAAAGCCTTGAAACCCTAAAACCCAAGTACAGAATTAAAAAGCTAAAATTTTTCTAATAAGAAAACAGAAATCCAATCGTAATTTGAAAAACAAAAAACATACAAAAGGATATGTGTACCTCTTTTGGCGCCGGTGAGACGACCGCAACGGACTCGCAAGAGAACGAGTAAGACTTTGATTGAATTAGTCGTTAAAGTAAACAATGCATAATCTCTAGTGACCAAACAATACAGTGTGGATAAATGCAACATAAGATTGATTGGAAAGCCTTGAAACCCTAAAACTCAAGTACATAATTAAAAAGTACAGAATTAAAAAGCTAAAAAAATTCTAATAAGAAAATAGAAATCCAATCGTAATTTGAAAAACAAAAAACATACAAAAGGAGATGCTTACCTCTTTTGGCGCCGGTGAGAGGACCGCAACGGACTCGCAAGAGAACGAGTAAGACTTTGATTGAATTAGTCGTTAAAGTAAACAATGCATAATCTCTAGTGACCAAACAATACAGTGTGGATAAATGCAACATAAGATTGATTGGAAAGCCTTGAAACCCTAAAAACCCAAGTACAGAATTAGAAAGCTAAAATTTTAAGAAGACAAAAATCCAACCGTAATTTGAAAAACAAAAAACCTTATAAAAGGACTGGCTTGCCTCTTTTGGCGCCGGTGAGATGACCGCAATGGACTCGCAAGAGAAACGAGGAAGACTTTGATTTCTTGTTTCTTGATCTTGTTCTTTTTCCTATGGTTTTATTCATAGCAGAAAGGGGTCGGTGGGGTGCAGTTGTCCCCAGAGCAGTGTAAACAAAGTTGTGCCAGCAACATGCCAACCCAATAACTAACTTGACCCGACCCGCTTGTGTTGCCCATTTGCATATGTATAGGTGCGAATCAAATGGGCGCTGTCCCACTTGCAATTAATGCTTCTATTTACACCATAATAAGCTTCCCCTGTCACGATGACACATTTTCCTTTGTTACCATTTCATGACGTCTTTTCATCTTCTCGTGGTAAGTAATACTAGAAATAACCCGTGCAAACATTGCACAGAGCCAAAGAAACCTACAAATAGGATGTGGTACACACACACAAACGATAAGGAGTAATAACTGTGGGTGTATGTGTCGGTCTCGTCGGAGGTAAAAGGATAAATGCAAAAACCTTAGGGGTTACAAGAGAAAAATCACAAATGGTAAACAAGTACTTAAGGTAGTTTCAATGTGATTTTTTGGGATGATGATGGAATGTCAACCATGTAAATAAGAGAGCTTGTGGGTGATTTTTTGGGTTGTGGATGGTGTGGATGTCCCATGTTGCGCACATGTAGCGATGTGACATTGCCACATGAGACAAACCTCCTCTATTATATAATAGTTAATTTACTGCCAAATCCTTGTGAAGCCCTTACTATTGATGTTATGTTACCAAAAGAACATCTCTACCATTGCTCCAGTCTGATAGTGTTTTATTATTGTTGTTGTTGCCGTCGCTATTACTTGCATTCAGCAACCAAATCAGCAAAATGAATCTAAGGTGAGATATATCGATATAAAGCGCATTAGTTTTGTTTTTATATTGTTAATGCCTAGAATCTCACAGAGCTCGGACGCGGCTGCTGAAACGAGTATTCGTGCAACAGAGAAAACATGTCGGTTTTGCCAGGCCTAGAGGGGCTCCTTCACTGCCGCCTGGAACATAGAGAAAACAAGTGAGAGAAAACGGAGGGGTTGGCTCTCTGATTCGACTCTGATGCTTAAATCATTATTAAACGGAGAAAGGAGGGAGTGTGGCAGTGTGTAGCCGCCACTATGGTTTGAGAGCTTGTGAGTTAGAGATTTGAGCTAGGTTTTTTGAGATATTCCCACATACCTAATGAAGGGGATGTTGGTTGAGCTTTAGAGGATTTGGGGGTTGTCATGCCACGTCGGATGGCCCCCAGCTCTCCTCAACTTGTCAACTGTCGACGGGATCATAGGGATTTCAGCTGCTTGCAATAAATGCGTCGCTCTGACGAGACATTTACTCGGCGTGCCTACCGTCAACGCGCATCCCGATATGACTATTTATCTGGTGTGCGCTGGGTGGGCATTGAATGATGGCATTAAATGCTGACGAAGGCCTGGAGAGAACGTGGCCCATCTGTTTGAGATCACACCTCTGCTGACAGGCGGGTTGTTCGTGCCATGTGTCTGTAATGGACCAGTGTCATACACGGTAGGATATAGATTTTTGTTTGATATGTAGTATGTGTCTATATACACACACACACACATGAGAAGGGATCAAATAACCCCAAAAATAACCCCCCAAAAACCCCTAGCAAAAAGTTTATGCCCCGTATTTTTTCGGAAGATCTGAACCGTTCATTGATCTCCACCCTCTAAAACTCTGACCCATCAATTTTCAGCCCGATTCCATGTGGTTTGCCCGTTCATACACCCGACCCAAATTTAACGGTTTCGCATAAACAGAACTTCTGTGAAGGGTGGATGAATGGGCAAAACACATGGGATCGGGCTGAAAATTGGTGGGTAAGTGGTTTAGAGGGTGGAGATCAAGATGAACGGTTCAGATCTTCGAAAAAAATAAGGGGGCATAGACTCTTTGCTAGGGGACTTTTGGGGGTTATGTTTGGGGGTTATTTGATCCCTCCTCTATAAATATATACTAGCGAATGCTCGTGCCCGGAGGACACGGCAAACGTCATCTCCCGGGTGCAAAACTAAGGGGACAGCCAGTTCACGGGTGAAATGGCGACGGCGACGGTCGTCTCCCAACCGCAAGAACGACAACCCTGAGTCAGTCGTCGCAGGAGCACAAAAGTAGTGAATAAAGCGCAAAAAACACTGGTGCAAAATGACAAAAGAGCGATAACAAATCTGTAATAGTGGAAAGATGAGGGGTCTTTGGGTTTTATGAAAAACAATGTCAAACTTGCAAATAAGGGGAATGTGGTGGACTTTTGTTTGGGGTTCCACCAAAACACCCAACTTCACACCCAACTACTCACCCACACTCTATTGGGCCCACCACTCTCCCAAATATTTTGTCCTAGTCATATTTTGGATGCCACGTAGGACAAAATTCAAAAAAGGTCATCAATTGTATAATAGACTAGTCATAACACGTGCATATGGGCACGGTTCACTTAAGATATTCCCCAACAAAATCTTTGTTCCCAAAAAATTTATTTTCACTAACAAAATTTAAAAGAACAAATTAGCATAAAAATATTTAGCAGCACGGGCGCTTTCGACGTGGAGCAACAAATTTAGTGCATGCGCCTTCGACACGGAACAACAAATTCGGCGCGAGCGCCTTCAGCACGGAAAAACAAAGTAGCGTAAAAAAATTTAGCGGGCACCCTCGACGCGTGCGCCCGAGTGTATTAATTACGACGTTCTGTTATCCCATTTGTAAGTGTAGTATTTTCTTCTCGATAAAGTCAAATGCCCGGATAGATCAGGATGATTTGAATAGGCAACATATAATTCATTGATAATATAACTTTCCTTATTTTTGTTATAAATATTGTAAATTAAATCACATAAATGGATGGCTGTTCAACTTCTAATACCTCTTAAATTCAACGATCTCAAATTTCACAAAATTAAACGAAAATTTATTTCTCCAAAAAGTTTCCACCAAAATACAAAAGTTTCCTTTTCAAAATTTTCACAAACTCCCATTTCAACCGTTGCTTTCCCAAGATTAAATCTTAACCATCCTTCTATCAACATGTTTGTCCTAGTCAGCCCTAGGATTCAAAAACCGTTGTCAAATGTTATATATAGATATATAGATATATATGTGTGTGTATATATATAAACGGGAAATATGGTGGCATAGGAGAAAACCTCTCATATGTCAGTTAGAAATTCCACCCTTCGCATATTTTTTGGTTGATCAGCACCGTTAAAGTTGGTCTACATATCCTTAAATGTAAATAGGTCAAAAATCTTGTTATTTTCATATTGTTTGCACATACATCAGATCGTTAAAATTTCACCGGTTTTATGATAATAGAACATTTTTGAACTTCTAAATTAAGTACCAAAAGCCTAGTGCTTACTAGATCTTTGGTATTTTAGGGTTTTAGAATATGTAGATCAACTTCAACAGTGTCGATCAACCAAAGAATATGCAGAGAGTGAAATTTCTAACCGACATATGGGACGTTTTTCTCCTAGGAGACCCTATTTCCGGTTTCCTCATATATGTGTGTGTATGTATATGCATGTGTACTTGTGTGTAGTGTGCATGGTGTGTTTGTAGTGTATATATTAAATGCCCTATATGGTTGACTATGTTGATCCTTATAGGGATGAATATAATATGGTATGGGTGCTTACTTAGGTCCATAGGTACATACATACATACCACTGACCAGAACAATCCTAGAAATCACATAAAACTCAACATCCGGTTCTTCCAAATACTCGCAGCTGAATTAATGATGGTAGATCATATGGATGATGACAGGCCACGACCACAACCCGATTGAGACCAATTCACACAGATCAACTTGCACCTCCAAAATCAGTTACCCACATATAAATTATGTATATTAATCAACTTAAGAATTTCAAAACATAAGTGTGCTCGGCAGAACAACCTTGGGAAGTTCCCTGCCAGCTAGCATGAAAAAAGAAATGATGAATCTCTCAAGTCAAGAAAAAAAGTCATATAGATAAACCAATAAAGAGCCAGAAATGGTAAGTAGCATTAAAGAGCTTGACAATTGGCAATACAGATTGCCAGTAAACATCTGGAAACAAGATAAGGAAAGCATCATGTTTAAGTCATAACAATATTAAACAGAAGACATTTCTGCTGGTTGTATCAACCACCCAAATTGCATATTGCGTGAAAACCCTAAATACAACATAGATAATGATTCAGAGGATCAAATAAGGCCGACCAGAACGACAGCCCAAATAGACTTTACTCTTGTATATGATGTGGCAGGCCGTTAGGCAAAAAATAACAAGTATTCACGCATTTTTACAGACTAAGAAAAATAATTAAGAGAAATAAAGTTGGACAGGTTGAGACAAAAAATTTCCTACGGATTATCGAAGTTAACGTTAGATGACTAATGAATAACATGATGCACATCACACTTTTAACAAAACCAAGGTCTAAAAAGTTTCCAGAATGGAGTAACAAGCCTACTACACCTCTCAAAAAATGTTTTCCCAGGTCAATAAACAGATGGCATGGTGTATCAATGTGACTATTGATGCCAATCAATGCATAGAAGATATGAGTTAACTTTCATAGAATCAAGAGAGTATGAAATTTACAAGGGAAAATTGACTCTGTGCAGTAAATGGTAAAACAGCAGATTCAAGGTGAGTACGCAAAATTTTCTGAGCCATATTCAAACGGAACTACTTTGACATAAAGGTTGTATTGGCAAATGGTACTATACCAAGGAATTAGCCGTTTAAAATATTATTTGAGTCACTCAACCCTGACCATTTAATGAACTTAAAGTTACTAGGATTTCAGAACCTGATAAATATTTGTTAAACTACCCACCCACTCTTCTCTAATTGCCACATGAAGTGCTAAATGCCCAAGGCAGAGGTTGGCCCTCAAGAAACGGCAATCAGTAACTGGGCCTCGAGAGATAATAGGATGCAAGTTAATCCCATCTCTGATTTTGATATTTTGGTTCAGCTTTGTAATCGTATTTAAGTACACAATGATCCATTAGATTGGCAAAAAAGCTACTCTGTTTATGATTTTTGTTTATTTCAGCAGCGTATTACCAAAACAGCCAATAAATGACATTTTTTGAAATCCAACAAGTTAAAACCCAAGCCAAAACTTTCATAAGTACCGATTTCAACAAGAAGATTGTTGCTTAGAAGCAGGAAAGTGCCTTCATTGCAAAACACACAATTGTTTTTGGGCAAGTTAATGCACAATTTTCAAGGAAACGGTCTAAAATGACTTTTGACATTTTTCCCCTTTTCAATTGGGTGTGCGGAAAATAGACACAGAGCTGCAGTTTCAGCATCATTAAAAAACTGATTTCAAGCCAGTTTCGCAACTGAAATTGGTAGATAAGGTAGAAAATCTCATTCACTTTCTGTGTTTTGCAACCGGGCAGAAAGTGGTGGTGGTGGTTTTTAACTTGTCAGAAATCGGTGGTGGTTTTTAACTTGTCGGAAATCAATACTTTCCTTCTTTCTATCCAGTTGCAAAACAAAATTGTGTGAGCCCAAGTGTCTTACTTTCTGTCTAGTTGCAAAACACAAAAGGTGACTGTGCTTTTTCTACCTTCTCATCCCATATTAGTTGCGAAATATGCTCAAAATTATTGTAATCCATGATGCAGAAATTGCATCTTTATGTCTATTTTCCGGTTGGTACTAAGCTAATACAATGTATAGAAAGAAACAGCTTGACCCATTTAATTGATTTATCTAATTAAACCAGTCAATCCACGATGAGAAATTTACAGTTTAATAAAATAACCAGCTAAGTTGGAGGGCAAACCAACTTTATTCCATAATAATTTAAGCATATCAGACCAAAAATAATAATAAATAATAAAAACTTTCCCAAATTTTACAGAGGTAGCAAAAACATCGACATAACATTACATCTTCAAGTTAAAAAACATGAGAATAACTTTCATAATCAAAATGATCAAAATATTCATGTTCAATGTTTCAGGTTATCAAGAAAAATTGCACAATCCCTGAACTCTAGAACAAATTAGCATTTCCTAAACCTTCAATCGATATTGTAAAGGATCAGCCTGATGACCACAAAATTTCCCATTGATCTCAACCAACAACCGTCAATCTTACGAAAAATCAAGAAATTGTCTAATATTCCAAAATTATAATAAGAGAGCTGCGAGAAATTTCGATATACCTGAGCTACAACAACCTTGCCGAATCGACTGAAAGCATCTTCAAGTTGACGATCTGAAGTATCCCACGATAATCCACCAACAAAAATCCGAGCATCGTCTCCTCAGCCCGACATCGTAAAAGATCTAGAAATTTAGAGCCTTCCCTTGTTCGATTATCTGAAGATCAAACAGAATAAACGGACGGAATAAAAAAAGGAAAATAGAGCTTTTGTTAGATATGGATCAAATCCTACAATTTAGAGAGAAATGGAAAAAAACGAAGAAATAAATAAATAACTCGTCTGCGCTATCACTTACCCGCCGGGAAGATTGAGGAAGCGGCGAGAGATGAAAGGCGGTTTGAAACCCTAGTTTTCAAGCATATGGCGCTGTTAACGGGTCAAGGCCGATCCGGGGATGAAGTTCGAATATAATTAGATCCGACTCGGGTCGGGTTCAGAAAGCATTCAGTCGGGTCAGATTGTATTGTCTTTGGGATTAACATATCCCCTATCCACGGGATCTTTACCGCGTTTTCTTTACTCGTCAGAACATTTACCAAAATTTAAAGGGAATTGCTATGTGCAGCAGCCGTTTTACTCTCGCGCACAACGTCTATTCAGAAGTTTGTTGTTTAAATTTTACCATCGTTTACCCTCATATTGTGACACCTTATGTGTGATATACTTTCATAAGTGTACTAGTCATTACCCGTGCCCATAGGGCACGGTTTATTTAATGGCTGAGTTTTTTCTCCCCACAAATTCCAACTTCCCCCAAATTTCAAGTTTTCCCACAAAATTTCAAGTCCCCCCACATTTAAGTTTTCCCCCAAAATTTAAGCCGCCCGCTCCCCAAAATTGTCATTGCCACCTAGGACAAACTTGTCACGTAGGACAAAGCTTTGTCCTAGTAGGATAAGATTCAAAATCTTCAAAGGACTGGAAAAAATGGTCGGAATGGGGGAGAATAAAAAGTGTGGGTGTGTGTGTGTGGAGGGTCCAGGGGCAAAAATGCAAAAACTGAGGATGTATGTTCAAAATTCCTCACCTCCTCTCTTATCCCTCAAAATCTCATCTATTATCTAATTTCTCTTGTCCAATTTCTCTTATCCAATTTCTCTTGATGACATCCCTATTTTATAGAATAGATGTATGTATATGTATGTATGTATATGTATATATGTATGTATATACTCTTGTCCAAATTCTCTTATCTAATTTCTCTTGTCCAATTTCTCTTATCCAATTTCTCTTGATAACATCCCTATTTTATAGAATAGATATTTGTATATGTACGTATACTTGTATGTATTGATACTAATCATAACCCGTGCCTGGGGGTACGGTTCATTTAAGATTTTCTCCCGCGAAATTTATGTTCCGTAAAAAATTATTTACACAGCCAAAATTGCGTGAAACAACAAATTTGTGTAAAAATATTTGGCGGCACTGGCACCTTTGGTGCGGAACAAAAAAAAATGTAACGCCCCGTTCTCCAGGATACCGGGGAAGTACGAATTTCTCACAGGTGATCCCAGAGCAGCGAGTGTTACGAAGGGAGAAAATAAAAACTGCAAAGAAAACGGCAGGTCACTGCGCACTGCTGGGATAGTACCTGTAATGTTCCCTAGAACAACTCAACAAATACAGCACAAAACCACTTAGAGAACCAGAGAAACACTAAACAAACTCAGAGACAACAACTAAACCAAAAACAAGCTCAGATCTTTACAACATCACCAATGCTCATTATACACCCATATATATACAATATCTCACTCTACCCAAAGCAACACCCCAAAGGTACAAGTCACTCTCCTCACCCCTCACCACCCCATCCTACAACTCCACTAGCCCAGCTCTTCACCAACCCCATCTGCCTCTAACTCCAACATCTGATTGCCTGAAAAGTCAACGGTGGGGCACGTCAACGCGTGACCCAGTAGGATACGCCAACTCCCACTAGTATGCCATTATGAAAATGCAACTAATTTACATGCATCCATTATTCAACTATGGTATGTATGCCATAAGTCATGATATGATAAAATAACGGATTGAACATAAAAGTATACATGAAAGCTACAATGAGTGACTTGATATAGCATAATGTGAATGTAACATAACTTAAACATAAATGCAAGGAAATGAATTTATTTACACAATTTAACAATCTCATAAAAGAAAGGAACAACAGATACAACAGACAATGTGTATAAAGAAGGCATACGACATAAAAGAGCTACAAGTAAAGAACACACAAGTAGACAACATTTACCAATGCTACAGAAGTAATGAAGTTATCGAGTAGTGATTTGGACCCTAAGTAGTGGGTAGACCCTCTTGGGACTGGACCTCACCTCCAGTTGGGGTGACACAGGCAAACTCCCCCAGCTAGCTGGGCACTCGGCCAAGTGTGCAATGCTGTTAACAAAGGAGCCATGTTTTCTCCTTATGTCCCCTTCACATTTTCTCCAATTCTCCACATTTCCGCCACTTCTCGCCACTCGGGCAGGACAGGAGGGCCACCAACCATCATAACTGTCCAGCCCCTCATGTTTTTCCCACTAAATAGTGTCCCCCAATCCCCGTGTCACCCTCATTTAAGAGGACTTATTCATCCCTATAATTTGTTAGCATTAAGTTACTTAAGAGAGCGTACAATGAGACAAGGATTGTATTAAAATTACATTACGGTGTCATAAGGAAAGGATTACAAAAGGTGACATAAAAGAACTACAAAGCTAACATGCATTGAAATTAAGGAATGAGCAAACAACATTAGGATTCCCTGAATGATAAAACAACCACAACCATATCTCCTTTCTTTATTCCAACCGGCCATTGGCCTTATTGAAACATACCACATTTCAAAATCATTTAGCCATTTCATGAAGGACAACTTGCTTTAGCAACCCACTTCCAACAAATGCAATCTTTAAACAAAAGGAATATACTGAAGATTTCCTTGCAACTTTTCACAACACCATCCTCCATTAACATAAACCATTCTCATAAACATAAACACATCTTCATTTGGGTTCACTTGCACCATGAAACATTTTCCATGAAACAACATTAACCATTTTCCATGAAACATCATTAGCAATTAAAAATGCAATCTTGCAAATGCAATCAATAAAACGCAAGCTTAAGTAATACCCACTTTGCAAACTACTTAGCTATACCCACATTTAGTTGCAAGATTAAGCAATTATACCATTAAGATGTAACATTTATAAACTAATGGGAATGGCATGAAAACCAATTCTACACAAATATGGAAGCTTAAGCAATGCTATACAAATATGCAATCTTTATGAAGGCTTATGAGAATTGTATGAAGGTAATACCATTCTAATTAACAAGCTAATTCGATCCAAGGCATTAGTGCTAATTAAATCTTAATTAGCGAGAAACTCATTGCCATAAACATATTTTAATAAGGGGAATGCTAGCTTAAATGAAGGAACCCATGAAAGCTCCCACCTTTGGCACAAATTTGGCATGTTACTTAAGAGAAGTGCTAGCTTTAAGTGGGCTCTTAGTTAAAATTACAAAGTTATCATGCTACCATTAACTAATTGGTATTACAAACATTTCAACAATTAACCTCAACTAAGATACATGGAGGGATATCAAGATAATTTCAAAGATACTAACTTTAGTTAGCAAAGCTATGAAAAACATCACCTTTAGCACAATTATGACATAAAGATTAAGAAAGATGTTAACTTTACCTATTTACAAGAAATAAAAATACCATATTGTTCATGTTACCCTAAGAAATATATGAACTTGCATGTAAATTAACAAAGGGAAAAGCTTTTTCTTAAAGCATGCATCAAAGTATGGAAAGATGCAAACTTTGCTTACAAACTACCATGCAAATGACACAATAATGGGAGTTGGGTTCCTACCAAATAAGGATGACATCTTCATGCCTTTAAATCCTCCCATTAAAACATTTGAATCCTTCTTTTAAAAACCTTCTTTCCTTTTTCTTCATCCTTCATCTTAATTACCATAATTAGCATGCAAATTTGGAAAGAACAAAAGAGAAAATGGGATGGGGAGAATTCGGCAATAGAGAGAGAATGAGATGAGAGAAAAAAATAAAGAGAGAGAGAGAGAGAGAGAGTTAATGGCAATTAAAGAGAACTAAAAAAATCTACTCATCTCCTCTCTTCTACACACATCTTTCCCTTATGCACACACCTTAACTAAATTAATATTGAACCAATTACTATACACACACACTCACAAATTATTACTTAACTCTTAAGGGTCAAAGGTCAAAAGGGCTAGAAGATGTCATGCAAGCTAAAAAGACCCAAATACCCTTACTCGTCTACCCTTCAACTTATGAATAATTACAAGTATGCCATCCTCATACTCCTTCTCTCTTTCTAATAACTCAAGCCCAATAACAAAGCCCAACCAACCAACTCTAGCTACTAAAATTAACTAAGACCCCAATCAATATTAATAAGAAAAACAATCAACATTAACACCAACAATAATAAAAATGCTAAAACTAATAACAATAACAACATCAACCACAATGCTTAGGGCCGACCGATAATCCAACATGCTGGGGGAGTTGCCCCCAGCCTTACAGCCGGTTATGTCGGTCAGTCTGCTAGGGGTGAGACCCCGAGCCTTACAACTGACCGTTAGGGACCACCCGCTGGGGGAGTTGCCACCAGCCTCACGGTCGTCCCCTTGGCCGACCTGCTGGGGGAGTTGCCCCCAGCCTTATGGCCGGCCCTATGACCTACCCGCTGTGGGAGTTGCCCCCAGTCTTACGGTTGATCAGCCGACCGACCTGCTGGGGGAGTTGCCCCCAGCCTTATGGTCGGGCGGTGTCGTCCTGCCTGCCAGGAGAGTTACTCTCCGTCTGACGGCTGGATGACGGATCGACCCGCTGGGGAAGTTGCCCCCAGCCTTACAATCGATCCCCCTGGTTGGCTGATCGAGGGGTACCCACGTCAAGCCAGCAGGTTGTGCGTTGAGCCCCCTTGGGGTTGGTTCCCTAGACTTGCGGTCGATTTGTCGAGATGCTCTTCCAGTGAGGATTTCCTCATCCCGGATGAGTCTCTCGAGGGAGTACAGATGGAAGCAGGTGGTTCCTGTTTCTACGTACTTTTATTCGGATAGCGGGAAGGTGGAGGTACATTCGTGACCGATCTCACTGATAATACTTGCGAAGGTGTTCGGTGTTCCAGGTGTGGGTGAGAACCTTCCCTTCCGAATTAGCTAGCCGATAGGTTGCGGGTCCGAGGACTTCGATGACCTTGTAGGGGCCTTCCCACTACGCTGCCAGCTTCCCTTTGCGGGTGATCTCGGGACTGAAGGCTGCCTTCCTGAGGACCAGATCCCCTTGGCGGAAGCTCTTCCCACTAACCCAAGAATTGTAGTAACGTGCCACCTTCTCCTTCTGTCGGATGATGGTTGCCAAATCCTGCTCCCTCCGCTCACCCAGGAGCTCCAGGCCGAGTTCCAAGCCTTCCGTGTTCCTCTCCTCATCGAAGTGCTTTATGCGGAGCGACTCTTCGCCCACCTCAACTGGGACCACCGCTTCGGCGCCGTACACGAGCATAAAGGGGGTTTCACCCGTGGCCTACTTGTGGGTCGTCCTGTATGACCAAAGTATTCCCGGGAGCTCCTCTGACCATTTCCCTTCAGTGTCTTCCACCTTCTTACGGAGGGGCTCTATGATGCACTTGTTGGTGGCCTCTGCCATCCAATTGGTCTGAGGATGTGCCACTGAGGCGAAAAGGAGTTTGATCTTCCACTCCGTGCAGAAGTCCTTGAACCCAAAGGAGTCACATTGCTTCCCATTGTCTGTGATGATGGTTCGGGGGATTCCAAACCTTGAGATGACGAAGTTCCATACGAAGCTCTTTGCCTTCTTCCAGGTGATGGAGGCAAGGGGTTCTGCCTCAATCCACTTGGTGAAGTAGTCCACCGCTATGATCAAGTATTTCCTCTGCCCTCGGCCAAAAGTGAAAGGTCCGAGGATGTCGAGCCCCCACTTTGCGAAAGGAATAGGACTAATTATTGGGACGAGTTCCGACGGGGGGACGAACCAAGTTTTGCAAACCTCTGGCACTCCTGGCACCTTTGGACGTACACTGTAGCGTCGTTGACCATGGTTGGCCAGTAATACCCTTGCCTTAGGATTTTCTGGGCGATCGTCTTGCCTCCGTGGTGATTCCCGCAGATCCCTTCATGCACCCCCGGAGGACGTAGTTGGCCTCCCGAGGCCCGAGACATTTGAGGTAGGGGAGGAGGTTCGTCTTCGTCCAGCGCCTTCTATACATCGCCCCTTCATGGATCACGTATCGGAGTGCTTTTCGCTCCAAGGATACACGCTCGTCCTAGTCCGTTGGTACGTCTTCGCTGGAGAGGTATCAGATGATCGGGTCCATCCAAGTGGGGTCTTTGTCGATGACCATTACCTCTCTCTCCCCCTTGCTGGGGAACTGGAGATTCTCCACATAAATGGCTCGGCCCAATTCCATGGTCGAGGAGGAGGCCATCTTGGAGAGGGCGTCGGCGCGGGCGTTTTCCGACCATGGGAGGCGGAGGGTCTCAGCTTGCTTTAATTTGGACAGCTCAGTTTTTGCCGAGACAAGATAGTTCTGCATTGCCTTCTCGCATGCCTCGTAGCTCCCCTGCAATTGGTTGATGACAAGCTTTGAGTCGCTGAGGAGGCGTACGGCCTCGGCACCGAGTCCTCTGGTCAGCCTCAAACCATTTATTGCGGCTTCGTATTCGGCCACGTTGTTGGTGGACAGAAACTCGAACCGGAGCGCGTACTCGATGATACCTCCCTCCGGAGATCGAATCACGATTCCGGCTCTGCTCCCCGCCCGGGTTGTCGATCCATCTACATGGACGACCCATGTGTCCTCGTCCCCTGAGTGGTTGGCAAGGGAGAGGTCAGTCGAAAGGAAAGACAAAGGTTGGGGGTTTACCGTAGCCGGGCCTTCGTCCTCGGGGGGTATCCTCCTTCAATGGTGCACTCGAAGATGAAGTCGGCCAGGGCCTGCCCCTTTATGTCCATGCACGGCTTAAATCGGAGGTCGAACTCGCTCAGTTCCACCCTCAATTCAACTTCCTTCCCATCCGGTCGAATCGCTTGAGGTTCCGTTCGAGTTGAGAATCAGTAAGGACTAATATCGTGTGGGCTTGGAAGTAGAGTCGGAGTCTTCGGGTCGAGAGCACGAGGGCGTATGTGAGCTTCTCCATAGGTGTGTACCGTCCTTCTGTATCTTTCAAGAATCGTCTGGTATAATCCACCGGCCTCTGTACCCCGTTATCCTACCTAATTAGCATCGAACTACCGCCTCACCTGTACAGGTCAGGTAGAGGCTCAGCGACTCTCCCTCTCGCGGCTTGGAGAGGAGTGGTGGACTGCGAAGGTACTCCTTGAGGTCAGCAAATGCTCGGGTGCAGTCCTCATCCCAGGGTATCGTCTTCCTTTTGTCGACAGGCTCGACGATTGCTCTCCTCAGGGTCTTAAAGAATGGGAGGGACCTCTCCGTTGACTTGGACAGGAAACACCCCATAGCGTCGATGCACCCATTCAGCCTCTGTAGGTCCTTGATTGTCTTTGGCTCCCGCATATTGATCAATGCCTCGATCTTGTCGGGGTTGCCCTCAATGCCATGATTAGTGATCATGAACCCCAGGAACTTGCCGGATCTAACCCCGAATGTGCACTTCATGGGATTGAGCCGGATGTTGTGCCTCCGCAGCCGTTCAAAGGTCTCCCTGAGGTCGGCGATGTGATCTTCTGGCTCTTTCGATTTGACGAGCATGTCGTCGACGTAGACCTCCAGGTTCCTCCCTATCTGGGAGTCGAATACCTTGTTGACCATTCTCTGGTAGGTTGCTCCCACGTTCTTCAAACAGACAGGCTCTTCTTGTAGAAAAAGGTCCCCCGGTCCGTTGTGAAGGAGGTCTTTTCGTCATCCCGAGGGTCCATCTGGACTTGATTGTACCTAGAGTAGGCATCCATGAAGCTGAGCATCTCGTACCTGGAAGCGCTATCCACGAGATGATCGATGCGGGGAAGTGGGTAGCTGTCCTTGGGGCAGGCCTTGTTGAGATCGCTGAAATCCACACACATTCGCCACTTCCCTTTTCTCGCCACCCAAGTTTCGCTTTTTCTGTCTGACCGGCTTGAAGTTGGGGTTGGCGTTCAGCTGGTGCATGATCACCCGGGGGTCTACACCCGGCATGTCGTCGGGTGACCAAGCGAAGACATCGAGATTGGCCTCCAAGCACTCGATCAGCTCGTCTCTCAAACTGGGGCTCAGTCCGGACCCAATGGAGACGAACCTCCCTTCGACATTGGTGACAGGGATCAGTTCCGGCTCTTCCCCGGGAGTGGGTCTCGATCCGTACCTCAAGTCAAGGGAGGCCATTGGATCATCAGGCTGCTCGACGGGTTCCTCGTCGGTCAGCTGGTAGCAAATCTTCTGCCTCCTTGTGTCGCCCTCGACTTGGCCAATCCCCCTCGGAGTCTGAAACCTGATTGTCTGATGGAGGGTCGAGATCACTGCACCGATCGTGTTGAGGAGTGGACGATCGATGATGCCGTTATACACTGATCTGATCCTCAGTGCCACGAACTCCATCGTCAGAGTCACCGAATCAGGAGGATTCCCGAGTGTGACCGGGAGGCAGATCGCCCCGATGATCGGTGCGGAGTGACCGGTGAAGCCGATCACCGTCCCCGAGCTCGGCTCCAGGTCCTCGTCTTACAGCCCCATCCTCTCCAGGGTCGACATGAAAAGGATGTCGCACGAGCTGCCAATATCGATGAGCAGTCGCCTGACCATGGATGTGTCGATCATGGCAGAAACCACCAGCGCTTCTTTCGACCATGGCTTCTCCCCCGCGGCACCCCCCCCCGCAGGTTGGGAGGGGCGGTACAGGGTTCCCGCCCTCCACATCGTAGTCTTCCGCTCGGTCGGTCCGGGGTCGACCCGCACCCCAGGTTCGGGATACGCGCCGAGTAGTCATGACTCCATCCTGCCACCTGCTATACGGCCCCAGCGCCTTCGCTGTGGCCGTATCCTTCCTTTGCTGCCAGGGGCGAGGCCGTGTCATTGTTAGGTGTGGTTGTTCTTACGTGGGTGCCTGTTTGTTCCCACAGACGACGCCAGATGTTTACGGGTGTTTTCTCACTACGGGGCTCGTTGACCTACGCCTGGACGGTCAACGTGGTCAAGAGGTCGAAGGGATCCCTTGGTCACGCCAAGCTCACGTGTTCTTGGCGTGGGTAGGCAAGGGATCCGTGGCTGAGCAGACGCTTCTTGGTGGAGCGTCATTCTTCGATCGACGTGGAGACGAGGGGAAGCCTCGATTCCAGGTCGGGTGCTCGGCCTCAGCTTAACGAGCGTCAAGGAGTAGCCTCGGCGCCTTGAATTCTCCCTGGTCTTGATTGACGTCGGCTCGCGCTGATGACGCGCGGGTCCGTTCCGCTCCGAGGAGTAGCCTCAGCGCCTCGGTTCAACTCCTTCCTAGACAGACGAGAAAGCTCGTCAGGGGGGCCGGACCTTGGTTCCGGCCAAGTCCCCTCCGATGCTTAAGTCAGATCAAGGTCTGATGAGTGCTCGGCGGGGTAGGTATGACTCGAGAGGAGATCGATACGCTGACCCTCGATCCAAACAGTGGAAGGGAAATTACGGCGAAGGCAAGGTCGTTGATGGTGTACCTTAGATTTAGTTACCTAGGATTCGATCCCCTCTCCCGGTTGCCCCTGCCATTCTCTTATAGGGTCCGAGCCACGATTGCCCCGATCCACGTCCTTCATCCGCCTCCACTCACGCCCCCGCGATCCGCCTCCTTCAAGGCGTCTGCGTGCGTCGTGGGGAGCGTTGATTAACGGGCTCCTTAATGGTCATTAAGGAGCCGCAGATTCAGGGAAACGGTTGTCTCTGGGGAGCACGAGCTGATCGTGCGTCCCCTGGGCTAGGCCGGTTCGACCTCGGGTTTTATCCGTGGGCCTCGTCAGGCGGGCCTAATCTCACTCGTGGGCCTCCTGTTCTTGGCTGGGTCTCGGGTCTCTGTTTCTTGGGCTTCTCCAAAATAGTCGTATCAACATCTAAATCCAAAATATTGAAAATTGAACGAACCTTAGAGGTAAGAAATTGCTGTGAATCAGATGATTTGGGGGTTTTTCTCTCTGTGTAATAGCTTAAAAGTTCTCACATCCATGTAATCCTCTTTTTCTCCATGGAACAACAAGTTTACTCTGCATTGGGTGTGATACATAAAAACTCAATCGTATACTAACAATATCACGATTTGGGTATATAAATATTCAAAAAAGCTGTCATAAATTAAACTTAAAAAGCAACAGAATCCACTAAAAAAGCTATGACAATTACAAAAAAATAATACAAAAGTAAAACCTAAATCAAACTTGACTTTTGACGTTCATTGGTGGGAATTAACATGAAAATACTACCACATTTTACCCCAAATAAGATAAAACAAAAAAACAAACAGAAGCCAAAAAATTTGAAACCTGAATGAACCTTAGAGACGATGAATTGTTGTGAAGCAGAGGATTTGGGGTTTTTTTTTCTCCGTATAATAGCTCAAAAGCTCTCACCTCCATGTAATACATTTCTTCTCCATGTAACAATAATGTGGAGGTTTCTTCTATGAGGTTTTTTCCCCGTGTAACAGCAACTCTCAAAAGCATTCGAGTGTGTTTTAAATTAACTGAGGTTTTTTTTTCAATGTATTTGACATTGATGTGGCATGATGTGAGATTGATGTGGCTTAAAGCTCCCAGCCCAACGTTTTTTACCCCTATGTGGTGGGCCCTGAGCGAAAGCAACGAAACCCAAGAGAGACCCATGTGTGTGTAAGCAAAATGTGGGCCCCACGATTTTCTGCCATTCTGCCCCCTCTGCTATGGGCCTCACACTCAGTCAGCAAACCCAACATCGCCCCCTGTGAAAAAGAGAAAATTGGTGGGCCCAACCATGCAGAAAATTGTTAGCAATGGGAAATTGAATACACCATGATGTGGCCCCATGATTTTCTATAGATGACAGCAAGCAAATTCCATACGATTTAATGAAACCCAAGAGTGACCCTTGCGTGAGCTAGCAAAATATGGACCCCACGATTTTCTGCTGTTCTGCCCGCTCTGCTGTGGGCTACGTGCTCAGTCAGCAACCCCAAGATAGCCCCTTGCATGGGAGAGAAAATCGGTGGGCCTTAACATGCGAAAATTTTACAGCAAGGGGAAATTGAATACAACATGATGTGCCCCCCCCCCCCCCCCCGATTTCTGCCGTTAGAAGCAAGCAAATCCCACACAATTTAATGAGCAAATCCTAAGCGTGAGAGAGCCCCCAACGGAGAGTCCACAACGGCTGCATTTAATGAGCAAATCTGGATCCCCCAACGGCTGCATTTAATGAGCAAATCCCACCAGATTTTTTTGCCTTCGAATCAAAGTCCTCCATATGCTACTCTTTCAGAGTTTTTTTCGAATTAAAAATCAAAGACAAAATAAGGGTTCTCCTGCCAAAGTATAAACCATCCCCATACAATTTTTCAACCAACACTCCTCTCAAGTGTTAATTCGCCAAGATTAAATCTCAACCGTATTCTATCAACCCTTTTGTCTTAGTTAGATTGTTCTAGTCTGTAAACCAATTCATTGCACACAGTGCACGGTGCAAGGAAAAATCCTGACAAACAGGATGCGATGAACGCGCGCATCCGAAAAGGAGCGAGAAGTGTGGGTGTGTGTCTGTATCGGGAGGGGGGAGGGGGGGAAGGAGCGAGAAGTATGGGTGTGTTTCGGTATCGGGAGGGGGGGGGGGGGTAAAAGGGTAAACCCAAAAACCTTGGGGTTATATGGGAAAAAGCACATAGGCCAAAGATGCAAATATGTGAGTTTGGGGGGGGGGGGGTTTATGGGTTTTCCACATAGTGGGATGAGGGCGATGACAAACATGCAAATATATGATGGGGGTTTTTTTAAAGTGGGATGATGTGACATTTGTCCCAGTCAGCTTGTGATGGGGACCAAGGGTGCTAACTGGGACAAACCTGGTCAGTAGCCCTCAAATGTATAATAGATGTATATTATCTCTCATGCTATAATTTGACCGTTAGAGGTGTTGACGACAGGAATCCTATTCCATGTTCGGCTCAATGCCCTTATTAATTATGATGTGCAGATTAAGGACAAGTATGAGGGAGGCTTATCCAGCCCATCCGGATCCATCTGCCAAGATGATGTAAAGCTGAATTTTATTAAAAAGCACAAGTAACAACCCGTATGTAATTCACACAGCATACCCCTGACATATTATAGACGACAAAACAAAAATAGAATACAGGCTACAACAGACATTGGTACACCCTCGGGGCATTACTGAACAATATGGATGTGGGTATTCTGCAAACTTGCAACTCCACATGTTTCAGGCTTTCTAATTTCGGGTCCAGGTTGGGTCCTTCGGGCGCCCCCTTAGCCGTAGGATTTAACAACTTTAATAACCCCTCTTGATTACTCATTTAACCCAACTAAACCATCTTTAACGGCGTTAAACCATGTCCCAAAATTCCCCTGCGCCTTCTATCCTCCCACCTCCGCCCCAACTTCTCGGCAACTTCTCCCCTCCCGCCTCCGCCCCACCCCACTAATGCACCACCGCTTCCCCTCTTTTCCGGGCGATCATCCTACGGCTGAGCGCCCGAAGTACCCAACCAGGCCCCCTTCGGAGACCATCGCGGTCGTCAGAGCCCTGGCGACATCAGCCCCAGCAAAGGAACCATCTTCATTTCTCTCAACCTCAATGCCCAACCACTTCTCGATGAGGAACCCAGCATTCAGGCCCTGGTCCGTATCTGAGAGTCTCCACTACGGATCCCCACCCCTGTCCGTACGCAACATTCTAGCAATTCATCCAGCACAAGGACAAGGTGCATTAGTGAAGTCGTGAATTAACCAGTCGGGCGATGATTCCGCCATGAAACCCTTTATTGGATCTTGGAGAAGATCGTAGGCCGCCTCGGATTGCTCAGGAAGACCTTTGACCCGAGGCAAGGGGAAGCTTATGAATGATACAAGCTAGATGATCGGAGACTTTGGGGCGGAGTTACCGGATGTTGCGAGCGGTGCAGATGAAGGAGATGTGGTGGCCGATGTTGGCCAAGGTGATGGCGAGTTGAAGGAAGGGGATCATGTGGCCAAAGGCCAGCCATGGGAACAGAGCTATGTGGCGAATTGACTCTTGGGCCATGTTGGTCTCCTTGACTGAAACTATGGATATACGTCGGTTGATCATGGTAGATGCCGGACCAAACCTGCCCATCTCTAGACTGGACGAAATTGAGATCGTCATCACATAAGTAGTAGTGACGGTAGATCGAAAAGCATGGGAAATTGCTATGCGAACATACCAAAGGGTTGGGGCAGGAGAGGAGGGGGGGGAGCGCATGGAAACAGGGGAAGGAGCACCGGGAAAAGAGGGGAGGTGGTGCGGCGGAGGTGAGGTGGGGTGGGGAGGATCCGGGAGGAGCGCAGGGAAGGGTGGAGGCGGGGGTTGGGCGGAGCTGGGAGGGAAGACGTAGCAGAGGGGGAGGGGAGAAGCCGCTGGGGAAAAGCAGGGAGGGGGTGGGGTTAAACGCCGTTAAGAGGGACTATCTATGGAAGAAAGGGTGCAATTAAAGTTGTTAAATCCTACGGCTGAGGGGACGTTGGACCATCAAATGGTCCAACGCCCGAAGGACCCAACCCGGACCCTCTAATTTCTAGCAGTGCCAGTGTACATAGAGAGTGGATTGTCTCTACAAATTGAAAGAAATACCCAACGGAGGGGACACATTGTCTCTACAAATTGAAAGCATCTTTCTACAGCATCACATGTTAATTGTGATGGCTTTTAAGATAATCCCTAAATCCCTAATTCAACGTAGAGATTCAAATCTACGTCTTTCCCTTAGGATCTTAGGGCTAACCCATTAACCCTAGAAAGATCTACTCACTCATGGCAATATTATCGGATAAAAACACGATTTTTAGAGAAGAAAACATCTTAGCAGATTAATAGAATGAAGATCAAAAACTTACAGAGGGATGAAGAAAATAGACGAATAATATACCCAAGAGAATTCCAGATTCCAATACGCAATCGCAATAGAGAACCAAAATAACAATCCAAAAGTTTCGATCCAATATCTTCAACAAAAATTAATCTAAAAACTAACAAAGAATCTCCCAAGCTCCACTCTCAAAACACTATTCAAAAACTCTAAAAATGAATCACCCCCTTCGAAGTCGCAGCTCCCAGCCTTCACTCCTCAGATCGCACAGAAATCGCTCAGAAAACATTTCCAAAAATGGCCCCAGTATCACCGACCGAGTAGGCGACTCGGTCGAGCATCGTGTTGCTCGGTTGGTCGCTCAGTCCGAGCAGCTGCACTGCTAGACCGAGCACGACAGTAAATCGAAAATCTCCAAATTCTTTACTCTACGTGCACGGGCTGAGTCAGCTCTGCTCGGTCCGAGCAGAGCGCTGACTCGGTCGCTAAAGAAGTGCTCAGGCCGTACGCTGGATGAGTCGATCTTCGGGGTGAAAGGCTGCTCAACCGAGCAGATGAACTGCTCGGTCCGAGTGATCCCATATAAGCTCCTTTCTTCTGTGCTTGCCTCTGCTCGACCGAGTAACTACTCTGCTCGGTCGAGTAACTACTCTGCTCGGTCGAGTCATCTGGGAAAATCTTGCCTGAGGCTGCTGAAGCTCCTCTATCCTCCTGCTCTCTCCCCTCCACTCCTCCCGAGGATCCCAAAGCATGGTAAACTCCTGTAGGGCTTCACCAATGAGTTCACGGGCGTGTCGGATATGTCCATACCCAAGTTGGGTTCCAAATCGCTCCAAAATCCCTGAAAACTCATAAAACACTACGAAACTCGAATATAACGTCAGAAACACGATATCGTAGGAAAATATGGGAATTGGATGCGAAAATGGCATGGAATGCAATGAAATGATGATATGAAAATGATAGAAAATATGGACACATCAGTGCGCTGGTCAAATCCACACGAATCACATCACTCGAACCAACCCGTCAGAATCCGAATTGCCCGCGTGATGGGGGCAATTTATACAACCATCCCAGGATGGGCCAAAACCGAACGGCCCAGGCCCGTGTCGCAAGCCCACGTCCCTGGGGAGAACGGATTGAGCGATGAGGCCCCCACAAAGACTCACAGCTGGGCCGACTTCAGGCCGAAGCGGGCGCAACCACCGACCCACGTCGGTAGGAGTTAACCGCTCCCCTTAATCACCAATACGGGGCCCCATTATGTCCACCTTCATGACCCATGAAGGCGCCATTAATAGGTAGAGGATGAGGGCGAGATAGGGGGAGGTCGAGGAGACGTGACTAGAGGGAGGCTCCTATAAAGACACTCGAGGTACAACGTACAAAGGGATCACTTCCTGGATACCCAAAACACTGAGGTATTCCTCTCATACGACCTTGTCTTCCACCTTATATTTCTCCTCCACAGCTTCGCCCGAGGACTCACGTATCGACCTCCGCGTGAGCCATACCGATCCCACCGAGCACCCATCAAATCCGTTCCGACTTAGGCATCGGAGGGGACTTGGTCGGAATCAAGGTCCGACCCCCTGACGAGCTTTCTCGTCTATTCAGGTCAAGCAGATCCAGCCACATTGAGGCTACCCTTCGGTGTATAGCTAGACCGTAGCCGAACGTGCTCGCTTCTGAGTTCGTTCGCCTACACCCCAAAGGAGGTCGTCGCCCTGCCGAGGATTCCCTTCGGCACACCGACGCACGGACCCGCACGCTCTTCGTCGAAGCCGAACGAGCCGAATCCCAATCCAGGAGGCCGCATGTGATCCCCACGAGCGCGTTGACCTCCAGCCCTCTAGTCAATCATTCCGTGGTGAGAAAACACCCTGAAACAGTTTGTAATAAAGCATGATCCTTTGTACTGTTTAGGAAGTTAGCCGTTTTTTCTCTCCTAAGATATGCATATAAGCAGGTTCTATTTTTTCTCTCCTAAGTTCTAATTTTCCTACTAATAACAAATCAAGGAAATAAGGAAGATTAGGTCTATAATTGTTTATAAATTGTTATAAATGAGGGAGGCCTTTGGCCTCCCCTCCTTCATTACCCACTCTCATTAGTCCCCATTACTATGAGTAATGTGGACTCTTGGTCTCCTTGAGGCCTTTCATCTCCCTTCCCCGATTTAATATATAGAGAACCATGGCCTATGGCCATGGTTACTCATTCCATTTCTAAGAACCTAAGTCTCTATTTCTCCTCTAGTTTGATTATCCTATAACACGTTATCAGCACGTGTTCTCCTCTTGAGCACAAATTTTTCAACAAAATTTTCATCCCCTACGCGAAAGGAATCTATAGTTGATGCGGCCAGGAATCTATTGGTTGCAGCGTTGCGGCATCCTCAAAGCGTTCGGGAGCTCGGATTTTTATCTACGGTTCTAATCTACGGGCGTCCCTAGATCATCGATCTAGAGGTAAAATTCTATTTCCCGTAGATTACAATACATGAAAATTTTTACATTGTTAAAATACAAGTAAAAATTAAAATAAAAATAAAAAAAACCTTAGCCTACTCTCCCGCGCCGTCGTCCCCCCCCCCCCCGTCGGGGGGTCTTTGTCGCTGTGCCGCCCCCCGTCAGGGGAGCCTCCGTTGCCGCGCCGCCACCCCCCCGTCGGGGGGTTGATCTGCCGCCGCCCCCCCCGTCGGGGGGCCCTCTGTATCGGCGCACCCCCCGACGGGGGGGGGGGGGGGGGGGGGGCTGATCTGTCGCAGCGCACCCCCCCCGTCGGGGGGCTGATCTGCCGCCGCCCCCCGTCGAGGGGGCCCTCTGTATCGGCGCACCCCCCGACGGGGGGGGGGGGGGGGGGGGGGCTTATCTGTCGTAGCGCACCCCCCCGACGGGGAGGCCCGATCCGCCGCCCCCCCAGTCGGGGGGGCCTCTGTCGCCGATCCGCCGCCCCCCCAGTCGGGGGGGGGGGGGGGGGGGGGCTATGTCGCCGATCCGCCGCCCCCCCAATCGGGGGGCCTCTGTCACCGATCCGCCGCCCCCCAGTCAGGGGGGCGGGCCTCTGTCGTAGATCCGCCGCCCCCCAGCGGGGAGGCCTCTGTCACCGCGCCGCCCCCCCTGACGGGGGGGGCCGTCCGATCGAGCCTACCCACCACCACCACCCGTCGGGGGGGTTCTTCCGTAACATTGCCCCCCCCCCTGACGGAGGGGGCTGGCCTATTATCCCCCCCAACAGGGGGGTCTACTGTTTCGAAGCCCCCCTCTGATAGGGGGGGTCTGATTGGTTGACTGGCGGATACTGGCAGGAAAGGGGGACTTCTGTCCACCGGCGAAACCCGAAAAAAATAATAATTAACATATGGGTTAGAATTTGAGGAGACAGATTTAGAGATTTTCTGGTGTTCCCCAACCTAAAGTATGCTAAATTTAATTAAAATTGATAGTTGGGCCAGAAGCCCATTTGTGAGTATCAATAACACAAATATTTTAATTGGGCCTGCAGCCCCTATTACCTAACGGTAAAAATTATATTTAGCCTACTAAATAATTGCCTGAAGCCAATTCTTTAACGGGACTCTCCCCTGAGTAAAATCAAAAATAATCTCTATATTCCTTGTTGACCAATTATTTTATACATCCCTCTTGCATATTATAATCTATGTTTTACTAGGACTCTATTTTTCAAAATATAACTATCTCAAAGATCCTGATACCGCTCTGCTGTTAGTCAACTAACCTAACGGTGTATGACGTTTCCACGTGGTCTACGAGATAATTATATTTTCTAGTTTCCTTTACAAATATGTTTTGCTTGAGATATATACGTGGTTGTTCATTTTTATGACAGTAGCATATTTAGAACTGCGTGGATGTTTAAATAAGTAAAAATGTGTTTTTCGGGATCGGCCATTGTATACCTATTTACATTCCTGCACTTTTTTTTTGAGAGAATTTGTAAGTGAGGAAATTTGTATTAAAAGCCAAAGCTCGGTGCAACAGCATATGAAGACGGAGATATAGGGACCTAGTTTGGGTTTCCAAAGTTGTATTTTTCTTTTTCTCTTATGGACTGCAAACGAACTTTGGACTGTGTACTATTTTGGGTATCTGGCCGATCCCCGCATTTTTACTTGTTTATTTCTTTGTGCATGAATATTTGAATTATAATTAATTCATGCTCATTTTAAATTGCGTAGATAAATGGCAAAATTGGCAAGCATCGATTTCGAAGTCCTTGATTCTGTAGGGACAAATTACCTGAGTTGGCGAGTGGACCTGAAGTTCCACTTGCGTTCGATGGCCCTCCTTGGGTCCATTTTGGCTCCTTCCTCGGCCCAGCAGCGGCCGAAGCTTCTGCTACATCTAGCAGCAGCCCTACAACCACTGTATCAGATGTGGATAAGGCGAAAGCCATAATCTACATTAGGAAACATATAGATCGGACCTTGAAGGCCGAATACTTAACGGTTGAGGACCCAAATGACCTATGGACAGCGCTGGAAGCACGGTATAAACATCAAATTGATGTTATATTACCCCGTGCCAGTTATGAGTGGGAAAACCTCAGACTTCAGGACTATAAGTCCGTCGCTGAGTATAATTCTGCACTTCATAACATCACCTCACGCCTGAAGTTGTGCGGTGAAGAAGTGACAGAACAACGCATGTTGGAAAAAACAGTTACCTCGTTTCACGAGAAAGATGCAATCCTCATGCAACAGTATCGTGAACGCAACTTCACGAAATTCTCTGATCTGATCTCATGCCTACTTAGGGCAGAGCAAAATCGAGATTTACTGCTTGCAACTCATAACTTGCGTCCAGCTGGCACTGCCCCAATCCCTGAAGCCCACCATGTTTCTCCCCAGAAGTGGAAAAACAAGAGGAAGCCTAAAAACACTAAAGGGAAAGCGGTAATGAAGCAACCAAGAGGTGCAGCTCCCCAGACAAACAAAAACAATAAAGGGAAAAGAAACTTCACTTGGAAGCGAAAGAACACTGAGCACGTTTCACTTCCAAAGAAGACATGGGAGGACAAATGCCATAGATGCGGCATGACTGGCCATTGGTCCAGAAACTGCCGCACTCCTCGCCACCTACAGGATTTATACCAGGCGAGCCAGAAGTCTCGACCTAAGACAAACTTGGCTGGTGTACTGCCGCCAACTGTCTTTACTGCTAAAGACTTCGAGAACGACGACCTGCTCGATTGAGCACTATATTTTATCTATGCATTTAGAATTCGATGTATCTTCATCTTTATTTTGCTTTAGTACGATCTTTTATTTTCGAATGTTATCTACATTTTCGCTCAAATAAAATTTCGTTTTTGCTTATATAGATGATGTCTGAGTGCCTAGTGGACAGTGCCTCGACGCACACAATCCTTCGCGATCATTGCTATTTTAATAGCGTAAACAAATATGACGGTCCAGTTATCACAATTTCAGGACTGTCCCAAATAATCGAAGGAACTGGTGAAGAAATTATATTGCTCCCAAATAACACAAGACTTCAAATAAATAATGCATTATTCTCTCCTAAATCAAATAGGAATCTTGTAAGTTTCAAGGATTTCAGTTTAAACGGATATCACTTAGAGACCAGAGATGAAAATAAGGTTGAATATCTTATTGTAACTCGCCAAAAAGATGACCAGAAGATCATCTGCGAGCGATTCAAGGGACTCCCGTCGGGTCTCTACCAAACATACATTCAACCAGTAGAAGCCAATATGATTGAGCACCAGATGTGCCAATCACTGCCAGAGTTCCAACTCTGGCACAATAGACTTGGTCACCCTGGAACAGCAATGATGCGCCGCATCATCACTGAATCCCGTGGACACAAAATGAAGAACCTGAAGATTCTTCAAAAGGGTGAATTTCCATGTCTCCCTTGTTTCAAGGGAAAACTAATAACGAGACCATCCCTCCTGAAAGTGGGATTAGAGTCTCCTGGTTTCCTTGAGAGAATACATGGCGACATTTACGGGCCTATTCACCCCGCAAGTGGCCCATTTCGGTACTTCATGGTACTGATTGATGCATCAACCAAATGGTCTTATGTGTGCCTCTTGTCCACCCGCAACCTAGCTTTTCCAAAGCTATTGGTACAAATAATAAGGTTGCGTGCTCATTTCCCCGATAACCATATCAAGAAACTACGTCTTGATAATGCGGGAGAATTTACTTCACAAGTCTTCGAAGACTATTGCCGGGCAACGGGTATTGAAGTTGAACATCTGGTAGCACATGTTCACACCCAAAACGGATTAGCTGAGTCTCTTATAAAGAGACTCCAATGGATTGCACGTACATTGCTTATGCAATCCCAGTTGCCTGTGGATGCTTGGGGGCATGCTATTTTACATGCCGCATCACTTATTAGGATAAGACCCTCTGGAGGTCACACTTTATCCCGATGCAACTAGCATACGGCGCACCACCGGATATCTCTCATTTGAGAGTGTTTGGTTGTGCGGTATATGTCCCAATAGCACCACCTCAGCGGACCAAAATGGGTCCTCAGCGTCGTCTAGGTATATATATTGGGTTTGATTCACCCTCTATTATCAGATACCTTGAACCCCTGACGGGTGACGCATTCAAGGCACGTTTTGCTGACTGTGAATTTAATGAGAAATTTTTTCCAAAACTGGGCACACAGTCTAAGAAGCCAGAAGCTTCTGAGACCATTAGTTGGGACCAGAAGTCTTTGTCCCTTTACGATCCGCATACTAATCTGTGTGAAGATGAGATCCTGAAGATCCTTCACATCTAGAATATAGTACATCTATTACCGAATAAATTCACGGACAACCAGAAGATTGTCCGTTCACACGTCCATGCTGCCAATACGCCAGCTAGGATTGACATCCCCATAAATGGATGCAACCCACCGGCAGCAGATTTGGCTGTACCTCAAATGAAAAGAGGACGCCCACCAGGTTCAAAAGATAAAGTTCCTCGAAAGAGGAAGACTCCTGGTGATACTAAGAATATCCCTCCACAGGATGCTGAGCTCAGACCAGCTACTTCTCCCCTCCTGATTTCCCCAGCAGAGGAAACAATAGGAGAAACATCATTAAATTTTGTACGTACTGGAGAAGTACTGGACAGAAATAGCATAGTCGACGACGACGATTTTGCGTTCGATATTGCCGTTCACGTCACTGAATATGACGATGACGTCGAACCACGATCTTTAGCGGAATGTAAACGCAGAGATGATTGGCCAAAGTGGGACGAGGCAATAAGAGTAGAGCTGGACTCACTCTTGAAACGCAAAGTCTTTGGACCAGTAGTCCAAACACCAGTAGGTGTAAAACCTGTGGGATATAAGTGGGTTTTTATAAGAAAAAGAGATGAAAATAATGTGATCGTTCGCTATAAGGCACGCCTTGTAGCCCAGGGATTTTCCCAAAGACCGAGGATTGATTACGAAGATACGTATTCTCCGGTCATGGATTTGATCACTTTCTGATTTTTAATAAGCCTAACCTCTCTGGAAAGCCTAGAAATGCAGCTCATGGACGTTGTGACTGCATATCTATATGGCGATATAAATAAAAATATCTATATGAGACTCCCTGATGGGTTTAATCTACCCCAAGAGATGAAAGAGATACCTCGGGACGTATTCTCTGTAAGGCTACATAGATCATTATATGGTCTAAAACAATCGGGAAAGATGTGGTATAACAGACTTAGTGACTTCCTTGCACAACAAGGATTCACGAATAACGAAGTCTGCCCTTGTATCTTTATCAAAAGAACGGGAACAGGATTCGTCATCATAGCTGTATATGTAGATGACTTAAATCTCATAGGATATCCTGCAGAGATCAAAGAGATATCTGAAAGCCTTAAACATACTTTTGAAATGAAAGACCTAGGTAAAACAAAGTATTGTCTTGGCTTACAGATAGAACACCTAAGAGGTGGAATCCTATTACACCAATCTAATTACACAAAGAAACTTCTACACAAGTTTCATATGGATAAATGTCATTCTTTAGGTACTCCTATGGTCGTAAGATCACTAGATGTACAAAAGGACCCCTTCCGGCCACTGGAAGAGGGGGAGGAGATACTGGGTCCTGAAGTACCCTACCTCAGTGCCATTGGAGCACTTCTATATCTGGCTAACTGTACGCGTCCCGATATAGCGTTTACAGTTAATCTTCTAGCCAGACACAGTGCAGCGCCCACAAAGTGCCACTGGAACGGAGTAAAGCATCTTCTGCGATACCTTCAGGGTTCCATTGATCTTGGACTTTACTACCAGAGAGGTGCCTCCCCCAAATTGTTTGGTTATGCTGATGTAGGTTATCTCTCTGATCCGCACACGGCAAAATCCTAAACCGGTTTTGTTTTTACCTACGGAGGTACTGCTATCTCCTGGAGATCGGTGAAGCAAACCACAACAGCTACATCATCCAACCATTCAGAGCTCATTGCGATCCACGAAGCAAGCAGAGAGTGTTAGTGGCTACGATCCGTCGTCCAACACATTCTTCAATCTACTGGCCTGAAGACCAGTGATTTGGAGCCTACCGTTCTGTTTGAAGATAACGCTGCATGCATTGCTCAACTTCAAAAAGGCTACATCAAGGGCGACAGGACGAAGCATATATCTCCCAAGTTTTTCTGGACACATGAGCTAAAGGAGGACAAGCAGATCGAAGTTTAGCAGATACAGTCCTGCAATAACTTAGCTGATCTTTTTACTAAGTCTTTGCCCAAATGTATTTTTGTAAAACTTGTAAAGAACATTGGCATGCGACAACTGAAAGACCTGCAAGCCTGAAGCTTGTACGGATTAGGGGGAGTAACCTGTGGGTTGCACTCTTTTCCCTTAAGCTGTTGGGTTTTTCCCACTGGGTTTTCCACAGCTAAGGTTTTAACGAGGCAAACACTCTTACTCTGGATCCAGAAGTATCCACCCCTCTTTGCCTCAAATGCTGAGACCAAAGTGATGAATGGGTAAGGGGGAGTGTTATGAATGAGGGAGGCCTTTGGCCTCCCCTCCTCCATTACCCACTCTCATTAGTCCCCATTACTATGAGTAATGGGGACTCTTGGTCTCCTTGAGGCCTTTCATCTCCCTTCCCTGATTTAATATATAGAGAACCATGGCCTATGGCCATGGTTACTCATTCCATTTCTAAGAACCTAAGTCTCTATTTCTCCTCTAGTTTGATTATCATATAACATAAATTCAATAGTAATTACTAAGAAAACCATCTACAAAACTCTCTCTATATGTAAACTAATTATTTCACCAGGTTATAAATGAACATTGGCATTGGATAGATGGAAGACAATTATGCATGCATCAAATGAAAGATTTATGTTCGATAAAGTGTAATTTACCATTAAATTAAGTAGATGGAGTGATGGATTGTCATCTTGAGATTTATATAGCCTATGTAACACCATATGTGTCGTTCTTCCAATTAAAATATAGAGAAATTCTAAAGTATCATTCTTGAAGTTAGGACAAAATTCAAATTAAAAGGCAACACAATTAACTAAAAAAAGCTGCTACAGTCACACAAAAAATACAAAAGTAACATCTAAATTTTGTCGTTGAATGGTGGGAATTAACCTGAAAAAACAATCACATCCAAATCCAAAATATTGAAAATTGAACGAACCTTAGCGGCAAGAAATTGTTGTGAATCAGATGATTTGGGGGGTTTTCTCTCTGTGTAATAGCTTAAAAGTTCTCACATCCATGTAATCCTCTTTTCTCCATGAAACAACAAGTTTACTCTGCATTGGGTGTGATACATAAAAACTCAATCGTATACTAACAATATTACGATTTGGGTATATAAATAATCAAAAAAGCTGTCATAAATTAAACTTAAAAAGCAACAAAATCAATTAAAAAAGCTACGACAATTACAAAAATAATAATACAAAAGTAAAACCTAAATCAAACCTGACTTTTGACATTCATTGGTGGGAATTAACGTGAAAATTCTACCACATTTTAACCCAAATAAGATAAAACAATAAAACAAATAGAAGCCAAAAAAATTGAAACCTGAACGAATATTAGAGGCGAGAAATTGTTGTGAAGCAGAGGATTTTGGGCTTTTTTCTTCGTATAATAGCTCAAAAGCTCTCTCCTCTATGTAATCCACTTCTTCTCTGTGTAACGATAATGTGGAGGTTTCTTCTATGAGGTTTTTTCCTTGTGTAACAGCTCAAAGCTCTCAAAAGAATTCGAGGGTGTTTTAAATTAACTGAGGTTTTTTTCAATGTACTTTAGATTGATGTGGCATGATGTGAGACTGATGTGGCTTAAAGCTCCCAGCCCCACATTTTTTGCCCCTGTGTGGTAGACCCCGAGCGGAAGCAACGAAACCCAAGAGAGACCCATGTGTGTGTAAGCAAAATGTGGGCCCCACGATTTTCTGCCATTCTGCCCCCTTTGCTATGGGCCTCATGCTCAGTCAGCAAACCCTACATCGCCCATGTGAGAATGAGAAAAGTGGTGGGCCCAACCATGCAGAAATTTGTTCGCAAATGAAAAATTGAATACACCATGATGTGGCCCCACGATTTTCTGTAGATGACAGCAAGTAAATCCCATACGCGTTAATGAAACCCAAGAACGACCCTTGAGTGAGCTAGCAAAATGTGGACCCTACGATTTTCTACCGTTCTGCCCCCTCTGCTGTGGGCCACGTGCTTAGTCAGCAACCCAAGATATCCTCTTGCATGAGAGAGAAAAGCGGTGGGCCTTAACATGTGGAAATTTGACAGCAAGGGAAAATTGAATACACCATGATGGGGCCCCACGATTTCTGCCGTTGAAAGCAAGCAAATCCCACACAATTTAATGAGCAAATCCTAAGCGTGAGAGAAACCCCAACAGAGAGCCCCCAACGGCGGCATTTAATGAGCAAATCCGGATCCCCCAACGGCTGCATTTAACGAGCAAATCTTACCAGATTTATTGCCTTCGAATCAAAGTCCTCCATATGCTGCTCTTTCAGAGTTCTCTTTCGAATCAAAAATCAAAGACAAAATAAGGGTTCTCCTCCCAAAATATAAACCATCCCCGTACAATTTTTCAACCAACACTCCTCTCAAGCGTTAATTCGACAAGATTAAATCTCAACCGTATTCTATCAACCCTTTTGTCTTAGTTAGATTGTTCTAGTCTGCAAACCAATTCAATGCACACAGTGCACGGTGCAAGGAAAAATCCTGACAAACAGGATGCAATGAACGTGCGCATCCGAAAAAGAGCGAGAAGTGTGTGTGGGTGTCGGTATCGTCCGGGGGGGGGGGGGGGGGGGGGGGGGGAGGGATGGTGGGGTAAAAGGGTAAACCCAAAAACCTTGGGCTTATAGGGGAAAAAGCACATATGCCAAAGATGCAATTATGTGAGTTTGATGAGTTTTAATGGGTTTTCCGCATAGTGGGATGAGGGCGATGACAAACATGCAAATATGTGATGGGTGGTTTTTTTTCCAAAGTGGGACGATGTGACATTTGTCCCGGTCAGCTTGTGATGGGGACCAAGGTTGCTGACTGGGACAAACCCGGTCAGTAGCCCTCAAATGTATAATATATGTATATTATCTCTCATGCTATAATTTGACCGTTAGAGATGTTGACACCGGGAATCCTATTCCATGTTCGGCTCAATGCCCTTATTAATTATGATGTGCAGATCAAGGACAAGTACGAGGGAGGCCGCTTATCCAGCCCATCCGGATCCATCTGCCAAGATGATGTAAAGCTGAATTTTATTAAAAAGCACAAGTAACAACCCGTATGTAATTCACACAGCATACCCCTGACATATTATAGACGGCAACACAAAAATAGAATACAGGCTACAACAGACATTGGTACACCCTCGGGGCATTACTGAACAATATGGATGTGGGTATTCTGCAAACTTGCAACTCCACATGTTTCAGGCTTTCTAATTTCTAGCAGTGCCAGTGTACATAGAGAGTGGATTGTCTCTACAAATTGAAAGAAATACCCAATGGAGGCATCATACACACATCTCCAGCTGTGGGCATTAAAATCAAATGGCTCCAGCTCAGAAACCTTGAATTCCATGCCTTTCCAAACATAAATAGTGAAGTACTACTAGAAGCTTCCACTTACCAACGAGAGAAGCTAGATATATACAAAAGAGAGGTGCTAGCTAGCTTCAATTATAAACTTTTCAGTTATAAACTTTAGATCAAATGGCTAATGCCACTCAAGCTACCTCTATTCAGAGCAAGTTAATTAAGATGTGAGCATATGGGCCAGCTAAATTGGGTTACACTTGCATCAGAATCATGTCCTACTAGAAACTACCATCAGTTGCAGTTAGTTGCATGCGTGCGAGGCATGCATTCCTTCTTGTCGTGTATCAGGCCTTTTGGCCTATATATTGCTCCGAGCCCCTCCAGCCTTAACCATTACCACTGAGCAATCATCTGCTACTACGTACTGTAGTGCTGACTTCAATGGCTTTGGGTTGGCTCCTTCAGCTGATAAGCCCCGGGATGGTCCAGCACTCGAATAGCGGCCTAGAATGCGATAATGGGTTTCCGACGACGATGAAATCAGAGAAGGATATATCGATGATTGGTGCCTGCAGGGAGGATGATTATCAGAGGTTGATTGGTGCCCGCAGGGACGACTGCATGGGGGGTTTTCAGATGCCATTGCATTACCCACGGTTCAAGAAGGATGATTACGAGATGATGGAGGAGTGGAAGCTCGACTTGCTGCTCAAGGAGTATGGATTGGCTTGCGACGGATCTGTCGAAGAAAAGAAGGCTTACGCTAAAGGCGCGTTCTTGTGGCCGGACCAGCTCTAGGGGACTAGTACCTAGTATATTTCTATATGTTTGTGTGCCGAACTTGAGTCTATTTATCTGGATTGCTTAAGTCTAATTTATAATTTATAGTTTTGTATCAAGCTTGAGTATTCCGATATATAAGACCACATTTATGCCTACTTAATTTGCTATTGATCGATAGCTGAGTGCATCACCTTTATATGTACATGGGGCAAGAAATTTCATTAAGAGATGTTAAATCATTGGGCCGGCACTCGAGGAAATGGAAAAATATAGCTGTCAAAAAGCCTACGAAGATAATGCCTGTGGCCCACTAAGCCCACGAGACCCATGAAGAATGCTAGCCGTTAACCTGGTCAAAGCCAGCATGACCATTTGCCCGTTGAGCTTCCGTCACTTAAGGATGCGGTTGATAATGGGCTCATAAATGACGGGAGGAGTGGACAACGGTTATGCCGATTAATGAGAAATGATCGTGCCACCATAACGGATGATCGTTATTCCCCAACATCACTGGAGAGACACTCCAGTCTATAAACAAAGCGGAGACAAACAGAAGAAACACAGACTCCGAAGGTGTGACAAACCTGGTACTATGATACTTTAGCCTTCCTCCACTCTTATAATTCTTCCTCCAAATAGCTTGAGATGGTTGACTCGAGACAAAACTCTGTGGGTCGATCTTGACAACCCCAAGCCTCTCTTAAGTCCCGAACTAACTTAAGTATCGGAGGTGATTTGGGTCGGAATCCAGATCCGACCATCATAACGACTGTCTGTAGTGCAAGAAGTTAGAGGCTTGATCGAGCAATTAGGTTAAACGGTCGTCTCAATTGGATGAGTGATCCATTGAGCTCCAGCCCGATGCTCCTAGATCGAACCTCATCGACCCCAGTTATTCCAACAGAGGGTCCCACATTATCAGCTAACGAGGCTCCAGCCCGACAAAAAAGTCCACCTCAGCCCCACTACCGTTGACCGGAACCCTTCCGTCAATAGTTGGCGCCGTATGTGGGAACATTAGTCTGCATCTCGAGGCAACCAAAGCCATGTCGACTGGACCCGACAACAGTGGACTAATCCTTGGTCTGAACAAGAACACATTGAACGAGGACGCTCCAAATGAAAAAGCCAAAGATTCTGGATCTTCGTCGAAGGTGCCCGACGTACACTTGGTGACTCAGTAGAAATTCGACAAGTTCACTGAGCATGTCAAAGATAGCCTCGCAGTACTGGCCGCAGCCGTTCAACGAAACATGGAATATTCTCAGCATGTTGCCAAGGAGCAGTCGCACCTCACTCCGATGCAAACACCGGGCGGGGAGCGAGCTACTCCCAGAAACCAAAGAGCTAAAGATCAAGGACATGAGCGACAGGTCAACCAACAGCTGAATACCACTCTTTCATCTCAACAGAGCGGGGAGCCGGTGAACAACAACCACACCTCTGGATGTCTTATGGGTCCGAGGCCATCTAACAATGGGCGAATTAATCACATCATTGTTAATCACGGGAGAGATCACCTCACCCAGGACCACAATCTTAGTCCCCCCAACCCACGATTGGCCAGAAGAGAAAGGAGAGGGAGGTTAGCCATATCCAATCTTCCACCGTTCACCTCCGCCATGCAGGGATGAACGAGTTCCACTTGTCCTTCCTGCTAATGTTCTCCTTTGAAGGAGAACATCACATCCTCCCCGTGGCTCTCCAAGTTCAAGATCCCACCTCTGCAGATGTACGATGGCATGGGTGACCCATGGGATCACGTCCACAAATATCAGAGCGTGATGGAGCAGCATGGATCCGAAAAATCATATCTCTGTCGAGCTTTCCATACCACATTGACAAAGCCGACAGATGAATGGTGCAACCGGTTACCCGATGATAGCATCAGATCATTTGATGATTTGTCTCAAATATTTTGCAGGCAACTCACTGTAGGAAGGTGCCCAAAGCGAAAGTCATCTCACCTTTTCACTTTGGTACAAGGTGAGAAAGAGTCGATCCAAGATTTTGTTCAGCATTTCAATGAAGAAAGACCGCAAGTTGAGGAGTCCCGGATGCTACCATCATTGGGGCAATGGGCCGAAAGAAATCTGGTGACGACCCACAATCCAAAGACGGAGCCTCGAAGCAGAAGGGCAATGGTCCGATATAGGGTCGCGATTCACCAAAGTAGTTGATTAAAGCTTTTGAGTAAAGATCAGATAGCATCAGGCGAGAACAATTCAGAGAGAAATAAAAACGCCTATACTATTTTCTTTTATCAAGATGTTTAAGCTTTTTACCCAAAAAATAAAGTTTGTTTTTCTTCGAAGACACCTTCTCCATGTGACATGTATGCTTTTTGTGTCTTGATCGGATTATTCCATCTAATGCATGATTAATCTTCAAAAGCGTTCTTCTCACGAGGACCTGATCCCTAGAGAAAATTTAGATGGAACAAGATTCTCTCTGTCCCTGCTGTTTTGATGAAAAAGGGTGTGAACGGCTATCGTCGTCAGTCGCAAGTCGAGGGACCATGCTCCCTCGCCACTGAATGACCCGCCTATGTCGTCGGCCATATGCTGAAGGATACATGTCCCTTGCAACTAAATGACATTTTTATCGTCAACTGTAAGCCGAAGGACCACTCCTTGCCACTAAAAGATGCATCTGTCGTAAGCCATAAGTCGAGGTGCCGTCCCCTCGCTATTGATCGACCCACTTATGTCGTCGGCCGTAAGTCAAAGAGGCCATGTCTTTCGCAACCGAACGACATCCTTTATCATTGACTATAAGTCGAAGGGGCCATGCCCCTCACAAACGAATGACATCATATGTCGTTAGCTGTAAACCGGGTGACCACCCCTCACCACTGAACGACACATCTGTCATCAGCCATAAGTCGAGGAGCTATCCCCTCGCCACTGGACGAACCATCTATGTCATCGGCCGTAAGTCGAATGGGCCATACCCCTCGCAACCGAGCGGCATCCTTTGTCGTGGGTCGTAAGTCTAATGGGCCATGCCCATTGCAATCGAAAGACATCCTTTATCGTTAACTATAAGCCAAGGTACCACCCCTCTCCACTGAACGACGCATCTGTCGTCAGCCATAAGTCGAGGGGCCGTCCCCTCGCCATTGAACGACCCACCTATGTCGTCAGCTGAAAGTCGAAGGGACCATGCCCATCGCAACCGAACGACATCCTTTGTCATCAACCGTAAGTCAAAGGGACCATGCCCCTCACAACCAAACGACATCCTTTGTCTTCAGTTGTAAGCCGAGGGACCACCCCTTGCCACTGAACGACGCATCTGTCATCATCCATAAGTCAAAGGGCCGTCCCCTCGTCATTGAACGACCCACATATGTCGTCGGCCGTAAGTCGAATGGGCCATGCCCCTCATAACCGAGTGACATCCTTTGTCATCGGTCGTAAGTCGAAGGGGCCATGCCCCTCGCATCTGAATGATATCCTTTGTCGTCGACCGTAAGCCGAGGGGCCATTCCCCTCGTAACCAAAACGACGCATCTCTCGTCAGCCATAAGTAGAGGGGCCGTCCCCTTGCCACTGTACGACCCACTTATGTCATCGGCCGTAAGTCGAAGAGGACATGTCCATCGCAACCAAACGACATCCATTGTCGTTGGCCGTAAGTCGAAGGGAACATACCCCTTGCACCGAACGACATCCTTTGTCATTAGATGTAAGCCGTGGGACCACCCCTCACCATTGAATGATGCATCTATTGTCAGCCATAAGTCGAGGGGCCATCCCTCGCTACTGAACAAGACATCTATGTCGTCAGCCATAAGTCGAAGGGACCATGACCCTCACAACCGAATGACATCCTTTGTCGTCAGTTGTAAGCCGAGGGATCACCCCTTGCCACTGAACGATGCATCTGTCGTCAGCCATAAGTTGAGGGGCTGACTCCTTACCACTAAATGACCCACCTATGTCGTCGGCTGTACGTCGAAGGGGCCATACCAATCATAAACGAACGACATCTGTTGTCGTCGGCTGTAAGTCGAAGGGGCCATGCCCCTCACACCCAAATGACATCCTTTTGTCGTCAGCTGTAAGCTGAGAGATTACCCCTTGCCACTGAACGACGCATCTTTTGTCAGCCATAATTCGAGGGGCCATCCTCTCGTTACTGAACGACCCACCTATGTCTTTGGCCGTAAGTCGAAGGGGCTATGCCCCTGACAATCGAACGACATATTTTGTCGTTGGTCGTAAGTCGAAGGAACCATGCCCCTCGCAATCGAATGACATACTTTGTCGTTACCTGTAAGCCGAGGGACCACCCCTCGTCACTGAGTAACGCATCTGTCATTTTCCGTAAGACGAAGGACCATGCTCCCTCGCCACGGAACGACCCACTTTTTTTGTCGGCCATAAGTCGAAGGGGTCATGCCCCTTGCAACCGAACAACATAATTTGTCATCAGCCATTAGTTGATCGGCCGTCCCCTCGCCACTAAATGAATATTGTCGATAGCTATAAATCGAGGGACCATGCTCCCTCGCCACTGGTCGACCAACCTTTATCGTCGGTTGTAAGCCGAGGGACCAACTCCGTCGCCACTAAACGACACTCATGACTTTAGCCGTAAGCTGAGGGACCATATCCCCTTTCCGCTGAACAACACTCACGTCGTCAACCGTAAGTCGAAGGGGCCATGCCCCTCCCAACCGAATCCCCATCATCGTCAGACATGGGTGTAGAGATCATTTCTCTTACTGCTTAAAGAATCATTCAACAACTCAATCACTGCCCTCATCATAGGCGAATGCTTGACCTGTTGAATGGGGCCAACCAACGATATGGAATGCTCATGGTCTTTAATAAAAAAGAGGTACAAGACAATTTTGAAAACGTCATACTTCATTATACTTTTACAAAGATTTACACCCCCAATAAAAAGAAAGGTTCAAAAATCCTCGGGGAGTATGAGATTTCTAAGGTCCATGACCGAAGATATATGCCCTTGGTTTCCTTTGACCGAAGCAATATGCCCATGATCCCCTGAAGCAACTTCGTCAATAACATCACTTGTCTCGATGATATCCTCGTCGATTGGAATGGCAGCTTCTGTGGTGGTGACTTGACCAACTTCATCTAATGGGCTATCCGGTTCGTCTGATCCATAACAACGAGAACTTGGTCGATCTCGACTGCAAAGTCAGAAAATTGTTCCTTTATTTCTTGACTACACTGTTCATAACCTCGTATATACAGCTCATCCAGATCAAGCAAGTTGTCCCTATATTTTTGGACAGCATTCTCCGCGATCTCTTTCCCGTTGAATTCTTGCGGGCCAACAAAAGGTCGAGACTGAAGCTCTATTTCTCTAGCCTTCCCCCTTGTCCTTTCCTCGAGCAACATCTTCTCCGCTTGCTCTCTCAAAGCAATTTGCTTATCAATTTCCATCGAAAGGGCAACCTTCCTCGTACGAGATTCGCACAATCCTTGCTCGAGTCGATTCACCCGAGACTTAAGCATTTTCTTACAGAGTTTCCATCGCTACAGCTTCACTTCTACCTTATCGATGGTCCTCTTGGCCGACTCTGCCCCCCTTTACCTCCTTGGTTAGGGTGGCTTCGTAATTAACCATCGCCAACGAGCAGCGACGCAGCTCCGTGTTAACCAAAGGGCATGCAGACTGGCAAGAGCATCAACTTCAATACTTGGAATCAAGCAAGAAAGAAGTGGATATGCATAATCATTACCTGAAGACCCATGTGGATGGAAATTGTGGTTAGCCCCACATAATCAAGCCTCGCCAGAACGGCCCTGTCCTTGGGAAGGGTCGAATTCTCGATTAGTCGAGAAGTAGTCCCACAATCCAAAATGGCTGATTCGTCCTTTCCCACCGGGTAAACCGACCGAAAAATCTCTTCTTCAGGGCATTCGACCACGGCTTGGGGCGATCCCTCTTCAAATAAGATCGACCTAAATTCCGAAGGAATATCCTTGGCCAGTAGCTCCTGAGGAAATAGACCGCCTAGGGCCAATCTTGACGTATAGATGGCCCCTGAGACGATGATAACTCCCTCGAAGTCTTCTCTGGAGAAGGATCCTGACCTTGCTTAGGAGACTGATCTAGTTCCAGGGCCACAGTCGGAATAATGGCGTCGCTCGACTTAGACAAATATGAGTCGGCAACGACAAGTTTTTGCCTTGGATTCTTCTTCTTGGTATTGACCTCCTCAACTTCAATCGAGAGCTACTTCTTCTTCATTTTCAATGGTTGAGTCGACTGAGGAGCCTCATGAACCAACCGGTATAGACCCTCGGTAGCCTCAATTGTTTCACTCTCTAGAAGACCCATCTGAGGGGAAGGCACATCCTTTTCAGCTTCTCTAATAAAAGCTTCAAGCGCCTCATGTACACCTGGTTCAACCTGGTATTCCAGTCTGACCATACTTGCAAAAACGAGTTAAAGTTCAATAAGATGAAAAATATGCTGAAGGCGAGCACGAGATTCAACCTTTCGTCCACACAGTCCTGACTAGCATCCGGTCGGACAATAGCCATTTCGTCGACCTTCTCTCCTTAGGCAACTTTAGCAGAAAAGCGGTAACCTCTTCTCTTCATCAGAAAGAGGGTTGTCTTCATTCATTGTGAGTTTGGGATTCCCCCATCGGGTGACGAAACTTGCCTCGCCGGGAAACACCACAAATATGAATTGATCCTTCCATTTCGGATTTGAGGCAGGAAGATCATTAAACAATTTCCTGTTTCGATGAGCAGCAATCAAATACCAACCCGGTGATGGAAGGGGGGTACTCTGAAAAAGAAGTTGAACAGTCCCATTGATGGTTCAACTTTGTTTAACATGCACAATGCGAGGAAGCTAACCAAGACCCCCACGGTATTCGACATTAATTGGCAAAGGGAAAGACCCAATGTCTTCAATACACAGAGCATGAAGGGGTGCATGGGAAACCGAAGCCCGTGATGAAAAGCTTTAACATAAACCCCAACTTTGCAATCACCAGGGGAATGAACCTTCTCCTCTGCTCGGGGCGGCTGAATATGATAATTACACCGGACGTATTTCTTTTGACGATCAGGAATCAGGTCAGCCGCCACTCGAGAAGCTTGGCCTGTAAATATGTCAATAGCAATGGCTTTCCCCTTATCTTTCTGGGGGAGGGATGCCGATGTTCTAGCTAAAACATGAGGGGAGGAAGAAGACATAATTAGTGCTAAAGGTTTGATTCAAGAATACCTGAGACAATGAAGTTTCTCTCTCCCAAAAACAACCTTATCAAGGTAAAGGTATATCTAACGACGATCTGAGTTAGTCTTATTATCCAAGGACACATGTCGATGATCCGAGTGTCCCCATATCTTGGATTTTGAACCAACACAGCGTCCAAATCAGAGGGGTGGCATTTTTGGTGCTTAAACTCAAATATTACTGCCTCGACTGCCGTGTCCCAATAATGAGATATCACGTCACTTGACCCCATGATATACTCATATTTTACACTTTATTTCTACGTTTTTCCATGCCATAACGATTGCTCATATCGCAAATTTAATGTTTAAACGACGATTTTACGATGAATTTCACTATTTCTATATTTCGTTGGATTTCAGGAAATATGGAGCAATCGGGAGCAATTTGGAGCTATGAGTACATACACACGTATCGGAGTGTCAATAGCGATGATATCTAGGAGCTAACGGCGCTGGATGATGAGAAGAAGAGGAAGAAAGGCGAGAGAATGGAGAAAAGAGCGAGAAGGAGGAGATTATAAAGAAGAAGCAGCCTACTCGACCGAGTGAGACAGCTCACTTGACCGAGTGGCACTGACACGTCCATCCCCACCTAAAAGAAGAAGAGACAATCTACTCAGCCGAGTGGAATTCCCACTCGACCGAGTGAGAAGCCCACTCGACCGAGTGGAGACAGAAATTTATCAAATAAAACCACGATTTTGAAGAGTTCTGCAAAAGACTCCACTCGACCGAGTGCGAAGCTCACTCGACCAAGTGAGCAGACCACTCGACCGAGTGTCTTGAACATTACAGAAGGCCAATTTTGCCAGATTTTCTATAGAAGAGCCACTCGACCGAATGACATTTCCACTCGGCCGAGTGCGCTGCGGACCCAGTTTCAACTTAGGGTTTTTCTAGATGTCTGGGGGTATTTTTGTCAGGATTTTTTGGACGTTTTGAGTTAGTATAAATAGCTAGTTTTGATAGCCATCAAAAGAAGGAAGAGATAGTTATAGTTAGGAAAAATACCGTTGTTCTATCTTATTTTTCCGAAAAGATTGAAGTGCATGATCTTAATTTTCTTATTGTTTGGAGCTTGAACATCATTGGTTTGTCAAAGCTTTTGCAAGTTCTTATTTTTATGCTAAATTTCTATTTGGATCTGATTCCTATGATGAATTCTCATGCACTTCTTAACTCTATTGCTTTTTCTGTAATGAATCGTGAGTAATCTCCTTGCTCTAGGGCAAAGAGATGAACCCTATGGATCTAGGGTTTGATATGTGAAATCTAATGAAGACCCATGTTGCTAAACTTGTAAATAGGTTAGATTGTGATCGATTTACTACGGGTAGTTATGGATTTCCATTGGATCTTGAGAGCTCGAGAGAGGATCTTGACCTATGGGAAGCCATAGATATTCGATTAGCTCATAATCGAGATTCCCTAGAATTGGTGTGCGAGAGTGGCCAAAGCTAGCTTTTTTATTAGCACCTAGTTGCGACAAGTTCACCGTAAACCAAGAGTAGTGATATTGAGATTCATATTTCACATTGATGCTTGAGATCTATATTGGGGATTCCCAAGCCCTATGCATTTTTATTAATTGAATTCATAAACAATACTTTGCACGATTGTGGCACCAACATTTCTTGATCATCGTTTCACCTCCGCCAAGTAATCAATATAGATACCAATAGTTCCTCCCCGTGATTCGATTCTCGCTCATCACTTAACCATGCGCTTGCGGTAACACTACATTGTTTTGGGAGTACATCCCGACGCAATCAAGTTTTTGGCGCCATTGTCGAGGAGGCGATGTTATTCTATATTTTTACTTAGCTATTCTTTTCTATTTTATTCCTCTATTTGTGCTCACACGTCTTTGCAGATTCTCTTTCTTTGTGCATGAACACACGATCAAGGGCTACCGACGAAACTGTATTATTTGATCCCAAGATCGAGTGCACTGCAAGAAAACTAAGAGCAGAGAAGAGGCACATTCAAGAGGGAGTTAAAATGGCAGAGCAAAATACTCCACCAAGAAATGTCAGGCTTATTTCCATCAGAGATAGACTCACTTCGAACAACTCTGCCACCTCGTCTATTCTTATGCCAGAGTTGCCGCCTGACAAGAACTTCGTACTAAAGACTGGATTAGTTGTGCTGATGCAACAGGATCCCTTCTATGGGAGTACATGAGAATCCGCATTACCACATACAAATGTTCTTGGCGAAGTGCACCACTTTTCAGATTCCTAGCGTACTAGAGGATGCCATCTACCTGCGCATTTTTCCATTTACCCTTAAATATAAAGCACAATATTGGTTGAGGACACAAGCAAATGGTGTATTACTACTTGTGATGACCTTGCTGTTGGATCTGGATCGTAGCCTAGAGGGGGGGGGGGGGGAATAGGCTATTAAAAATATTCGTGCAACCCACGAATAAACACACGCAGTTATAAGCACAGGCAGAGTAAATGCAATCACAGTGTACGCACAGATATACACTGGTTCGGTCGACCCCACGACCTACTCCAGCCCCCGAAAGCAAATACTAGATAGATGTGTAATCCTGTACAGCTACAATGAGTCAAGATCCCAAATCTACTCTCACCTAGCTCGTACGCACACCACGTGCTCTACACTCTCAATCTAGTCAGATGCTCTCCCTCCGTGACGACTCCCAAAGTCGTCAGGTCCCCAAAAAGTAACAAGTAGGTAAAGTTTCCCCTACGAAGATCTATCACAATTGCTACACAAAATAATAAAGTATTGAGTTTAGAAAGCTCAGATTGTGCAACGGCGATGTCTTCGTCAATAAGCACGGGCCAGAAGTCGTCTGGCAAGTAGTAGTGGTCTCTCGATGTCTTCTCGATAGTTCGGCTCCCTTCTCGATGAAACTTGCGCTTTCCACAGAAATTGAAAGTTGCGGCACCAAGATGTGGAAAAGAACCGCTGATTTGCAAAACAATTCCCAGGGTTCAAACAAGTGTGCCTGCCCCTTGTAGATTTTCGGCCCTGTTCAATATTTCGGCCTCTTGAATGATTGGCTCTGAAAAAAACAAGTAGCAGATTAATTTAATAAAAAAGGGAACTGTTCTTTGAGATCTTTCAAAGTTTCAATGCATAGATCTTCCACGAATTTTCAATGCCCCAAGTTCCAACGATTTGTTGCTCATGCTGCCTATTTGGGAGTATACCAAAAAAAACCTGTGCGGCAAAGATGAAGACCAAAAATAATAATTCGACCCTTGATGCTCTTGGGGATTAAAACAATGGAGATGAAAAAAAATCCGGCCTCAGGCTCTTAGAGAATTGCGGCTTGGTGATCTTCAGAATTTGTGTAGGGGAATTTTAATGGCAGCCTATGGGATTTTTTGCAAGGATAAACAAGAGACAAGCGCCCATGTTTGGGGAGAAGATTTTGAGATCCCTTTGGTCAAAAGGAAAGTCTAGGCTCTTCAACGAAAGACGCAACTGGGGTTTTTCTTTTAAGTGTGGCCGGCCTCCCTACGGTCAATTGTTGCGGCTTGATTAATGTCAATTGTTGCGGCTAGGTGCTTGCGACTTGATAAACAATGAGAAGCTTTACTTCGGGCTTGCAGCAATCAAGGTGAAGATGATGAAGCTTATAGCCTATAGGTGGATTTCGGCTAGGGTATGGAAGGATGGGGAATTTGGCCGAAATTTGTGTATAGCCGTCCTTCGAAACTTGGTCTATCTATGATATTGATTTTTATAGACCTAGGGTTTGACAAGAGTGCAGCAAGGAGATTGATTCCTCTTAGAGATAGGAACGACAGATTTGATGAAATCTTAAATACGCTTTGACTAGGAAAATTATCCCTAGAAAGTAGGAATATGAGATTTGATATTTGGAGAGATTTGATTTGAATAGGAAAAGGATGAAGCCAAATCTCTAGATGATATGAATCAATCTCATTGGATTCTCTCCATCTCATCTCAAATTGGACCAAGACCAAATTGCTAGATGTATAGCTCTTTGATTAAATCCACTTGCTTTGTGCCTAGCAATTTCTCCATCTTGTATGTGTATAGCAATTTGTCCAACACATTAATTTACGTCCTCGCCATTCCTGCACGCACTTAACACACACATCAAATCGTTCACAAATGTTTGTTATCATTAAACAATAAATCCTAGATCGTTGAATCCAACAATCTCCCCCTTTTGATGATGACAAACCTACACAAGATTTGCACTTAACGATTTAAGCAATATCATCGTGATGTGTGTGTAGTGGATGGGTGTATGCCAAACAAGTAAATATAATACATGATGTTCAAGCACACACACATGCAATACAGTAGCACTAGTTTGTCTGCCATGCTCCCCCTATTTTCAAGCTCCCCCTTGAACATGTATTCACCCAACAAATAATACCACAACAAATAATACCACAAGACTACAAGACTACTATTCCAAATCTTTCAATATTTCTCCCCCTTTGTCATCATCAAAAGTGTATTCTTAAAGATTAAAACAAACCACATGCAAGAAGAGAGCATTATTAACTATAACTAGCATTTGCATGTCGTCATTCTATAAGTAGCACTGCAAATCCAACGATGGTAATAATTAGAATTCAACACCATCGTGTAAGTGCAAGTACTAAACATAGATGTACAAAGGGAGATACTTTTACAAATTCAACCAAATCAATCCAACATTTTCCAAAATAACTTTGTATCACCTAGTGTTACGCCTATTTGGCCGAGACCCGTAAAGCACGAGCCCGGGAGCCCGACTGCTGGTCAAAAGCCCATCTGCGTCCTCAAAGCCCATTCGACAAAGGCCCTCCAAGGGACCTTCTCGAACGCCGATCCGACCCGGCCCTAATAACCCGTTGGTCGCTCGCCCACTCCTGCGAAAACCACTCCCCCAGACGCGCGACCACTAAAGAGCGATAATGGGGAGGTGCTGGCAGGGCGGAGAGAGCGGCGGCAAGGGGGGACTGATGGGGCACGATCAATGGCGGACGTGTGACGTGGGTCAGAGGCGATCACGCCGGGGCTCTACAAAAGGGCCAGGAAGACGACGAAGAAAGGGACGGCATCTGAGGTAACAAAACCTAAGGTACTCCATCAACGACCTCGTTCCCCCAATTCATCTCCTTCCTCCCCCGCTCGCGCCGAGAGACGCCGTCACGATCTCCTCACGAGTCGGACCGTCTCCGCCGGGCCTCCTTTCTCAGATCTCTATCTGACTTAGGCATCGGAGGGGATTTGGCCGGAACCAAGGTCCGGCCCCCTGACGAGCGTTCTCGTCTACGCAGGTGAACAACAGACCAACGGGCCGAGGCTACCCCTCGCCCCTCTCCGACCACTCGATCAACCGGACGGTGAGGCTTCCCCTCACCCTCAGCCTTCCTTGGCCGAGCACGCCCTACCGAGGCCGAGCGTCCTAATCGGGTCTGAGACTCACCCTCGCCACCAGACGGCCGTGCATCTACCCGGGCGACTGAGGCTACCCCTCGTCCCCCTCCCAGCCGAGGCTGAGCGCGTCTGTCCGAGGCCGAGCGTCTCAACCAGGGCCGAGGCTTCCCCTCGCCCCTTCTGCACCGATTCGAAGCCCCCGAGGGACCCAAAGCGGGTCCCTTGACCACGTTGACCGGGTTCTCCACGGTCAACGCCTAGTAGTGAGAAAACACTCCGAAACATCTGGTGCCGTCTGTGGGAACGAGAAACCGTCCCACGAAGAAGCAAACCACACCAACAATGGCACGAGCCAGCAATGGGAGGAAGCGCATGCCCCCCATCCCAGAGGAGGGGAATGGCACAACAAACGGCAATCCCGAGGACACACCCGTCAGCGGCCACCCCACCCTCTCCACCGAAGAAGCCGGCGGCTCAGAACTGGCCACGCAGGGACAGCTCCGCGCCCTAGATCAGGAGACCAACGCGAGCCTCCAGACGTTGGTCGCAACGGTGCAGCAGCTCGTCGGCCCTGCGCCACCCAACGGAGGCACGTTGGACGACAGCCATCGATGGGCGGGGGGTCCCCCACACTTGCGGTCCGCCGTGGTCGACGACCACGGGACCCGGAAACCGAACATGGAGCGTCGGTTCACGCTGTCCGGCTCTCGTCAGGCGAGGTCACGCGCCTCCTCACCCAATCGAGAAAGGAGCCGAAGAGAGACCGAAGGGACGGACGACGAATCAAGGACGGCCTCGTCTCATCGATCGCGGTCGTCCCGCCGCAGGAGAAGCGAACGACACCACTCGAGAGACCGATCGCGGCGGAGCAGGAGCTCCCGCAGGAGGAGTCGGGAACGTCGGGACAGCCCTGCCCCTAGTGTGGCGAAGGCTGCGGAGCCAGCCCCGCTGGCGCCGGTGGTACCCCCACCCCCGGTCGATCCAGAGGCAGGCGAGTACCGCATCCCCGGAGGCATCCACGGAGATCGATGCCCCTTGTCACGGAGAATAACCGACGCACGGGTCCCCTCCCGGTTCCGGATCCCGGTGCTGGGAAAGTACGATGGAATAGGAGACCCGGCGCACCACGTGATGGACTACGAGGGGGACATGGCCTTCCAGGGAGCTGACGATGACCTGCTTTGCCGGGGCTTCTATTCTACTCTCAGGGGAGCGGCGAGGATCTGGTACCACAGCCTGCCCGGCCGCTCCATCGACAGCTTCGAACAACTCGCCCAGTTGTTCTGCAAACAGTTCATGGCGGGGAGGCTGATCAAACCTGGTGCTGAACATCTGTTCAACATAGTACAAGGCCCGGCCGAACCACTCCGACAGTTCATGCGCCGCTTCAATGCGGAAAGGCTAAACGTGAACAACCCACCCGACCTGGTGGTCCAGACGGCTCTTAAGAAAGGGCTTCGCCACAGGGGCCTCAAGAAGTCCCTGCACAACGACCCCCCAAAGGACCTCCCCGGGATCATGGCAAGGGCCGAGCGCTTTATGCTGACCGAGGAGGCCTTGGCCGAGGATGCAGGAAAAACCGCTCGAGGGACCAAGCGTGGCGACGGCGGACGAGCAAGCCCCGAAGGATACCGGACCGAAAAGAGACAAAGGAACAGGCAACGGGGAGAAAGCGCAAGGGACACCACCCCAGACGCCATTCTCGCCCAAGTACAGAAGGAAGAGCGAGCTGATCGCCCCCCGCCGAAGGCTAAAAGAGGCGGGAAGAACAGGGAGAAGTACTGTAAGTACCATAAGGACGATGGTCACGACACGGAAGATTGCTGGCATTTGAAGAAGGACATTGAGAAGCTGATGAGCCGAGGGCACGCCAGGAATCAGGCCGACGAGCCGGCCCATGGAGAAGGGACCTCCACACAGCCGGACAAGGGGAAGAAGATCAACACCATCCAAGGCCCCCTCCGCATCATAGAGTGAGCAGGAAACATCCTTCCCCCCGGGGGGCGGCCTAAGTATGAGGGAGATATCTAGTTTTACATCCCTCTGTTTAGCTTCATTTCCCCTTTTCCGTTTCCTCCAAATGTACCGGTCCAACTGGACCCACGAGAGTACAAACGCCTTCTTTTTATTGTCTTTTTCCGACGGAGTTGACATGTCGCCAGTAACGCAAAAGGCTGGGGACCGCCGCCTCACTGGAGGAGGAAGAGGAGCTTTGCCCTCACCGACTATCTCCGGCACTCATAAGTCTGGGAGCAATTCCCCCAGCAGACGCGGACGCCGACCGGTCCTAAGCCGAGGAGCTTGGCCCTTGCCGACCGACCCCAGTGCACATAAGTCTGGGGGCGACTCCCCCGGCAAAGCACGGGCGCCGACCGGTCCTAAGCCGAGGAGCTTTGCCCTCGCCGACCGACTCCAGTGCCCATAAGTCTGGGGGCGATTCCCCCGGCAGGCACGGACGCCGACCGGTCCTAAGCCGAAGGGCTTGGCCCTCGCCGACCGAGTCCAGAGCTCATAAGTCTGGGGGCGACTCCCCCAGCAGGCACGACGCCGACTGGTCCTAAGCTGAGGAGCTTTGCCCTCGCCGACCGACTCCAGCGCTCATAAGACTGGGGGCAATTCCCCCAGCAGGCACGGACGCCGACCGGTCCTAAGCCGAGGAGCTTTGCCCTCGCCGACCGACTCCAGCGCTCATAAGTCTGGGGGGCAGTTTCCCCAGGAGGCACGGACGCCAACCGGTCCTAAGTCGAGAAGCTTCGCCCTCGCTGACCGACTCCTGCGCCCCCAAGTCTGGGGAGAATACCCCCAGCCAACGCCAGTTTCGTCCATTCCCAAGCCAAGAACAAGGCAACAACGCCAAGTACACAAAAATTCCAAGTAAGTCGATTTCATTTATAATAGTTAACCCGAGTACAAAAATGCGTCTTATTTACGGGGGATCAAGGCGAAAGGAACACCCTACAAACAGTCTACTCGCGACAAATGACAGAGTTCAGATCGACACCGACAAAGCAAAATTGGTTGACAAAAGACCCAGAGTAGGTGACCCAAGCTAGCGGCCATGCAACCAGCAATTGTTGGCCGCGAGGCTGAAGGAGAGGGCGGGGGCCGGGGATCCATTTCAAGTAGACTGGCCCAAAGCGAAGCGGATGCTTAAAAATTTGAGGATAAGGCTGGGAGGGACTGCTTAAGGAGCCCGAGCTCGGGAGGACACATCCTCGGGCACTTCGCCCTGCTCGGAGCGAGGGGACTCGACTGGCGGAGGGGCTTGCCGGACACGTTCCGCACATTCCCGGAAGGAAGACTGGACGACTTCGACGATCCGGGGGGCGATGATGTCTATATACTTACCGAAGGCCCCCCTGAGAACCTCGAAGATCTCCTTCCCCAGGGTCTCGATGACGCCCTTCTCGACCTCCTCTGCCAGCCGCATTACCTGACGCCGGTCCGACAGCTCCCTCTGAAGCTCCTCCCTCTCCAGACGGAACGATTCCGCCGCTTCCTCAGCCGACTGATGAGCATCCCCTAGATTTCCCTCAAGGTCACCCACTTGCCCCTCCAACGCAGCCACACGGAGGGCGAGGCACCGAGACTCCATCTGGGCCTCCATCATGGCCACCTCGGCCGCCCCGGCCCGCTCCTGAGCCCTCATGGAAGACTCCTCCATCTCCCTCAAGCGGACGGCTCGGCACTGCAACTCCACAGCGAGCGCTGAACCCTGAAAAGACGAGACATGTGCTAAGAAGAGGATAAAGAGAAAGAGAGGATAGCAAGATAACCGAACCTGTTGGAGGATCCAGACCAAGGAATCCGACATCTTGTCGGCCGGGATCTTCTTGAGGAGGCTGCGGTCCCGGGGAGGGACGGAGACCTCGGCAACCTGCTGGGCCACTGCTCGGTCAGCAAACATCGAACTCCCAGGGACGACAATCGAAGCCAAGTCGCTCGCCAACAAGGCCCCGACCCCTGGTGATACGGGCGAAGACGCTGCGAGGGGGGTGGCTGGCAGAGCTATCGAAGGATCCCCGGCGGTCACCACGGGAAGCGCGGAACCTGCCGGGCCGGAGGGATCCACGTCCTCCTTCCTCTTCTTTCCACCGTGGAGCTCCGAAGGCGCCGGAGGAGAACGCTTCCGCCTCGCACCATCCTCACCCCCCGGAAGGGGATCGCCAGAAGAAGAGGCGGGAGGCGCGGCCACCACCTTACCCACGGCAGGCTCGGCTCGGCGCACCTCCTCCTCAACGGTCCTCCGAGGCACCCTTCCAGAGGTACTACCTCGGCTCCGAGCGGCTCCACGACGGATCAGCTCGTCAACGTCACGGACGAATTCGCGGCCAGCCATCCCTGCAAAGGAGACCGAAATCAGGATGAGTCATAGGGCGATCCGGGGATGAAAAAGCGACCTACCCGGAGACCACAAGACGGCCTTCAGGAGTAGGTCGTCCAGCAAAGACCAAATGGACTTCGTTTCCAAAGGAAGAGCCAACAGAAGCGCAGCGGCTGCCCGGTCGGCGTCTGAGAGAACTAACGACGGGCGAGAATGGACAGAACTGCCCCAGCTTGTCAGAATCTGGGCCTCGCCCAAGAAGACCACGAAGACATAATCCAAGTTCCAATCCCCTGACCAGTGGGGTAACCCGATCAGGCATTCCCTCCTCGAACGAGCTCGGAGTAGCAGCCATGACCCCGGACCGACCGTCTGGGCCTGGTAAAAGTAGAAGAGAAGGGGGAGAGTCGGCTCCAGACCACGGGTACAGCAGAGCGTTACGAAACCCGTCAATACCGCGATCGAACATGGGGTGAACTGACACAGGGACACTGTGAAATGTTCCATGACCTGGATGAAGAAGGGATGGAGCGGGAAGCGAAGACCCAGGCGGAACATCTCGACGTAGACGCCGACCTCATTGCTCCTCGGGAGGCAAATCCGCTCGTCGACGAATGGAACCCGAACCTCGTATGGGAAGCAGAGATATCTTTCCCGGATCTCCGCGGCCACCGAAGGAGGAGTCCTCGACGGCGTGCGGAGGACAACCGGGGGCACATTAAGCCGTACGGCAGCCAACGCCACGTCATCGCGGGCGTAGTCTGGAAAAAGTTTCTCCTTCCCCTTATCTTGAAGAGAACGACTCCCGGCGGGGGAACCAGACTCCCCTAGCCGGGGTTCGCCCCGTCCGGACTCCGGAGGACCCCTCGTCCTCCGGCCAGAACCGCCTATCCTAAGAGCAGCCATAGGATGAAAGCAAGAGAGGAATTACCTATTCTCAACTATTTTGGAGAGGACAAAGAAGCGAAGGCGATGTGAAACTCCGGGTTGCTGAAGGCTCGGAATACCAGGAGGAGCGAAGAAGAAGCGGAGATCAACACAACTGGGGATCTTATACGCCAGGGGAGAATTCGAAGCGCCTGACAAGAATGCGTGGCGAGGCTCGAAGAGTCGGCGGCGTTCCGAAATTGGCGCCAGTTGAAGACCAATCGATCCGCCTCATCATGACCTGCATTTATGGCCTCGCCTCGATTGAAGCGCCAATCAGAATCCCAGGAGACATAACGGGTGATCCGAGCGAGCCGAGGCTGATCGACCCCACCAATGACGGCTCACAAACCCTTCGGCTTCTCGAATTTAAGGCGACTACGCGAGCGGCGGGGATAAGCTTGCCGCTACACGTGGCAGCATCTGAAGGCCGACGGCGCTTCGGAACCCGCGCCTTAAAAACATCGAACGGGCCAACTCATGATGACGACTAATAAATGAGTCGGCATCGACTGGCGAGCTCGTCACAATCGGCAGTGGTCACATCGGCCGAGCCGAACCGGCCAAGGCCGATCAACCCGACCGATGGGGGCAATTGTTACGCCTATTTGGCCGAGACCCGTAAAGCACGAGCCCGGGAGCCCGACTGCTGGTCAAAAGCCCATCTGCGTCCTCAAAGCCCATTCGACAAAGGCCCTCCAAGGGACCTTCTCGAACGCCGATCCGACCCGGCCCCAATAACCCGTTGGTCGCTCGCCCACTCCTGCGAAAACCACTCCCCCGGACGCGCGACCACTAAAGAGCGATAATGGGGAGGTGCTGGCAGGGCGGAGAGAGCGGCGGCAAGGGGGGACTGATGGGGCACGATCAATGGCGGACGTGTGACGTGGGTCAGAGGCGATCACGCCGGGGCTCTACAAAAGGGCCAGGAAGACGACGAAGAAAGGGACGGCATCTGAGGTAACAAAACCTAAGGTACTCCATCAACGACCTCGTTCCCCCAATTCATCTCCTTCCTCCCCCGCTCGCGCTGAGAGACGCCGTCACGATCTCCTCACGAGTCGGACCATCTCCGCCGGGCCTCCTTTCTCAGATCTCTATCTGACTTAGGCATCGGAGGGGATTTGGCCGGAACCAAGGTCCGGCCCCCTGACAAGCGTTCTCGTCTACGCAGGTGAACAACAGACCAACGGGCCGAGGCTACCCCTCGCCCCTCTCCGACCACTCGATCAACCGGACGGTGAGGCTTCCCCTCACCCTCAGCCTTCCTTGGCCGAGCACGCCCTACCGAGGCCGAGCGTCCTAATCGGGTCTGAGACTCACCCTCGCCACCAGACGGCCGTGCATCTACCCGGGCGACTGAGGCTACCCCTCGTCCCCCTCCCAGCCGAGGCCGAGCGCGGCTGTCTGAGGCCGAGCGTCTCAACCAGGGCCGAGGCTTCCCCTCGCCCCTTCTGCACCGATTCGAAGCCCCCGAGGGACCCAAAGCGGGTCCCTTGACCACGTTGACCGGGTTCTCCACGGTCAACGCCTAGTAGTGAGAAAACACTCCGAAACACCTAGGATTGATTTTTCCCACCTCATCAAGGATGAGTTCAAGGTATCACACCCCAAAACATAGCCTAAAAGGACTCTTAGATGTGGGGGTGACATTGCTTGACGAGTAAGAACACCAACGCTAAAGTTTACCCGTAAAGCTTATGTTGGATACTCGTGGGTAGTGTATTTGCCATGAATTGTATCCATTTTTCATACAGAGCAATTTTCAAGTTTTTTTTCATATTCATTTCCTTTGTTTTGTGCTCAATTTTTATTCATGGCAAATCACATCATATCCCTTAGATTTTTCAGTTAATAATCATCCATCATTCACTTTCCAATATTCATAAATAGTATCTCCAAAAGTACGACATAGTCTAATATTCGTGGAAGTGAAAGTAGGTGTAGAAATCATATTATCAATTCATTGAACTTGGCATATCTATTTATGAAATATGACATGCTCATGTAGCCATAAAAATAATACTACAATTTCTACATGGATATGATCATCATTCATTTGTAGCACTAGAATGATGCAAAGAGGAAGATATGCAATAAGCTCATTTTTTTTTGCTTTTGTCTTTTTCAAATTTTTTTTTCAGTTTTATAATGAACCAAAAAAAACACACTAAAAACAATCAAGCAAACAACAACAAAACCAAAACCAAAAAAAATCCAAGCACACAAAAAATGTTAACAAAAAATGCTATGAAGGTATGCATTAAGTTCAAAGAATGAGATATACCTTCGCGTCGCTATTTGACTAAGGAGCTAAAATATTAAGACTCTTAATTTATCACTCCTCGCCAAATTTCCGTCTCTCCTACAAAAGAGGTGCTATGTGTGACCTTGGAATCCAACAAGGTCCACTCATGTTAGTCATCAAAGATTTAGGAACCCATATTTGTTTGAACTTAAGGTTTTTGTTCCTATATTTACAATGATATGAACTATGACCAACGCATCCACATGTAAAGCAATTAGCATGAAAATTTCCAACCTTTGTTGTTTCAATGTGAACTTTTCTATATTTTGATTTTTCAACATTTTTAAGATCATATCCTAGTCCTCGCCTGTTATTGCCATAAAGTTGATTTCCAAGAATAACGTCCAAATTTTGTTTTCCAATGGAAAATCTCTTTAATGACAATTCTAGGGTGGTGACTTTGGATTTCAAGATATCGTTTTCATCCACAAGCAAAGTGCATTTACTAATGAAAGCTTGCTTGTTTTCCTCTTCTTTCTTTTCAAAATCCCTTATTTTTTTAAGTTCAAGATTTAGCATGTTAATATTTTCAGAGAGCAATTCATTTTCAACTTCAAGCTTTACCTTATCTAGCTTATACATGCTAATATCCTTTAATAAAGAGGGACATGAAAGACAGTCAATTTTTTCAGGCAAGCTAGCTTTCTCTTTTTCTAACATGGTAATGGTAGATTTGCATGCAACAAGCTCTTGTTTAAGATTTTTCATTTCTATAGACATGTCATATTCAGTTTGTTGCATATCAAAGTTATCATTCCTATAACATTCAACATCAGCTTCTAGCTCATCAATTCTATGTTGCATTCCTTTACAGATTTCTAAAAGTTCAGCTTTAGTGTGAGATTCTACCTCAGTGTGTTTGGCCATTAATGCCATGTAGGAGTGGGCTTCATGTTCCTCATCCTCCTCCTCAGCTTCGCTATCCATGTCCCACGTCAGCACTTTCATTTTTCCTTTTGCAACTTGAGCTGTGTGTTGTTGTGGGCAATCTTTTATATGGTGCCCTTTCTTCCTGCATTTAAAACATTCACTTCTATTAATAGCTTTCCGATCATAGGAATTTCTACCAAAATTAGAATTATTAGAACGAATGAACCTTTTTCCCATCTCAGCTCTTCCTTGATCAGTCTGAATGTATTTTCAGATGTTTCTGACCATTAGGGCTTGCTCTTCATCAAGATCGTCGTCGTTAGCTTGAAGGGCTAATGGTGTGGAAGCTTTGGTCTTCTCTTCAGGTTTCTCTCTGGCTTTTATACTCTGCAACTCAAGCTCATGTGACATTAGGTTGCCTATCAAGTCTTCCACTTTCATTGTTGACAAGTCCTTAGCTTCTTGAATAGCGGTGACTTTAGGCCTGAACGAGCTTGGTAGCGCCCTTAAGATCTTTCGTACATGTTCATGGCTAGAGTATGGCTTACCGAGGGAACTGGATTAGTAGACGATGTCTGTGAACCTCGCAAACATGTCTTTAACTGATTCTGTTGGTAGCATGCGGAAGCTCTCATATTCAGTGCTCAGCAACGCAAGTCTGGATTCCTTTACTTGCGATGTTCCCTCGTGTGTCACCTCTAGAGTATGCCAGATTTCATGCGCAGTTAGACAATGTGAGATACGATTAAACTCAGATTTATCAAGAGAGCATATAAGCGCATTCATAGCTTTACCATTAAGAGTATAAAGTTTCTTATCAGCTAAATCCCACTTGTCTTTAGGGTTAATCATAACAATGTCTTCAATTTTAATAGTGGATAGACTATAACCATTTTCAACAATATCCCACACATAATAATCAACAGACACTAAATAGATTTTCATCCTAGCCTTCCAATATGCAAAGTCTACACCGTTAAACTTAGGGGGACGGGCTATAGACTGACCTTCAGCAAAAGCACAATCAGATATATTCATGGTCATCTGAAAATCTAGACTAGATCCTCTAAACTGGCTATGATACCACTTGTTGGATCTGGATCGTAGCCTAAGGGGGGGGGGAATAGGCTATTAAAAATATTCGTGCAACCCATGAACAAACACACGCAGTTATAAGCACATGCATAGTAAATGCAATCACAGTGTACGCACAGATATACCCTGGTTCGGTCGTCCCCACGACCTACTCAAGCCCCCGAAAGCAAATACTAGATAGATGTGTAATCCTGTACAGCTACAATGAGTCAAGATCCCAAATCTACTCTCACCTAGCTCGTACACACACCACGTGCTCTACACTCTCAATCTAGTCAGATGCTCTCCCTCCGTGACGACTCCCAAAGTCGTCAGGTCCCCAAAAAGTAACAAGTAGGTAAAGTTTCCCATACGAAGATCTATCACAATTGCTACACAAAATAATAAAGTATTGAGTTTAGAAAGCTCAGATTGTGCAGCGGCGATGTCTTCGTCAATAAGCACAGGCCAGAAGTCGTCTGGCAAGTAGTAGTGGTCTCTCGATGTGTCTTCTCGATAGTTCGGCTCCCTTCTCGATGAAACTTGCGCTTTCCACAGAAAGTGAAAGTTGCGACACCAATATGTGGAAATGAACTGCTGATTTGCAAAACAATTCCCAGGGTTCAAACAAGTGTGCCTGCCCCTTGTAGATTTTCGGCCCTCTTCAATATTTCGGCCTCTTGAATGATTAGCTCTGAAAAAAACAAGTAGCATATTAATTTAATAAAAAAGGGAACTGTGCTTTGAGATATTTCAAATTTTCAATGCATAGATCTTCCAACAATTTTCAATGCCCCAAGTTCCAACGATTTGTTGCCCCTGCTGCCTATTTGGGAGTATACCAAAAAAAAACAGTGCTGCAAAGATGAAGACCAAAAATAATAATTCGACCCTTGATGCTCTTGGGGATTAAAACAATGGAGATGAAAAAAAATCCGGCCTCAGGCTCTTAGAGAACTGCGGCTTGGTGATCTTCAGAATTTGTGCAGTGGAATTTTAATGGCAGCCTATGGGATTTTTTGCAAGGATAAACAAGAGACAAGCGCCCATGTTTGGGGAGAAAAGATTTTGAGATCCCTTTGGTCAAAAGGAAAGTCTAGGCTCTTCAACGAAAGACGCAACTGGGGTTTTTCTTTTAAGTGTGGCCGGCCTCCCTACGGTCAATTGTTGCGGCTTGATTAATGTCAATTGTTGCGGCTAGGTGCTTGCGACTTGATAAACAATGAGAAGCTTTAATTCGGGCTTGCAGCAATCAAGGTGAAGATGTTGAAGCTTATAGCCTATAGGTGGATTTCGGCTAGGGTATGGAAGGATGGGGAATTTGGCCGAAATTTGTGTATAGCCGTCCTTCGAAACTTGGTCTCTCTATGATATTGATTTTTATAGACCTAGGGTTTGACAAGAGTGCGGCAAGGAGATTGATTCCTCTTAGAGATAGGAACGACAGATTTGGTGAAATCTTAAATACGCTTTGGCTAGGAAAATTATCCCTAGAAAGTAGGAATATGAGATTTGATATTTGGAGAGATTTGATATTTGGAGAGATTTGATTTGAATTGGAAAAGGATGAAGCCAAATCTCTAGATGATATGAATCAATCTCATTGGATTCTCTCCATCTCATCTCAAATTGGACCAAGACCAAATTGCTAGATGTATAGCTCTTTGATTAAATCCACTTGCTTTGTGCCTAGCAATTTCTCCATCTTGTATGTGTATAGCAATTTGTCCAACACATTAATTTACGTCCTCGCCATTCCTGCACGCACTTAACACACACATCAAATCGTTCACAAATGTTTGTCATCATTAAACAATAAATCCTAGATCGTTGAATCCAACACTTGCAAGTGTCTGCATCAACAAATTCTATCCTCCATCAAAGATCGTCAGAATACAGAATTCTTTGATGTCTTTCAGGCAGGGACCCCAGGAATCTTTGTATGCGTCTTGGGAGCGCTTCAAAGATCTTCAACATCAATGCCCCCACCACAGCATCGACAACTGAGAGTTAGTACATAGCTTCTACAATGGGTTGAAATTAGACACAAGGATGATCATTGATGCCACCGCTAGTGGGGAGATATTATCAAAGACTCCCAAAGAGGCCACATCATTACTTGAGGAGATGGCCTTTAACAATCAACTGTGGGCCGATGAGAGAGGCCAACCATCGCCATCTTTGAAGTCAACACGTATATATGAAGCCAAAGTAGTGGCAGACTTGGCGAGAAAATTTGACTCTCTATCTAGAGTGGTAGAGAGACTTGAGAGGAAGCTGACTGAGCCATTTAGTGCACCGGACACATCTACATCAGTTGGGAACACAAATGATTGGCAAGGCTGAGTCATGTACGAAGGAGGTGATGCACATGAGGAACCTGTAGAACAGGTTCAGTATGTTTCAGATTACAAGCCAGGTGGAACAAATAATGGGTCTTGGGTGAATCCGGCTTGGAAGACTCACCCCAGATTTTCATATGCAAACAATAATGGAGCCTTAATCCCTCCTCAGCAACAACAACAACAACAACAAGCTCCCCCACCACCTCAGCAGCATCCCTACCAACCGAGGTCACCGCCGCAACAATTTCAGCAGAGGCAACAAGCGGGGCCTTATAAACCTCCTCAGATACAATCAAAGTTGGAAGCCACAAAACCCACCACCGGTATCGCAAAGATCCGAACATGAGACATGAGTTGAGGAATTTATGACCGAGCAACAGAAGATAAATGTTAAACTATCGGCAAGGCAAGATAGCCTCAACATCATAGTGGCGCAACTAGCAGAGCAAATCACATTGCTAAACAAGGCCCAAAACCAATAGCCGGCTCAACCGGAGGCAAATCCGAGGACCAATACCGGCCATATGAATGCGGTAGTGGCGGTAACTACTAAAGGCAGGAAGGTCACTACCCCGTCATGATTCAAACTCGAAGCCTAAAGCATGATGCTCCGGTTTAGAGAGAGGGAAACAATGAGGAAGAAAGGCCCACGACGACCCTAAATGAAGAGGAAAAATCTGAAGTTGACGAGCCCCAAAAGGAGAGAGTATATGTGCCACCGGTACCATTCCAACAACGGTTGGCAAAGGCGAAATTGGAGAAGAAATTTGCTCGATTTCTGGAGTACTTGAGAGGTATAAGCCTAAACATCACGTTCCTAGAAGCAATCATCGAAATCCTGACATATGCAAAGTTCCTCAAAGACTTGATTACGGGAAGGAAAAGAACGGAGAAGATTATGCTTGCCGACCAAGGTACATGGATCATCAAGGAAGACACGGTGCCAAAGAAGTTAAAGGACCCCAGAAGCTTTAGAACTCCATGCACACTTGGTGGAGTCCCCCTACAAAAATCTTTGGTTGATTTGGGTGCGAGTGTGAGTTTCATGCCTCTCACAATGTTCAAAAAGCTGAATACGGGGGACCGATCTCAAACCCACCGACATGAAGATTCAACTCGACGATGGGCGTATCACTAGGCCGGTGGGGATCGCTAAAAATGTGCCGCTACAAATTCCGGGACGACTTTGCGTGCCATGTGACTTTGTCATCATGTACGTGAAGGAAGTTGGAGACACGTCTCTTATTCTTGGACGCCCCTTCTTAGCCACCGTCAGAGTCATCGTGGACGTGGGAGAAGGAACGTTGTCACTCAACGTTGAAAATATTGAAGTTGAATTCAATATCCCACGTGCCATGAAGAATAGATCCTCAATTGAGGAAAATGACTATGTGGACCTACTTGAAGAGGTCATTGAAGAAGTTATGCCATACGCCATCAACACCTTGCACATGTGTGATTTTGAAGAGGAGCCAAATTCTGAAGATGGCCCTCAACATGGAGATACCCCGAACCCTCTCATTGAAGAAGAGGAGAATGACGCTGACGTCGTAAGGATAAAAGAGCTCTGCAAGCTCTCTTATGGGATTCAAGGAAAGTACGCGCCACCGTCAAAGTCTTCTTCACCACTGGGAAAGAACATTGAGCAATCAAAAGCCAAGAAGGAAAGCTCAGAGCACTCTTCCCCCACCATCATTAGAGAGGAGGCGCTCATAAAGGAGGCCAAACGAGAAGAAAAAGAACATCTCAATCCTATCGGCCTCCTCACCAAATTTGATACGTGCATCTCCTATGCACCGAACATCACGCGCTCAACGTAAATCATAAGGGGTCGAGCTCAAGACCTTAAACGAGCGCTTATTGGGAGGCAACCCTACATTTTTATCTTAGTTTTAGTTGAATTTTAGTCTTCATCTTTATTTTAGATTCTTATCAGTTTAGTAGATCTAGAGTTTAGGAAAAACTGACAATGTGCAACGTTTTTATTGAAGGAAGAAGATACGAGGATGCCAATCAAAAGGAGGGTAGCCATGGCGATGGAGAACAACGATAGGGACATGCTTAAACGAGAAAGAAAGGAGGAAACTTTAGAAATAGGGAGAAACAGAAGATGGAGAAAAATAAAGAGAGCAGAAGGTTGAAAAAGACAACTCACTCGACCGAGAGAAGAAATCACTCGACCGAGTTATACAATGGACAGGGAAGCCCCTAAATTCACTATGAAATTCTTATATCACTTGACCGAGTGACTATGTCACCTGATTGAGTGGACGCCTGTAGCAGAGAGCTGGAAACCTATGATCAGCTGTAAGGCCTTTTCACTCGGCCGAGTCATTAGTTCACTCGACCGAGTGACTAATTCCACTCGACCGAGTGGGAGACTGTAGCAGAGATACTAAAATGACACTCTATTTTCTCTCCTCACTCGACCGAGTGACTCTTATCACTCGACCGAGTAACTTGAGCCACTTGGCCGAGTCGCTCGACTCAGCCGAGCCACAAAAGCTCCTAATTCTGAGTCCATCAGGCCACTCGACTGAGTGACAAAAGTCACTCGATCGAGACTTAAGTCGGGCAGCCTATATAAAACCAGTCACTTACTCGCCCGAGCCCTAAGCCCCAAATCAGCACATCCTCCCCCAATTCCCCTTTCGCCCTAACTCACTTGACCGCGCATCCAGCCCACTCGGCCGCGGCGACGACCCCGATCACCGGCGACTGGTGATCCCCCGATCGAGTCCGACCTCTCTCCTCCCTGTTAAGCCCAATTTTACTCTTTATCTTCTCCTATCCACCCCGTAAGCCCAAATCCAACCCCTAATCCTATTCAACCCTATTAATCTCCAATTTCTCTTGATCGACCCCAATTATTATGGACTCTTAACGCTAATATCTATTTTTGTGCAACAGGAATGCTTGGGGAGATCATTTGCGAATATTGCAGAGTTGAAGCTTGGGGGAGTCGCCTCGCACTCATACGTTAGTTTGGAGTCGCATTGATTGCTCGGTACACTCGTTCCTTATTATTTTTGAGCATTCCATTTGCATTTCAAGTAGTGAGCATCATTTTCATGGAATCCATCGATGCCTACATGCACCCGTTCTAGTGGCAGGCAGCCCGCTGCCAAGAGGAAGAAGACTGGTGATCCCGGTCCTTCTTCTTCTGGGGCTGCGCCTCCACCACGTAGTGACCCCACACCTGTACCACGTACACCACCGACACAACCCTCCACATCGATCGAGACTTACGGAATCACCTTCAGAGATGGCGCACATCACACCAAATTTGAGAGGATCTCCGGACGCCATATCACCACTAGGTTCTCTCACATTTCTACACTCAAGTGCCTAAAGGGTATTTGCGGGGTTACACCAGCTGTATGACAATGTCGGATGGGGTGGTTTCATATCTATATCAGCGAGCACTTACATTGGCCTGACACTCGAGGTCTTGAGCTCTATCCGTAGGACTCCTAGGGGCTACTCATTCAGACTCATGGACCAGGAGTGCGAGATCTCGTACGACATGGCCAGTGCATACTTCCATTGGCCCCATGTCCCAGAACCTGATCAAGCCTATGGTCCTTTACATCACACCCACTCTATCTTTACAGCTGATTCATTTTGGGAGATGATCACTGACAAGCCACACTTCGACCCTAGCAGGGCGAAGGCCTTTTCCATCATCCACCCCTGCATGCAGCTTCCATAGCGCCTTTTGACAACCACCATACTGGCCAGGCCAGAGGTTGGGACCTTGTCCATGCCAGAGCTGTTCATGCTATGTGTGATGACTAGGGAGAGAGCCCGTGAGGCTGGTGGGGACACCTTAGTCCCGGCCATTTCAATTGATATCTCTAGATGGTTTTTCGACTGCATATTTTCCACGGTCGCCTCCACCCTGGCGATATGCTGTGGCGGTCTGATCACCCTCCTAGCACCCATCTTCGACATTCAGCTTCCCGCTGACCTGTGCCATGCTACGGGCCCCACCTCACTATCTGATTATGTTTAGGCCCACATGCACATGATCCACCCTCACGGACTATGTGATTGGCTTTGGTTACCTAGTCCATTTTGTGGACTATATCGTGCTTCTGAACCTTATTCGGACCCATGTTGGACCAGCAGGTGTGGAGTGGAGGTTCTCTATGGACCTCTTTATCCCACCTGTATACGTACTAGAGCCCGACGACGATCAGCAGAAGCACCCTGTCGAGCCTCTTCACCCTGATATCCCCATTCCCGAGCCTGACCCTGTATCCCTTCCCGAGCCCAACACACCTGTCTCCACTTCTGCTCATGCTGAGAGCTCCACTTCTGGACCTGTCTCTGTGAGCACTGTAGCTACGCTTGATCCTGTCCATACCGTCCCAATAAGTGTTGATCTGATCACATATATAATTTCTGAGAGTGTTGCGTCACTGTTCCCTGAGACTGATGATCCTTCCTCCCCTGCGACCATAGAGACCCTGATCTCTTCTGATATCTTGACTTTTGGGGTGTCCTTATCCTCAGTTTTCACATCCACCCAATCTGTCGTTCCAGTCTCTTCTGCTGATGTCCTCAGCGAGAGTGTCGTGGTGTCTGTCACCACATCTGTGACCGCGACATCTGCCCCTTTTTCCACCGCTGTTGATATTCTAATCATTACTTATATTGCACCGATCTCTCAGTGCTTTCTTGCGTCTCAGTCTCACCTGGAGGCTGAGCATTTTGCCGTGAGCTCCGCTCCACACACTCACCCTATCGTAGCCCCACTAGTTTTTGGAGGCTGTGTGAGCCCATCTTGTCCTATTGCATGTCCATCTACCTCCGCTCCTGACGATAGAGACATGTGCCTGTATGCGGTTGAGTCGGCAGTGCTGGGCTTAGAGTCGATTTTCGAGCTCTCACGCAAGCCGTCTCTGATCAGCAGGCCCATATTACCCTTATTCTTGGTATTCAACAGACGCTGAACCAGATCCTTCTCTGCCTGCAGCAGCAGCCAGTCCATCCGTCGCTGCCACCCCTACTACATGGAGGTGAGGGCGATGCACCTGAGTAGGCACTTCACTTTATATTTCATACCCGATGCCACCACGCTTATAGATAAGCTTGGGGAGGAAATCCAATGATGAGAGAGAGTGTGTGATTACTTATATGTGCATGACGACCTAAGCTAGGTAATCTCTAATACTTAGGAAGATGACTTCAAGTATAACGACATCTAAGAATTGAAAAATTGACATGAAATTCAGGAAACCATATCTTTCTATTCTTATTGCTTTGAATTTTGTGATATCTCTTATACTCCAAATAGAAGCAATCAATCGAAAAGTGTGTTGTCTATGATTATGTATATCGTTTTCTATGCCTTAGACGATGCTTACCGTTAAAATGATTTCATATTTCATAAGATTCATGTTGTTCTCAGTTTTTATATTAAGTGAACCCCATATGAAATGATATCGAAATAAAAGCTTTAGTGATGTTCAATTCATTATTGGTGCATTTGAGTAAGCGAATTCGAGTTCTGAGAGAATGATCTAGTATTTCCACTCTTCACCTTCTTTTCTATTTATTTGATTTTTTATTCGCCGAGTTAACTTTTTTACTTATCTTCCTCGAGGACGAGTAAGAGGTAAGCTTGGTGGATTTTGATATGCTCATATTTTACACTTTGTTTCTGCAATTTTTCATACCAGAACGATTACTCATATCGCGAATTTAACGTTAAACGACGATTTTATGATGAATTTCACTATTTCTATGTTTCGTTGGATTTCAGAAAATATAGAGAAATCAGGAGCAATTTGGAGCTATGAGCATATACACGCGTGTCGGAGCGTCAATCACGATGATATCAAGGAGCTAACGATGCTTGAAGATAAGAAGAAGAGGAAGAAAGGCGAGGGAATGGAGAAAGGAGCGAGAAGGAGGAGATTATGAAGAAGAAGCAGCCTACGCGGCCGAGTGAGACATCTCACGCGACCGAGTGGCGTTGCCAAGGCCATCCCCAGCTGAAATAAGAAGAGACAATCTACTCGGCCGAGTGGAATTCCCACTCGACCGAGTGAGAAGCCCACTCGAGGAACCCTATGGATCTATTGTTTTTTCTATAATGAATCGTGAGTATTCTCCGTGCTTTAGGGCAAAGGGATGAACCCTATGGATCTAGGGTTTGATATGTGAAATCTAATGAAGACCCATGTTGCTAAACTTGTAAATAGGTTAGATTGTAATCAATTTACTACAGGTAGCTAGGGATTTTCATTGGATCTTGAGAGCTCGAGAGAGGATCTTGATGTGAAGCCCTAGATATTTGATTTAGCTCTATAATCGAGATTCCCTAGAATTGGTGCACGAAAGCGACCAAAGCTAGCATCTTTATTATATTTCTATAATTATATTCGTTTGTCCGACGGTAAAACGAATACGAACCATCACGATATAGATTCGAACTCACGTTGCACGAGAGCGAGCTTGAGTTGGAATTACAATATTGTTGATCTTAATGCTAGTGGTCAGAACTAGGCTTGTGAGAGAGAGGCTCTAGTTTAGATTGCTATAGACTTGCATAGCGCGAGAGCATGCGTTGGTTCATAACCTAGTTGCGACAAGATCACCTTAAGCCAAGGTAGTGGTATAGATATTCATATTTCACATTGATGCTTGAGATCTATATTGGGGATTCCCAAGCCCTAGGCATTTTCATTAATTGAATTCATAAACAATACTTTGCACGATTGCGACGCCAACATTTCTTGATCATCGTTTCACCACCACCAAGTAATCAATATAGATACCAATAGTTCCTCCCCGTGATTCGATACCCCGCTCACCATTTAACCGTGCGCTTGCGGTAAAACTACATTGTTTAGGTCGGACGGTTGTCTCGATCGACCGAGTTATCCATCGATCTCTAGCCCTGTGCTCCTAGCTCGACCCCGATCGACCCCGGTTCGTCCAATCGAGAGTCCCGCATCATCCGCTGACGAGGCTCCAACCCGACAAAGAAATCCAAGTCAGCCCCATCTAGCGTTGATCGGAACCCATCCGTCAACAAGACAACAAGCTATAAAAATGAACCCGTTTGTTTGTCCTATGTTTTTGTTTAGGAATACTCTATTGGTTCTGTTTATAATCCAAAAATTTCTCACTTGTATGATGCACAACGTCAAAGTTGTTGATACAAGTCTTCAGGTTTTGATCCATTTTAAAAAAAGTTGGGGTACATTTTAGACTTTTGGGTAAGGTTTCTCTTTCTATGGTTACCAACATGTCATACTTAATTTTAAGTCTTCCCAAATCCTGGTCTTCTCAGCCTTATAATTAATTTATTCCGGCATCTTCATTGCTTCAAATTACAGCATTGATGTCAAGGATATTATGTTAAATAAGATCCACTGTCAATTGATAATGACACATGTTACATTTAACTCACACTTTCTTGACTTGACCTGATAATAAAACAAGATATTTGTTCAAACGAAAGAAGCTGTTTTGGAGCGAAATCAAACATTATTATCATATGGTCAAGTATTTTGCCATAAGCAAGCAAGCTCACTCACATTTTTCTGCTCCGTTAGTCATACAATGTCACATTCTGAATAATAAGAACCCACTAGCTAGAAATAAAATTTAAGAAGGTGACGAGAAGTTAGGGTTTTGTAGGAATTCATGTCTTGACTTCGTGGAAGGCCCAAGGTTTCGGAAGTTCATTTAGATATGGATACAATGTTTCTCTCTGACATTGTAGAAAGGGTTTAGGTAGTACATTGCAATCATCCGTTTGCACATATGTTTTGTTATGCCAAATAGCGGTTAAATGAGTACATATGACATAAATTAATTCAACTTGGTAGAGTTGTTGGAGAGAGAGAGATAGACACACACACATGATGAAATTTACCATCACCTTGAGATTGAGACTGAGTTTAGCCTATTTTTGATTCTCAATCCCCTTTACTACTTATAGATATAGATGGTTAACTTCAAAATAGGCTACCTATTTATGTATAAAGCTATAACATATGGTAGTATATTACATGTTGGTTTCGAGGTATGATGGCCAAACGGTCCCAACATCCAAAACGCTATAAGATGCAACCAAGGCTTAAAGCGTAATTAAACCAAGTGTCCTCTTGGGCAAGAGAGAATTATCATCAACCAACCAATTCCCTCAACAATCTTGTGATAGAACAATGCAAGCACATGACAAAATACCAAAAATAAATAGCTCAAGAAGCACAACAAGATACACAATAGTTTACCTTAGTTCGGCACGTTAGACGCATGTATCTAGCAATCTGATGCAATAACGGCTCCACTATGATTAACGATGCAATTGCACCGACCCTTTTTCTTCCTCTTTCTTCAATACAAGAGATATGGCTTCAAGCAAGACAATCTAACTCTAGACCTCTCCTCAAGCTCTCACAATCTCTCATTCAAGTGAGAATCCTTGATAATAGACCTCCCATAAGAAATAGGACTCCTCAAGGGACTCAATCCCACCATCAATGAAGATATATCATTGGTAGTAGAGTTCCAAACTACTAGGATACTCTCCAAGGGACTCAAGATCTCACACTAGAAGGAGAATAAGAAACACTCACTTGGATCTCTCAAACTCAAGTTTTTGGTTTTCCTCAAACCCTAGCTTTCATGGACTCCAATTGATTTCCAAGCATTCTCCAAGCCCCTTAGCCCTAGCTTTGTCCCAAACCCTCCTTTTATATAATTGGGCAAGGCAAATGAACGGTGGCCGTTGGATGAGACAAGATCTCAATCAAATGGCCCATAAATCAGACCAAAATAACTCAGCATGCCACCGCCAAACGTCTGCAAGATGTGTTCCAGACGTCTGAGCCAGACTACGATCAATTTTTGAGAGTTCCAAGAAATTACATCATTGCCTCAGCCGACTGATGTTGCTCAGACAAGCGCCTGATCCACCATTAGACATCTGATTCTGAGACCGTAAGCGCCTAATTACCCAATGTTTGATATCTGATACATCAGGTGCTTAGTTTGGCTCATCCAGATGCCTGTAACCATTGGTTCAAACTGTTGGATCCTGGGAGGATGGTCAAGTAGATAGTAGAGGGGGGTGATTAGTATCTCAAGACATATTAAAAAATCCCTCTAATACATCTACCTAGAACTACAAATGGAGTTACCCAAGTTAGTTCTAATCAACAAATAATCTTGCAATATAAACATGCACAGTGGGAATGAACTAATTATGCAAGATAAAGAGAGGCAAAGAGATTGAGAGATAGAGAGAGAAAACCAAACGCAAGCACATAATGTACTCTGGTTTAGATATGCAAGTCACCCTTGCCTCATGTATCCTACTCTAGTAACACTCGGGTCCCACTCGGTTCAATTCAATATTTCTCAAATAGTTATAATTGTGTCTTCCCAAGAAGTATTTCTTACAACCAACCTCTCCAATGAGAGAGACTTCACCTCTTCCTCTTGAGAGCACTTCCTCTCTATTAAGGTAACAAATTGAAGCTCAAATCTCATTTTCTTAAGCCTTGGAAGATGATCACTTGAAGTGTGTGTGTGTGGCTAGGATGTTAGACCTTTTTTTGCACTTTTTCTTTATCTTTTTTCTTCTTCTTTTTCATCTATATATTTCACAAAATATGGCTCAAATAATTCTCTCTATAACTAGTCATGAAACCTCAATATATAGGCACATAATCAAGTTCTAGAAAATGACCAAAAAGCTCATGCCAACGGATATAAAAATGGCTATATGCAAGGGCAAAACTTAACAGGATAGTCGACTGCCAATCCTTCTGTAGTCGGTTGTTTTGCTAGATAGAACACATCACTAGTATACACATACAAATTAGTCGACTAAAAAGAAAAATTAGTCGGCTATAATCCTGATACTTGTGTTTAGGGCTATGCTACTCTAGGGTTTTCACCTATGAATGATATGGAATATTATGTGGGTGATCCCTAGGTGTGTGAGTGGCATCTTCAAGGCTTTACAATCAATCTAAGGCAAGAAATAAAAATTACAACAAATACAAAAATAAAAATTCTTCATTCATGATGTGTTGCTTCCTTTAAGCTCCATACTCTTGCCAAGACTTCCATTTTGTTTGATGCCTTGGATTCACACCTTCATTTTACATGATATGCTTTGATATTTTCATTCTCTAAGCTTGAGCAATCTTGATCAATTAGCATGGTCCAAATATCCTATAATACTTAGATGAAATTGTTCAACCAATAATTAGTGTCTGATCATCATCAAAACATATACGGAATCCTTTTTCGAATATAAACGTTTTACTATTGGCCACCTGCTAGGGCTCTGGAAAAAAGCATGCTACCAGATGTATGATGTCTAAGCACCAGGTGTTTGATCATATACAGACATTCCAGATTGGATTTTGCAGCACAAATTACAACACTATACCATGCTATAAAATCCACAAGGTCCTCCAGCACCATCCAGTACCAGTCATGTTTGCACTCACCTTGATCAACGGACATGTGGAACCACCACCATCTGAATCTGTAACCACGCCCTCTGGTGCCTCAATCATTTGAAAGACATGCCAAGCTTAGGAGCCTCCTGAGCCTAGCCACACACATCTCCGCCTCATTCATCGCCATGTTTGTAGTAAAATCAATCGTCTTTGAGGATGTCTTTATGAGCTTGGACTGCATGATCAAACCAAATGATGCCATGCCATCGTCCAATAAGCCCTCTGTCAATCCATGACTATCCCAATCATCACCACACAGGTCCGTGAACATCCACTCATGCTCGACATGGCCAAACCTCACTGTCTCCACCACTGCTCCATAGACTGACACCAATTTATAAATATTGATACACTGTCTGCATCTACCATGTCTGCTGATGCTCATCATCAAGACTCGCCATCCACCAGATACTCACCTCAACTGATTGTGTCGGCCCAAGACCCAAATGCATGCACACTGTGCCAAATTATCTATGCCACCAACATCTATCCTCTGGAGACTATCCTCACTAGCCATGCCCTGTAATGAACTCACCGAAGGTGAGAGATGAGCGCATACCAAAGAAAATCCTCTGGGCTCTGCCTCCTCCCAATATCAAACGAGAACATACTCAATATGTGGCAACTCCACTTAGGAACTCCATCGCAGTCTCCACACTACTGTGGGAGCCTCCATCTCTACCTCGCCTTAAGATCCACTTCTTCATGCATCTCCAACAAGATAGCCTTCGAAGTATCAAGAGATGCACCTGATAGGTTGCTCCAAGGCAAACTAAAGACATATCCCATGTGTCCATGATGTAGAAATAGCTCACTCATGCACAGTGAATGATATATCCTGATGTCAGGCTCCGCAAAAGACCTCTCTATCCTGAAGCTGAAGCTGCACACCTCAGCATGCTGGTCCTCCTTTAGAGCAACCAAATCATGCATGCTGGAAACTATTAGGGACCTCGTCTCCACTCACACTGCAACCTATGGCATCGGTACGACAACCGACTGCCCTACTCCCATGTAGGTCGATGGATCTACCTCAAAGCTAAAGCTGCACACCCCAGCATGCTGGCTCTCATCATGAGTACTCACTTTGTGCATACTGGAAATGTGAGAGAAATCTGTCTGCTCACACACTACAACTCCCAGCATCGGTATGACTACTAACAACAATGCTTCCCCATAGACTGATGTTTCTAGCAACTCAAACCGAAATGAACAAAAAGCTACATCATCCTGAGATGATGGCTAATCACTGACATTGAACCCATCGGATGACATCTACACCATGTTCGTCTGTACGTGCATCTGCTCACTCACCTGAGCCTAAATCTGAACCACCTCATCATCACTATGGACCGAGCTGTCCTCTATCCTATGCACACCATCATGAGTCTGCTCTGCCCTTGAACATCGTATACTCTCTAAGGTCCTTGGCTATGAGAAAAACACTAGAAGGGGGGTTGAATAGTGTTTATGCAATTTAAAATGATAATTACATCAAATTAAATTCCTAACCAACAATAAGTGCAGAATGAAAATAAACCCTAAAAATGAAACAATGCAAAAACAATGATGTTTCAAGGGTTTGGATTACCCAAGTCACTTCCCGACTTGTTCCCGGTAATCCTATGTCCATTCCACCCGGATGCAACCGGATACTCAAGTTAGAACCCCAACTTGAGGTTTCCTTAAAACCCACTTGTAAAACCTACAAGTGAAATTGAAGTACACTTTGAGTCCTTAACTACCATAACTTAGGAGCAAACAAACCACTCTCACAACCCGAGAGTGAATCAAATAACGAAAGTTATGAAATATGAAATACAACACTTATAATCACTTATACCTTGAAGTAGAACTTGAAGGAGAGTGTGAGTGTGTTGATGTCTCTCTTGGAAGAGAGGAAAGCCCTTTCTCTTGACTGTACAAAATGCCTAGAAGATTTCTCTTTGGTTCTAGGTTGGAGAGTAAGAGATTGAAAGACAGGAATTCTAGGGCTTTGGGATTTTGAGAGCTTAGATCAATGAAGATTGAAAGCTTGAATGGTTGAGTGAGTTGCTTACAAAATGAGTAACCTCTAAATGGAACAGTAGAGGCTGGCTTTATAGTTTTCTCAAAACCCACCAACAGAATTCCCAAAATCCCTTTTGAAATCAGTGGAGAAAAACTCAACGGATAGAATTTGCACACGCGACAGTCGACTGTTGAACAAAACACAGTCGACTGCTGCACTGTGTCAGAGGGTAAGTGAGAATTCAAACGGTAACTTACCACGTGGACAGTCGACTGATGAAGAGAAGACAGTCGACTGTAAATCCAATATGCGACTGTAATTCCTTCTACAGGGGACTGGCCGCAATCTGGGTAAGTAGAGAAGATCTCAGAAAAGTCTGGGAAGATAGGACAGGCGACTGATGAAGAGAAGATAGTCGACTGTAAATCAAACAGGCGACTGTAATTCCTTCTACAGGAGACTGTCACAAACCCTGACATTTTCCAGAGAGTTGAGTCTGCAGAGAAGCTCAAATACAGACGACTGTTGAAGCATTGACAGTCGACTGTGCCATTGGACAGTCGACTGTAAATACAACATCAGTCGACTGGCACTAGAATAAGAAATATTCCAGAGAGCAAGTCCTGCATAAGAATCATGGACAGGCGAGTGTTGAAGCATTTACAGTCGACTGTTCTTTGGACAGGCGACTGTAAATACAGCATCAGTCGACTGGACAGATCAAATTGAGAATGATCTTGGGCTGAAGATATTAATTCGACTGATTAACAAATCACAGTCAACTGTCTCTTGGACAGGTGCCTGTGAAATGTACAACACTCGCCTGATAGAGTTAAAGCACAAGAAACCTAAAAATCGACTGATTAAGTATGTGCATACCAGGCGACTGTAGAACAAAACACAGTCGACAGTTTTAAGACAGGCGACTGTAAATCGTTCAGCAGTCGACTGTTGAAATCAAAACATGCACATTCTTGATAGAAATAAATTGAGGTCTAAGGAAAAATTGATCTAATGATTTTCTAAGACAGAAATGAAGATGTGTGTGTGCTCCATCAAAGTTCTACTTCTAAGCTGCATACTAGAAGAGAAAAAAAAGAAGATTACATTTGTAGAACACACTCTTCTATCCAAAGTATGAGCCTGAAGTCTTCTAGGAGCTTCAATCACCAACTTTGATCATCCAATCCACTTCTCTTGCTTTCATTGATCTTTGAGTGTCATCCGTTGCTAATTGATCTTCAAGATATGCTTAGGCAATGGATTAACTGCAAATAGGGGATTAGTCATAAGTATTTATGTTTGCTCATCATTAACACCAAGTAGGGAGAAGTCCAATACTCAACAGACTCGTCAACTGTGACATGATGTCTGACTAAAATCTCGCAGGTACTAGGACACCATAATCTATATCCACCTCCATCCACTAGTAGAAAAAGGGTCTGCAGCCACGGATATTTGGCCTCAGACAAATCCGTGGCCGATAGTGGGCTATCGGCCATGGATTTCTCCGTGGCCACATTTCCGTGGCTGAAAAAAAATTGCCCATGGATTATTGGCCATGGAAATTTCCATGGCCGCTAGTGGACTTTCGGCCACAGATTTATCCGTGGCCAAAGATTTCTAGCCACGGATTATTAATGAAGAAATTTTAGTGGCTTTAAATTTTTAGCCGGGGATACGTCCGCGGCTAATAATTTTAACAGCCACGGATATGTTCGTGGATAAAGAGTTCCAGCCAAGGAATATAGGTAAAGAAATTGTCAGTGGCCTTAACTCTTTAGCAAGGGGGATTTCCGTGGCCATTAATAATAACGGCCACAGATTTGTCTGTGGCTAATATTCCATTGCCATCAAAAAAAATTTACCAAATTAGGGGGAGCCCGCATGAGCCCCCCTACGCGCTCAATTTTTTAGCTCAGAGAGAGAGAGAGAGAGAGAGAGAGAGAGAGAGAGAGAGAGAGAGAGAGAGAGAGAGAGAGAGAGAGAGAGAGAGAGAGAGAGAGAGAGAGAGAGAGAGAGAGATCAGTAAGGGAGGATGACTCCAACGACGACAGGTGACGACAGCCGACGACAGCCTCCTACAGCCGCCGTCAGCCACAACAGCAACGCCTCGCAAAGGTAATTTTCGTGCCTCCTTCGAATCTGACGAGGTTAGCCCTAAATAGGAAGATAGAGAGGTCGGAGGGGGCGTCAGCCATCCCTCTAACCAAACCGGTTAACGATTCCCCCCCCCCTCCTCCACTTCCCCCTAGATGTCACCCCCTCTGACCCATCCATCTGATAATGGTTAGGGGTAGGGGTAGGGGTAGGGGTAGGGGTAGGGTTTGGGTTAGGGTTTGGGTTAGGGTAGGGTAGGGTTAGGGATGTGTTTAGAAATAGGGTTGGGGTTAGGGTTTGGGTTAGGGTTCGGGTAGGGTTGGGGTTAAGGTGAGTGCAAGTGTAAGGGTTGGGTTTTGTGTTAGGGTTAGGGCTAGGGTTAAGGTTAATAGGGTTTGGGGTTGGGGTTGGGTTAGGGTTAGGGTTAGGGTTAGGGTAGTTTTAAAACTTAGGAAAACATGTTTTAAACATTTTGTAAACATTTTTAAAGTGTTTCTATTTGTGTTTTGTGTGAGCTTCTTTAGCACATCACATGTCCATTTAGTACTTTATTTGGTTTAGGTTTACGATTAGGGTTAGGTTGGGGGGGTTAGGTTTAGGGTTGGGGTTGGGGTTGGGGTTAGAGCTAGGGTAAGTGTTTCTATGTGTGGGTGCTTTTAGCAAGATCTTAACAAGATATGACAAAAGAAATAAAATTACATCAAATATATATTATTAAAATGATGTCTATTGGATGCATTTTTGCGTCCCAAGCTCTCTATATTATGGTTAGGTTGGGGTATTTTTCCAAATTAGGAAAATATTTTCAAATAATTTTGAAATCATTTTTAAAGCATAAAATTTATTTTAGTTATATTTTTGATATCAAGGAAAAAATAGAATTTATTTTGATTTTTGATTAGTGAGAACCTAGCCATGTTAAAACATACACTCATGGTATCACAGTGATAGCCGCCTACTTTTATGAAAGAGTCGACTGCCATTTAAAGGTTCTCAAAATAGGTAATTTAGAATTGAACATTTTATTTTGGCGCATTATAGATGGTTGATACACACTAGTAAATTTCATCGTCAATTACAGATACGGGAGGTTCCCGACAAGTTATTTATGGAAATATCGGATCCAAATATAAGTGGAAACCAAAGATACGTATAGGGGATGATGCGTTCTTAGCAAGGTTCTAAAAAACTCGCCACGGTGAAGCTATGGTGCGACATGGCAGAAAGGCGCGACCCTCATGCCCCGTAAATGCCCATGTAGGCTGTTTGAGGCGGCACGCCACCATGGCGTGCCATGGCGACACAAGGCGCGCCACAAAAAAATAAAAAAAATAAAAAAATGGTACATGGTCCACATTATAGGGCTAAGAGAACCCGACCCGTTCTCTATTATAGGGCTAAAAAATGCATTGATACTTTGATGATGGTTTCATCAAATATATGGCATCTACATCAAATCTGAGAAGAAGGTTAGTGAGCTCAAACTGCATTATACACCACAAATCAGCTTCATTTAATGATTATATGCATTATGCATAGTATGGTGTTTGTTTACTTGCTTGGCTAAAATGTGTCCATAAGCAGTATCAATATTATTCCTTTTCTGGCTTTAGACAGCACTTGTGAACAAAGTTTATTCAAAATGTTGAACTAGGACATGAAAAAATCAATGTTCCTTCAAGTATCATCAAATTGCGTTCAGATCCAATTATCCAAATAGCGTTAACAACTTTGGTAATCGATTGCTTTGATATTGATGACGTATTGAGGTCACATGCTTTTTAGTTATGTAAACAATTGCTTTTTAGTAAAGTAACACTTTAGTTAATTGTAAGCACACATCTTATTGTAGATGGAAGGTTATGGATTTGTTAGGATTTGGAAATTAATCCATCTAAGTGGAGCATAGCCTACTGTCAACATACATATTTATATATATACATATACATATGTATATATATATGTATATGTATGTATATACATATGTATATGTATGTATATACATATGTATATGTATGTATATACATACATACTAGTCATAACCCGTGCCCGCGGGCACGGTTCGTTTAAGATTTTCCCCTAAAAGAAAAATAAATTAGCGTAAAAATATTTAGCGGCATGGGCGCCTTCGGCATGAGGACATTTGGCATCGGTGCATTTGATGCGGAACAACAAATTCGACGCGGACGCCTTCGACACAGAACAACAAATTCGGTGTGGGCGTCTTCGGCGCGAAACAACGAATTCGGCGTAGAACAACAATTTCGGCACGAATCAACAAATTAGTGAAAAAAATTTGGTACTCGTGTGGGCGACGTCGGTGAGGAACAACCAATTCGACGCAAGCGCCTTCGCCACAGAACAGTAAATTCAGCATGAGTGCCATCGACGTGGAACAACAAATTCGACATAGAACAACAATTTCTGCGCGGAAAAACAAATTCAGTATAGAACAACAATTTTGGTGCGGGCGCCTTCAGCGCGGAACAACAAATTAACGTAGCGCGCGACGTGGGCACCTTCGGCGACCTCGACGTAGAACAACAAATTAGCGTAGGCGTGGCGCAGGCGCATTCAGTGCCTGTTATGTGCGTGGATCATCATTTTTGCTGTTATAGACTGTTGGGTTGTTGATTTGGGTTTGATTATTACTGTTTACTTATTGTCTCTTGGGTCCATCCATTGTGTGGTTAGCAAGTATGTAACTTTTATGCATGTTGTATGTTCTTGTATTATTAAAGACCCATGTTTATTGTCCGCTTTAATTATTTAGAAACTCATCTGATACATGCAATTTACTTATTTTCTAACTATATGGTATTGCTTACATGTTTCCAAATTGAATATGAATTCAGTTCTAACAAACGAAAGGTGCACATATCAAAAGCCACGCTTGTAACTTTCTATACAAAGCATGGCGTTAGCACCATTATTCCATGATTTCTGACACAAACTGAGCACCTGGCTCCCATATCTCATAACGCGTATTGTCATCTATCAGCAGTTTACAAACTAAACAAAAATATTCCAATTCGTCACTAAATGAAAGTAATTGCACTGAAGACATAATTAAAGCTTTCGCACAATACTAATTGCAAACAAAATCTAACTGAAATACTTGATATATAACATAAATAATAATTAAACAGTGTCCACAAAATTAGGTTTTACAAAATTAAACTAATTAACATATAGAAAAAACAATTGAAGCCCAAGTGAAGCCATAATGAAGCCAAATCAGCAACCACAACAATGGACACAACCAAGCCCAACCCTTTGACTTTGGGGAAGCGGCTTGAGGGCCTAAACTACTACCGATGGTGCCAGATCCTCCTCTGCCTTCGCTGTGGGGAACCAATGTTAACAACATTGCTCCAATGAGAGAAGAAGAAGGGGAAGCAAAGAAGCCCTTCACAAGGGCCATGACTTTTAGCTTTTGCCAGAGGTTGCAGTGGATCCACAGAGGAAGTAGTGATCACCAGCTGACTTGAGGATGATCGAGTCATTATTGCTAATGTGCTTGGAGATGGGTGATGTCACAGTGCAGCCATCATAGTCCGATTTATTCACCTACACTACAAACACTACAAACGTTGTAAGAACATTTAGTTAGTGGTCAATGTCATATTCACACGGATATTCTAACACGAACATGATAGACCATTTAGTTTGAGATTTTGATGGCAACCTAAGTTTGAATCGGCAACCCAAGTTTTGATCAAAGATGAAATTTTGATGGCAACCCAAGTTTCAAAATGGGCAGAATTTTATATCCCATGCATTGAGCTCGCCTCAATCAATATCGCTCATCATCATCTCCTTGGCGGTGGCTGCTTGTGAACCGAAGAATTGCCTGGCATTTTGAATGGAATTCCTCTTCAATGAAACCATCAAACTCAAGAGGATGAAGAACTTAATAGGGGAAATTAAAAAAATGGGACCTTAGAAGAACATGAAGAGGTTAAACTGTTTTATGATCCCATCTTTGCACTTGATCCCAATTAAAGTCCTTAAGCAAACAAAAATTCAAACCTTTAGTATGAGATTGCAAAATTGGGGGGAAAGCAAGCGGGTTAGTATAAAAATAGAAGAAAAAAGAAATAGAACTTGTACCCGTTGTTCTGCGCAGATCTGCTGTTCATCTAAGAGCGAGGTATAGAAAACTCAATTTTGTCCCAGGATCAGTGGAGCGAACAATACGAACATCAAATATATAATACAGAGGACAGAGGATTTACACCCGAAAAACGTATTAAAAATTATATTGCAGCGTCACCGTTACTTCCCTAAATCAGTGGACTCATATACAAAAACTAAATCAGAATTATAATTCAATTCCACCTCCCATAACAAAACTCGATCATCCATTTAAACACCAAAAACAATCTAATCTGCATTAAAATGAACATTTAAAAAAGAAAAATACATCACACTATCTATTCACTCTCGATCAAATTTCTCAATTCGTTCATTATCACATCCCAATACCATTTACTCACCAATTATTGCTCAAATTCGAATGAAAATTAAAGATTGAAACAAAAGGAGCAAGAAATTACCTTTGCCGACGGATCCGATCACCTCCCGTTAGATGGATCCTGGTTACTGAATTCATCGTAGTAGTGGAATTTCCTCACCTCTTAATCGAACGCAGAGATCTTCCTCGCAGGTGAGAAAAAAAGAGGAATTTCCTCACCTCTTCCATCTGTTTATGCACACCAACATTAAGAAGATGAGAAGGAGCAGGGACCAAATGGAGTTGAGAAGTAGTAGAAAGAGAGCACCTTTGGTCGTCAAGGTCGTTGCTCTGAAGGGAAATGATTAGATCAAGGTTTTGCCCAGGCATAGCTTGGTTTGCTCTTCTTGGGGACAATCGATCATGCTTTCTTCTTCTTGCAAAAAAAATTTAAAGCCCCCATCAGCGATGCTAACAATTAAATTGAGAAGAAGCCCTCACAATGCTGTCAATGGTCTCTTTGAAATAGCTCCCATCGCAGGCTCTGCCCAATCTCCACCTCACGGAGAATATCAGTCTCTGATTTTTGTTCCTGCAAAAATTTTTTTGTCAAACTTTACATTTTTACAGACCACAGAGAATTTTTTTTTGGGAACTTGGAGAAATAAATCTTGGAGACCGCGGGTTTTGTTGCGAGCATTTAGTTGATCCCTTGGGAAGCCCTCATCAATTAAATCTCGAGACTTTAGTTTTCCCCCAACGTGCGGAACGGATTTGAAGCCGCGAGGTTCCCCCCAACGTGCGGTGAGATTTGAAGCCCACGTCAGCGATCCATGTTTTATATTTTTGTTTCACATGCTAATTCCCAGTCAGCGATCCGTGTCATCGACGTGTTTTACATTAATTGCTTGGCACCTCGAGACTTGAATTGGGTTTCTCTCTACGGTTCCCTCCAAAACAAACTCTTTTCCTAAAATTTTCACTCATCCTAACCGTTGATTTACCTAGATTAAATCCCAGTCGTCTTTTATCTTGTCCTAGTCAGCCCTAGGATTCAAAAAACACTGTCAAATGTATAATAGATACATATGTATATACATACATATACATATGTATATACATACATATACATATATATATATACATACATATACATATATATATGTATACATGTATATACATGTATACATACATATACATGTATATACATGTATACATACATATACATGTATATACATGTATACATACATATATATACATATATATATATATATACACATATAAATACATATATATATATATATACATATATATATATATATAATACAATATATACACACATTTGCCGCCTTAAGCCACGCCTTGAAAAACGACGTGGCCTCGCCAAGGCTCCTATGGCTTGCGGCTTGACCTCGCCGCCACGCCATGCATATATATATATATATATATAATACAATATATACACACATTTGCCGCCTTAAGCCACGCCTTGAAAAATGCCATGGCCTCGCCAAGGCTCCTATGGTTTGAAGCTTGACCTCACCGCCACGCCATGCCTAACGCCATTTAGAACATTGGTTCTTAGCGTGCTCTGATGACAACCCTCTACGCATGTCCAGTGGCAAAATCCGTTGCCCTTGCAAGAGGTGCCAGAACAATGAGATCCTTCAAAAGTACATTGTTCGTGTCCATTTTGTTTCTCACAGGTTCGACCCCAATTATAAATTTTGGAGTTACCATGGAGAAGGTGCCGTAACAGAGGAGATGCTTAGGGCAGAAGAGCGTATTGTGAATGGAGATCAAAAGGCAGATGACATAGATACAATGCTGGAAGATATTGTTGCTCCGAGCGAAAATCGTTCAGATGATGATCTTCACCGTTGATTTTGATCGCTTGATGAAATTAGTGGAGGATAATGAGTCAAATTTATATGAAGGATGCACGGAGTTCACAAGGCTATCATTCATGATTAGACTGCTGCACAACCAAACCCTTAGCGGAATGGCGATTACACATTATGAGATGTTGTTGGATTTGTAAAGAAGGGTAGTTCCCGGTGTGAAGGAAAGCATTTCAGCCACTCTTTATGAAGCGAGCAAAATTGTTAATATGTCAGGGCTCGATTACATGAAAATTGACGCATGCCCTAATGATTTTAGACTCCAGCGAAGGTTCTCCGTTATTTGTCAATTATACCATGGATGTAGAGGGTTTTTATGTCTACTGAATTGACATCAAAAATGTGATGGCACACCATCGATCGCATAGAAGACAGAAAATTGAGGAATCCTGCCAATGGGGAAGCATGGAAGCATATTGACCGTATTTATTCCAAATTTGAAAGGGAGTCGAGGAATCTTAGGCTTGGTCTCGTAAGCAATGGATTTAATCCGTTTGGAGTGATGAGCTCTGGTTGGTCCACTTGGCCCGTGTTATTGACCACGTATAACCTCATGCCTCATATGTGCATGAAGCAAACATTCTTGATACTGTCACTATTGATACCTGGGAAATACTTGCCTGGAAATGATATCGAAGTTTTCCTATAGCCCTTAATTGATGATCTAAAGCTTTTATGGGAACAAGGTATGGGCACTTTTGACGCCTTGACAAAGTAAAGTTTTTGCATGCGTGCTATTATTTTATGGACGATAAAAGACTTTACGGCGTATGCTAATCTATCTGGTTGGTCGACGAAAGGTAGGATGACTTGCCTGGTTTGCACGACAGGTTATGAGGGCACATTCCTGAAATATATCTGTAATTTTTACTTTTGGCAGAACATAAGATAGTTACATGCAGGTCAGTTATAGGAGACATGGACAGTTGTTCGACGGTAAAATCAAACACCGAGAAGCCCCAGAGCAACTAACCAGAGATGACATATTTGAAGCACTTCACCATTTGCGAAGAGTGAAGTTTGGTAAGAACAGATATAACAAAGAGAACCATCTTGGTGTTAGAAGGCGGATTGCAAAGGGAAAAGGAAAGGGCAAGGGCAAGGGCAAGGGCAAGGGTAAAACTAAAAGAAGAACGCCTTGAATGTCTCGCACATATTCTAACACAACAGATGTTCGAATACTACCTAGCGGTTGGTCAAATTTTAGTATTTTCTTCCAGTTGAAATATTGGAGGACTTTGAAAATATGTCATAACCTGGACATCATGCACATCGAAAAGAACATATATGAAAATCTGTTGTATACCTTGATGCAAGACACCAACAAGTCAAAAGACGGAGTAAAGGCTCGGTTTGACTTAAAAGAATTGAATATACGTCCTTTATTACAGGACGTACAAAAGGAAAATTGCAAGTACGACCTACCAGCTTCTTGGGTCACACTTTCAAAAGATGAAATTCATAATCTTTGTGTGTTTCTCAAGTCATCGAAGACACCCGATGGATATACTTCAAATATATCAAGATGTGTGCATGTAGATCAGATGAAGATATTTGGATTGAAGACACATGATTATCATATCTTGCTATATCAATTGCTTCCGGTTGCATTATGTCATGTTGATAAGAAGCTGGCAAAAGTTCTGATACAATTTTGTGGGTTCTTCAGGCAGGTGTGCTTGAAGGTTATAGGCGTTGGTGAGTTTGAAGATTTAGAGTCGCGGGTTATCCTTGCAATGTGTAATATGGAAAAAAATTTCCGCCTTCATTCTTTACCACCACGGTTCATCTTACTGTACATCTGGCACATGAGGCCCACATTGCAGGGCCGGTACAATATCGGTGGATGTACCCCGTTGAAAGTTGCACGCCTATGCCGTATATTATTCTATTTTGCTCGAACCAAAATTAAACGTGATTTTGAATATTTTTATGATTTTTGACCCGCAGGTATCTAGGGTTCATGAAGCAACTTGTGCACAATCGTGCACGTCTAGACGGGTCAATATCCAAGAATTATATGTCAAACAATACCTTGATGTTCATATCTCGTTATTTGCAGGGTGTAGACACAAGGGTAAATCGTCCGGCAAGAGTTACTGATGGAGTATTCAATAATGATTATGGAGAGGACATACGATTTAGTAAAATTGAGCTTGGACTAGCACATTCATATGTTCTAAATAATCTATCGATATTTGACTCCTATCGGAGGTAATAAATCTGAGTTACTCACTTTTGTAAGTAGAGTAATTCCTAAGTTATAATATTTTTCTTTACTTGTCCCTTAGTCTTCATATAGAAGTACTCCATACCAAATTGCGTGCTAAAACTCTTAACAAAAAGGTTGCAGATGCACACTCTAAAGAATTTACGTCATGGCTGAAACTGAAGGTAAGCGCACCGATTTCTCACGATAGTTACTTGCCTATCAAAAAATCAATTTTGAGAACGTGCGTATATGAATGCGATTATGATTTTTCTTAAAGGTGACAGAGCAATGTGTTTGCAGTGCATAACTATCCGAGGAGATACAAAACTACGCCAATGGTCCTGATGGAACTATAATCGATATGGAGGTTATTCTATCAATGGTTACCGATTTAATACCATTGAAGTCGAGAAGGACCGATGCACCCAAAATAGCGGAATCTTCTCATCCTTTTCGTAGTTGTCATATGCAAGATCCAGAGATCAACAACTAAAAGAAGGGCAAATATTCTATTATGGCCAGGTTGAAGACGTGGTTGAAATATTTTATGGCTTTCGAAAGGAAGTGAACCATGTTATGTTTAAGGTGCGGTGGTGTGAGCAAGGAAAGAAGAAAGACGACTTGGGCTTCACGGTTGTTAATCTGACGAAGGAAATCTATCCGGAGGAGAAGTTCATGTTTGCCTCGCAAGCAAAACAATGTTTTTTTGTTAAAGATAAAATGGTAGACAACGTTTGGTGGTTCTTAGAAATCAGCCTAGAGTATATGCACAGGATGAAACAGGTTCTCAAGAGGGCAATGAAGATAACGATGATGTTGTACTTGTAGTCGATGAAGTCGTGGACGATTTTTTAATCGAGACAAATAATGAAACGACTGATGACATCACACCATTGCGTGTAGATATACCCGATTCAACGATCACTGGCACGGGTATTGTAGCAACAGAGTGCACAAGAGGAAGAAACACAATAACCAAAGTCCTTTCTTCTACCGTTCGGACTCGGTCACAAAGGGCGTTAACATCATCCTCAAATTGTTAAACTTTTTTCATTACTAAGCTATAAAAACATGTAAAGGTATAAAGATTTTCATTACGAAGATTTTGCTTGGAATTAATAAAGAATTTGAATTACCACATTTTGTTTACATCACTTTTATTTCATATAAATTACGCAAATATTTTCAGCACTTAAGCATCAATTTTTTATATTAATAAATATTATGAAGTTCAGATGAAGAGAGTTTTTTTCAAGGTTTTTCAGCAGGTAACTGGACACCCCAGACCCCCGGCCATCTGGGTCAGGTACGTATATTTTTTGGTTTTAGTACGGCCGTATAATGTGCACATTTTAATTTTTTGGAAAAATAATTGGTATAAATGCTTCATACATTTTCAGTCAATGCAGGACATAGCTCCCCTATGGCACATACCATCCCGCCCTCTGGGTCAGGTACACATATGTTGTAGTTTTAATACGGATGTATAACGTGCACATTTTAATTTTATGGAAAACTAATTGGTAAAGTGCTTCATACATTTTCAGGTATTGCGGGACATGGCTCCCCTGTGGCACATACCACTCCGCCCTCTGGGACATGTACGCTTATTGTAGTTTTAGAATGTATGTATAATGTGGAACTTTTAATTTTTTTATAACTAATTGCATAACATTCTTTATATATTTTCAGGCACTGCATGACATATCCCCTCTTCCCACATACCACACTGCCCACTGGGACATGTACGCATATTTCTATTGTAAATGTTCAGTCCTGTTGGTTAAACTAATTGAATTTACAATTGTCTTATTGCATTTGGATGTAGGTGGCATAGATGATATACATATTGAAACTCCCGGGTCAGCCGGGTCACATGCCGCCTCCACTTCTCAGATGCCCACCGCAGGTCGTAGCAGAGCCGGTGGTGTACATTTCATATAACCCTGCAATAGAGTGTGTTTCCATACCAATGGTCTCTAGGTACGATGAGGCAAATAGAAGGCAGTCGGACGTGTTAATAATGCAGCAGGTTGTTATCGAGCAGTTGGCAAATAAAGATGCACCGAGGATGATGGCGACCAAAGATGAGTACTTTCGACGATATGGTATAATGTAAACATATTTATTTTAATCGTAATTATGCATTTAGTATATTTGGTTTTTTGCAGGCATAAACCCTCTACCGATGGAGGACGAGGTGGCATGAAAATGTCGGGGTTGATTCCTGGAAATGGGCAGCGGGTCGTTATACAGTGGAGCCACCAAGCTCTCATTGGCCCGTGGGCTATAAAATTTAATTATTACCTTGCTGCCCAGGCCAAAAGTTCAGATATCTTCAACCTGTGCCTGACGTGGAAGGATCAACCGTACAAGTCCTTGGGCACATGTTGGCAGGAGATCAACGTAAGTTAGCTACCTTTTAATTTTAGGTTCTTACTAAGTATTTATTGTTTTAATGTGTTTGTTATCTGTCATAGAGTCATTACATACTGTACCACAACCTAGATGCATGGGCCTACTGCATGGATATGATTAAGGAAGCACTTGTCCAGTGGTGTAAGGAATTGAAAAAGAAGAACTGACAACGGTTTCCAGAGGAATGGGAGCGGTACTGGCGTCTGGACAACCGTAATGACCCGGTGCAGTTCTTTGGATATTGTTTCATGTGGGAGTCTCCTGAAGGGAAGTTATATTTCATATTTTTAAACACATATTCTATATATGTGTTTTTCTGACATACTGTAAATTTTAATAGAAAATTTCAGAAATTATCGCCGGCAACCGCAGTGCCCCTTGAGGCTATGAGTATCATGGCTGCTCGAAGAGCTTCAGCCAGATTGCCTACGAGATGGCACGTGAAGTAAAATGTTTTAATTAAAATTTGTAACAAATATTTTGTTATGATAGAATGTGTCTAATTTTTTTCTTATTGATTGTAGGGCCGCCCGGGTATCGATTATTTGGTGGAGCAGACACTTACTAAGGCCCACCCAAAGTACAATAATCCAGATAAGTTGGCAAAGAATCGGGCGCTGTCGATTAGTAAAAGATTACGTTTACATTATATTATGCAGTGTTAATGCATGTAGTATATAAATCTTTTTCTATTCTATTCAGGAGACCATCCACAAGGCTGTCGATGAGGTGAGGGCACGGTCCCAGGCAGGCTCGAGTGCCATGGCGCCTCTTACAAGGGTTGACGAGGACTCTATCATTGCTGGGACACTGGGAGGGAGGAGAAAGAACCAGTACCGGATGCGAGGCACGGAGAAGCTCGACTACGAGGACACGCCCGGTTCTTCTTCACAGCAGGAGAGTGTCACACAGACTCCCCCGTCCACCGAGGTTCCGGGCATGGCACAGTTTCATGCGACCTTGACACATGTCGTGGAGGATATGAGGAATCTGAAGGAGGATAATGCCTTTTTTCGATCATGGGCCTTACTCCAGCAGATCTCGAGATTATTAGGCGAATGAGAGCAGCGCAGGTAATAATTTCTTGTAACAATTCTTTTTATGATATATGCTATGTGTTTATGTGTATGCGTTCGTGTTAGTCATTAGGTTTATAATTCGTAACACTAGCATGATAAAGAACATTCCTAACAAGTTTTAGGGTTATAAGTGATATTTGGACTTAGATTATAAGTCTCTGAGTATGAATTCGTTTATCTCCCCATATAAGTTCTTAAGAGGGCAATGCAAATGTGGTTTTAGATTAAATTGAAATATGCGTAGAGTTAGACTATAGGGTTTACGGCGGGTTTACGGTTATAGGTTATATATATATATATACATACATTTGACAGCGTTTTTTGAATTCTAGGGCTGACTAGGACAAGATAAAGAGTGGCTGAGATTTGATCTTGATAAATCAATGGTTGAGATTGGATTTTATGAAAATCTATTATACATTTGACAACGTTTTTTGAATTCAAGGGCTGACTATGACAAGATAAATAGTGGCTGAGAGTTGATCTTGATAAATCTATTATACATTTGACAGCGTTTTTTGAATTCTAGGGCTGACTAGGACAAGATAAAGAGTGTCTGAGATTTGATCTTGGTAAATCAATGGTTGAGATTAGATTTTGTGAAAATTTTAGTGGGAAAACTTAAATTTTGGTGGGAAAAGTGTCTTGGAAACCAAAACTTTGAAATTAAAATGTCTTGGGAAAGATTGTGGAGATTAAATTTGGCGGAAAAGTGCATTGGGAACCTAAAATTTGAAATTAGAAGTGCATTGGGAAAGATTGTTGAGATTAAATTTGGGGGAAAAAGTGCCTTGGGAACCTAAACTTTGAAATTAAAAGTGCTTTGGGAAAGATTGTGGTAAATCATGATCCACCGCGCCGAGGGCGCCCGCTAATTTGTTGTTTCGCACCGAAGGCGCGGGCGCCAAATTTGTTGTTCGACGCCGAAGGCGCCTGCGCTGAATTTGTTCCGCGTCGAAGACGCCCGTGCCAAAGTTGCCCGTGCCGCTAAATATTTTTAAACTTATTTATTATTCTGTTAAATTTTGGATGTGGAAATAATTTTCGAGGAACAAAGATTTCGCGGGGGAAATCTTAAATGAACCGCGCCCCCGGGCACGGGTTATGACTAGTGTGTGTGTGTGATATGTGTGTGTGTGTGTATGTGTATGTGTGTGGGGAGGTGGTGAGTAAAGATAGATAATACCATATATATCTTACTCTTAATTATTCCAAACACATCAAAGTTTGGATATAACTATGTTGTAGAATGGTATCATACATGAAGTCCATGTGGAGATAAACGAATTCATACTCAAAGATAGGATATCATTCGGTCGCATCACTGCTGTTCTGTGCAGTGCAACTATACCTGCCCAGAAGCAGACTCCCACAGGAAACAATAGCCAAAGAACTGTATCGGGTCAGCACGGTTGTCCAGGCACCAGAACCGCTCCCAGTCCTCGTGGAACCGTTGCCAGTATTTCTTTTTCAATTCTACCTGCCACTGGACAAGTCCGGACTTAACCTTCTCCATGAAGTAGCCCCAGGCATCAGGGTTGCGGTCCAAGATGTAATGTCGCTATGCCAGATAACAAACACATTATAACATTAAGTACCTATTAAGAACCTTAAAATAAATGGTAGCTAACTTACGTTGATCTCCCGCCAACAGGTGACCAAGGACTCGTGCCGCTGATCAGTCCACGTCAGGCATAGGTTGAATAAGTCCGACCTTTTTTACTGGGCAGCAAGAAAATTATTAAATTTTACCACCCACGCGCCAATGGGAGCTTGGTGGCTCCACTGTATAACGAACTGCTGCTCGTTTCCAGGTAGCAAGGTCGAAATTTTCGTCCCGTCTCGTCCATCCTTCGGTGGAGGGTTTGTGCCTGCAAAAAAACAAACATACTTAATGAATGTATAAGATTACAATAAATATGATTACATTATACGTACCATGTCGTCTAAAGCACTCATCTTTGGCCTCCCTCATCCACGGTGCAGCTCTGTCTGCCAACTGCACGAGCACAAGCCGCTGCGTGTTTACCACCTCCGGCTACCTCCTCTTTGCATCTTCATGACTATAGGCCGTCGGTAAGGCGGCACGCTCTATCTCCGGGTCATATGGAATGAACACCACTGGCTCAGGTTCGTCATGTGGAGGGGCAGTCGGAGAAGTGGAGGCGGCATGTGACTCGGCCGTGTCGGGAGTCTCGATATTGTCATGACCCCATCCCTGGGATACCCAGAAAGACAAGGTACATGGTGAGAACTAAAACATATCTGCAGGTCCACTGCGCATTGCTGGGAATATTACATGTAGTATTCAACAAACAGCCAACCAACAACACAGAATGTCACAAAGTCACAGAGAAGTACTGAAAGCCAAACCATGAACAATTTCATATACATCTCAAACATCCCATTGCATCAATTCATATAGTACAAGCATCTCTCACCCCAAAAGAAAACCCAAAGTACACATAGCTCTTCCCTCACCCCTCACCATCCAACCTAAGCTCCAACTCCAAACAACAGAACTCCGAACTCAACCTCCAACTCTAACTGCCATCTCCAGGAGCCACACCTGAAAAATTCAACGGGGACACGTCAACGCGTGACCCTGTAGGAATGACAACCCCCTCTAGTATGCTATTATAAAAATGCAACTATTATACATGCATTCATAGTAAGGTGCAAATGAAATATGGAATGAGCTAAAGGGAACACGTGTATGACATAAAGCATTGAATGCATAACATAAACGAAAGTACAACAACAAAAGAGTGAAACAACATAAGTAAAATAAACACAAGCGACAAGAACTACAATATGCGATGTATATAACCAGGGTATACAACATGGAAGGGCTACACGTAAAGAACGTACGAGTAAGCAACATTTAATAATGCTACAAAAGTAATGAAGGTTATCTAATAGTGATTTGGACACTAAGTAGTGGGTAGACCCTCTTGGGACTGGACCTCACCCCTAGTTAGGGTGGAACAGGCAAACTCCCCGAGACGCGCTCTTACTAAAGGAGCCCTGTTTTCTCCTTATTTTCCCTTCACATTTTCTCCAATTCTCCTCATTTCCGCCACTCCCCGCCACTCGGGCAAGAACAGGAGGGCCACCAACCACCAGTCCAGCCCCTTATGTTTTCCCCACAACTCAGTGTCTCCCAATCCCCGTGTCACCCTCATTTAAGAGGACTTACTCATTTATTAATATTTAAGTGATACAAAATAGCATACCACATTTAGAATTGCATTCTTTTTACCAATTTCAAAATGACATAAGAGTGATATATTAGAAACAACAAAACTAACGTATTGCATGCAATGTTAAAAGGACATAAAGGAACGAATAAGCTAGTATGCTCTAAAATTGAGGAGGGAACATGCAACATATTGAATGACACGAAAGTTCCATGAATAAGAGAACAACCACAACCACATCTCCCTTCTTCATCAAAACATGCCCTTGGCATTATTGAAATAAGCACCATCGCTCCATCACTTGGCCAATTACCACACAACGACATTCTCCATAAACACCCACCATTCTCCATAACATAGCATAACACAACAAAACATCATTCAGGAGAACTCGCAACATGAACCATTTTCCATACAAAACTTGAACATGGACTACAAGGAATAACATGCATTTAAATGAACAAGGGCTAGCATACCACATGAATTATCCTCCATAACTTAAGCTTACTCACAACTTCATAAAAAAGGTACTTGCAACATGAATTGTTCCCAAATTCTTTCATTGAGGCATTTCACCGAACATATAAAGGGCATCATACACATGACCACAATTTCTGTAGAGAAATGCATAACATGAGCTCACTTTCATATAACAACATTGAGCAATAATATGTAAACATGGAATTGAAAATAAAACACAATTTGAAACATCACAAAACAGATCAGTTTGCTAAAAATTACAAGCAGTCATAAACTACAACAGAAATCATCAATTTCTAATGCAAATTTGGCAAAAGTTTATAAACGAAATTTGTAGATATGGAAGTTTTGGATCCACAGATAAAATTTCGTGCAAAAATATGAAGTATACAATGTATGGTGATTTATTTGGTGAAGTCTATCAAATCTGTTTTCCAAACAGATTTTAGAGTCTATAAAGATTTCTGTTTTTGGACTTGTTTTAGCCAGAATTGCGAAAAATATTCACTGTGATAAAATTTTAGAAAAACTTGTCAACTTTCCAACAAGACCAAGAACAGCAGATTCCATAGAGTGTGCAGGTAATAAACTTCGTTTTTCTAAACTGTGTCCAGTTTGACAGAATTTCAGACAAGTGGTAAAAATTGAATTTTTAACCTAACTTCCAGTTTGATTTGGAAAAAGTTATGAACATGAAAGTTGTTCATAACTACTAGATACACAACATATAAAATGTTCAGAGCATTCCTAATAGCCAATTAAGCCCAGAACTTAGTCAAAGTTTCAGCTTTTCATGATAAAATTTTCAGCATCAAGAACAAAAGTGTTTCAAGGAATTAATCATTTATTAAGCTCAAAATTAAACATGAACCAATTCTACAAATGACAACTAAATAGCACACTAGGAAAAATTGGATTCCTATCTCATCAAAATTGGATGACTCCTCTTTCTTTCATTCTTTCATTCTTTCATTCCTTCTTCCTTCTTCTTCCTCCTCTTCCTCTTCCTCTCTCCTTTCTCTCTTTCCTTTTCTTTTTCTTTCTTTCTTTCCTTTTTTTTGTTTTAGCTCTAGCCCCTAAATGAAAACAAAATGAAGGGAGATATTTTTGGGAGAGTGTAGAAAGAAGAGAAAGTGGGTAGAAGAGTGTAGAAATGTGTAAGCTTAATTAATTAGGAAGTTATCTCTTAAAATCTTCATTATTTACAAGCTTACCATTCCTCCCATTATTTGCAAGCTTGCCATTCCTCCCGATGGTTCATGTGTTGACATGTGGCATGGTAGTAATAGCATAAGATAAAATATCTAATTATTTAGTTAATTAGTATGGCTTGCTAATTAGTATGGCTTCTATTAGTATCTCCGTTAACTATACACATGTCATCCTACTACACACACACACATAATTACAAATGTGCCATTACACAATTAAAACTCCCATAAAACTCTCTTCTCTCTTCTCATCTCCTCATAATAATCCAAGCCCAACTACAAAGCCCAACCCACTTTAGCTACTAAAATTAGCTAAGGCCCAACCAATAATAATAACAACATCAACAATAATAACAACATGAATACTAAAACTAATAAGAATAACACTAATAATAACAACCTCAATACCATAATATTAAGAAAACATATTAATATCACTTCATTACGTACAAGCATTATATTTAATACAATGGCAATATTTTCTATATACACTCTTCAATTACTATACACACATCTCAGTATATACCAGTATACGAGTACTACTACTATGCACACATACATCAATATGCATACCCTAGGTATATATGCACTAGGGTCATTACAAATATGTATATCCTTAAGCCCACCTGCATCCATACGCAATAAGACAATTGCAAATTCATTTAGTTTAACAAACTGGACTGAACAATTTAAATAAAAATATGTGTACATGTACGTGGCATCGGTGGGGTACGTGGGGAAGAGGGTATATGTCCTGTAGTGTCGGAAAATATATAAAGAATGTTATGCAATTAGTTATACAAAAACTTAAAAGGTCCACATTTAGACAGCTAATAAAACTACAATAAGTGTACCTGTCCCAGATGGCAGGGGGTATGTGCCACCGGTGAGCCATGTCCTGCACCACCTGAAAATGTATGAAGCATTTTACCAATTTTTTACAAAAATTTAAATTGTGCACGTTATAAAGTAGTACTACAACATATGCGTACCTGACCCAGAGGGCGGGGCGGTATGTGCTGAAGGGGAGCCATGACCTACACTGCCTGAAAATGTATGAAGCATTTTACCATCTAGTTTCCCAACTAATTAAATTGGGCACGTTCTACAGCCATACTTAAACCACAAAATATGTGTACCTGACCCAGATGACCGAGGGGTCTGGGATGTCTATGTACCAGGTGTAAATAGCGTGTTCCAAACTCTCTTCATCTGCACTTCATAATATTTATTAATAAAAAAATTGATGCTTACGTGCAGTAAATATTTGCGTAATTTATATGATATAAGAGAATAATGTCTATTGTACGCCATATGAGAGCCTCTCTCATACGCCCTCTCATATAAAGCACCCAAGTTTAACCAATTACAAGCCCATGTAGGCTTGTACTTGGGTACTTTATGTGAGAGGACGTATGAGAGAGGCTCTCATATGGCATATGATAGCCATTATTCTCATGAAATAAATGGGATGTAAAACATGGAGTAATTCACATTCTCTATTGATTCCAAGCAAAATCATAGTAAAGAACATCTTTATACATTTACATATTTTTTAGCTTATTACTGAAAAAATTTCAACAATTTGATGTTGAGGTTGATGCCTTTTGTGACCTAGTCCGAACGGTAGATGAAATGACATTGTTTATTGTGTTTCTTCGTCTTGTGCACTCCGCTGCTACAATACCCATGCCTGTGATCGCCAAATCGGGTATATCAACACGCAACAGTGTGATGTCAATAGTCGTTTCATTATTTGTCTCGATTGAAAAATCATCATCGACATCATCTGCGACAATTACAACATGTTCGTCATCTTCACTGCCCTCTTCATTACATGTTTCATCCGGTGCATATGCTCTAGGCGGATTTCTAAGAACCACCCAATCATCGTCTACCATTATATCTTTAATATAAAAACATTGTTTTGCTTGCGAGGCAAACATGAACTTCTCATCCGGATAGATTTCCTTCTTCAGATTAACGACCGTGAAACCCAATTCGTCCTTCTTCTTTCCTTGCTCACACCACCGTACTTTAAACATAACATGGCTCACTTCCTTCTGAAAACCATAAAATAACTCAACCACTTCTACAACATGACCATAATAAAATATTTGACCTTCTTTTGGTTGTTGATCTCTGAATCTTGCATATGACAACTGCGTAAAGGATGAGAAGATTCCACTATTTTGGGTGCATCGGTCCTTCTCGACTTCAATGGTATTAATTCTGAAACCATTGATAAAATAACTTCCATATCGATGTACTGTGCCGTTAGGACCTCAGGCATATTTTTGGATATCCTCGGATAGCCGTGCACCGCGAACACATTGCTCTGCCACCTTTAAGATAAATAAGAATCGCACTCTCATATACAAGTTATCGAAATTGATTTTGTGATAGGTGTGTAACTAGCGTGAGAAATCGATGCGCGTACCGTCAGTTTCAGCCATGACGTAAATTCTTTAGCGTGTACATCCGTAACCTTTTGGTTATGAGTTTTTGCATGCAATTGGAAAAAGCTTAGAGTACTTCTATATGACGACTGAGGGACAAGTAAAGAAAACTATTAAAACTTGGGAATTACACCGCTTACAAAAGCGAATAACTCAGCTTTATTACCTCCGATAGGAGTCAAACATGCGTAGATTATTTAGAACATATGAATGTGCTTGTTCAAGCTCAATTTTACTAAAGCGTGTGTCCTCTCCATAATCATTATAGAATACTCCATCAGTAACTCTTACCGAACGATTTACCCTTGTGTCTACACCCCGCAAATAATGAGATATGAACATCAAGGCCTCGTTTGACGTATAATTCTTGAAAATTGACCCTTCTGGCATTGCACGATTGTGCACAAGTTGCTTCATGAACCCTAGATACATGCGGTTCAAAAATCATAAAAAGGTTCAAATTCACGTTTAATTTTGTTCCTAGCAAAATAGAATAATATATGGCACGGTGTTCACCTTTCAACGGGGTACATTCACCGATATTGTATTGGCCCTGCAATGCGGGCCTCCTATGCCAGGTGCACAGTAAGATGAACCATGATTGTAAAGAATGAAGGGGGAAATTTTTTTCCATATTACACAGTGCAAGTATAACCCGCGCCTCTAAATCTTCAAACTCACCAACGTCTATCACCTTCGAGCACACCTGCCTGAAGAACCTACAGAACTGTATCAGGACTTTTGCGAGCTTCTTATCGACGTGACGTAATGCAACCGGAAGCAACTGATGTAGCATGATATGATAATCATGTGTCTTCAATCCAAATATCTTCATCTGGTCTATGTGCACACATCTTGATATATTCGAAGCATATCCATCTGGTGTCTTCAATGACTTGAGAAACACACAGAGATTATGAATTTCATCTCTTGACATGGTGACCCGAGAAGCTGGCAGGTCGTACTTGTAATTTTTCTTTTGTATAGCCTGCAATTCAGGACGTATATTCAATTCTTTTAAGTCAAGCCGAGCCTTTAGTCCGTCTTTCGACTTGCTGGTGTCTTGCATCAATGTATACAACAGATTTTTACATATGTTCTTTTCGATGTGCATGACGTCCAGGTTGTGATGTATTTTCAAATTCCTCCAATATGTCAATTGGAAGAAAATACTAAACTTTGACCAACCACTTGGTAGTATTCGAACATCTGATGTGTTAGAATCTATGCGCGATACTCGAGGCATTCTTCTTTTAGTTTTGCCCTTGCCCTTGCCCTTGCTCTTTCCTTTTCCTTTTGCAATCCGCCTTCTAACACCAAGAGGGTGCTCTTTGATATATCTGTTCTTTCCAAACTTCACTCTCTGCAAAGGGTGAAGTGCTTCAAATATGTCCTCTCCGGTTAGTTGCTCTGGGGCTTCTCGGCATTCGGTTTTGCCATCGAACATCGGTCCCTGTCTCCTATAACAATGACCCACATGCAACCATCTTCTGTTTTGCCAAAAGCAAACCTTACGGCTATATTTCAGGAATGTGCCCTCAAAACCTGTCGTGCAAACCAGGCAAGCCGTCGTACCTTTCGTCGACCAACCAGATAGATTAGCATATGCCAAGAAGTTGTTTATCGTCCATAAAACAATAGCACGCATGCAGAAACTTTGCTTTGTCAGGGCGTCGAAAGTGCCCACGCCTTGTTCCCATAAAAGCTTCAGATCATCAATTAAGGGCTGCATGAAAACATCGATATCATTTCCAGGCGAGTATTTCCCAGGAATCAATAGTGACAGTATCAAGTATGGTTGCTTCATGCACATATAAAGCGGGAGGTTATACGGGGTCAGTAGCACGAGCCAAGTGGACCAACCAGAGCTCATCACTCCAAATGGATTAAACCCATCGCTTGCAAGACCAAGTCTAAGATTCCTTGTCTCCTTTGCAAAGTCGGGATAAATACGGTCGATATGCTTCCATGCTTCCCCATCGGCAAGATGCCTCAATTTTCTGTCCTCTATGCGGTCGGTGGCATGCCATCGCTTTTTTCCTGCCAATTCAGCAGACATGAAAAACCTCTGCAGCCTTGGTATAATTGGGAAATATCGGAGAACCTTCACTGGATTCTGCTTCTTCTTTTGGACTGTAGGACCATCCCTCATCACACATGTTCGTTGTTCAACTTGCCACCGGGGAACATGACATGTTAGACATTTGTGTAGGTCCTTGTTGTCTTTGTAGTATAGAATGCAATCGTTAGGGCATGCGTCAATTTTCCTGTAATCGACCCATAACGTATTAACGATCTTGCTCGCTTCATAATGAGTAACTGGAATGCTGTCCTGCCCACCAGGAACTACCCTTCTCAACAAATCCAACAACATATCAAAATGTGTAATCACTATTCCGCTTAGTGTTTGGATATGCAGCAGTCTAATCATGAATGATAGCCTCGTGAACTCCGTACATCCTTCGTATAAATCAGACTCATTATCCTCCACTAATTTCATCAATCGATCTTAGTCAACGGTGTGAAGATCATCATCTGACCTGTTTCCGCTAAGCGCACCAATATCTTCCAACATTGTATCTATGTCATCTGCCCTTTTATCTCCATGCACAGTACGCTCTTCTGCCTTAAGTATCTCCTCTGTTACGGCACCTTCTCTGTGGTAACTCTAAAATTTATAATTGGGGTCGAACCCGTGAGACACTAAATGGATTCGTACAATGTACTTCTGAAGGATCTCATTGTTCTGGCACCTCTTGCAAGGGCAACAGATTTTTCCACTGGACGTGCTTAGAGGGTTGGCATCAACGTACGCTAAGAACGCATCTATCCCCTTTAAATATCTTCGGTTTCCATTCATGTTTAGATCCGATATTTCCATAAACGACTTGTTAGGAACCTCCGACATCTGTAATTGACGATGAAATTTACATGTAATTGTGTATCAACCATTTATATATTTTTAAAGTAACTATTTTGAGAAACTTTAAATGATAGTTGAATCTTTCATAAAAGTATGCGGCTATCATTGTGATACCAAGAGTGTATGTTTTAACATGGCTAGGTTCTCATTAATCTAAAATTAAAATAAATTCTATATTTCCTTGATATCGACAATATAACTAAAATAAATTTTATACCAAGAGTGTATGTTTTAACATGCATGGCTAGGTTCTCATTAATCTAAAATTAAAATAAATTCTTCTTTTCCTTGATATCGCCAATATAATCTAAAATAAAAATAAATTATATTGGTCCGAAACCCTAAACTTCCCCCCACCCCAATCCGACACCTAACCCTTTACCCTAACCTCAACTCCCTAATCATAACCCTAGCCCTAACCACAACCCTAAACCATCCCCCAACCCCCATCCGACACCTAACCCTTTTTACCCTAACCTCAACCCTACACTCAACCCTACCCTCTACCCTAATCCTAGCCCTGACTCCAACCCTAACACTAACCGAACCCTAAACCAAAACCATATTTTTAAACCCTACCCTACCCCCAACACCTAAACCAAACCCCTACCTTAAACCCTCACCCAACCAAACCCCTTTCCATACCCTAACCCTAGCCCCAACCCCTTCCCTAGACTCAGCCCCAACCCAAACCCAAACCCAAATGCAAACCCTAACCCTAACCCTAACACAACCTCTAACCCTAACCCTAACCCTAACTCTATCCCTAACACTAACACTAACCCTAACCCTAACCCTAACCGTATCCCAAACCCTAACCCTAATAATTAACACGTTTTTCGAGGGGAGCACCGGTGAGGGATATGTCAGAGGGCGGTTGACGTCCCCCGCGTTTGCGCGTCAGATGTGTGCAATATATAATTGGGGGCGTGAGATTTAAATATTTATAACCGCAAGCGCACGGTGTTGTAGTGTGGCTTGGGGGTCGAACTCAGGGAGGTGTGGTTGTGCTTGTGTCAAGAAGGATCGGATTCACCCCATGGACGAGCTAGCCCGAATCGGATGATGGGTTGTCACAGAAAATAGAATGCGAGGGATAAACAATATAAAGGGAAAAACCGGGACTTCGGTTTCCACCATATCGTGCGATTCTCGCCGATACGGCCTACGGGAAGGATAACGATCAGAATTAGGGTCTAATGGTGAGATGTTGCCTCTAAGAGTGGTACCAACATCCCATGGGCCCGATATTCCGGTCGGTGCCCAGGATGATACGCCGGACTTCCCGGGTTCAGTCAGTGGGCATTCCCATGTCCATTAACACTGACCGACTCTGGGAGCACTAAGCTCGCAACGATAACTCCCAACATCTTATCCTGCCACTCCCACGTGCTAGGATTCGATGTCTACGCTAAGGGCGTGAGCTATGGCTAGGGAGTCAAACGCCAAGTTTATTCCCCCTTGGCCCAACGGCCAAAGGCGGTCTTTTTCCCACCGATGACAATAAAACACCCCGTGTAACCAGTAGATTCCTAATCCCTATCGATTTCCTAGTCCTATGGATGCATCGGGGAGAACCCACGAAGGGGTTTCCACCAAAATCCCAGATTAGGGAACTACTCACACATATTTACTAAAAAGCGATCTAAATCAAAATCGACCGTTAAAAACATGATCAAGCGATTGAAAAGCAGTAAGAGCAATGCAAATAATACTATATTAAAGTTTGGTAAAGATCAGACACCTTACAAATATCTAGAAAATTACAACCGTCAAGAGAGAGAAAAAACAGCAAAAAATAACAACTCCTGTTTCTGGAAAACCTAGGGGTCATATATATAGAAAACGATATCACCCGATCGGTTGAAAAGTCAACCGATCGGGTGATCTGCTTTTTTCTTTGACAGCTTAGTATGGGACTTCACCCGGTCATACGGCACGGTCGGTTGAGGGTTGAAGCTGACCGGTTGGATCTTCGCGCCGTCGGTTGAACCGGTCAGTTGAGCTCTCCGTGTCTTGGCTTCAGAGAATACAGATGAACCGATCGGGTGAAGGTCACCCGATCGGTTGGCATTCAGCATCAAATTCCAGAGAGTTGGGACGTGTGAACCGGTCTCTGAACCGACCGGTTGACTTTCTGACCGCTCCAGCTTGTGTCCGGGTGGTGCACACGTGCAGCACCCGATCGGTTGGAAGTGACCAACCGGTCGGGTGAGGGGCTGAAAGATGCTATCTTCATCGTTTGACCCCCTGGATCACGCGTGACTCATCCCGTTGCTCCGGGGACTTATGGTATCTTCGTTATATGTCCCCTATGCGGGCAATCTCCTGAAAATACACAAAAACAAAGAGAAGTGAAAGAAAACGAGAAAACATGAGAAAACGGACACGAGACGGCGGAAAACAACGGAAAAACACAAAAGAAGACGTGCGTGAACATACAAAATATAAACGCACGTCAAAATCCCCCAAGCTGAACCCTTCCTCGTCCTCGAGGAAGACAAGTGAGAGTAGGAGCTCGGAGGGAGAAAATAGAGAGGAAGAGAGAAAAGGAGAAAACAAAAATCCTAAATCGCCCGTCAGAGCCAGCAAAATCAAAAACGACACACCAAGCAAGAAAACGCAAAGTCACGTCAATAAACCAAAGGAGACGAGTCCAGACAAGTGTCGTGGGCCCACGCGGTGTAGCGCGAGTGAGTGTGGACGTGTGCTAGTAAACGGTGTCACTATCTACATTGTGTAATAAGCTCCATATACAGAAATCCAAGAAATGACCCAAATATCGATTCGATTTGAAATAAGCGGTGAATATATGGCTCAAGCATGCAAGAGAAGAGTATGAGAATAGAAATGCATCATGTGTCATGGACTCCACAACTAGGGGCTCGGACATCACCATACTATCACCTAGATAATAGCTAGAAATTCCCTATTCCAAGTGTTTTCGAAAGCGATGGGGGTTGAGATGATGTGGAGTAGAACACTCGGTGCAAATTCTCGCCGTCCCTTTATTCAAGGTAAGTAGGAAAATATTCACACTCATATTTTTTTTGGTTTTGGATATATGTATTTTTTTTTTGACTTTTTGGCTATACAAATTTCTCTTTTCTTTTCTTTTCTCTTTTTTTTTTGAATTTTTGGGTTTTTGGCTATACACATGTGTACTCTCCCAAGTGGGAGAACAGTACACGACGAGGGGATTTGCACCAAGTAAAACAAAAAAGAAGTCAGATTCTAGACACTTGGGCAAGGGAGATATTTCACTAATCAGAGCGTAGGCTAAATGGGTTATCCTAGTCCTAACTGTGGAATCCCGACACATGCGAAATGAAGCATACGATATATATATTCATGCATACAGAAGCAGATAAGAGAGGCAAATACCGCACATTCGAATCGAAGCATGATAATCTAGGGGTCATTCCTGGACAGGTATATAAAATAAAATCACAAAGTAGAAGCACACCAAACAGCTAGGCACGACGCACGACTCACAAAAAAGCTAAGTGGACCCACGATGCATGAAATGCAAGAGGACTCGATATCATAGGGTTAGTGAATGTGATTATCGATGCCATGCTAGGTGTGTGTGATTTTGTGGCAATTCATCATAGGGTTCATCTCTAGGAGAAGGAGATGAAAAAGAAGAAAAGAAAAATAAAAACACGATGAAAAGGACTCAAAAACGAAAAAGAAAGACTCAAATGACGCACAAAGTGCGACTCCCCCAAGCTGAAGTTTGCATTGCCCTCAATGCAATAAGAGTGAGTATGGGAGGGCAATGAAAGTGGGGGGGAATACGCACAGACACACAACGAAATGAAAAAAACAAGAAAATCACACATACGAAACTGAAAATAAAGAAAAATCACACCACACGACATAAAAATAGAAAAATGAAGACAGAAAATGGCACGACAAATTTATAAAACAAGCACACACAGAAAACAGCATACGACGACACACAGAAAAAATTGACTTCCCCCAAGCTAGACATGACAATGCTAGCAAGATGATATGATCGTGAAAATGCAGAGATATGCAAGGGGGAGGTCAGAAAACAAAATGAAATCAACAAGCAGGAGATGGGGAGTCCTCGTCCTCCTCAGAAGAGGGTGTGGATGTGTGGTCAGGGGAGGCGGGGGGTGTGCGGAGAAGTGGGAAAAGAGGTGGAGGAATAGGTGCAGTGGGGGCGTGAATGATGGGTGGAGTGTCGGTGGAGGTGGGTGGTGGTGTAAGTACGACGATCAAGGCGGTGGTAGAAGGGATAGAAATGGGAAGAGAAGACGTGATGGTAACGGTAGTGGATGGCGGTGGGAGTGATCTGGAGCGCACCTGCAATTTCTTGCGATACACATATGGAGTGACGGTGGAGGAGGAAGGAGGTGGTGTGGGGGCGACAGAAGTGGTCGTGAGAGGAGAAGTGGATACGGGGATGGGAATAGATGTGGGTGGGGGAGATGATCGCCTAGGTGGGGGTGAAGGAGGTGGGGATGGGTGGGATGGTGGAGATGGATGGGATGGTGGAGATGGTGGAGGAGACGATCGTCGAGGGGGTGAAGGAGGTGGTGATGGGTGTGGGGTAGGTGGACAGAGAGGCTAGAGGGGGAGTGGAGGTCGTGGGAGAGGGTTTTCCGATCGTTGAGAGAGTGGGGGAGACGAATCGATGGCAGGAACTGCGAGATCGGGCGAGGGAGATGAACGGTTGGGGCGGGGGCTTTTATAGGGTTTAAGTCGAACCGATCGGGTGAGTTGTCACCCGATCGGTTGACTTATGGGTCGAGAATTTCAGCTGAAGAGATGCTACAGGCGAACCGATCGGTTGATAACTCAACCGATCGGTTGGCCGCTCCACAAATTTTTCCGAGAGTTTGGTGTTGTTCAACCGGTCAGTCAATCGGTCATGCTTCTCATCACCCGATCGGTTGACAAAATCTGAAAATTTCCCGAGACTTCAGCCCCAGTTCACCCGGTCTGCCAACTGGTCTCACATATCTTCACCTGATCGGTTCGTTGAGTGACTGATACGGCCATCAGCTGATACATTCCAACCGATCGGTTGAGTTATCAACCGATCGGTTGGGGCCTTGTTTTATGCAAAAGTCCACAAATGGCCTAAGTCCTTCAACGAAAGTTCTTGCGGCTGGATTTATTTATTGAAATAGATAAAATAAAGTTAAAAATATTCCTAAAAATTGGAAACAAAGGTTTAGAGCATGGGTTGCCTCCCATGAAGCGCTTTTGTTTAACGTCATTAGCTCGACGCCCGTAGATGATGTTCAAGGTGGGCGATACGGGTGATGCCCAAAGTCTGGCATCGCTTCAGCTTCAGAGCTGGTAGCTTTTGGTGTAGTCGGTGGCGACAAGAAGACTCGCTCAACGACTCTCCCTTTATTGACGGGGTCCGGGGGCTTCTCCCTCACATTGGCATCCACCGCCACTCGTTTAAGGATCCGGATCTCATCTCCGGTGAGCCCCATGGGCTCTTTGCCTTTTCTCCTCGTAGGAGGAGCTTTTGAGAATCCGGGAGAGATCACATGTTGGGCGACCGCCTCATCAGCAACTTCTTCCTTTGGTGAGCCAACTTGCTCTCCAAGGTCTCCAAAGCTATCGGGGGGATTTCTTGAAAGAATCTCCCAGGAGCTTTCTTCCACAACTCTCTCTTCTTCGTTCTCCAGTATACTGATACTAGGATCATCCGGGGGATTTGGGTGCTTCATTGACAACCCTAAGTCGAACTCGACTTTTTCGTTGCCTACATTAAGGGAAAGCTTCCCCTTCTTCACGTCTATTAGCACACCGGCGGTTGCCATAAAGGGCCGTCCAAGGATAATAGGGGTGTGATTATCTTCCGGCATGTCCATCACCACAAAATCCACTGGCACTTGCACTCCACTCACATCAACAGGTAGGTCGTTTACTGCTCCCACCGGGTATTTAACCGATCTGTCGGCTAATTGAAGTGTCATACCCGTGGGCTCCAAGTCTCCCATCCCTATTCTCCTGTATAGCAATAGGGGCATTAAACTGACGCTCGCTCCTAGATCGACGAGTGCTCTCTGGATTCGCACTTCCCTAATCGAACAAGGGATGGAGAAACTTCACGGGTCTTTAAGCTTGGGCGGATTTGTGCACTGAATGAGGGTGCTGCACTCCGCCGTTAATACGACCTTCTCCTTTCTGGATCCTCTTGTCACCAAATCCTTTAGAAATTTGGCGTAGGATGGAATCGTCTCGATAGCTTCGACGAAGGGGATTTGCAAGCTTAGATCCTTGACCATGGCAAAGAATTTACCATACTTCTCGTCTATCTTGGCTTGGGCAAGCTGTTGTGGAAAAGGCACAACGGGCTTGAATACTCTGAGGTTCCCTTCCTCACCTTTTTCTTCTCCTCTTCATGGACTCCCTCCGGAGTAGTTGGCTTTGACGACGAAGCATCGACGTCATTCAATTTTTCAATTGGTCGATTTACGACCAACGGTGCTTCCGATTCCTTGGCAGGCACTCTTGTGGGGATTTGTGTTCCGCTCCTCAAGACGATAGCGGACACGTTCGCATGCTTGTGCGTGAGTGCCAAGGTCTGATGCACCCCCCTCGGGTTCACTTCCGGTTGTGGCAGAAATTGATTCTGCGATCTTTGAAGGTTCGCCACTTGTAACCCCAGTTGGGTTATTTGGTCGGTAAGCACCCTCTGCCCCATTTCCAGCTTCGAGTTTATCTTCTCCTGATTCGAGATACATTGAGTCAAGAGGGACTCCTTTATATTTCATATGTTCACGCACGTCTTCTTTTGTGTTTTTCCGTTGTTTTCCGCAGTCTCGTGTCCGTTTTCTCGTGTTTTCTCATTTTCTTTCACTTCTCTTTGTTTTTGTGTGTTTTCATGAGATTGCCCACATAGGGGACATATAACGAAGATACCATAAGTCCCCGGAGCAACGGGATGAGTCACGCGTGATCCAGGGGGTCAAACGATGAAGATAGCATCTTTCAGCCCCTCACCCGACCGGTTGGTCACTTCCAACCGATCGGGTGCTGCACGTGTGCACCACCCGGACACAAGCTGGAGCGGTCAGAAATTCAACCGGTCGGTTCAGAGACCGGTTCACACGTCCGAACTCTCTGGAATTTGATGCTGAATGCCAACCGATCGGGTGACCTTCACCCGATCGGTTCATTTGTAGCCAATTCTTCGAAGCTAAGACGCGGAGAGCTCAACCGACCGGTTCACCCGACGGCGCGAAGATCCAACCGGTCAGCTTCAACCCTCAACCGACCGTGCCGTATGACCGGGTGAAGTCCCGTGATGAGCTGCCGAAGAACGAAGCAGATCACCCGATCGGTTGACTTTTCAACCGATCGGGTGATATCATTTTCTATATATATGACCCCTAGGTTTTCCAGAAATGGGAGTTGTTATTTTTTGCTGTTTTTTCTCTCTCTTGACGACTGTAATTTTCTAGATATTTGTAAGTTGTCCGATCTTTACCAAACTTTAATATAGTATTATTTGCATTGCTCTTACTGCTTTTCAATCGCTTGATCATGTTTTTAACGGTCGATTTTGATTTAGATCGCTTTTTAGTAAATATGTGTGAGTAGTTCCCTAATCTGGGATTTTGGTGGAAACCCCTTCGTGGGTTCTCCCCGATGCGTCCATAGGACTAGGAAATCTATAGGGATTAGGAATTTACCGGTTACGCTGGGTGTTTTATTGTCATCAGCGGGAAAAAGACTGCCTTTGACCGTTGGGCCAAGGGGGAATAAACTTGGCGGTTGACTCCCTAGCCATAGCTCACGCCCTTAGCATAGACGTCGAATCCTAGCGCGCGGGAGCGGCAGGATGAGATGTTGGGAGTTATCATTGCAAGCTTAGTGCTCCCGGAGTCGGTCAGTGTTAATGAACATGGGAATGCCCACTGACCGAACCCGGGAAGTCCGACGTATCATCCTGGGCACCGACCAGAATATCGGGCCCATGAGACGCTGGTACCACTCTTAGAGGCAACGTCTCACCATTAGACCCTAATTCCGATCGTTATCCTTCACGTAGGCCGTATCGGCGAGAATCACACGATAGGGTGGAAACCGAAGTCCCGGTTTTTCCCTTTATATTGTTTATCCCTCGCATTCTATTTTCTGTGACAACCCATCATCCGATTCGGGCTAGCTCGTCCATGGGGTGAATCCGATCCTTCTTGACACAAGCACAACCACGCCTCCCTGAGTTCGACCCCCAAGCCACACTACAACACCGTGCACTTGCGGTTATAAATATTTAAATCTCACACCCCCAATTATATATTGCACACATCTGACGCGCAAACGCGGGGGACGTCAAGCTTTATGGCGCCGTTGCCGGGGAGGCAACGTGCTTGTTATTTTAGGATTTCATGAACCATTGAGTCTAGCTCACATCTCTATCTTGCGTTAATTTTCGTATTCTTATTTTTCCATTTTTATTTTATTTTCTTATTTTTATTTTTATTTTTTATTTTTTATTTTATCTGTTTCTTTCCCACTTTTCGCTTCACGAGTGTTTATTGTTTTTAATACGCAGGAGTTCAAGGAGTCTCGACGACTAGATTCCTGTTGATCCTGAGATAAACGCCACCCTAAGGCGTCGTGCCGCAGAGAAGCGAAGAAGAGAAGAGCCTGAAACCATGGGGGAGAACACCCCACCTCACAAGTCCCTACTGGAGTACTCGATGCCATCCATCGAGTCCACCTCCGCCATCCGTCCTCCTGCTATTACGGCGCAAAGCTTCGAGCTTAAGCCGTATTTGGTGACGTGGATCCAGCAGGATCAATTCTCGGGGGCACCCATGGAGAGCCCCATCGAACATTTGGACTCCTTCTTGGAGAAATGTGACACCTTCCGGATAAATGGTGTCACAACTGAGGCGATCCGTCTGAAGCTATTCCCCTTCTCTCTGCGAGATAAGGCCAAGCTGTGGCTTAGGGGGAAGGACCCGAATACGTTCAACACCTGGGAGAAGCTTTCAAACGCTTTTCTGACAAAGTTCTTTCCTCCGGGGAAGACCATGAAGCTGAGGAGTGAGATCTCCTCCTTCTCCCAGGCCAGCCACGAGTCTCTGCATGAAGCCTGGACCAGATACAAGGAAATGCAGCGGAGATGTCCCCACCATGAGCTCCACAAGTGGCAGATCATAAATTTTTCTATAATGGGTTGAGGGACGATTTAAAATCCTCGATGGATGCGGCGGCTGGAGGGTCCTTCATGTCCCGAAGCGAAGAAGATGCCGGACAGATTCTGGAAAACATGGCATCGAACAATGAGCGGTGGTACGACGAGCGTGCAACACCAAGATCTGGGGGAATCCATAGGGTCGAGGACGTCGACCGATTATCCAGCAAGTTTGACTTGCTTTCGACCCAGATCTCTGCTTTGATGGTAGGCGCCGGTGGCGCCGGAGCACAACAGATTGCTGCGATGGAATCTGAAGTCATGGGGATTTCAAGGGAGGTGACATTTCACCCCCGGTGGACCAGGCGAGCACGTTATTTTACAATCCTACGGGAAATACGCCGTATCCACCACGGACTAGCTCCAACCCGGCCTACTCTCCAAACAACCGGAATCATCCCAACCTTAGCTACCGGGCACCGTATCAGCCGCCGCTGCCTCAGCAGCAGCAACAACAGATATATTAGCCGGCTAGGCCTCAGCAGCAGTAGTTTCAGCAGCAGCAGCCTCCACAACAATATCAGCAATATGCTCCAAGAAATCAGCAGCTCATTCAGCAGCAGCAACAATTTGGCCAGCAGAGAGCCATCTCTCCGGTTGAGTCCCTTTTGACTCAATATATCACCAACCAGGAGAAGATAAATTTGAAGCTGGAAATGGGACACCGGGCTCTCACGGACCAGGTAACCCAGCTGGGGTTACAAGTGGCGAACCTTTCAAGGTCGCAGAATCTATTGCCGCCACAACCTGAAGTGAACCCGAGGGGAGCAAACCAAACTTTGGCACTCACGCACGAGCATGCGAATGTGTCCGCTATCGTGTTGAGGAGCGGAACACAAATCCCCATAAGAGTTCCCCCAAAGGAACCGGAAGCACCATTGGTCGTAGAGCGACCAAGTGAAATAGCCAAGGACAATGGTGCTTCGTCGCCAAGGCCAACGACTCCGGAGGGAGTCCCCGAAGAAGAGAAGAAGAAAAACGAGGAAGGGAGCCTCAAAGTGTTCAAGCCCGTTGTGCATTTTCCACAACGGCTAGCCCAAGCCAAGTAGATGAAAAGTATGGCAAATTCTTTGCCATGATCAAGGATCTAAGCTTGCAAATCCCCTTCCTCGAAGCTATCGAGACGATTCCCTCCTACGCCAAATTTCTAAAGGAATTAGTGACAAGAGGGTCCAGAAAGGAGAAGATCGTATTGACGGCGGAATGCAGCGCTCTCATTCAGAGAGCAAATCCGCCTAAGCTTAAAGACCCGGGGAGTTTCTCTATCCCTTGTGCGATCGGGGAGGTAAAGATCCATCGTGCGCTCGTCGATCTTGGAGCGAGCGTCAGTTTGATGCCCCTGTCACTGTATAAGAGGATAGGGATGGGTGACTTGGAGCCCACCGGAATGACCCTACAGCTTGCAGACCGATCGGTCAAATACCCGGTGGGGGTAGTAGACGACCTACCTGTTGATGTGAGTGGAGTGCAAGTGCCGGTGGATTTTGTGGTGATGGACATGCCGGAAGATAAGCACACCCCTATTATCCTTGGACGGCCCTTTATGGCAACCGCCGGTGTGCTATTAGACGTGAAGAAGGGGAAGCTTTCCCTTAATGTAGGCAACGAAAAAGTCGAGTTTGACTTAGGGTTGTCAATGAAGCACCCAAATCCCCGGATGATCCTAGTATCAGTATGCTGGAGAACGAAGAAGAGAGAGTTATGGAAGCAAGCTCCTGGGAGATTCTTTCAAGAAATCCCCCCGATAGCTTTGGAGACCTTGGAGAGCAAGTTGGCTCACCAAAGGAAGAAGTTGCTGATGAGGCGGTCGCCCAACATGTGATCCCTCCCGGATTCCCAAAAGCTCCTCCTACGAGGAGAAAAGGCAAAGAGCCCATGGGGCTCACCGGAGATGAGATCCGGATCCTTAAACGAGTGGCGGTGGATGCCAATATGAGGGAGAAACCCCGGACCCCGTCAACAAAGGGAGAGTCGTTGAGCGAGTCTTTTTGTCGCCACCGACTACGCCAAAAGCTACCAGCTCTGAAGCTGAAGCGATGCCAGACTTTGGGCATCACCCGTATCGCCCACCTTGAACATCATCTACGGGCGTCGAGCTAACGACGTTAAACAAAAGCGCTTCATGGGAGGCAACCCATGCTCTAAATCTTTGTTTCCAATTTTAGGACTATTTTTAACTTTATTTTATCTATTTTAATAAATAAATCCAGCCGCAAGAACTTCCGTTGAAGGACTTAGGCCATTTGTGGACTTTTTCAGAAAACAAGGCCCCAACCGATCGGTTGATAACTCAACCGATCGGTTGGGATGTATCAGCTGATGGCCGTATCAGTCACTCAACAAACCGATCGGGTGAAGATATGTGAGACCGGTTGGCAGACCGGGTGAACTGGGGCTGCAGTCTCATGAAATTTTCAGATTTTTTCAACCGATCGGGTGATGAGAAGCATGACCGGTTGACTGACCGGGTGAACAACACCAAACTCTCAGAAAAATTTGTAGAGCGACCAACCGATCGTTTGAGTTATCAACCGATCAGTTCGCCTGTAGCGTCTTTTCAGCTGAAATTCTCGACCCATAAGTCAACCGATCGGGTGACAACTCACCCGATCGGTTCGACTTAAACCCTATAAAAAGCCCCCGCCCCAACCGTTCTTCCCCCTCGCCCGATCTCGCAGCTCCTACCGACAATCGTCTCCTCCACCATCTCCACCATCCCCACCTCCTTCACCCCCACCTAGGCGATCATCTCCCCCACCCACATCTATTCCCATCCCCGGTAACGGCGCCATAAAGCTTGACGTCCCCCGCGTTTGTGTGTCAGATGTGTGCAATATATAATTGGGCGCGTGAGATTTAAATATTTATAACCGCAAGCGCACGGTGTTATAGTGTGGCTTGGGGGTCGAACTCAGGGAGGCGTGGTTGTGCTTGTGTCAAGAAGGATCGGATTCACCCCATGGGCGAGCTAGCCCGAATCGGATGATGGGTTGTTACAGAAAATAGAATGCGAGGGATAAACAATATAAAGGGAAAACCCGGGACTTTGGTTTCCACCCTATCGTGTGATTCTCGTCGATACGGCCTACGGGAAGGATAACGATCGAAATTAGGGTCTAATGGTGAGACGTTGCCTCTAAGAGTGGTACCAGCGTCCCATAGGTCCGATATTCTGGTCGGTGCTTAGGATGATACGCCGAACTTCCCGGGTTCGGTCAGTGGGCATTCCCATGTCCATTAACACTGACCGACTCTGGGAGCACTAAGCTCGCAATGATAACTCCCAACATCTCATCCTGCCGCTCCCCGCGCGCTAGGATTCGACGTCTACGCTAAGGGCGTGAGCTATGGCTAGGGAGTCAACCGCCAAGTTTATTCCCCCTTGGCCCAATGGTCAAAGGCGGTCTTTTTCCCGCTGATGACAATAAAACACCCCGCGTAACCGGTAGATTCATAATCCCTATCGATTTTCTAGTCCTATGGACGCATAGGGGAGAACCCACGAAGGGATTTCCACCAAAATCCCAGATTAGGGAACTACTCACACATATTTACTAAAAAGCGATCTAAATCAAAATCGACCGTTAAAAACATGATCAAGCGATTGAAAAGCAGTAAGAGCAATGCAAATAATAATATATTAAAGTTTGGTAAAGATCAGACAACTTACAAATATCTAGAAAATTACAGCCGTCAAGAGAGAGAAAAACAGCAAAAAATAACAACTCCCGTTTCTGGAAAACCTAGGGGTCATATATATATATAACGATATCACCCGATCGGTTGAAAAGTCAACCGATTGGGTGATCTGCTTCGTTCTTCGGCAGCTCATCACGGGACTTCACCCGGTCATACGGCACGGTCGGTTGAGGGTTGAAGCTGACCGGTTGGATCTTCGCGCCGTCGGGTGAACCGGTCGGTTGAGCTCTCCGTGTCTTGGCTTCGGAGAATTGGCTACAGATGAACCGATCGGGTGAAGGTCACCCGATCGATTGGCATTCAGCATCAAATTCCAGAGAGTTCAGACGTGTGAACCGGTCTCTGAACAGACCGGTTGACTTTCTGACCGCTCCAGCTTGTGTCCGGGTGGTGCACGCGTGCAGCACCCGATTGGTTGGAAGTGACCAACCGGTCGTGTGAGGGGCTGAAAGATGCTATCTTCGTCGTTTGACCCCCTGGATCACGCGTGACTCCTCCCGTTGCTCCAGGGACTTATGATATCTTCGTTATATGTCCCCTATGCGGGCAATCTCATGAAAACACACAAAAACAAAGAGAAGTGAAAGAAAACGAGAAAACACGAGAAAACGGACACGAGACGGCGGAAAACAATGGAAAACACAAAAGAAAACGTGCGTGAACATACGAAATATAAATGCACGTCAGAGGTCGAGGTCCGGGATTGGGGGAGTAGGAGGCGAGGGGAGCTGGGGCAACGACGGTGGTCGACGCCCCCTCCGCCCATTCTAGCGAAATTAGGGCGAAAAGCCTACCTTTCACGGCGGCTGGCATCGGCGTCGGCTCTTTCGTCGTCGTCGTCGTCTCCTTCGTCGTCCCTCTCTCTCTCTCTCTCACGGCAGATGAAAATTGGAAAGTTTTACACAAATTGGGGGCGCGGGCTCCCCCCAATTTGGGTAAATTTTTTTTACTAGCAACAGACTTTTAGCCACGGACTTATCTGTGGCCATTACTATTATTAGCCACAGAAATATCACTGGCTAATATGTAACAGCCATGACATATTTCTTCACCACTTTTCCATGGCTGATAGTTATCGGACACGGACAATTCCGTGGCTGAAGGTCAACTTACGCCCATGGAAATGTCCGTGGACAATAATCCGTGGGCCATGTTTTTCCCCGGGCACGTAAATTTGGCCACAGACAAATCCGTTGCAGATATCCTACTATCAGCCACGGATTTGTCCGTGGCTAAATTTCCGTGGTTGACCCTTTTTCCACCCGTGATCACAAGATCTTCATTAGGAATGCGGTATAAAGAAAAAGATCTGGTAAAAATTTACGTGGATGAAAGGGTTTTGCTAGAGCAATGATCGATCAATGCTCAAATAGTCGAGCTTTATTGGATCGACGAACTTGCAAGCTCGAATGAAGCTCGACCCAAAGCTTGACGAAGCTTGGGGATATCCTCAAACTCAAAACGATGTTCGAGTAGAGCTGTTCTGAACGAGCTCTGGCTTTCATTTGGTGATCAGTCGGCATCAGTTTAAATCGATTTCACCCTTTTTGTTCATGTTGAAGCACTCGAACTCGTGCCATCAGTCTATTGAGTCATCGTCTCTTCGGATCAGAAGAAAAAGGAACGATGACGTGAGACTTGACGGCGAGGTTGCAGACCTCGTCGGGGCGGAGGAGTTCGATTAGATGAAACCATGACTGAGTCGTGGAACGCCAGATTTGATCAGAAAGTTGCTCGGAGATCTGAGATCCGATCAGAGGGACTCTTGGGGCTCCGACCAGAGGATCGTCAGATCTGATCGGAGCGATGCTCGAAGATCCGACCAGAAGACCGCTCGGAGCTTCGTCCACCAGACATGTCGGAGATGCGTTCGATAAGACGGTGCCCTGGCTAATTTGTGATCTCAATCGAAATGGCAGATGGTGGAGGTTGAGCGAAGTTTGATTGAAGAAGCTGGAGCGCTTGTGAGCCTTGGACTATGAGGAGATGAGTCAGCATAGTCTTCTTGTTTGGCAGAGACGAAAAATGCCGACTCTATACTTTCCCACAGATGGAGCCAAATGTTAAATCCATTTTTTGGATCAACAATAACTAGGCTGATGTGGACTCCTTTGCGGGGATGAAGCTTCGTCAACTATTTAAATAGGACCATCGGTTGATAGAAACCGGGGTCGGTGAGGGATAGGATCACATAACTAGGGTGTGGGCGAACCTAGCTCCGTGATATCTCCATTGATTTGCATCATAAGAAAAATCATCAGGGGGTGACCGATTCCCTTCCGACACTCAAGTTGACCGATTCCCTTCCGACACTCAAGTTAGTTTCTCATGGAGGAAACATCAAATGGCAGAATGAAAGATGAAGATAAAGAAGTACTGTAGTAAGATATTTAGCCTTTGTTTGGGATCTGGCCTCCCCTATCTCATTGTCATTTGGACTATTTATATCATCCTCTTGTAACCTCCCACTTATTAAGTGGTATTTAGTGGGGATCATGATCCACCTAAGAGTAACTCCACACTTTCATGGCTTGTAACCCCCCACTTATGAAGTGGTCTCCCTCATGTAACCATCCTCATCAATCCCTCTAGTCATTGCTTAATTCATGGTCATTGAAGTGGGGACATGATTGAGTTGTAACCATCCACTATTCAAGGCTCTTCATGAGGGAGGTGTGGGTTGACTCATTCAAACCAAGCGCTATGCACAGTGTTAGTGTGCCTTACTAATTTATCTACTCGCTTAATGGGCATGTACCCATGTAATTAACAAAGACGATAGATGAAAAGCTAAGCTGATATGCAAAAATTTTAATAAATGTTATTGGGATACGGTGTGCCAAAATCAAAATTGTCCCCTTCAATAAAATCATGAGCAATCTATAGCCGGTAATATTCATGAGAGGAAACATTACGTCAAAATATCCTTTTTTATTTACAGAGATCCGGTTGAGCTTTCAAGAGCGAGGGAGAAAAAAATATGAAATATGACCACTATTTTTACTAACCGTATTTACATGTTACAGGAGAAGCAAAGCACAATTCAAGTTGTGATACGGTGTTCATACTGCATATCCATCTACTACTATTTAGTATTTACAAGCTATGCGCGCATATGATCCTTTCATGCATCTACTACTGGTAACTAATATATGCACACAACATGAAACGCAAGCACCCCATTAATTAAGCAAAGGCAGGCTGCAGTGCCTCCAGTCTCCACTTTCTCTTCTCCCTCCCAATGAAATCATCAAACCTTCTGTTCAGTTCATATATATCCAAAAGATCCAACTCATTTCCCTCGGCCATAGCTTTCATTTCATCCGACTCACTGTCATAACTTGCGGAGCTTTTCTCCCTGGCTTCCCCTTTGAGAACAAGTTCGAGCTCATTTCCTTCAGCCGAAAGCATCACAATGCTTTCTTCAATAACTCTCTTCTCCTCCACCCGTTCTTCTTCGGCCTCAGTCGAGTCCCGATCATCCGACGACACTGAAGGTTTGTCGCCAAACTTAACCACCACGAGGAGTTCATCGTCGAAGGGACTGGCGAGGAAGTTTGAAGGATTATCAGTAGTGATGCCTGAGCCTTTGACGGTTAAGAGGAGGAGGAGGAGATTAGAGAAGAGGAGCATGGCACCGGCTTTCTTAGTGGTGAATTGGTTGAGGCTACGGAGAAGAGAAGCGATGGAGTGTAGATAGCATGGGAGGCATGAGCACAAGTATGAGACAACAAGTGAGAGTAGAGAAACAGGGAGGATGACTTCGAGTGCCCTTCTCATCATCAGCTGATTGGACTGCCTCTTCTTGTTAGTGAGCCACAGTGCGTTACAGGGCTGTTGCTGGTCCATTAGCTCCTTTGGTTGTGAGATGTACAACGACTGAGAAAGAATATGGACATATAAATAGAATATGAACAAGCGAAACTAGGAGCGGACCCTTAGACTTTAAGCATTTTCTTAGATTCTATATAGATTGATAGTGTCTCATGTCTCTTTTTCGGGTAAAAGGAAACAAAACACATATATTGTTATGAACGAGGGAGGCCTTTGGCCTCCCCTCCTTCATTACCCATTCATTAGGCCCCCATTACTTAGAGTAATGGGGACCCTTGGTCTCCTAGAGGCTTTTGGCCTCCCCACTATGAGATATATAAATAGAGCACTATGGCTCTTAGCTATGGTGACTTATTCTAGCAATGAAATTCTCTCTCTCTCTCTCTCTTGAGTTCATTATCATACAACACGTTATCAGCTCGTTTGCTCTAAAATTCTTTGAGCTTTTCATCTCGTCTCCCCTCAAAAATTAAACCCGTACGCGCAAAGGAATCTATTGTTGCGGCGAAGCTTTGCGGAAATTTTTCTTTGGAGCGTATCGGGAGCGGAACTATCTACGGATTTTTATTATCACGATCTTCCCTAGATCTTTGATCTAGAGGTAATTTCTTTTCGATCACGTAGATACCTACAAAATATAGTAAACTATGATTTTACAATGCTTCTTTTTATAGGCTTGTATAAATCTGCACTATTTTGTTTAATATCAAAATTTTTTTTAAAAAAAATTGAGCAGCTCACGGAAATTTCCCTTAATTAGCCATGGCTCTGACTGTAAAAATTGACGATGAGACATGCATATATCTGCTTGATGTCAATGCATCTATGTTGAATCTGTTCTGCATTTGAATTAATTTAACAGTTCGCAGTTAAGAGAAATAGACCATGACATTTACAGAATGGGAAAGGGTTTCATGTATTCAACCCCAAATTTTGAAACAGAGGCCTTATTTCTGCTGATATTGTTATTGTTTACTAAAAACAATTTATGCTTTAAAAGGAATTGTCATATGACCGAGACAAGAGAAAGAAAAAAAAACAAATTGAAATTTAAAAAAAAAATCAGTATGGAAGGGGGCCATGTGTACCATTTATTGAGAAGCCATGACTTGTATGAGCCATGTAACTACCATCTCCTTTCTGCTATCTTTTTTCTTCATACTTTTAATCATTTATCAACTGCACACTCATAAGCTACAATAGATGTGGCCAGGGCAATCATATAACTTGCAGGCTATGTGACCATGCATGTATTAAGTCATACTATTTATGCAGTGCCCATCTCATGTATGCAGTAAACAAAATATAGTACTCGGCTCCTTTTAGCTAAGTATTTGGATCCTGCCGGCTGCAGCCATTAATTTCTTAATATTACCCTAAATCCACAACAGTCACCCAACCGAGTCTCCCTATTCATGAAGGCTAGAATTATTTATAGCAGGCAGACAGGTTAATTACCACATGATATCATGCTGGTACATGGTCAATATTTAGGGTTCTTGAGGATTATTTGTATTCCCTAATCCAATAGTAGACTTAATTTAATTAAAATTGAGAGTTGGGCCTGCAGCCCATTTGTGACTATCAAATATTTTAATTGGGCCTGCAGCCCCTATTACCTAACGGTATATATTTTAGCATACTATATAATGGCCTTATGCCAATTCCTTAACGGGACTCTCCCCTAAGTAAAATCAAAAATAATTTATATATTCCATGTTGACAAATTGTTTTAAACATCCCTCTTGCATATTATAATCTATGGTTTTCTAGGACTCTATTTTTCAAAATATAATTATCTTAAAGATCCTGAGACCGCTCTGCCGTTAGTCAACTAACCTAACGGTGTATGACGTTTCCACGTGGTCTACAAGATATTTATATTTTCTAGTTTCCCTTACCATATGTTTTGCTTGAGATATATGCGTGGTTGTTTACTTTTATGCCCGTAGCATATTTAGAACTGCGTGGATGTTTAAATCAGTAAAAATGTGTTTTTCGGGATCGGCCATTGTATACCTATTTACTTTCCTTGCACTTTTATTTTCTTTTGAGAGAATTTGTAAGTGAGGAAATTTGTATTTTAAAGCCAAAGCTCGATGCAACAGCACATAGAATTGATGAAAACTCCTTCAATGGATCATGATGTCGGTCAATGTGCTTGGCTAAGTTTGCTGGACCAACCTAGCTTGACTGGGTAACAAGTGGTCCTGGCTTAGTCAATTTCCTGGCCGCGTCCGCTGGACCGCAAGGAGTCGATTCATGACTGTGTAAGCCAAAGCTCGATGCAACAGCATATGAAGACGGAGATATAGGGACCCAGTTCAGTTTGGGTTTCCAAAGTTGTATTATTATTTTTTTTCTATTATGGACTTTAAACGAACTTTGGACTGTGTACTATTTTGGGTATCTGGCCGATCCCCGCATTTTTACTTGTTTATTTCTTTATGCATGAATTTTTGAATTTTAATTAATTCATGCTCATTTTAAAATACGTAGATAAATGGCAAAATTGGCAAGCGTCGATTTCGATGTCCTCGATTCTGCAGGGACAAATTACCTGAGTTGGCGAGTGGACCTGAAGTTCCACTTGCGTTCAATGGCCCTCCTTGGGTCCATTTTGGCTCCTTCCTCGGCCCCAGCAGCGGCCGAAGCTTCTGCTACAGCTAGCAGCAGCCCCACAACCACTGTATCCGATGTAGATAAGGCGAAAGCCATAATCTACATTAGGAAGCATATAGATCGGACCTTAAAGGCCGAATACTTAACGGTTGAGGACCCGAAGGACCTGTGGACAGCACTGGAAGCACGGTATAAACATCAAATTGATGTTATATTACCCCGTGCCAGTTATGAGTGGGAAAATCTCAGACTTCAGGACTATAAGTCCGTCGCTGAGTATAATTCTGCACTTCATAACATCACCTCACGCCTGAAGTTGTGCGGTGAAGAAGTGACAGAACAGCACATGTTGGAAAAAACATTTACCTCGTTTCACGAGAAAGATGCAATCCTCATGCAGCAATATCGTGAACGCAACTTCACGAGATTCTCCGATCTGATCTCATGCCTACTTAGAGCAGAGCAGAATCGAGATTTACTGCTAGCAACTCATAACTTACGTCCAGCTGGCACTGCCCCTATCCCTGAAGCCCACCACGTTTCTCCCCAGAAGTGGAAAAACAAGAGGAAGACTAAAAATACTAAAGGGAAAGCGGTAATGAAGCAACCAAGAGGTGCAGCTCCCCAGACAAACAAAAACAATAAAGGGAAAAGAAACTTCACTTGGAAGCGAAAGGACACCAAGCACGTGTCACTTCCAAAGAAGACCTGGGAGGACAAATGCCATAGATGCGGCATGACTGGCCATTGGTCCAGAAACTACCGCACTCCTCGCCACCTACAGGATCTATACCAGGCGAGCCAGAAGTCTCGACCTGAAACAAACTTGGCAGGTGTACAGCCGCCAACAGTCTTTACTGCTAAAGACTTCGAGAACGACGATCTGCTAGATTGAGCATCATCATTTATCTATGCATTTAGAATTCGATGTATCTTCATCTGTTATTTGCTTTAGTGCGGACTTTTATTTATGAATGTTGTCTACATTTTCCCTCAAATAAAATTTCTTTTTTTGGCTTATATAGATGATGTCTGAGTGCCTAGTGGACAATGCCTCGACGCACACAATCCTTCGCGATCATTTCTATTTTAATAGCTTAAACAAATATGACGGTCCTGTTATCACAATTTCAGGACTGTCCCAAATAATCGAAGGAACTGGTGAAGCAATTATATTGCTCCCAAATAACACAAGACTTCAAATTAATAATGCATTATTCTCTCCTATATCAAACAGAAATCTCGTAAGTTTCAAGGATTTCCGTTTAAACGGATATCACTTAGAGACCAGGGATAAAAATAAGGTTGAATATCTAATTGTAACTCGTCAAAAAGATGACCGGAAGATCATCTGCGAGCGATTCAAGGGACTCCCGTCGGGTCTATACCAAACATACATTCAACCAGTAGAAGCCAATATGATTGAACACCAGACGTGCCAATCACTACCAGAATTCCAACTCTGACACAATAGACTTGGTCACCCTGGAACAGCAATGATGCGCTGCATCATCACTGAATCCCGTGGACACAAATTGAAGAACCTGAAGATTCTTCAAAAGGGTGAACTTCCATGTCTCCCTTGTTTTAAGGGAAAACTAATAACGAGACCATCCCTCCTGAAAGTGGGATTAGAGTCTCCTGGCTTCCTTGAGAGAATTCATGGTGACATTTGCGGGCCTATTCACCCCGCAAGTGGCCCATTTCGGTACTTCATGGTACTGATTGATGCATCAACCAAATGGTCTTATGTGTGCCTCTTGTCCACCAGCAACCTAGCTTTTCCAAAGCTATTGGCACAAATAATAAGGTTGCGTGCTCATTTCCCCGATAACCATATCAAGAAACTACGTCTTGATAATGCGGGAGAATTTACTTCACAAGTCTTCGAAGACTATTGCCGGGCAACGGGTATTGAAGTTGAACATCCGGTAGCACATGTTCACACCCAAAACGGATTAGCTGAGGCTCTTATAAAGAGACTCCAATGGATTGCACGTCCATTGCTTATGCAATCCCAGTTGCCTGTGGATGCTTGGGGGCATGCTATTTTACATGCCGCATCACTTATTAGGATAAGACCCTCTGGAGGTCACACTTTATCCTCGATGCAACTAGCATACGGCGCACCTCCGGATATCTCTCATTTGAGAGTGTTTGGTTGTGCGGTATATGTCCTAATAGCACCACCGCAGAGGACCAAAATGGTTCCTCAGCGTCGTCTAGGTATATATATTGGGTTTGATTCGCCCTCTATTATCAGATACCTTGAACCCCTGACGGGTGACGCATTCAAGGCACGTTTTGCAGACTGTGAATTTAATGAGAAATTTTTTCCAAAACTGGGCACACAGTTTAAGAAGCCAGAAATTTCTGAGACCATTAGTTGGGACCAGAAGTCTTTGTCCCTATATGATCCGCGTACTAATCTGTGTGAAGATGAGATCCTGAAGATCCTTCACATCCAGAATACAGTACATCTTTTACCGGATAAATTCACGGACAACCAGAAGATTGTCCGTTCACACGTCCCTGCTGCCAATACGCCAGCTAGGATTGACATCCCCATAGATGGATGCAGCCCACCGGCAGCAGAATTGGTTGTACCTCAAATGAAAAGAGGACGCCCACCAGGTTCAAAAGATAAAGTTCCTCGAAAGAGGAAGAATCCTGGCAATACTAAGATTATCCCTCCACAGGATGCTGAGCTCAGACCAGCTACTTCTCCCCTCCCGATTTCCCCAGCAGAGGAAACAATAGGAGAAACATCATTAAATTTTGTACGTACTGGAGAAGTACTGGACAGAAATAGCATAGTTGTCGACGACGATTTTGCGTTCGATATTGCCGTTCACGTCACTGAATATGACGATGACGTCGAACCACGATCTCTAGCGGAATGTAAACGCAGAGATGATTGGTCAAAGTGGGACGAGGCAATAAGAGTAGAGCTGGACTCACTCTTGAAACGCAAAGTCTTTGGACCAGTAGTCCAAACACCAGTAGGTGTAAAACCTGTGGGATATAAGTGGGTTTTCATAAGAAAAAGAGATGAAAATAATGTGATCGTTCGCTATAAGGCACGTCTTGTAGCCCAGGGATTTTCCTAAAGACCGGGGATTGATTACGAAGATACGTATTCCCCGGTCATGGATTCGATCACCTTCTGATTTTTAATCAGCCTAACTTCTCTGGAAAGCCTAGAAATGCAGCTCATGGACGTTGTGACTGCATATCTATATGGCGATATAGATAAAAATATCTATATGAGACTTCCTGATGGGTTTAATCTACCCCCAGAGATGAAAGAGATACCTCGGGACGTATTCTCTGTAAGGCTACATAGATCATTATATGGTCTAAAACAATCGGGCAAGATGTGGTATAACAGACTAAGTGATTTTCTTGCACAGCAAGGATTCACGAATAACGAAGTCTGCCCGTGTATCTTTATCAAAAGAACGGGAACAGGATTTGTCATCATAGCTGTATATGTAGATGACTTAAATCTCATAGGATCTCCTGCAGAGATCAAAGAGATATCTGAAAGCCTTAAACATACATTTGAAATGAAAGACCTAGGCAAAACAAAGTATTGTCTTGGCTTACAGATAGAACACCTAAGAGGTGGAATCCTATTACACCAATCTAATTATACAAAGAAACTTCTACGCAAGTTTCATATGGATAAATGTCATCCTTTAGGTACTCCTATGGTCGTAAGATCACTAGATGTACATAAGGACCCCTTCCGGCCACTGGAAGAGGGGGAGGAGATACTGGGTCCTGAAGTACCTTACCTCAGTGCCATTGGAGCACTTCTATATCTGGCTAACTGTACACGTCCCGATATAGCGTTTACAGTTAATCTACTAGCCAGACACAGTGCTGCGCCCACAAAGCGCCACTGGAACGGAGTAAAGCATCTTCTGCGATACCTTCAGGGTTCCATTGATCTTGGACTTTACTATCAGAGAGGTGCCTCCCCCAAATTGTTTGGTTATGCTGATGGAGGTTATCTCTCTGATCCGCACACGGCAAAATCTCAAACAGGTTTTGTATTTACCTACGGAGGTACTGCTATCTCTTGGAGATCGGTAAAACAAACCACTACTGCTACATCTTCCAACCATGCAGAGCTCATCGCGATCCATGAGGCGAGCAGAGAATGTTTTTGGCTACGCTCCGTCGTCCAACACATCCTCCAATCCACTGGCCTGAAGATCAGTGATCTGGAGCCTACTGCCCTATTCGAAGACAACGCCGCATGCATTGCTTAGCTTCAGAAGGGCTACATCAAAGGCGACAGGACAAAACACATTTCTCCCAAGTTTTTCTGGACGCACGAGCAGAAGAACGACAAGCAGATTGAAGTTCGACAGATCCAGTCATGCAACAACTTAGCTGATCTTTTTACTAAGGCATTGCCTAAATGTACTTTTGTAAAGCTTGTAAAGAACATTGGTATGCGACAGTTGAAAGACCTGTAAGCCTGAAGCTTGTACGGATCAGGGGGAGTAACATGTGGGTTGCACTCTTTTTCCTTAAGCTGTTAGGTTTTCCTACTGGGTTTTCCACAGCTAAGGTTTTAACGAGGCAAACACACTTACTCTGGATCCAGAAGTATCCACCCCTTGCCTCAGTAGCTGAGACCGAAGTGATGAATGTGTAAGGGGGAGTGTTATGAATGAGGGAGGTCTTTGGCCTCCCCTCCTTCATTACCCATTCATTAGGCCCTCATTACTTAGAGTAATGGGGACCCTTGGTCTCCTAGAGGCTTTTGGCCTCCCCACTATGAGATATATAAATAGAGCACCATGACTCTTAGCTATGGTGACTTATTCTTAGCAATGAAATTCTCTCTCTCTCTCTCTTGAGTTCATTATCATACAACATATATGTTAATTATAATTAATTATTGATTATTGTAACAGTATTCGTCATGCTACTTATGTCATGTTCGGGAATAAGACTTTTTGGGTCAGTCAAGGGACGATTTAATTAGTAAGAAGATATTTGTTATTTTATTCATTAAATTTTTAATCTAAAGTCAGCATATTAGTAGAATAGAAGCTTAAGCGTCGATTGTCGATCAAGTGGGCACTCTTACATCACAATTGACTTGACTGTAAATTTACGGGCTCAGTGTTATAGATTTTTTTAACGGGAGAATCAGTTTTGGTCAGGTAACTGCTAGGAAATTGCCGTCTCTCTACCGTCATATCCATTTAAGGGTGGCAATGGGCTGGGTCGGGTTGGGTTTGGATTGGGTTATTGGCATGTCAACCCGTTTACTCTTGACCCGTACCAGCCTGTTCATTTTAAGGTTGGTGGATGGATCAGGCTGAGCCAATCCAACTTGTAACACGCGGGTTGCGGGCACGAGTTGTACTCAACCCAACTAGCCTCTAGGTGGGGACGAGCCGGGTTGGGCCAACCCATGCATGGCCCAACGCAACATGCGGTCTAAACCTGTATATGTCATATTCGGGTGGGTTGCCTCACGGGTTATATTTTTTTCAAATTTTTTGTAAGCATTTTAAAGAACCTAAAAATTATTAATAACACGCAAATTTAAACAAGTAATAAATAAATATTTTTATATTATTAATAAGACTACCCTTTGGCGCTTCATCCACCGGAGCCGAGCGATCTCGATCTTGAGCTCGTTTGTCTTTCCTTCTCCGAGGTGGCCGTCGTTCCCCCGAAGCTACCCTTTGGGTTACTGACGCACGGATCCGCACATTCCCGACCGAGCAAACGCGCCGCTACCCGATCTCGGATGACGCACATGTCTCACGCGACCACGTCGACCTCCGACCCTCGAGACTACCAAACCGTGGTGAGAAAACACCCCGAAACATCTGGCGCCGTCTGTAGGAAAAAAATCTTCGCCCACGTCATCCACTACAAGCAACATAGAGCAGCGCGACAACGGATCGCCCGCCTACCGACCATCCCCAAGAACGCCAGCTACGTCCCAAATGGAACCGGACACAGCCATTCCGCAGAGGGAACCGAAGACTCACGCTCGGTAACCCGCGAATTACTCGACCATCTCGCTCAGGAGATGAACGCCAACTTCCATACTCTGGCAGCGGCCATCCAGCAACTCGCGGACCCATGGCACACCTTCAGGGGAACCAGGCGGGGTTCACTGACTACTCAGTGCAGCACCCCCACTACGCTCAGCCGTATACGCGGACCACGAAGGTGGAGGCCAGAAATGGGAGCGCTCACGACCCTCACTTCTTTTCAGACAAGGGGAGAACCAGGTGGACCGGGGAGAATCGACGGTGGCTTCGTCTAAATGGTCCCGCTCGACCAGGCGTCAGTCGTCCAGCCGTTCGGCCACCGAAGGACGCCAGGGACGAAGCAGGAGCCCGCCCCCGAAGAGGCCGAGAAACCACGAGGAACGCAACAGAGAGTACACTCGACAACCTACGCCGATCACCAGCCGGGATGGACACCTAGGGGACCCTCCCCGCGTCTCACCCACCTGTTAGATAACCCGAGCGCCAGGGCAAGGCGCTAACCGGCCAGGCAAACCTAGGGCTCCAGGCGATCGACCATTGGACGTAAGCAAGAAGCATAACTGAAGCACGGGTGCCCTCCAGGTTCAAAGTGCCAGCCCTGGAGAAATACGATGGCTCGGGGGACCCGAGGAATATGTTATGGACTACAAAGGGATCATGAGGTTACAGGGGGCCGATGACACTCTGCTCTGCCGCGGCTTCTACACCACCCTCAGAAGTTTGCCCGGGATTGGTACAATAGCCTCACTGATCAGTCCATCAACAACTTCCAGGACCTGTCCCAGATGTTCTGCCAACAGTTTATGGCCAGACGGCAGGGAAAGCCATGCTCGGACCTCCTGTTCAACGTGATATAGAGGCCGGGCGAGACTCTGAGGGCCTACATGAAGCGCTTCAATGCCCATAAGCTGAACATCGAGAGTTGTCCTGAGTTGGTCGTGACAACGGCCCTAAAGAAGGGGCTCTGACATAGGGGCCTGAAGAAGAACCTACACAATGACCCCCCAAAATCTTGTCGAGATCATAGCTCGGGCGGAATGTTTCATGCTGACCGAAGAGGCCCTGGCTGCAGAAAAAGTGTCACGCCCCGCTTCCCTAAAATGGAGGCGAGACGTGAAAAGGTCCGCACGAGAGTGGAGCTGTGAAGCCCCAAACCCGATAAGCGTCAATAAAACATAAGCAGGTCCCTGTAACCACAAACGGAACAACAATAATAACACAATGAGAGGTGGAAACAAAGTCTCAATCTCAGAAATTGTCCAACATTAAAATTAAGTTCAACATCCAGAAAAGCCACCAGGCTAAAAGAAAGAGTCTAAAGGCCCAGAACAAGGCCAAACAAAGACAAACGTAAACAGAGTATAGGTGCTGCGCACCGACAACTACAGCAGTCTAAAATAAAAAGGGGAAAGCTCAACGAAGACACTAGGACTGGTCCCCAGTGTCCACGTACTCCTCGCCAAACACAGACTCGGGCACGCCGTCCGCAAACACCTCGTCCTCAACAACGGACTCAGGCTCGGGATCTAACATGTGTCACCCAAAAGAGTAAAGGGGCACATGTCAGCAAGTCTAAAAGACTTGGGCAAGGAAACTGAAGGTATGGTAAACTAGCAACCTAGCAGTTATAGTATGATGCATGGCAAGGCAAGTATAGTATGGAAGTGACAAGTAAAGGGAAGTACAAGTAGCAAGTATGTCATGGATAACAAGTAAAACACGGACAAGTACAAGTCAAGTGGTTCACGTCAAGTGAACAAGTCAAGTAAAAAAGTTGTGCACAGAGATTCCGCCTGTTTGCTAGAGTGGCTGATCGGGCCAACTCCTAAGCTCAAGTGACCGTTTATCTCTACCCCTCCACGTGTATCGAGCCAGGGAATTACCCCGAACACGGAATGCTCGCTTCTGGAACATGAGCCAGGAAGTGTATTTAACAAGTATGGCGTAGGGTTATGCCTGCAACGCAGGTGCCTAGCCGGTAAACAAGTAGATCGGGCATTGGCTATCAACCAACTCACGTAGCCCGCTTCTGGAACACGGGCCAGGAAACACAAGTATTGTAGCGTGTGCTACGAATGCGACATACAACATGGATAGCATGGATGACAATTAATTCGCGTACCGTTAATCAAAATTAAACATGACATGATAGTTATGCAACATGATAAATGACGGTCCTAGCTTCATTGTCAAGCTAGTTCCTGAAATTGTGCCTAGGCGAGTATCATTTCGTCCCCTAGTCTCTTTTACGCCTACAACAAGCAAATGGCCTAAGACATGGCCCAAAACCCTAAGTGGCAAGTTTCACTTGCCTAGCCCCGAGGACGACGATCAACGAGGCCGTCACACAAATGCTAGCTACGGAAAAGAGATCGCTGCCATGGCAAAACAACATTAGAACAACATCCAACCTAGTTTTATTAGGGTTTCACAAAAACACAAATGGGCTATGAGAATATCAAGAGATCGATTTATTACCGTACGGAAGCGGAAGAACGATGCCGAGCGAGCACGGCAACAGAAGAAATGATCCGGGGAACCTAGGGTTCAGATCTGGAATGGATGGGGAAAATCTGGAGAAATGGGGTTTTGGTGGTTTTTGGGGGTTGGATATTACCTAGGGCATGGTGGTAGACCAAAATAGAGAGGGAAACTCCAAGGGAGGAAGGAATGGCTTGGGGAAATGTTGGAGAGTGATTTGGGGAAGAAGGAGGCTCAGGAGAAGTGAAAGAAGAAAATAAAACGTTTGGGGGGGTTTAAATAGGCACAGCCGGCGGCTGCCCAGAAATTAGGGTTTCGACACTAGTTAGTCGGTCAAAGAACAACCACTGACCGACTAGTTTGGGAACTAGTCGGTCGGTTGACCAACGCAGACCGACTAAGTCCAAACAGTAACTCCTGAATAATTTACAAAGCCCACTAGTCGGTCCATGAAGGTTTGCCGACCGACTAAATCGTCATCTAGTCGGTCGGTTCCCCTTCTTGTACCGGCTAACGTGCACCAAAAGTTCCGAAATGGAGCGCGAAGCTCCGGGAACGATTCCTAAGACTCCTAGGCTTGATCTAACAATAAGATATGACCGATATGAAGCCCGTCACGAAGGACTTACTCCGAAATCGACGATCAACGGAAGAAGCTAGGAAAACGCGACGAAACGTTCGAAAATGAAAGCTACGGAGACGAAAACCACGCATAAGGAGAAAATCCACCAAAACATATAATATAATATAGCTAATCCAAATACATGAAAACCAGTCGTTACATCCTCCCCAACTTAAGAAAAATTCCGTCCTCAGAATTTCCCAACACTCACGTGTCCGGGAACAAAAGTAGGAAACGCTCTCGCATCTCATCCTCGTTCTCCCAAGTAGACTCTCCTGGCGAGCCGTGTCGCCACATCACCCTCACAAGATTGACAACCTTGTTCCGAAGTGACTTCTGACGCCTGTCCAGAATCTACACTGGCTGCTGGTCATACGTCATATCAGGGCGAACGGTAATCTCCGAAAAATCCACAGCATGAGATGGATCGCTAATGTATCGACGAAGCTGCGACACATGGAAAACATTGTGAACTCCCTCCAAAGATGGCGGCAAGGCTAAGCGGTAGGCTACCTCGCCAACTCTCTCCAGAACGTCAAACAGTCCAATGTATCGCGAGCTCAACTTCCCTCGCTTCCCAGAGCGAATCACACCACGATTCGGGGAAATCTTCAAGAACACATGGTCGCCCGGCTGAAACTCCAAAGGACGGCGTTTCGCATCCGCCCAATGCTTAAAACGGTCCTGAGCAATCCTCAACCTCTCCCGAATGTTCCTGACAACATCCACGGCCTCCACAATCATCTCAGGTCCCAACAGCTCCCGATCACCAACGTCATCCCAACTCAATGGCGATCGACATTTCCTCCCATAAAGAGCTGCCAATACTCGCCTGGAAGCTGTTATTGTAGGAGAACTCTACCAGATGTAGATGGTCCTCCCACGAACCCTTGAAATCCAACATGCACGCCCTCAGCATGTCCTCCAAGATCTGGATCGTCCTCTCGGACTGGCCATCCGTCTGCGGATGGTACGCCGTGCTAAAACTCAGACGTGTACCCAAACTCTTCTGCAAACTCTGCCAGAACTGAGATGTGAACCTCGTGTCTCTGTCCGACACGATACTCACGGGGACTCCGTGAAGTCGCACGACCTCCTGCATGATTCACGTTACATCACTATCTAAACTAGGAAAAGGAAATAGAAACGGAGCGTAAAAGAATTTACCTTCATATATCTCCTCGCTAGCGCCTCAGTGGACTGTCCAACTCGGAAAGGAATAAAGAGCGCGGATTTGGTCAATCGGTCTACAATCACCCAAATCGCGTCATTCTGCTTCGGGCTCCGAGGTAGTCCAGTTACGAAATCCATAGTGATGTGTTGCCACTTCCACTCTGGAATCGGAAGTGGTTGTAGCAACCCTGCCGTACGTTGATGCTCCGCCTTCACTTGTTGGCAAACCAAACACTTGGCTACACTCCGAGCCACACTCCTCTTCATACCATGCCACCAATAGTTCAGACGAAGATCCTTGTACATCTTGGTCCCACCAGGATGCACAGAATACGGCGAACTGTGTGCCTCCACCATCAACTCCTCTCTAATATCCCCAGCTGGCACACACAACCTGGCTCCAAACCTCAGCGAGCCATCCTCATGAATCAAAAAGTCAGTCTGCAGACCGGCTTCTACCTGCTCCCGAATCTTCACCAGCTTCGGATCTCCAGCCTGGCCAGCCTTGATCCGATCCACGATCGTCGACTGAATCTGCATACTCATCAACGAAGAAGCCTCCCCAGGAAGAACAATCTCAACACCAGACTTGCAAAAATACTGCTGCAATCTCCACTGCGAAGTCAACAACATCACCGCTGGAAGCCTACTCAGCGCATCAGGAACCACATTCACCTTGCCAGGGTGATACTGCAAATCAATCTCATAATCCGCCATGAGCTCCAACCACCGACGCTTTCACATGTTGAGCTCCTTCTGAGTAAAAATATACTTCAAGCTTTTGTGATCGGTGAAGATCTTCACTTTCTCACTCAGCAGGAAGTGCCTCCAAATCTTGAGCGCAAACACAACAGCAGCCAACTCCAAATCATGCGTCGGGTAATTCTTCTCATGAGTCTTGAGCTGACGCGAAGCATACGCCACAACATGCCCGTGCTGATGCAACACACAACCGAGACCCTTGCCAGAAGCATCGCAAAAGATCTCAAATCCGCCGCTACGATCGGGCACAACAAGAATGGGGGTAGTCGTCAATCTCTCCCTCAGAACACCAAAGGCATTCTCACAATCACCCGACCAAACAAAAGGTACATCCTTCCACGTCAACCTGGTCATCGGCTCAGCAATACGGGAAAAGTCCTTAATAAAACGCCGATAGTAACCAGCAAGTCCAAGGAAACTCCGGATCTCAGACGCTGACTGCGGAACAGGCCACTCTCTGATGGCCCTAATCTTCTCGGAATCCATAGAAATACCATCTCCAGTCACAACATGCCCCAGAAAAGCAACTCTATCCAGCCAAAACTCGCACTTCGAAAACTTGGCATACAAACGATGCTTCCTCAAAATCTCCACTACCGTCCTCAAGTGCGAGGCATGCTCCTCCTCCGACTTTGAATAGATCAGAATGTCGTCAATAAAGATAACGACAAACTTATCCAAAAAGTCGTAGAAAATCAGGTTCATCAGATTCATGAAAACTGCGGGTGCATTGGTTACACCGAAAGGCATAACCACAAACTCGTAGTGTCCATACTTCGTCCTGAATGCTGTCTTCGGAACATCATCCTTCTTCACCTTCAACTGATGGTAACCACTTCTCAAATCCAATTTAGAAAACACCCTCGAACCTCCAAGCTGATCAAAAATATCATCGATGCGAGGCAACGGGTATTTATTCTTGATGGTCACCGCATTCAACTCCCGATAGTCCACGCACATGCGACGCGAACCATCCTTCTTCTTCACCAGCAGCACCGGTGCTCCCTACGGAGACACACTAGGATTGATATAACCCTTCTGCAAAAGCTCATCCAGCTGCTTTCGCAATTCCTCCAACTCGGCGGGTGCCATACGATATGGCGCCTTCGAGATCGGCTGCGCTCCCGGAACCAGATCAATAGAAAATTCTAAAGCTCGATCAGGTGGCAAACCAGACATCTCCTCGGGGAAGACGTCATCAAAATCCCGCACAACCGCTGGCCTCTCCAGCTCCATCTGCACAGCCACAATCTCCATCGGACTGGCCCGAAATCTGACAGGACCAAGCAAACTGCTACCTCGGCTAAACTCAAATACTGGATGTCTGGGAATCTCGAACACCACCTTCTTCCTCTGACAGTCGATCGTAGCATAGAAGCTCGTAAGCCAATCCATCCCAAGGACCGCATCATAGTTGATGATGTCGTGGACAATGAAATCAGCGTAAAGCTCATGTCCACAAACCACCAACGAGCAAGAATTACAACCAAGATGCACCGTGACCACGCCATTCCCTGTAACGATATTCCAACTCTTGGAAAGAGGGGACGTCGACAAGGAATGCTTCTCCACGAAGCTCCGAGAAATAATGCACATCGATGCACCAGAGTCAAAGAGGACTCGTGCAGGAAACGTGCACACCAAAATCACATCTACAAACAGTCTAACAATCAAGCCCTAGTCTAGCAAACAATCATATTCAAGCAAACAACATAGTCTAACAAACAAAGCCAAATAAGAAAGGAACAGCTAGAAGAGGATTACCTGCGATAACCTCATCCACAGCCCCGTTCTCCACAGTAGTCATCAGAAAAGCCTGTCGCCTCGGCGGAAAAGCCCGCCTCTGTGGAACAAGAGCTGCTCCACGTTTAGTAGGAACAGACGCCCTCTGCTGCAACGGCGGTGCTGCAACAGGTGCCCTCCAAGGTTGCTTCAACCTCAGACAATTCTTCATGGCATGGGTAGGATCCCCACAGACGACACACTGGCCCAGGAATCTCCTACACTGATCCTTGACGTGCCCGGTCCTGCCGCAGAAATGGCAAGTCTTCAGAATAGGCCATCCTGGCCTCTTGAACTGCACCGGATGATTAGGCTTGAAACCAGGCCTAACCACCGCCCTGGCCTGCTCCATAGGCCTCTTCCCATCACCAGAAACATGTCCCCTCCTCTGACTCAGGTTCAGCTCCTGCCTCCTTGCAGCGACCAGAACCTTCTGATAAGAGTCCAGATCAGAGGAAGACACAAAACTCTGGAGCTCCAAAGCAAGTCCCTGCAGGAACCTCTGAGCCCTCTCATCAGCATCCTGCACCATCTTCGGCGCGAACCGACTAAGCCTAGTGAACTCTTGGTGGTACTGGTCCACAGTCAAGCTCCCTTGCTTCAGATCAATGAAACGCTGCAGCATCTCCTTCTTAGCAGCCTTCGGAAAGAACTCCTCATCAAACCTGGACTTAAAGGTAGCCCAAGCTATCGGCTCCACCAACATCTTCTCTTCCGCATCCCACCAGTTCCGAGCGTTATCCTTCAGTTGCCGCTTTGCCAAATCAACCCATCCAGTCGGGGTGATCTTGGCCATCTTCAAGTTATCCTCAATGTTCCGAATCCACTCATCGGCAGCCAGAGGACCCTCAGACCCATTAAAATATACGGGACCCAGCTCCCGAAATTGCTTCGCTCCCGGCTCGGAGCGAGGGGCCTCCGGAGCCGCCCGAGGATCTCGACCAGCCGGAGCATTCTGGACTTGCAGGAGCACGCCTTGCTGCACCTGCATCATCTGAAGCATCATCTGCATCATCTCCCCATTGGTGGGTTCCCGCTCAGGCTCCTCGTCATGAGGGGGCGCACCACTACCACCACCACGGGTGATTCGCCTTCCTGCCATCTAATGACACAGAAAACGAAACAATTAGACTCATAGCTTATGACTCGGACGTCGAACTTAGTTTATTGGACATTCTAATATTATTATCGCTATTCCGACAATTCGCAGGTACAGAAGGACCTGCATGGGCCACCAACAAAACCTGTCACGCTCCGCTTCCCTAAAATGGAGGCGAGATGTGAAAAGGTCTGCACGAGAGTGGAGCTGTGAAGCCCCAAACCCGATAAGCGTCAATAAAACATAAGCAGGTCCCTGTAACCACAAACGGAACAACAATAATAACACACGGAGAGACGGAAACAAAGTCTCAATCTCAGAAATTGTCCAACATTAAAATTAAGTTCAACATCCAGAAAAGCCACCAGGCTAAAAGAAAGAGTCTAAAGGCCCAGAACAAGGCCAAACAAAGACAAACGTAAACAGAGTATAGGTGCTGCGCACCGATAACTACAGCAGTCTAAAAAAAGGGGAAAGCTCAACGAAGACACTAGGACTGGTCCCCAGTGTCCACGTACTCCTCGCCAAACACAGACTCGGGCACGCCGTCCGCAAACACCTCGTCCTCAACAACGGACTCAGGCTCGGGATCTAACATGTGTCACCCAAAAGAGTAAAGGGGCACATGTCAGCAAGCCTAAAAGACTTGGGCAAGGAAACTGAAGGTAAGGTAAACTAGCAACCTAGCAGTTATAGTATGATGCATGGCATGGCAAGTATAGTATGGAAGTGACAAGTAAAGGGAAGTACAAGTAGCAAGTATGTCATGGATAACAAGTAAAACACGGACAAGTACAAGTCAAGTGGTTCACGTCAAGTGAACAAGTCAAGTAAACAAGTTGTGCACAGAGATTCTGCCTGTTTGCTAGAGTGGCTGATCGGGCCAACTCCTAAGCTCAAGTGACCGTTTATCTCTACCCCTCCACGTGTATCGAGCCAGGGAATTACCCCGAACACGGAATGCTCGCTTCTGGAACACGAGCCAGGAAGTGTATTTAACAAGTATGGCGTAGGGTTATGCCTGCAACGCAGGTGCCTAGCCGGTAAACAAGTAGATCGGGCATTGGCTATCAACCAACTCACGTAGCCCACTTCTGGAACACGGGCCAGGAAACACAAGTATTGTAGCGTGTGCTACGAATGCAACATACAACATGGATAGCATGGATGACAATTAATTCGCGTACCGTTAATCAAAATTAAACATGACATGATAGTTATGCAACATGATAAATGACGGTCCTAGCTTCATTGTCAAGCTAGTTCCTGAAATTATGCCTAGGCGAGTATCATTTCGTCGCCTAGTCTCTTTTACGCCTACAACAAGCAAATGGCCTAAGACATGGCCCAAAACCCTAAGTGACAAGTTTCACTTGCCTAGCCCCAAGGACGACGATCAACGAGGCCGTCACACAAATGCTAGCTACGGAAAAGAGATCGCTGCCATGGCAAAACAACATTAGAACAACATCCAACCTAGTTTTATTAGGGTTTCACAAAAACACAAATGGGCTATGAGAATATCAAGAGATCGATTTATTACCGTACGGAAGCGGAAGAACGATGCCGAGCGAGCACGGCAACAGAAGAAATGATCCGGGGAACCTAGGGTTCAGATCTGGAATGGATGGGGAAAATCTGGAGAAATGGGGTTTTGGTGGTTTTTGGGGGTTGGATATTACCTAGGGCATGGTGGTAGACCAAAATAGAGAGGGAAACTCCAAGGGAGGAAGGAATGGCTTGGGGAAATGTTGGAGAGTGATTTGGGGAAGAAGGAGGCTCAGGAGAAGTGAAAGAAGAAAATAAAACGTTTGGGGGGGTTTAAATAGGCACAGCCGGCGGCTGCCCAGAAATTAGGGTTTCGACACTAGTTAGTCGGTCAAAGAACAACCACTGACAGACTAGTTTGGGAACTAGTCGGTCGGTTGACCAACGCAGACCGACTAAGTCCAAACAGTAACTCCTGAATAATTTACAAAGCCCACTAGTCGGTCCATGAAGATTTGCCGACCGACTAAATCGTCATCTAGTCGGTCGGTTCCCCTTCTTGTACCGGCTAACGTGCACCAAAAGTTCCGAAATGGAGCGCGAAGCTCCGGGATCGATTCCTAAGACTCTTAGGCTTGATCTAACAATAAGATATGACCGATATGAAGCCCGTCACGAAGGACTTACTCCGAAATCGACGATCAACGGAAGAAGCTAGGAAAACGCGACGAAACGTTCGAAAATGAAAGCTACGGAGACGAAAACCACGCATAAGGAGAAAATCCACCAAAACATATAATATAATATAGCTAATCCAAATACATGAAAACCAGTCGTTACAAAAAGGGGGTCCCCTTGTAGGAACAAAGCAGAACTCCAAGCACGACGAAGGCGAGCGTCGCGAGCCGGAAGATCACAGGCAGTGTTTCCCCCGAGGGGAAGTGCTGCGCGACAAGCTGAAAGCAACCCAGGACGTCGTCCTAACACATGTTCAAAAGGAGGACCACATCAACAATCCGCCCCCAAAGATGAAGGGTGGCCGAAGGGACGAGGAAAAATACGGCAGGTACCACAAAGACAACGACCACAACACCGACGACTGCTGGCTCCTAAAGAAGGACATTGACCAACTAATCAACCGAGGACACCTGAAGAATTTTGTCGATGCCTCAAAGGCAACCCCCGAGGAGGTCACATCCAAGCAAATGGACAAGGGGAAGAAGGTGAACGTCGTCCAGACCCTCCTACGCGTAATCGAATGAGTATGCAGGCCAATCAACCGTGACTCCTCCCCCGGGGCAGGCTTTGCACGCACACCGTTATCTTCCCTGCTTTTCTATATTACTTTCCGAATGTATCCCATTTTTTATTTTCAAGAATGAAGTGTGAGTTCACACCAACAACTATATGTCTCTCGAGATCTGACTCAACACTTCGTCGTGTCGAACCTCCTGAAGCAGCCGTAAGACTGGGGGAAACTCCCCCAGCAGGTCGATCACTCAAATCGACCGTAAGGCTGGGGCCACTCCCCCAGCAGGCCGATCATTCGATCGACCATAAGGCTAAGGGCAACTCCCCCAATAGGCCGATCACTCAAACGGCCGTAAGACTGTGGGCAACTCCTCCAGCAGTCCGATCACTCAAATCGGCCGTAAGCCTGGGGGCCACTCCCTAGTAGGCCAATCATTCGATCGACCATAAGGCTGGGGGCAACCCCCCTAACAAGCCAATCACTCAAATCGGCCATAAGACTGAGGGAAACTCCCCTAGCAGGCCGACCATTCGATTGGTCGTGAGGCCGGGGGCAACTTCTCCAGCAAGCCGATCACTCAAATCTGCCGTAAGGTTGGGGGAAACTCCCCCAGCAAGCCAATCATTCGATCGACAATAAGGCTAGAGGCAACTCCCACAGCAGGCTGATCATTCGGCTGGACGTGAGTCTATGAGTAGCTCCCCCAGCAAGCCGACCGACCCGTCGACCGTCAAGATGGGGGCAACTCCCCAGCAGATCGACATCGAATCAACCATAAGGCTGGGGGTAACTCCTCCAGCAGGTCGATCATTTGGTCGGCCGTGAGTCTGGGAGTAGCTCCCTCAGCAATCCGACCGACCCGTCGACCATCGGGCTGGGGGCAACTCCCCCAGCAGATTGACATCGCATCGACCGTCGGGCTGGGGACAACTCCTCCAGCAGGCCAATCATTCGGTCGGCCGTAAGTTTGGGGGTAGCTCCCCTAGCAAGACGACCGACATGTCGATCGTCAGGCTGGGGGAAACTCCCGAAGCAGATCGACATCACATCGACCATAAGGCTGGGGCAACTCCCCCAGCAGGTCGGAACCGATCCAACCATAAGGCTAGGGGCAACTCCCCCAGCAGGTCAGACCTGATCCACAAAGCTGGGGCGACTCCCACAGCAGGTCGGACCTGACCCGACCATAAGGCTGGGAGCAACTCCCCAAGCAGGTCGGACCTGATTCGACGATAAGGCTGGGGGAAACTCATACAGCAGGTCCGATCTGATTCGACCATAAGGCTGGGGGCAACTCCTCCAGCAGGTCGCACCTGACCCGTCTATAAGGCTGGGGGTACCCCTCCCCAGTATGTCGGACCTGATCCGACCATCAAGCTGGGGCAACCCCTGAGCAATTCAGTCCAAAACCAGGGCTGGGGTAACTCCCCAGCGGAGCGACCATGGACCACCATGAAGGACTGGTAACAATCCCCTCAATGAATACCTCCCACAGGTCAAGTCAGCGAACGACCCCAACTCGAGCAGCGAGAGGGGGGCGGATCCAAACCTGATCAAAGACAATTCAAAAAGTGCAAACACGGTGGTAACACAGAAAAGGAGAAAAATCCATTTCAACAAAAATATTTCTTCTTACAGTTTGATAAAAAAGGAGGAAAACAAAAAAGGGTTCGCTCCGCCTATGACACAGGAGCTCAGGAAGAGGCGTCCCCAGGCACTTCGTCTTCTCTCGAACCAGTGGGATGCCCTAGGGCAACCGGAAGACGGGGAAGAGTTCTTCAGACCCTCCCCTCGAACGCTAGGAACCCTTCCCGGAAGGACCTCGTGATCTTCGGAGCTAGAATGCCCTCGTACGCCTGGAATCCCTCCCAGAGGGACTCCGCGATCCTCGGAGTCAGGACATCCTCAAAACCCATCTGGACCTCATCGACGAGCCAAGCGGGATCCACTTGTCGCAAGGCGCCTAGCTCGGACCAAAGCTTGGCTTTCTCCTTTCTGTGCACCTCTGGGACGAGGGACAATGCCTCCTCAGACTCCTTGTCAGATCTCTCAGTGACCACCCGAGAGACTCAGCGACGGCCCCGGCCTAAAAAGCCTCGCAAATGCCTCAAGTCATGCCGACCCAGACTAACGCGAAGGGACCCGCTGACCCATGTAGTTGAGGTAACCGCTCCCCTGAATTTTGCCCACCTTTGTCACCATTGAAGAGCCCCATTATGCCCACCTTCATGGCCCATTAAGGGACGATCAAAGCGGCGTGTATTTGGGGCGAGATGGATGGACGTCAAGGGGACGTTGCCAGAAAGACTCCTATAAAAGACCCGAAGATCTAGAGATGAAGGGACCAAATTCTGAATACTCTACACTCAGGTATTCTTCCTACAACGACCTTGTCTTCCACCTTAGATTTCTCCTCCACAACTCGGCCTGAGGATTGGTGTACCGGTCTCTCTGCAAACCGTACTCAATCCCAACGAGCACCCTTCAGATCAGATCTGACTTAGGCATCGGATGGGACTTGGTCGGAACCAAGTTCCGACCCCCCTGACGAGCTTTCCCGTTTGTGTAGGTTAAGGAGACTTCACCCCGCCGGAGCTGCCCTTCGGCGCTTCATCCACCGGAGTCAAGTGATCTCGATCCTGAGCTCATTCGTCTTTCCTTCTCCGAGGAGGCCGTCATTCCCCCGAAGCTACCCTTCGGGGTACTGACGCACGGATCCTTGCATTCCTAACCGAGCGAACGTGCCGCTACCTGATCTCGGAGGACGAACGTGTCGCTACAGTCGGCTGTTGTGTCCAGAATGCCCTTATTTGTTAGCCGTTTCTAACTGTTTCTCAAGGTTTCTTTTGGGACTGTCTGAACCAGTTTTAAGGCTTATAAGTAGAGGGTTTAGTGCTGAATTTATTAAAACATTAATTGATCAATCTTTAATGAGAAAAATTCATATTCCTCATTCAAAAGAGTTTAAGTACTAAATCCATCTTCATTGGCCATTAAGCTTTCATCTTCCAAATCCAATTGAACAGAACTCCTTTATCTCCAACAAACTTCACTTTGACTTCATTTAGAGATCACCATAGTCTTCACTTCATCACAAGAAGAGCTTCATCTAAGGCTATTGGTAAAGGGAGGTAAAAGAGTAAGAGTTGTAATCTTTATTTTTCTTCTCTCTTTGTGAGACGTATTGTCTCTTTTGTGAGATGTGTTGTCCACCGAGTTAGACGTGTTGTTCCACTTGAAACGTGTGTCTCATTTGAGACGTATTGTAATCTTTAAGTGATAATGGATTTAGGTCCTCATTGAGGATGTGTTGATGTATGTACCCAAGTGCGGAGAACCATGGTAAATCGTGTCTCTCCTTGTGATTGTGTTCTTTGTCTATTTGTGGTTGCATTGTGTTTTTTGCTTCAACATTTCTGTTAATTATTGCAAGCTATTTATTTGTTGATTAAGCCTAACTTAAGTAACTCTATTTGTAGCTCTAGATAGATTTATTAGAAGGAAATTTTACATTTTATTAAAGATACTAAACCCCCCCTTTAGTATCTACTTGACCATCCGCAGGATCCCAACACGTGGTATCGGAGATTCGTTATAGGATGTCGTCAACGAGCATCGACAATCAAATATATATCCCGAGGGACAATCGACCAACCTTCCTCCTATGCTCAATGGAACAAATTAAAACACATGGTAGAACCGCATCCGCATCTATTGCAAATCTACCACTTTCGACATATGGAATATGATTAAGGATGAATACTTGCCACCAAGAAAGCCGATCAATGAATGGACCAAGGCTTAGAAGGAGAAAGACATGTTGAGCTTCAAGGCGATGAATACGCTATTTTGTGCACTCAACAACACTGAGAGCAATCAAGTTGCACGTGCTACCACCGCTCATGAAGTTTAGAAAATTCTTGAGGCCACATATGAAGGTAACACACGAGTTAAAATTTCTAAAACATCATTTTATGTGAGCATGTATCAAGATTTTGAGATGAAGACCGGAGAGTCAATCACAGAGATATATGCTCGCTTCATGGAGATCATCAAAACACTTATGGCTCTTGGCAAGAGCTACACTCAACGTGACCACGCGACCAAGCTATTTGAGTCACTCACACCCGAGTGGAAAAGAAAGGCAACATCAATTGAAGAAGGAAATGATCTATCAAAAATGACGTTGGAAGAATTGTTTGCTAATCTCACATTATATGAGTTCCAACTCCAACGAAAGCATGACAAGGCAGAAGCCAAGAAGAAGAAGAGCTTCGCTTTCAAAGCTACCTTGGAGAAGGAAGAGTCCGATGATGAGCAAATCTCCCTAATGACAAGACAATTCAAGAACTTTCTCAAACGTATGTCAAAGTTCAATAAGCAAAGATTATCTCATTGTATTATTTGTTTTGGTTGCAATTGACCCGGCCATGGCGTTAAGGAATATACACTATAAAAGAAGAAATGCAAGGGAAAATATAAAGCCAAAGAATCATCAAAATAGCCAAAGCCCAAGAAGAAAGCAATTGCTGCTTGGGACTAAGATTCAAATGCTTCTTTCGATGACTCATCAAGTGAAAGGGAAGAAGAAAAGAAAAGGAAGAAAGAACATACATGTGCTTCATGGGAGTTTATGATGATAAAGAGGTAAACCCCGAATCCAAAGCCTCTTGTAGTGATAATGATGTTATTAATGAGGATGATGCTATGTTTAGAAAGTTACTTTCCACATATGAATCATTGCTTAAGGAACATATTAAATTTAAAAATATTCATTGTGATTGCATGCCCAATGTAGATGTAGAAAAGATAAAAGAAGAAAATTTAAAATTGACTACTAGAAATAGGTTACTTAGTAAAGAGATTAGTGATCTTCACACTAGGTTAGATGACTTAGATAAGCTCTTGACTACCACTAATACCAAATATGATGAGTTGTATAAAAATGAGGATAAGTTCAATAGTGGAAAACAGAAATTAGATGACTTAATTAGCTATCAAAGGCCATCTAATAGTAAATTTGATCTAGGATATAGTACACAAAATATTATGCCTAAAATTGATCACACTAGGACTCGTAGGGTTAGAAATAGCTTCATCCAAGTTTGGATTCCTAAATTTGGGAAATTTCAAATAAAAGATGAATATGTATCTAGGTTCACGCATGATGTGCATTATTGTAGAGATTATACGTATGTGTGTAATGGGAAGTCAAATTCCAATTAGGGTTGGTTCCCCAATGTATGAGTTTCTCTACTTTTTGTATCTAACCCTATAGACTCAAAAAGAAAAGAGGACCAAAATCATGTGTTTAATTAGGTTCTCAAATTTGATGGTGGTTAATAGCTTGCTTCAAGTAAAGAAAATGCATAAATTGAGAGGGAGATGTCAAATTGCAAATGGTGCACATATTTAGGGGGAGCTTGAGCAAAAGTTTTGTAAAAAATTCTCTCTCTACATGTAGTATTATCTCTTTGATGCATAACACTTGGTATCATATTTAAGGAGAGTGATACATTTTTTTTGGATATTGAATCCATATATGCATGTATCTATATGAGAGTGAATATTACTTCTTTTTGATAATGCCATATGGAAAAAAGTGTTAGTAAGAGAGATGAGAGATGCACATATACACTCATGCCTTGCATTGAAAATTTCATATTTTTATGCAATATGTTGGCATCATCAAAAAGGGGGAGAATGTTGAATATTTGGTATCCCTAGCTAGTTTTGATGATGTGCAACATATTGGTACTAATTATTTCATTGAGTGATGTAGGTTAAAAGTTCTTAAAAGATCAATTCAATGATAATCAAGGAGATATGGAGCCATCAAGACATACTCATGAAGATGAAGTTTACATCTAGAACTTATTATAATTTTTTATATTCTTTTGATGTAATCTTATTTTTAAGTCTTGATAGTGTGTAAGGTCTTTGATGAATCTCTCGTAACTTAGGAACAAACACACATCATTTTAGAATCATTCTAGACTCATTTCATAGGTTATTTTGATGAATCTCTTATACACTTAGAATCATCCTAGTTAATCTTATTTTTAAGTCTTGATAGTGACTATCGTCTGATGAATCTCTCAAACACTTAGGAACAAACACACATCATTTTAGAATCATTCTATACCCATTTACTAGGTGATTGTGTGTGCATGTCAGAAAACAGTCGACTGCCCACAATTATATAGTCGACTATCAAGTACTTGCAGAATCAACTTTGGATCTGCCTGGCAAAACAGCCGGCTGTAGTTGAGAAAACTATCGACTACTTTGTTCCAGGCAACCGACTATCTTCATAACTACATTCGAATGTTGTGTCCAGAAATGCCCTCATTTGTTAGCCGTTCCTAACCGTTTCTCAGGGGTTCATTTAGAACTATCTGAACTCGCTTTTAGGGTTATAAGTCGAGGGTTTGATGCAGAATTTAATAAAACATTAATTAATCAACCTTTCTAGAGAAAAAGTCATATTTCTCATTCAAAAGAGTTTAAGCACTAAATCCATCTTCATTGGCCATTAAGCTTTCATCTTCCAAATCAAATTGACCAAAACTCCTTCATCTCCATTAAGCTTCACTTAGACTTCATTTGGAGATCACCATAGTCTTCACTTCATCACAAGAAGAGCTTCATCTAAGGCTATAGGTAAAGCGAGGTAAAAAGAATAAGAGTTGTAATCTTTATTTTTCTTCTCTCTTTGTAAGACGTGTTGTCTCTTTTGTGAGATGTGTTGTCCACCGAGTTGGATGTGTTGTTCCACTTGGAACGTGTGTCTCGTTTGAGACGTGTTGTAATCCCGAAGTGATAGTGGCTTTATGTCCTCATTAAGGACGAGTAGCTAGACGTACCCAAGTGCGGGAACCAGGATAAATCATGTCTCTCCTTGTGATTGTGTTCATTGTCTATTTGTGTTTGCATTGTGTTTTTTGCTTCTGTATTTCTCTTGCTTATTACAAGCAATTTATTTGTTAATTAGAACTAACATAGGTAACTCCATTTGTAGTTCTAGGTAGATTTATTAAAGGGAAATTTTTAAGTTTTATTAAAAATATTAATCACCCCATCTAGTATCTACTTAACCATTCGCATGATCCCAATAATGGCAACTCATCCTTTGTGTCTATTATTAAAATGTCTATTCAAAGTACTCACATCATAACTTCTTAGATGTTTGAATATTTGGGTACAATATTTAAACAATACATAAAATTTGCTTGTTTCATGTCTCAATTTTGTACAATATGCCCAAGCATGGGCATTACCAGGATGAGTAACTTCTTCATATGGGTCTTCACTTCAAGAAGCTTTATTTGTTCTATATATTGTTGACTAGATTCTCGTGTCTATAATATCTTAATGTTTATTATGGTCGTGTCTCAACAAAGTATACGTGCTAGAAACTTTTGAATGTTTGAAAAGAGTATTATAATAATTACACCTTGCATAAAATTCATTTTTTGTTTTGTGTCTTACTTTTGTAAAATATTCCAAAACTGTAGCAGTATTTGGGTTAACTAATTCATATTCCTTGCCTCCACTAAATGTACATACATTTTTGTGAATATATTCTTACGTGTGTTTAGTTTCTTGTGTAAAATTTGATTTAAATGAATTAAATATACCATTTTTGTGTCTTTTTATAGTGTCTCATCAACTTGCTCGTGTCAAAATCTCTTCGATGTACATACTGTTGGGGAATGTATGTCCTTCAGACAATTATTGTAATTGTAAATTATCTTGTTCAAAATAATAGTATGCTATTTAGTGATTCTTTGTCTATGTGATCATTTTATACTATTGAGTACATATGTTATTGTGTTAAGATTGCATGAGTCAAGTCCTTGGATATATGTGAGGGATATTGGGATCATGATGAGATCATGATAATGAGGCCCAATGGATCTGCTTAAGCACATATCCTAAATTTTCCTAGTCGTATGAATATCAAGACATGATATTGATATTCCAAATAGACCAGTATGTGCTGATCTCTACCATGGTGATGGTAGTGGATGGTACCATATCCACTCGATGTGACGACATTGTATAACAATACACATGTGCTTGTAAAAGAACAAGTTTATAGAACGACTCACCACGATGCTTTTGTACGATAATCATATTTTGACTGTTAATATAGAAGCTATCATGTGGCCATTAGTGCAGCATAGTCATTACAACCAGAGAAGTGCTAAAGGATCTTGCATGTGGAAGGCTATACTTTTACTTTTACTGAACATCAGTATTGCATCCGTTGTGTAGGTACTAGCTAGGTATAGACCGAAGCATGTGAAGGGAGTGACCATCTAGACATGATTTTTTTCCTCCAGTATGGGAGGTTAGTGTCATAGGGAGTCAATGGATCCATATTAAATATCTGGCCAGGGTGGAAGTGACAAACTTATTAAGAGTAATAAATTTCATCCAACTGCTAACTATGGGATCTTATATGACTCAAATCTTTAAGGTAGTTTTCACTCACAAGTCCAGATTTCGGTCTCACACCAACCAAGTAATGATGCTTCCAAAATGGGTGGTCTTCATGCACATCTAGTGCTATTATCATAACTATGACATTATATAATCGAGTTTCTGCTGGAGTAGGAATTAAGCTTTTAGAGTCTCACACCAATGATGGCTCGTCATGAAATACGAAGGAACAAACTTTACGTTTATATGATATATATGGGAACTATCAAAAGAGTTGTAATCAACTTATTCAAGAGGGAATAATGTGTTGCAGGGAGTTACGATTTGTAAGGACTTATGAATATTTCAGCTAAAGAAGAAAGGAAAACACTTCAAACCAACACAATCGCAAAGGATAGTCGACAATTAGTCGACTAATGGCATTCTGCCAGCTATTAGTCGGCCAATATATGACTGTTAGTCCACTAACCTGATGTTAATCGACTAATAGTCAAGAACTAGTTAATTAACTGTGACTGTATAATAAATAGAATGCTCTCTATTTCATATTAGTCGACTAATATTCGTATACTAGTCAACTAATAGCCGGCCTAAGCAGCAATGCATAGGTTAACCAATTGGGTGTGTGTTTAATCCAAATGTTTGAATTAACACCAACCCAATTCTATAGAGTTTGATTCTATCCTAAAGTCCTAAAAGTTAGTGGATTCATATGAGTTTTTGTTTAATAATCTCATCTTGTTTTAAGATAAGATTTGGATTCAAATCTAGAATCCTAATGGGATTAGAAAACCTAATAAACAATCCTTCTTCTAATTACACGTTTAGGGATATAGTTGGGTTCCAACTAGAATTTCAAATGTGGCATGGATTTGGATGACCCCTAACGCTATATAAAGGGGTCATCTCCTCCCCTTTGAACACACCAAGAAATCCCAAAAATAGAGATCAAAGATCTAGCATTCAAGATCTCTTGAGCAGAGAAATTCAAACCTCTTTGAGGAAGAATCTCTCCCTTTAAAAGAAAAGTTTTGCATTCTAAACCACTCTCACTCTTACAAAACTTAGGGGTCAGTTTGAGTTCTTGGAGAGCTTGTGAATGATGAAGGGGGTTTGTCATCAAGGTAAAACTTCTATCGCGCTTGTTAGTGAAACGAGCTTGTAGTCTTTCCCTGAAAAGTTTTTGGATTTATGGTATCACTTAAGAATATATGTGCAAAGAAGAGTCTTTTATTTCAACAGTAATTTCTTGTTTTGTAGTTTTATTTTGGATTTTATATACTAATTTAGAAGTTTTTGATTTTTTTAGTCTTTCGTCATTTTTTAAATTGCTTTAAAACCCTATCATATTGCTTTATAGTGGTAACAGAGCCATGGTACAAAACTAGTTTTAATTCTGATTTAAAGATTTCAAAATGGATAAATATCATTTTTTTATTCATTACAAATCATAGTTGCGTAAATCTCCTAAGCGTTTGGATAGTTGACTAGTGGGTAACCATCAGTCGACTGATTGTGCGTCAGTCGACTGATAGGTAACTACTAGTTGACTAAAATACCAGGGTAAATTTGTGTTCCTGTTAGTAGGTTAATCAACTAACGTATGACTATTAGTCGACTAACACTGTGTTAGTTGACTAATGGGTAACTATTTGTTTACTGGCAACAGGATTATTTATAAATTGCAAAATTTACGAATTTTGTGATCATAACAAATTTGATTTTGTTTTCATGGTTTCTTATTATAGGATAACAAATATTTTTTGAGGAAAAATATTCTTGGAAATTTTTATGAGATAAAAATTTGTGTTAAATAATTTTTCAAGTGTTTTAAAATTAATATAATGTGATTATGGATGTTATATGATAACATATTAGCTTGTAATATTTGTTGTGATATTGACTAACATCCAGTGTAGTTTTGATGATAAGCAAACATATCATCTAAGATCTATGAGTGCATGTATACGAGCTTAAGGAAAATTAAAGAATCACTCAATAGATTAGTGAGTTGAACAATGACGTGGATCAAATAGATCAAGACAAGGAGCTTGAAGTATATAAGATGCATTATGAACTTCAATATAATAAGTAAATTTGTGATGTAATATTTTATTCCTTGTCTTAGCATGTTAAAGCCTTGATTGAAGCTCTCACATACAAAAAAATGTTTTAAAAATATTTTTAAACATGTTATAAATGATTTAGATAGAATTTCCTACTGTTTTCTAACACATGTTCATGTATCAAAAATGTATTCGACTACCAATTGTAAAGGAGCCGATTACTGAGCAAGATTTGCTCCCATGAACTCTTTGTTTCTACAGGGAGTCGACTATTGTGTTGCAGATAGTCAACTATCAAGGCAGTAGTTAACTACAGGGTGTACAATTGTCGACTATTTGAGCCCTAATGATCAGATTTCTGCCATTTTTTCCCATTAGAGCAGCTGTTTGGTCATTCTGTTGGAGCATATTTGTGGCTTATATATGGGATTGTTGATGAAGTATTACCAACTTGAATGCTCAATTTTCTTGAGATAAAAAGAGTTTTTAAGAGAAAAAGATGCTAAGCAGAACCATCTCCTTTGACCCATGTTTTAAAAGATTTTCAATTCTTTCTTGTACACGTTTTGTGGATCTCAAAAGCTTTCATTATTTCATTAACAACAACTATTGGCGATCAACACTATAGCCATTATACATCCACAAGAGCTTCAAGAAAGGCTATAGGTAAAAATATATCTACATTCATCGTAAGTAAAAATCCTCAAGTGTGAGGTTGTGAGTTGTTATTTTCTCTTGGAAAGAGATTGTGTGTTGTAAAACCTCTTAGGAAGAGGTGTTGTACTATTTGTAATAATATTGGACTAGTCAAGTGGGACTTTGGTGTTGAGTAGGATACATGGCATCCAAACCAGGATACATCTTGTGTTTGCACTTGTTCTACATTTCTGTGTTGTTTATCTCTTGCATGTTATTTTTGCTGCATACTCTTTGTAAGTGATAATTATTGTTGATTAAATTTAAATTAGGTAACACTAATTGAAAGCTTAAGTATAATTTTCTAGAGAACTTTAATTATTTTATATACACTATTCACCCTCCCTCTAGTGTATACTTGCCATCCATAGAATCACAACACGTGGTATCACAGAGCTTGGTTAAAGGATGGCATCAACAAACAAAAACAAAATCATCACCCAAAGGTAAACACCACAAATACTCAATGTATCCTACTATCGACATTATAAAGGAAAGATGGTGGCTTCATTTAATCCATTGACACCAACTGGTGGAAACTCGTGGAGATGCCCTATTGCACCCCTACCATACCCAATCTCAATGGACCAAAGAAGAAGAAGAAGAATTGAGATAAAAACAATGAAGTAATGGAAATTATATTTGATTTCATGAATTTCAAAGTTTTAAGTCTTGTGTTAGGAGCTACAACGATGGACCAATTATGGCACATGAGAAAGGAGCTAAAAGAATCCACTTCCGAGGTTCATCTTCCAAAGAAGGAAGAGAGGGTTCATACATGTGCTACTCGGCACAAACTATTGATGAGGTAAAGTCTACCTCTAATGATGATAGTGGTTTAATTTTTAAATATAAAGCAATACGGATCATTGAAGCATGATCATGATAAGTTAAAAATTGAGCATGATACTTTGTTAATTGATCATGATTGTTTAAAAATAAAGAATGATAGTTTGATGCATGAGCATAGTATTTATATTACCAAATTGAATGGTGCTAATTTGTTGATTGAAAAATTAGAGTTGAAAATGCCTTGCTCATAAAAGAATGCAATAATAAAATTGATGTGCTTATGAATGATTTTTTATGAGTAATTTGAAGCATGATGAGCTTGTACTTAAATGTGTTAATTTGATAAAGAGTAATGTGTGTTTAAGTACTATTTCTTTATGTAGTCATGATTCTATGCCTAAAATGTTGTTAGAGATAAAAAGAATCACGTTGATTGTTTGCTTGCTAAAAAGAAAAATTATGCTTTTATGTATAGAAAGTTTACATGCAAGAAGAATGTTAGAACCAATGCTTTGCATCATGTGCATGTTGATAAATATTTTAAGACGCATCATAGACACTTTGTGAAACCATATAGAGTGCATCAAGTTAGAAATCGTAAGATTTATATGTGGATTCCAAAGAATGCTTGTGATTTTGATAAAGTGCTTATATTAATAGTTTTGTGAATACTGTCCATCAATCTAGAAATTACATGCATGTGGGTTCTAGGAAGTGTAAATCCAAATTGGTTTGGTACCCTATTGAGTGATATCACTCCCTATGACTAATCATATGGACTCAAAAGAAAAGAGTGTAGGGGTATATATGCCCTTACGTCCATTAGTGGAATTGACACATCTCTTTTAAAATGATAGTAAGCTATTTGGTAATCTTTATCTGTGTAATCCTTTGGATGTCTCAATATGATTACATGGATAAAGTCCTTGGAGATGCATATGACGAACATTGTGATCAAGATGAAATCATGATAATGACGCCCAATGGTGTCTGACAATCATACCTCCTAAAATGTTCGTGGTCATCGAGCTATTTAGAAAAAGGATATCATAATTTTGGATAGACATTATGCAACCATTGGATGGTAGTGGCTGGCCTCATAGCCACTCGATATGAAGACATCGTGAGACAAACACCATGTACTTGTTGGGAAACAAGTTCACAGAATGACTCGTCGATATGCTTCTGTACGATATATACTCTAACTATCAACAGAAAGCTCTCAAGTGACAGTAGGTGATGCATAGTCCTTATTACCTGAGATGTGCTAAAGGACAATGCACATGGAAGATTATACTTAGGCTTTTATCGAACATCGACACAAACTGATACGTAGGTACTCAATGGATATAGTTGGAAGCATGCAAAGGAAATGGCAATCAAGATGGGATCGTATCTTCGATATAGGAGGTTAGTGTCACAGAGAGTCAAATAGGATCAATAGTTAAGTCCTTAGCCAAGGTAAATAGATAAACTTGTTAAAATAACAAGTTATCTCTAACAGTAAACTATCGGAACGCATTCCACTCAGGGTATAATGCATAATGGGGTTTCACATTTATCCGTACCCTAGATACCTTGGCGATATAGTCTTGACGAAGGGACCGGATAACACGGAATCTGTCACTATAAGGCCCAGAATTTGGTTCATAGTGATTCCAGTCTAACCAAATAACAACAATTACATAATGAGGGTTCGGTATGCATCGCTAGCACCACTTCCATTTCTAGAACACGATTTGATTGTGCTCGTTGGAATCGGACTATTAGAGTCACACATAAGTGATGACCTCACACGAGAAAAGAAGGAATGAACTTCTTGTGCATGTGATATTTGGGACCAATCACAAGTGTTGTGATCAAAAGATAGTGGTACATCACAAGGAGTTGTAATTACTTATTCGTGTAGAGTAACTAGCCAATAAGTGCAGAGTTTGTAATACCCAATCTCTGTATATACGAGTATAATGTGTGCATATTAGTATGTATTTTAGACATATATGTGTGCGTAATTTTTAGGGAGTCCTTACATATTTTTCCTTAATTTTTGTGGTGAAGGAATTATTTTTAAATGATTTCAAATCACCAATTTGAATTATTAAATGAAGTATACATGAGTAAATACATGTATAATGGAAGATACCAAGGATTAATGCATGTATACTTATTCATTTAAAAATTAAAATCCTAATTAGCCATGACATGCCACCTCACTTTGTTAGGTGTCATTTGGAGAATAATTCTCACCTAACATATCCTTATGTGGCATTAGGAGAATGATTCCCACCTAACTCCATGCTAGGTGACATATAGACAGGGAATTAAGGGGAGATTCATCCATGGGATGAGATTTAAAAAGGAGAAAATTTTTGAGAAAAGAAAAGAACAATAACAAAAAAATCAAGCTTTCATCCTCTCTCTCCCTCTCCTCCCTTTTTGTTAAGTGTTGGACTTCTCCCTACTTGGTTTTGATGATGAGCAAACATAAATACTTATGACTAATCCCCTACTTGCAATTAATCCATTGCCTAAGCATGTCATGAAGATCAATTAGCAGTAGATGTCACTCAAGGATCAATCAAAGCTCGTAAAGTGGATTGGATGATCTAAGATGAAGATTGTAGCTTCAAGAAGACTTCAAGATCTTCCAATAGAAAGAAGAGAGGGAAAACAAAGTAATCTATTTATTCTCTTCTTCTTTCTACTAGAATGTAGCTTAGAAGTAGAATTATGTTGGAGCACACACACATACCTTCAATTCTATCCTAGGAAAGCATTAGAACTCATTTCCTAGGCCTCCAATTATTAATTCTCAAACAAGTGCATTTTGGAGTTATAACAGGCGACTTCTGAACGATTTTCAGGTGTCTATCTCCATACAGGCACCTGAGATTTGTTCTCCAGTCGTCTGTTACGCACATACTTTTTCTCTTGTTATCCTAGGCTTTCTGCTATTTAATCTCTTCAGTTGACTGTTGTACTATGTACATGCGCATGTCCAGCTACATGTGCATGTGACTCGTTAATCAGTCGACTGCCTATCCTTTCCCAGACTTCCAAAGTTTTGTTAACTTTCGCACATGCGTCTGCAGGAATATAAGAAGGATTTACAGGCGCCTGCCCATGGCACAGTCGCCTGTATATGCTACTACAATCACTGTCCCAACTTGTCAAACTTCTCAAGTTTTGACAAATTTCACACTTGCTTCTGCAGGCGATGTAAGAAGGTTTTACAGGTGCCTGCCCATGGCACAGTCGTCTGTATATGCTTCTACAGTCGCATGTCCTGACCTTCCAAGATTTTCCGAGTTTTCACCACTTACGCACTTAGGAAGTCAGTCGCCTGTAGAAGGTTTCTCAATCGCCTGTTGGTTTACAGGCACATGTTTGTTTACAGGCGCATGTCCAACCTTCATCAGTCGACAGTCCTACGTGGTAAGTTACCGTTTGAATTCTCACCTACCCTCTAACATAGTGCAGTAGGCGACTGTGAGTTCTTCATCAGTCGACTGTCTGGCGCTTATTTCTATCCGTTGGCTTTTCCAGACGGATTTCAAAAGGGGTTTTGGGTATTTTGCTTGAGGGGTTTACAAAACTTATAACAGGATCTCCTACTGTTCCATTGGAGAACTTCTTGAATACTTAGCATTCATCACTAAGCTCAATATCTCAAGTTCTCTGTTCATCAAGTCTCAAGCCCTAGAAATCTCAACTACAATCATGTCTTCCCACTTAAACCAAATTTGAGCTTCAAGCTTTGGTGAAGAAGGTACAAGGGCTTTCTCTAAGCTTGAAAGAGACATCAACACATACACACTTGCTCCTTCCAGTTCTACTTCAAGGCATATGTGTTTGTAAGTGTTTTTCATTTCGAATTTCATTATTTCGTATTTCGATTTCACTCTCGGTTTGTGAGAGTGGGTTTGCTTGATCCCAGGTTGTGGAAGTTAAGGACATTGATTGTTGTTCGATTACACTTGTAGGGTTTCTACAAGTGGGTTTAAAGAAAACCTCAAGGTATGGTTCTAACTTGAGTATCCAGAGGTATCTGGATGGAAGGGCTGTAGGATTACGGAAAACAAGTCGGGATTGGACTTGGGTAAACTGAACCCGTGAAACATTCGTTGTGTTAGATTGTTTCATTTTGGGTTAATTTATATGTCCGCATTTATTGTTGGTTAAATATTTAAATTGTTGTAACTATCGATTAAATTTTATAAACAATATTCAATCCCCCTTCTAGTGTTTTCCTTATAGCCATGGTCCTTACAATTGGTATCAGAGCGCAAGGTTTATAGCTATGGTATCCAACAATAACAACGTTCCTCCACCTCATCGTACAACAATCATGATCGTGATGGTGCTTCTACCATTTTCGAAGGACAATCAACGGTTCGTCCTCCGCGTTTCAATGGCACGAATTTTAGCTATTGGAAGTGTCAAATGGAGACATTCCTAAGGAGTTCTTCTCTTTGGAGAACCCTCCATAAGGAGTACGTTGAACCCATCCAAGAAGATTTCAATAAATGGACTCCCACCGAGAAGTTATCGAGGTGAACTATGCCAAAGCAATGTACGCTCTTCATTGCACATTGGATCCGGATGAGTTCAATACGATATGCACTGTAAGAGCATATCAAATATGAAACCATCTCGTCGTCACCTACGAGGAAACAAACAAGGTAAAATTATCAAAATTATATGTTGCTATACAAAACTTCGACATCTTTCATATGCAGGAGAGTGAGAACATTGCAACGATGTACTGTCATTTCACCGACATCACCAATGAGCTTGAAGCTATCGGTCAAGTATACACTCAACAAGAAAAGGTGAGAAAGATAATCAAGTGAATGACCTCAAAATGGGAAAGAATGCTACTGACATTGAGGAGGTCAATGACATGAAGAACTATACCAGGGTGAATCTCATTGGTACTCTCATGTCTTACAAAGTAAGAAGGGAGAACCGAATGAAGATTAGATCTATGATGAACCCAACGGAGGCAAAGAAGAAAGTGTTAGCTTTCTAGGCTACTTCTTCATCCTCCGATAGCGATGAATCCGAGAACAAAATTGATTTGGAAGAAATGGTGCAAATGGCAAAGAGGTTCCAACACTTCTTTTGCAAAGGTAAATTCCCTTCCAAATCTAAATTTGATTCCACTAACAATTAATCTTCTCTTTATTTTAAGTGTAACAAGCCAGGGCACATCAAGAAGGATTGCACAATGCTAAGAAACAAAGAAAAGTGGAAAGCACCAAAGTACCACAAGTCCGACAAATTGAAGAAGGACAAGAAGAAAGGACTTGTTGGGACTTTCGATGACTCAAGCGGAGATTCCTCAAGTGAATTCGAGAAGGAGAAGGGTGAGAGTGCACATATGTGCTTCATGGCCCGAGAAGATACATTCTCTGATGGAAGCGATAGTGAAAATGATGAACCCGAGGTAACTATGGATGAACTTCGTATCGCTAATGAAGAATTATTTTTTAAGTATTAATATCTTATGCTTAGATATACTAATTTAAAGAAATCAAATGTTAGTTAATCATCCATACTATGCTTTACCAACAATGACACCATTGTTAACACTCTTACACCAGAGAAATCCAATTTGGTTTTTCAAAATGGCACCTTGAGAAATGAGGTGAATTCCCTTAAATCTCAACTAGATCACAGTTCTTCTAAAGATAGTGTTGATCTAGCTTCACAAGACACACAATTAGGTATTGAGAATAATTCTCTTAAAACCCAAGTGCACGAGCTCAAAACTCGTGTGTCCACTTTGGATACTAATATTTCTTCCTTAGGGAGAAATATGAGCACATGTCCTCCCAAGTTAAGAGATTTAATAAAGGGAAATGGCAATTAGATCAATTCCTTTCAAACCAATTTCCGGCCACACATCGTATTGGACTTGGTTATTGATCGCGCCTGGGCGTACACCCTAAAGAGCGACCGTGTAGTTTTACCGTAAGCGCACGGTGTAGCGGTGAGCGGGTATCGAACACAGGGAGGACGTATGACAGTGCCTTCTCCGAACAACCTGGCTATAGGGACAGAAAAGTAGGAATTTGCCTTTCGGCGATGTTGTCACAATCGTCAAATAATGTAAAGAGATATAAAATCAAATAAAGACACCTAGGGAATATGGAATCCCCGCTACTCACCGTATCTCGTCATTGTGATTAATCGGTTTCACAATTGCTAGGGTAGAATGTCGGATGAACTAATTGCAACTGAATGTAAAACCTAGCTCACGCTCTCGCGCTGTTGTCGGTCTATAGCAAACCTAGGCTCGGGCCCAATCTCTTGCAAACCCTAGCCTAGGCAAGCTAGCATTAGGATCAACGTCATCATTCAATCGCATCCCGAGCCCACTCTCGTGCAAACTCGGGCTACGACCTAGGTTGGGATAGTTCCTACCCGTCCAATCTCTTGCAAACGGGTATTGGTATAGAATTGCAACCGAGAATCCTAGTATCGGTCTAATCTCTTGCAAACCGATACTTTGGGAACTCAATTCCAACCCAATTCGGATTTCTAGGGTTTCCTATCGAATTGGGATCCAATCTCTTGCAAATCCCAATCGGTATGAACACCTAGCTATCCGTGTTATATCAATCCCAAACTAACCCTAATATCAATTCTAGCAATAGTTCTACCAAATCATCACAAATCGGAAATTGGGCTCGTAGGGTTCATCCCCACGCCCTAAGACGTTAAGACTACTCACAAATCATATCACAAATGGAAGAATAATCAATTGAAATAGCAATAGAATTCATGGCAATATTCAAAATAGCAATAAAAATAAGATTTTTAATGAAGAGGGAGACAAACCAATGTAGCTTTCCAAGAATCCAACAAAATAACACTTTTCTCTCCTCTCCAATCACAAGAATAAAACTCTAAAAAACCTAATCTAAAAGGCTGCCAAAAGTAATAGCAAAAAGCTCTCTAAACTAGGTTAGAATCTGGGGTTAAATACCCCCCAAAACTGCCCAAAAATTCGTGACCAAACTGCCCCTACGTAGCTCCAAAATCGTGATTTCCTCTACAGGCAGCGCTGCTCACTCGACCGAGTGACAAAAGTCGCTCGACCGAGTGAGAGACCCTGAGAATTTCCAGTAAGTCTGGGGTCTTGGGGGTCTTCACTTCGGGGGTCACTCGGCCGAGGGAGTTGTCGTCACTCGGCCGATGGGCTTATCTTCACTCGGGTGGTCGGCAATTGCCACTCGGCCGAGTGGGTCTTCTGATGCTCAGACTGACGAAAAACAGTAAGTCGGGAGTTTTTGATGGGTGTCGTCTGAGTGCCACTCGGGCGGACGGGATACGTCACTCGGCTGATGCGGCTTCTGATACTCGGCCGAGTGCACGCTTGGAGCGTGTCCGATCTGGCCGGCCGAGCGGGGTCTCGTCGGTCGGCCGAGTGACTCCTTCACTCGGCCGAGTGAGCTACTGAAGATGCCCAAATTGCGTATTTTTGCCTCCTCGTCGCTCCTACGATGTTCTTTCTTATTCCGCTCCTCTCCAATAGCAAAATACCCCTCGGGGAAGTCGTCGGTGACACTCCGGAGTAGGTGTATCTCGGAATCACTCCAAATCGCTCCAAATCTCCTGAAATACGACAAAAACAACAAATCGTGAAAAGTATCGCAATATCGTCGATAAATTGTGAAAAACATGATTTGAGGGATCTAAATGGCATGCAAACATGCGGAAAAAAGGTGTAAAATACGGAGTGATCAAAATCCCCCAAGCTTACCTCTTACTCGTCCTCGAGGAAGATAAGTAAAAGGCGAACCCGGTGGATTCAGAAAATGAAAACGATGGAAAAAACGGAAAACGAAAAACGAAGAAGAAAGAAGAAAGCGAAGATGGAAGCTGCTAGATCATTTTTCTCAGGACATGGGTTTTGCTTACTCATATAGCATGCACCGAATGCAAAACACATGTCAAAGACTTTTATTTCTATATCATAGTATAATGGTGCAAATAGAGATAGAAAACCCAAGAATATTGATATAGCATGAAAAATGGAATAATTCTAGGATTAACATCGTCTGAATCATTTAAAGCGGTATACAATATCGCAGATCACACACTTTTCAATTGATTGCTTTCTATGAGGAGTATAAGAATATCACGCAATAGAATAGAAAGAATAGAAAAGCGTGGATTTCATGAAATGAGTGCTATGCATAGATTTCTGGATTTCGTGAAGCTAAAACAATCTCACCGAGTATAGAATATTACTTAGCCTAGGTTGTCATGCACCGTCAAGTAGTCACTCTCTCACACATCATTGGATTTTCTCCCCCAAGCTTATCTATAAGCGTGGTGGCAAATACAAAACTATACTTACATTCCCCATTTCTTCTGAAGCTCCAAATGCAAAAGAAAATAAAAATAAAAACAAAAAGAGGGAAGAAAGAGAGGGTATATGAGATGGGATCGTTTATTGAGATTCTTTTCTCTTTTCTTTTTCTTTCTCTCAAATCTTTTTCTTTTCTTTTCCTTTTTTTTATAATAGCATTTATACACAAATGATCCCAAATCAAAAGAGAGAAAAGGATATACAAGAATTTTTCTTTTTCTTTTTGGTTTTGGGAAATTTGGAGCTAGGAATTTAATAACGGGGGAAATGCCAAGTATTAGAATCGCTAAGGGGAGATTCACCAATGATTTTAAAATAGAGAATTAATGTTCAAGATATGTGGAGAAAGAATAAATATGTCTCTCAGTTCACTCTATAAGACGTGCATGACAACTTCAGCAGGGTAATCTAATCTACTCAGTTTCGATCACAAAAAAGCAAAACTAATCCAGATTTATCATAGCTAACATCATTCAATCATCCTGAAGTGAAGTGTACAAATCATGCAAATAGAAGTGATATAGGAAAAGAAAACGGTACTCCAGATATAAGCATCCAATGCGTGAATCTTGGTGTGTTTTCTACGATAGCATACATATGAATATTCAGACTCAGCTAATAATAGAATTTCATCCATTTTCACACGGAAAAAGTGTACGTTACTATCTCTAAATGCAAGGCAAATCACAGCATATGATATCAGAAATAAAAGCTAAGACATGACAAATATAGCATGCATATAGAGAAAGCTAACTCCATGTCATCATCATCACAGAAAAATCATCTCTAGCATGAGATGAAAGAAGTAAAGATAAAAAAGGAAAAATAAAACTAATTACAATGCAGCACACAAAGAAAATAAGAAAAACGTGATGCATGGCAAAAAAAAGAAAAAGTGATGAAAATGAGTGCAAATGCGGAAAATGGCGTGAAAAAACTAAAAATAAAGGTGGTAAATCGAAAAGAACGTGAGAACTCACTCCCCCAAGCTAAAGTGCACAGTGTCCTCAATGTGCGAAGTGTGGCACACCGAGAGACGTGTAATGTGTGGGGCAGGTGAGGATGCATGCATGATGAAAAAGAAATAAAAATAACAAAATGAAAATATGATGCGGACATGATGCATGCAGATATGAGAGTGAATCGGGTATAAGAGTGTCACACCAAAAAGTCTCTCCCTCTCTCCAAAAAATGATATAGAAAGATATGATCAAAATGTGGACCCAAAACAGTGAGGGGAGGGGGGTGGGTAAAAATCATCAGGACCGAGCATAGACGGGCAGCATGACGGTAAAAAAGAACAATGGCATCAAGGGTGCCTAAGAGGGTGGTGCTGTGCCGTCTCCGTCCTGAGGCGGAGGTGGAGGTGGTGGGTGCTGGGGAACAGTCTGCTGGGTAGGTGTGGGTATGGGTGTAGAAGCAGGCTGGGTGGGTGTAGGAGTGGGGGTGGGTACCTGCTGGGTGGGTGTGGGTAGGGTCGGTACGCGAGGAAGCCGATCGAGAATCTGAGTGAGGCAATAGTGAATGCCTGGAAGTAGGTCGAAGCGGCTGGCCATAGCGGTGACGGTGGCAGACATGGTCCTGAGGTCACCTCTGAGGCCACTCACCGCCCCCTCGAGAGCACGAATGCTCTGAAGTACAGTGTCGTGGGGAGGTGGTGCAGAGGGACGCACGTGTCTGTGCTGTGCAGGACGGGGCTGGCAGACTCGGGTGGTGTAGTGGATGGGCTCAGCAGGCATGTGGAGGAATGGTGTTATGCTCACAAGTGGGGGCCTAGCCTCAGGGCGAGGCTGGGGTGTAGGCTGGTGTGAGGTGGAAGCAGCAGCAGCGGAAGTGGAATATAAAAGTGGCGACGAGGCGGCAAAAGAGGTCAGTGACACAGACGTGGGAACAGACGTCACGACACTCTCAGAAAGTACGGCTGCGGTGGAGACAGAAGTGACAACCGCTGGGGAGGCAGTATGGGGTCCAAAAGGAGAAATCCCAGCGGAGATCATACAGACCATGGTCTCCATGACGGCAGCGAAAGAAGGCTCTCCGCTCTCAACAAAAGTAGGTGGGCGCTCGGGCAGTGCGGAGCAAAGGGGCGCAACGGACAGAGGGCCAGCTGTGGTGGGAGTGGTGGTGGGCATGGAGGTAGTGGAGGTGGTCTCAGCGAGTGTACTCCCGACACTGGCAGAAGTGTGGACAGAGGTGTCGGGAGCAGCAGAAATATCAGGCTGCTGAGGGGCCACGGGGTCAGTGGGTGCAGCGTGTGCAGCGTAGGCCTGCTCAGCCTGCTCAGCCTCCTCGGCCTCAAGCACGTAGGCGGCGGGGATCAGGAGATCCATCGCCGGAAGCCAGTCCACCTGTGCTGGTGCTATCTGTGTCCGAGCTGGGCTCGGAAGGATCATGTAGTCAGCATCGTAGGGACCGTGCAACCAAACCCAGTGTCGCTGGCCGTGCGGACGAAGCATCTTCATCAGGGCCATGACGTCTATAGACAGTGAAGTGGGGCCCGGAGAACGACACAAATCGGCCGGTAGGTCCTCACCGGTCATCAGGGTGAGCAGGGTGATCAGACCGCCGCAACATATCGGTGAGCGAGCGCCCACCGATACGATGATGCGGTCCAAAAACCAGCTCGCGATATCAATCACGACGGCGGGGACCAACTCGTCACTCTCCCTAGCTAGAACTCTGGGACGCGTCATCGCATAGAGCATATAAAGCTCTGGCGTGGACATCGTCCCAGGCTCATACCTCGCCAAAAAGGTAGTCGCCATAAGGCGCTGAGCTATGCGGAGGCAGGGGTGGACGATGGCTGAGGCCTTGGCCCTACTAGGGTCAAAGGCAGCTGGTAAACCCGTGATCCGGGCCCAGAAAGCGTGGGAATCGAAGGAAGGTGGGGGAATGTGAGTGGGTGCGTAACCACGGTCGGCCCCGGGGATATCGGGCCACGAAAAGAATGCTCTCATCATACCGAGAGTGGCCTGGCACTCCCGGTCCATAAACCTGAACGAGCATCCCTCTTCGGTCCGGGCAATAGAACTAAGCACCTCAAGTGTCGGACGGACGAAGGTGTCCGCCGACACTTGGAAAAAATCTCGCCAGCCCACGTTGTCATACAACATGAGCATCCCCTCAAGTACCCCCAGGCGTCCTAGGTCTGCAAGGTGTGCGAACCTGGAGGGTACAATCGAAAGTTGGGTAATGCGCTCGAAGACGACACGGTGTGCGTCGTCTCGGAACGTAATCCCCAGCGGCCCAACAAGTGGAGCCGGTGGTGGTAGTGGATCGACAGGGAGTGGATGTGTGGGGTGAACGGGGACTGCAGGCTGTGGCTGTGTGGGGTGAACAGGGTCTGCATGCTGTGGGTGTTCGGGGTGAGGTGGTGTAGGCAGAGGAGAGTCCTCCATCTCGTGGGAGGGGCCGGCCTCATCCGGCCGCTTCCGCTTGGCGGAAGCTCTCCTGGTGCGTGGCCGTGTCCGGGGCGGCCTGTGGCCCCCGGGTGCTCACCAAAAACGAAATAAATGCGACGTGCGAAAATGAGTGTAGCGAATATACCAGAACACACCGCGAGAGCAAAATGGTGGATGCGTGCGAAGACACCGCCTCCACGAAGCCAAAAACGCTCCCCGGAAGCTCCCCTAGGCTCCCCTAAGCTCCCCAATATACCCTGCACAAAAAACGAAGATATCAACGAGTAATATTCAAAATGTATAGGAGGTTAGGGGTATAATAGATAGATTTTGAAGTTGATTTGGGCTAGGGGCTCGATTAGCACATGGATCGTCAAAAAATAGGAGAAAAATAGAGAAATGGGCGAAATAGGGCATACCGGAGCTCAGCCGGCGGCAAGGGAGTCGTCGGCGACTCGGGCGGTGCGGAGGGGTCGTCGGCCTGCGGTGGTCGGCCGAGCGCGGCGGCGGGCAAGGCGGTCGGGCGAGTGGGGGGGGGGGTCGCAGCGGTCGTAGGGAGCGATCGGGCGTGGGCTCGGGCGAGAAATCGATAAATAACGCTTCGAATTCCGCGCCGAGCCCGCAGCGCCTTATATAGGAAAAGTTACGACTCGGCCGAGTGACTAAGTCGCTCGGCCGAGTGAACGTAACGAAAATATTTTTGAAAATTCCTCCCCGCTTACGACTCGGCCGAGTGGCTCAAGCTACTCGGTTATACTCGCCCTAGGAGCGTATCAGTTTCACTCAGCCGAGTGAAGATTTATACCCGGCCGAGTGGCAATTATACTGAAATCAAGAAAAGAAACAGAGAGTTGGGTACAGCAGACTTCCCTCGTTCGTGTGCCGCTCGGGCGGACGAGCTTATGTGCTCGGCCGAGTGGCTAGTGTACTCGGCCGAGTGAATCATGTTTTCTGCTGTTTGGCTCCGTTTGGGCTCTAATATCTGTTTTTCTTCCTTCAGTCGATTTCATCCTCCTCCTAAGCATCGAGCACATTCCTGGAGCACTCTTTATCGCCTTGTTCATCCTCCTAATGAGAGATATCCCTTTTTCCTCTCCTGTCAAGGAAAAATAGGACCCGTTATCACGAATTTTTAAGGCAAACGACTCAAAACACTAATAAGTTCTAAAACAAAAATAAAGAACAAAGTAAAAATAAAGCGATAACCGTCGGGTTGCCTCCCGACAAGCGCTCGTTTAAGGTCTTGAGCTCGACCCCCTTGGATATTCAATTTAATGCGGGATATTGGGTGCATATGAGATGCACCCGTCGAATTTATTTGGAAGAGCGCTCGGATTTGGATGTTGCAGCGGCGTGTTCTTCCTCAGTGCTCCTTCGTCTCGGGTAGTGTTGGGGGGTGACTCCCCCAAGCTAGTGCTTGCTTCGGGACTCGGCTTCACCGGTGACACCGATTTCCGTATCGGCGGAGCTTTCTTCGGAGACTTCATCTTTGCGAGCTTGCAGAGCTCTCGTATTCTTTCGACATCAACGTCGCCTTCATCAATTTCCATGGAGAGATCGGGGGAATGCTCTATCTTTTTTTCTTGGCCCAAGTCCGGCCCTTCCTCAAAATCTTCCTCGAATATTGCGCCAATGGAATGGGGGATCGCCTCCTCAATGACCTCGTCAAGGAGGTATGAAAGATCGTTTGGTCGTCCCTTAAGCAGATATATTCTACTTATTTCTCCCATAGGGACTCCCTCGGAATAATGCTTGAGCCTTTGTCCATTTACTTTAAATGTGGCTCCGTCCTTGCTTTCTAACTCAAAAGCTCCTCCCGGTTGTATGTGCTTGATTGTGAAAGGTCCGGACCATCGTGACCTCAATTTTCCGGAAAAGAGTCGGAGCCGGGAATTGAATAGGAGGACTTTATCTCCGACCTTGAAGTCCGTAACAGTTATGCGTGCATCGTGGAGAATCTTGGTCCTTTCTTTGTAAATTCTCGAGCTCTCGTAGGCGTCTCTCCTAATCTCATCAAGCTCGTTGATGTCCAAGAGTCGCCTCACCGCCGCACTCTTATAATCGTAATTGAGGGTCTTGATGGCCCAATACGCGCGATGTTCCAGCTCTACCGGCAAGTGACAAGCTTTTCCATAAACAAGTCGGAACGGTGTGGTGCCGATGGGAGTGCGAAAGGCTGTGCGATATGCCCATAGAGCATCGTTTAGCTTCATTGACCAATCCTTTCTAGATCGATCAATGGTCTTCTCAAGAATTTGTTTTATCTCTCTATTCGAGACCTCCACTTGGCCGCTCGTCTGGGGGTGATATGCCATGCCAACTCTATGGTTTACCCCGTACTTCTTCAGCATGGCTTCGAACTTGTTTTCTATGAAATGGCTCCCCCCGTTGCTTATCAAGGTTTGAGGCACCCCCGAAGCGTGGGAAGATATTCTGCCTGGAAAATTTAGAAACAACCCTTGCATCATTGGTAGGGGTAGCGATTGCTTCCACCCATTTGGAGACGTAGTCAACGGCCAATAGGATATACTTGTTACCGTTGCTTGACGGAAATGGTCCCATGAAGTCCACTCCCCAACAATCAAAAAGCTCAATTTCTTGGATGGGCCTCATCGGCATCTCATTACGTTTGGAAATATTCCCGGTCCGTTGGCACCTGTCACACCCCTTCACAAAGTTGTGGGTGTCTATGAACATTGTTGGCCAGAAGAATCCGCTCTGCAAAATCTTAGCGGTTGTCTTAGAGGCGGCATGATGCCCCCCGCATGGCATACCGTGGCAATGCAAAATGATAGACGTTGCCTCCTCTTTAGAAACACACCTCCGAATAACACTATCTTTGCATATCTTGAAGAGGTATGGATCTTCCCAAAAATAGCTACGGACCTCAGGCAAAAATCTCCTCTTTTGTTGCGTGGGCATCCCATGCGGTTTAATTCCACAAGCCAAGTAATTTACGAAGTCCGCGTACCAAGGAACTTCCCCGGGCCTTATGGCGTATAGCCTCTCATCCACGAATGTGTCGTCGATAGGTAAACTCTCATCCTCCTTGTCGCGAATAAGCCTAGACAAATGATCCGCCACAACATTGTCTGTACCTTTCTTGTCTCTGATCTCCAAATCGAATTCTTGCAACAAGAGTATCCACCTAATTAACCGAGGTTTGGCCTCCTTATTTAAAAGATATTTCAATGCCGCATGGTCGGTGTGGACAATCACCTTGGAACCAAGGAGGTAGGAGAGAAACTTCTCGATGGAATAGACGACCGCTAGAAGCTCTTTTTCGGTAGTTGTATAGTTTTTCTGCGCGTCATCTAATGTCTTGCTCGCATAGAATATTGCATGAAGGCTTGCAAGCATTCGCCTGAAAAAATAAAAGGAGTATCTTTAGCAAGCAAGGAAGTAAGCGGTCGGGCAATCGAGGCGAAATCCTTGATAAAGCGGCGGTAAAACCCCGCATGACCAAGAAAGCCTATAATGCCCTTGACATTAATAGGAGGAGGGAGTTTCTCGATTACCTCAATCTTTGCTTTATCTACCTCAATTCCTCTCGAGGAGACAAGGTGCCCAAGAACTATACCTTCCGTGACCATGAAGTGACATTTCTCCCAATTTAGAGTGAGATTATTTTGTTGGCACCTTTTAAGGACTTTAGTAAGATTGGCCAAACAAGAGTCAAACTCACTTTCATAAACCGAAAAATCGTCCATAAAAACTTCCATAATATTTTCAATGTAATCATAAAATATGGATGTCATACACCTCTGAAAGGTGGCGGGAGCATTACAAAGACCAAAGGGCATCCTACGGTAGGCATAGGTACCTATGGACAAGTAAAAGTGGTCTTTTCTTGGTCATCTTCGTGCAAAGGGATTTGGAAGAACCCCGAATACCCATCTAAATAACAAAAGTATTTATGTTTAGCTAGGCATTCAAGCATTTGATCAATAAAGGGCAATGGGTAATGATCCTTTCGGGTGGCTTTATTTAGTTTCCTATAATCAATGCACATTCGCCATCCCGTGACAGTGCGTGTAGAAATGGGCTCTCCTTTATCATTTTTATAACAGTCATCCCCTCTTTCTTGGGGACGACGTGAACGGGGCTAACCCATCTACTATCAGAGATCGGATAGATAATTCCAGCATCAAGCAATTTTAGGATTTCCTTTTCACTACCTCTTTCATGTTCGGGTTCAACCGCCTTTGAGGCTCAATAGAAGAGGCTTCAGTGTTTTCCAAGTGGATCCTGTGCGTGCATAGCGTTGGGCTTATTCCCTTAAGATCAGAGATTGTGTAACCAAGGACATCCTTGTGATCCCTAAGGACTTCTAATAATTTTTCAAGTTGGTCTTGGCCGAGGTGGGCATTTACAATCACCGGGAAGGTCAATTTACTACCCAATAAAGCATACCTTAGATTCGGCGGTAGTTGTTTAAGCTCTACCTCAAAGGGTGCCGCACCCTCTGCTTCGTCACCTTGTGTGAATTTGACTTCTCCTTCAACATCTGAATTTAGCTCACTCTCGAATGGGGGCTCAGATTCGCTTCCTAGTGAGGACGGTGCATCGGAATAGACGCTCTCCGATTCTGCGCCTGCATCGATAGGACCACCACCTTGCTCCGGTTCATTCCTAAGATCAAGAAATACGTCAGCAGATTCATAAATTCAAGAGTGAGGGTCATAGAGTGTATCTCCCTGAATATTGGTTTGTTCGAAGTGTTCCTCGGGAGTGTAGTACTCTTCGACACACGTTCTATCGCCTTCAAAATATAGCTTGTCATCCCTCACATCAAATCTGATATCGCCCCCAATAGTCCCATCCGGGGAGATTTGATCCATCACGAAGCTAGCAAACAGTTGTTCGACGGGGTCCTCGATACTAATAGCAAAAGCTCCGGTAGCGTAGACCTCATCAATAAGTTCCTTGAGGAGCTCCGCAAAAGATACATCATCTCACGGGCCAGACTCAGTCATGGGAATTGCATCCCCCATTTTACCTGATAAGATTCCGTGGAGAATTTCGGGAGGGATTGTAAAATGGGGCTGTAAACAGAGTTAGAAAAGACTGAAGCAATAAAGAAAGAAGTTGAAGAGAAATGACCGGGTGATCCAAATCAAACTCTGTTAAAACGCCTTCCCCGGCAACGGCGCCAAAAACTTGATCGCGCCCGGGCGTACACCCTAAAGAGCGACCGTGTAGTTTTACCGCAAGCGCACGGTGTAGCGGCGAGCGGGTATCGAACACAGGGAGGACGTATGACAGTGCCTTCTCCAAACAACCTGGCTATAGGGATAGAAAAGTAGGAATTTGCCTTTCGGCGATGTTGTCACAATCGTCAAATAATGTAAAGAGATATAAAATCAAATAAAGACGCCTAGGGAATATGGAATCCCCGATACTCACCGTATCTCGTCATTGTGATTAATCGGTTTCACAATTGCTAGGGTAGAATGTCGGATGAACTAGTTGCAACTGAATGTAAAACCTAGCTCACGCTCTCGCGCTGTTGCCGGTCTATAGCAAACCTAGGCTCGGGCCCAATCTCTTGCAAACCCTAGCCTAGGCAAGCTAGCATTAGGATCAACGTCATCGTTCAATCGCATCCCGAGCCCACTCTCGTGCAAACTCGGGCTACGACCTAGGTTGGGATAGTTCCTACACGTCCAATCTCTTGCAAACGGGTATTGGTATAGAATTGCAACCGAGAATTCTAGTATCGGTCCAATCTCTTGCAAACCGATACTTCGGGAACTCAATTCCAACCCAATTCGGATTTCTAGGGTTTCCTATCGAATTGGGATCCAATCTCTTGCAAATCCCAATCGGTATGAACACCTAGCTATCCGGGTTATATCAATCCCAAACTAACCCTAATAGCAATTCTAGCAATAGTTCTACCAAATCATCACAAATCGAAAATTTGGCTCGTAGGGTTCATCTCACGCCCTAAAACGTTAAGACTACTCACAAATCATATCACAAATGGAAGAATAATCAATTGAAATAGCAATAGAATTCATGGCAATATTCAAAATAGCAATAAAAATAAGATTTTTAATGAAGAGGGAGACAAACCAATGTAGCTTTCCAAGAATCCAACAAAATAACACTTTTCTCTCCTCTCCAATCACAAGAATAAAACTCTAAAAAACCTAATCTAAAAGGCTGCCAAAAGTAATATCAAAAAGCTCTCTAAACTAGGTTAGAATCTGGGGTTAAATACCCCCCAAAACTGCCCAAAAATTCGTGACCAAACTGCCCCTGCGTAGCTCCAAAATCGTGATTTCCGCTACAGGCAGCGCTGCTCACTCGGCCGAGTGACAAAAGTCGCTCGGCCGAGTGAGAGACCCTGAGAATTTCCAGTAAGTCTGGGGTCTTGGGGGTCTTCACTTCAGGGGTCACTCGGCCGAGGGAGTTGTCGTCACTCGGCCGATGGGCTTATCTTCACTCGGGCGGTCGGCAATTGCCACTCGGCCGAGTGGGTCTTCTGATGCTCAGACTGACGAAAAACAGTAAGTCGGGAGTTTTTGATGGGTGTCGTCTGAGTGCCACTCGGGCGGACGGGATACGTCACTCGGCTGATGCGGCTTCTGATACTCGGCCGAGTGCACGCTTGGAGCGTGTCCGATCTGGCCGGCCGAGCGGGGTCTCGTCGGTCGGCCGAGTGACTCCTTCACTCGGCAGAGTGAGCTGCTGAAGATGCCCAAATTGCGTATTTTTGCCTCCTCGTCGCTCCTACGACGTTCTTTCTTCTTCCGCTCCTCTCCAATAGCAAAATACCCCTCGGGGAAGTCGTCGGTGACACTCCGGAGTAGGTGTATCTCGGAATCACTCCAAATCGCTCCAAATCTCCTGAAATACGACAAAACCAACAAATCGTGAAAAGTATCGCAATATCGTCGATAAATTGTGAAAAACATGATTTGAGCGATCTAAATGGCATGCAAACATGCGGAAAAAAGGTCTAAAATACGGAGTGATCAGTTATATGGAAGCAAATGCATCCAAATCTCACACCTCCTATAGCGGTGTAACTATATATTTTGTGAGGCCATCCTCCAGTGCATCCACTAGTCGTGTCAAAATCACTATTGGTAGCAAACCTACCAAGAAGGCCACCACTTCACACTCTCCTTCTTTTGGCAAGAAATCGATTAAGGGTGGAAACCAAAAGAAAGGACATGCCTATATCTACACTAACACTCTTACACGTAAGAAATTTCCTACTTTACATATGGACACTCATGACACAGTTTATGTTCATGCCCACGAGCACGTGCAAACTCAAACTTGACAAATATTCATGCACGTGCTCCTACACATCCATATGTTCATACAGATAATCCTCCCATGTATGCGCATGCACATCCACCACATCACATGCATGCTCTATATGCTTCATATAATATGCATGCTCCTTAATTTGCATATAAACCTTATATGTCTCATCCTTATCCACCTCCACCTTCATATGCTAGATCTCATGCTCCTAAAAAGCATGCTCCACATAGACCTCAACCAAATGTGCATGTAACTAGGAAGAGGACACCCAAAACATACACAATTTGGAGTCCCAAGAACACTAGCACAAATGATAGGAATGCTTATGTCAATTCTTATTTTAGCGATGTGATAAATAGTGGTAACTATGTTGGGAAGCCAAAGTCCACTTGGACGTGGTTTCCAAAGGACTAATCCCTTTGAACCCAACAAAGCTTGGGTACCATGAGCTTATGGTATACTATGTAGGTACTCAAGAACAAGAAAGAGAGCAATAATAGACATATTGGATCTAAAAGGAAAGGATCGATACTCGATAGCGGATGCTCCAAACACATGACGGGAGATCCCACATTGCTCTTCGAAGTGGCTCACATCAAGGATGGTGCAACTATCACTTTTGGAGGCAATCAAAAGGGAACCATCATTGGAGTAGGCAAAGTCGATAATCCTTCCAACCCACTTATTACTAATGTTTATTTAGTTAGTGGTTTATGACATAATCTTATCTCCATTAGTCAATTCTGTGACAAGGGTTACAAGGTTAACTTGGAGAGGGTATTTGTAATATTTTGATATTGATTCGCATGTTTATTTACCGGTATTAGGCGTAAAAATATTTATTATTTGAGCTTTCCTAAAACCATAGAACATTGCTTAGTTGTTAATACAAATGAACAACTATTATGGCGTCGCCGTTTTGGCCATGTTCATTTTAAGCACTTATATAAGTTAGCCAATCATGATCTTGTTAAAGGTTTTCTGAAGATTTCTTTTAGTAAGAAAAACTTTTGTGATTCATGTCAAAGAGGTAAACTAAATAAATCCTCTTTTAAACTTAAAGATGGCATAACTTCTAAGAGGCCCCTAGAATTACTTCATTTAGATTTATTTGGGCCAACTAGAACCACATCTTTAGGTAAAGCTTATTATGGATTAGTCGTCGTAGATGATTTCTCTAGATTTACTTGGGTTTCGCTTTTAACCAATAAAAATGAAGAGTTTACTATATTTGCAAAGAAAATTCAAAATCTCTTAGGAACACCATTATCACTATTCGTAGTGATCATGGAGGAGAATTCAAGAATGATTTTTTCACTAAGTTTTGTGATGACAACGGGATTACTCACAACTTTTCTTTTCCCCGCGCACATCTCAAAATTTTGTTGTAAAGAGAAAGAATAGGACCCTAATTGAGTGTGCACGCACTATGCTCCATGATAGTCATCTTGGGCTACAATTTTGGGTGGAGGCGGTGCACACATCATGTTATGTGCTAAATAGGATCCTAGTGAGGCCCCAAACGAACAAAACTTGTCTTGAATTGAATTATTTTATGAATAAAAGCCGCAAGTTAAATATTATCGTGTTTTTGGTTCAAAATGTTTTACAAAGAACGCCTATGGTAACTTAGATAAATTTAAACCAAGGTCCGATGAAGGAATCTTTGTTGGATATTCCACACATATCAAGGCCTACCAGATATACAACAAAACCTCTTCAACGATCGAGGAATCAATACACGTGTCATTTTATAAAGATTTTGATATTGCTCATGTTATCGATGATAGTGTAGATATTTTATGTGATTCCATTAGTAATGTTAAAATTAATGATTTTATTACTGAGACTAACAATACTAATGAAAATGTTGAGGATGTTTCAAGTGATCCAGGTATTTCCAAAGCTTATCCAACCATTCGTAACCACCCACATGACCAAATTATTGGAGACATTTGTGTGGGTTTCCGAACAAGGTCAATGATTGATGAATTCTCTCATTGTGCTTGTGTCTATACTATTGAGTCAAAGAACATCCAAGAAGCTTGTGAAGATAGCTCGTGAATAGTTGCAATGGAAGAGTAGCTCATGCAATTTGAAAGAAATGAAGTTTGGGAGCTCATTCCTCGTCCAAATGGTCACCAAGTCATTGGGACCAAATGGATTTTTAAGAACATGATGGATGAGAATAATGTCATAATAAGGAACAAAGCAAGATTAGTAGCTCAAGGCTACCAGTAAGAGGAATGTATTGATTTTAATGAAACCTTTGCCCCCGTAGCTAGATTAGAAGCTATTATGCTGCTTTAATCTTTTGCATCTCATAAAAATTTTAAATTATTTCAAATGGATGTTAAAAGTGCATTTTGAAATGGTATCGTTAATGAAGAAGTTTATGTTTCTCAACAACCCGGTTTCAAACATGAAAAATTTCCAAACCATATTTTCAAACTAAAGAAAGCGTTATATGGGTTAAGACAAGCTCCTAGAGCTTGGTATGATCGACTCAAAACCTTTCTTTTAGATTTAGGTTTTAAAATAGGTGAAGTTGATTCGACTCTTTTCATTAAAGATTAGGAAAATGACATCCTTTTAATTCAAGTGTATGCAGACGATATAATATGTAGTTCTACTAACTTTAATATTTGCCAAGAATTTTCTAAGTCTATGAAGGATGAATTCGAGATGAGCCATATGGGTGAGCTCAACTACTTCCTTGGACTATAAATTCGGTAAATCCAGGATGCGACTTTCATACATCAAACAAAGTACACTGGGGAGCTTATCAAGTGATTAGGGATGGAATTGTCTTCACATAAACGAACTCCCATGAGTACGACAACCCATCTACACAAGGATGAGAACAGGAAAGATATAGACATTCGTCTATATCGAGGTATGATCGATATCTTACTTTACTTAACTGCTAGTAGGCCCGATATTATGTTCTCTGTATGTCTTTGTCCAAGATATCAAGCTAGACCTAAGGAGTCACACTTGATTACGGTTAAACTAATTTTTCATTATCTCAATCCTACACTAGATTATGGGTTACTTTACCCTAAGTTTAGCACATATGAGTTAATCTTATATAGTGATGCCGATTTTACCGGATGCAAATCCGAAAGGAAGAGTACTAGTGGCATTTGCCATTTTCTAGGAGATTCACTTATATCTTGGTTTTTCAAGAAACAGAAATTGGTATCATTGTCCACGACTAAAGCAGAATATATTGCCGCAGGTCTTGCATGTGCATAAGTCCTTTGGATGAGACACACACTCAATGACTATGGTGTCAATTGTGATACATGCCCTATCATGGTTGATAACCAAAGTGCAGTATGCCTTTCCAAAAATCCAGTACACCACCCTCGTACCAAACACATAGATGTGAAACACCATTTTATAAATGATCATGTAGCTAAAAAGGACATCATCTTTGAGTACATTGAAACCTAAAAACAAATCACCGACATCTTCACTAAACCTCTTAAAGAAGACTCATTTTTGATGTTGCATGGAGAATTAGGGATTATATGTGAATCTGAGATTTAAGAGCTCTTTATATTTGTTATAACCCTTTTCGAGCTCATCTGATCATTTTCATTCCTCATAGTCATATATGACATATTTTCACGTATGTTTTCAATGAGATTTATTGGAGATTTCTTTTGTTGATTTTATGATTGTATTCATATGCATGATTTGTATTTGTTAGTGCATGGGTGCGGATCATGGTGAAGCATCCTCATACCCGACCCATTTGGTGCCCACAGCCTGATACCTGACACTCGAAGCGGAGTATTACCGAGTCAAACAAACGGCTCGTTCGACCGTTAAACTTCCGCTGATATTCAGGAGGAAGTTAATGGGGCTGAATCAATGGGCAGCCGTTATCTCTAATCCTGTTGCGGTGTAAAATCCGCTAACACTGAATTTATATTGAAATGGGAACCACTGTTACAATGATTACAAGTTTTGGGGGTGTAGACGAGGCTTATCCCGATTTGAAGACGCTTTGTAGATGGAAATCTCTAAGTCGCCCGTCAATCAGAGTAGGTCGCCCATCTATTGGAGTAGTTCACCGTGGGTCGCTTTGACCGTCGGTAGCTGGGGTGAACTTCCTGCCAGAAGAGCAACTCGTTAGAAAGGCTCGGTCGGCTGTCAACCGAGAGCCTCTCCGATGCTTAAGTCAGTTGATGGCTACTTGGAGAATGTCGGACATGTAGGGCGATCTTAGAGGCATATCGATGCTTGCATGGTGAACTAGTGTGGAAGGCGCGAATATATGGAGGATATTCGACCTTGAATATAAGTAGATGTGTTAGGATTTCTTACTGATTAGCCAGCCCCCTTTCTCGCTGGAGGAGAGGGTGTATTTATAGGCTGTTGGAGTTGGTGTTTTAGCTAAGTTGGCGGTGTCAGGGCGTTAGGGGTTCGGCCGAGGATGTCAGAGCCGAACGTGTCAAGTGTGCTTTTGTCAGGCTGTCTACCGGCAAAACGGCTAGGTGCACTTTTGTCAGGTTGTCTGGTGGTGAAACGGCTAGATACGTTTTTGTTAGGCTGTTAGGCGGCGAAGCAGCCAAGTGCACTTTTGTCAAACTTGTCTATAGTGAAACTGGCAGTGATACTAGTGGCGGGTAGCCTTCCTCCTTGGGTGAACTTCTTCTGGGTGGAGAGGTAGGCGAGCTGCCTCTGGGGCGAGCTACCTTTGGGATGAGCTGGTGTAGATCATGTACGATCAGCCGGAGGGCTATTCTCTTTGGTTCGGTTGACAAGTTTACCACACTGCAAGTGCAGAGGTCTCATTGTGGAGATTCGACGGGCCATGACTTGGGATTCGATCATACGGGCCAGATCGACTGGGTTGATCTTAAGGTCGTAACAATTACCACCGTCATTCGAGTTCGAAACGGGAAGTCCGGCTCGGCTCGGATGATGTGCTTCGCTTTGTCTGACTGACAGCTGTGGCATTAATTACGAGTTGACTGGTGAATCTATAATGTCATTATGGTGATTCGGCAGCGGGGTGATATCAAGGCGCCCCGCCACTCGGAGCATGACAGCATACGGCTCTGAGGAGAAGCTGAGGCGACATCTCCGCTTCAGATCTTGCCACGTGGCCCACCTTCAACGGTCGAGGTCGACCGACGCCCTCTATAAAACAGAGAGAGAGAAAGCGGTTGAGGGCTACTGCTTTCGAATTTCAAAAACTCCTTTTGTTCTTCGTCTTCGAGTTCTCATCGCCAATCGACGCTTCATCAGAGCTCCGGTGATCTTCTTCTTACGTACTTTCTTCGATATCTATCAGATGACTTCATCCGAATCTTCTTCCTCTAATAAACACACAGAGAGAAGAACATCGTCGAGTTTGAGGATGTTAGCTCCGATGGGACAGAGGAATAAATGGTGTCAGCAGACATGGCGGAGTCTTGGCCAGAGGAGTGGGAAGCAGCCCCCGCCGTCCCCTCGACGTCGGTGGTCCCCAAGAAAACCAAAAGAAGGGCTCAGGGCCGACCGTCAGTGTAGTTACAATAGTGGTTCCGGCAGAGATCCTGGCCATATCGCCTAAGACAAAGCATATCAGCCACACTAAAATTCGTTCCAAGTATATCCAACCACACTATGAAGTTTGCCTCCCCACCTCGATGAACTGGTCTATTTGCCCAGGGACAACGAATTCGGGGTCTATTTTCCGACCTTCAAGCTCGGACTTCGGTCTCTGCTCCACCCCTTCCTCCTGTACATGCTGAACTTCCTCGAGCTTCAGCTCTTCCAACTGATGCCGAACTCGATCAGTGACGTGCGTTTATATTTCATATGTTCACGCACGTTTTCTTTTGTGTTTTTTGTTATTTTCCGCCGTCTCGTACCCGTTTCTCGTATTTTCTCGTTTTCTTTCACTTTTCTTTGTTTTTCCATGTTTGCAGGAGATTGTTCGCATAGGGGACATTTATCAAAGATATCATAAGTCCCCGGAGCTACGGGAGGAGTCACGCGTGACCCAGGGGATCAAACGACGAAGATAGCATATTTCAGCCCCTCACCCGATCGGTTGATCATCTTCAACCGATCGGGTGATGCACGCGTGCACCACCCGGACGCAGCTTGGAGCTCATGAGAAGTCACCCGGTTGGTTCAGTGACCGGGTCAAAAGCCCAAACTCTCTGGAATTCGAAGCTGATTTCCAACCGATCGGGTGACTTTCACCCGATCGGTTCACCTGTAGCTGAATCTCCGGAGCCAAGACACGGTCAGCTCAACCGGCCTCCTCACCCGACGGCACCAAGATCCAACCGGTCACATCCATATGTCAACCGACCGGGTGAAGATGACCGGGTGAAGTCCCGCATTGCGCTGTGAAAGTTTGGAGCAGGTCACCCGATCGGTTGACTTGTCAACCGATCGGGTGATATCTTTTCCTATGTATAGAACCCTAGGTTTTCCAGAAACGGGAGTTGGTTATTTTTTACTGTGTTCTTCATTTTGTGACGGCTGTAATTTCCCAGTTTTTGTAAGTTTTCAGATCTTTGTCAAACTTTAGTATTATCTTAATTGCTTTACTACCATTGCATTTCTATTGTCTGATCATGATTTTGACGGTCCATTTCTGTTTAGATCACTTTTTACTAAATATGTGTGAGTAGTTCCCAAATCTGGGATTTTGGCAGAAACCCCTTCTTGGGCTCTTCCCGATGCGTCCATAGGACTAGGAAATCGATAGGGATTAGGAATCTAACGATTACGTGGGGTGTTTTATTGTCATCGGCAGGAAAAAGACCGCCTTTGACCGTCGGGTCAAGGGGGAATAAACTTGGTGGTTGACTCCCTAGCCATAGCTCACGCCCGTAGCGTAGACGCCGAATCCTAGCGCGCAGGAGCGGCAGGATGAGACGTTGTGAGTTATCATTGCGAGCTTAGTGCTCTCGGAGTCGATCAGTGTTAATGGACACGGGAGTGCCCACTGATCTAACCCAGGAAGTCCGGCGTATCATCCTGGGCACCGACCGGAATATCGGGCCCATGGGACGCCGGTACCACTTTCAGAGGCAACGTCTCACCTTTAGACCCTAATTCCGATCGCTATCCTACCCGTAGGCCGTGTCAGCGAGAGTCGCTCGTTAAGGTGGAAACCAAAGTCCCGGGTTTTTCCTTTATATTGTCCATACCTTGCATTCCATTTACCGTGACAACCCATCATTTGATACGGGCTAGCTCGCCCATGGGGTGATTTTGATCCTCTTTGACACAAGCACATCCACGCCTCCCTGAGTTCGACCCCCAAGCCACACTACAACACCGTGCGCTTACGGTTACAAATATTTAAATCTCACGCCCCCGCTCGTATTATTGCACACATCTAGCGTGCCACACCCGGGGGGCGTCAAGCTTTATGGCGTCGTTGCCGGGGAGGCAACGTGCTTGTTATTTTTGGATTTCATGAACCCTTGTGTCTAGCTCTGATCCCTACCTCGCGATAATTTTCGCATTCTTCTTTTTCCCTTTTTATTTTCTTATTTTTATTTTTATTTTTATTTCTTATCTTATCTGTTTCTTTCCCACTTTTCGCTTCACGGATGTTTGTTGTTTTTCATGCGCAGGAGTTCAAGAAGTCTCGACGACTTGTTCCCCGTTGATCCAGAGATAAACGCCACCCTAAGGCGTTTGGCCGCCGAGAAGCGAAGAAGAGAGGATCCTGAAGCCATGGGGGAGAACACCCCGCCTCACAAGTCCCTGCTGGAGTACTCGATGCCATCTATCGAGTCCACCTCCGCCATCCGTCCTCCAGCTATTACGGCCCAAAGCTTCGAGCTTAAGCCATCTTTGGAGACGTGGATCCAGCAGGATCAATTTTCGGGTGCACCTATGGAGAGCCCGATTGAGCATTTAGACTCCTTCCTGGAGAAATGTGACACCTTCCGGATAAACGGTGTCACAACTGAGGCGATCCGACTGAAGCTGTTCCCCTTCTTTTGCGAAATAAGGCCAAGCTGTGGCTTACGGGGAAGGACCCGAATACATTCAACACCTGGGAGAAGCTCTCAAATGCTTTCCTGACGAAGTTCTTTCCTCCGGGGAAGACCATGAAGCTGAGGAGTGAGATCTCCTCCTTCTCACAGGCCAGCCACGATTCCTTGCATGAAGCTTGGACGAGATACAAGGAGATACATCGAAGATGTCCCCACCATGAGCTCCCCAAGTGGCAGATCATAAATCTATTCTATAATGGGTTGAGGGACGATTTGAAATCTTCCATGGACGTCGCGGCTGGAGGGTCCTTTATGTCAAGAAGCGAAGAAGATGCAGGACAGATTCTTGAAAATATGGCATCCAACAATGAACGGTGGTGTGACGAGAGAGCCACACCTAGATCTGGGGGCATCCATAGAGTCAAAGACGTCGACAAATTGTCAAGCAAGTTTGACTTGCTGTCGACCCAGATCTCCGCATTGATGGTAGGCGCCGGTGGCATCGGTTCACAACAGATTACTGCAGTGGAGTCCGAAGTTTTTGGAGAGTTCGACGGTGGTGACATCTCACCACCGTTGGATCAGGCGAGCGCATTATTTTACAATCCTACAAGGAATGCGCCTTTTCCACCATGAACCAACTCCAACCCGGCCTGCTCTCCTAACAACCGGAATCATCCCAACCTTAGCTACCGAGTGCCTTATCAACAGCCGGCTCAGCAACAACAGCAGATATATCAGCCGGCTAGGCCTCAGCAGCGGTTTCAGCAGCAGCAATTTCAGCATCAGCAACCTCCACAACAGTATCAACAGTATGCTCCTAGGAATCAGCAGCCCACCCAGCAGCAATACGGCCAGTAGAGTGCCATCTCTCCGGTTGAGTCACTCTTGACTCAATACATCGCTAACTAGGAGAAGATAAATCTGAAGCTGGAGATGGGACAGAGAGTCCTCACTGATCAGGTGACCCAGCTGGGGTTGCAAGTGGCGAACCTTCAGAGACCGCAGAATCTTTTACCGCCACAGCCTGAGGTGAACCCGAGGGGGTAAATCGGACATTGGCGCTCACGCATGAGCATGAGAACGTGTCTGCCATCGTTTTGAGGAGCAGAACGCAAATACCCACGAGAATGCCCCCCAAAGGACCGGAAGCACCGTTGGTCGTGGAACGACCAATTGAAAAATTAAATGACGACGGTGCTTCGTTGCCCAAGCCAACTACTCCGAAGGGAGTTCATAGAGAGGAGAAGAAAAAGGATGATGAAGGGAACCTAAAAGTATTCAAGACCGTTGTGCCTTTCCCACAACGGCTTGCCAAAGCTAAAATCGATGAGAAGTATGGCAAATTCTTTGTCATGGTGAAAGATCTGAGCTTACAAATCCCCTTCCTCGAGGCCATCAAGACAATTCCCTCATATGCCAAATTTCTGAAAGACTTGGTGACACGGGGATCTAGAAAAGAGAAGGTCGTGTTAACGGCGGAGTGCAACGGCCTCATTCAGCGCGCAAATCCGCCCAAGCTCAAGGACCCATGAAGTTTCTCCATCTATTGCTCTATTGGGGAAGTGCAAATCCAGAGGGCGCTCGTCGATCTAGGAGCGAGCGTCAGCTTAATGCCCCTATCGTTGTACAAGAGAATAGGGATGGGAGACTTGGAGTCCACCGGCATGACATTACAACTTGCTGACCGGTCGGTCAAGTACACGGTGGGAGTAGTGGACGACCTCCCCGTCGATGTGAGAGGAGTACAAGTACCGGTTGATTTTGTAGTGATGGACATGCCGGAAGACAAGCATACCCCTATTATCCTGGGACGGCCCTTTATGACAACCGCCGGAGTTTTGATAGACGTGAAGAATGGGAAGCTTTCCCTCAATGTCGGGCAAGAAAGAGTCGAATTTGACTTAGGGTTGTCGATGAAGCATCCCTGTCCTCCGGATGATCCTAGTATCAATGCGCTGGAGCTGGAAGAAGAGAGAGCTACGGAGGCAAGCTCTTGGGAAGTACTCTCGAGGAATCCCCCCCCCCCCCCCGATAGCTTGGGGGACCTTGGAGAGCGAGTTGACGCACCTGATGAAAAAGTTGCTGATGAGGCGGTCGCGCGACATGTGATCCTTCCGGGATTCCCTAAGGCTCCTCCTACGAGGAGGAAGGGGAAAGAACCCATGGACCTCACCGGTGATGAGGTCCAGATCCTGAAAAAGATGGCGGTAGACGCCAATTTGAGGGAGAAGCCCCCGGATCCTGTCGACAAAGGGAGGGTAGTTGAGCAAATCTTCTTACAGCCGCCGACTACACCAATAGCCACAAGCTCTGGAATTGAAGAGATGCTGGATTTTGGGCATCACCCGTATCGCCCACCATGAACATCATCAACGGGCGTCGAGCTAAACGACGTTAAACAAAAGCGCTTCATGGGAGGCAACCCATGCTCTAAACTTTTGTTTCAATTTTTAGGATTATTTTTAACTTTATTTTATCTATTTTTATAAATAAATCCAGCCACAAGAACTTCCGTTGTGGAACTTAGGCGATTTGTCGGTTTTTGCAGAAAACAAGGCCCCAACCGATCGGGTGATAACTCAACCGATCGGTTGGGATGTATCAGCTAACGGCCGTGTCTGCCAATAAATGAACCAATCGGGTGAGGAAAGAAGAGACCGGTTGGCAGACCGGGTGACCTGGGGAAAACTCTCGGGAAAATTTCAGGGATTTGCCAACCGATCGGGTGACAAGAAGCGAGACCGGTTGAGGGACTGGGTGAGACACTCTGAATTCTTGGGAAAATGTGTGGAGCAGTCAACCGATCGGGTGACAACTCACCCAATCGGTTCGCCTGTAGCGCTTTTTCAGCTTAAAATTTCGACCTAAAGTCAACCGATCGGGTGACTTATCACCCGACCGGTTCGACTTAAAGCCTATAAATATCGCCCGACCCACCCGTTCACAGCCCCTCGCCCGATCGCCTTCTTCGCCGTCGTTTCGCCTTCCAACTTCTCCCAACGGCTGAAAACTCCCCTCCCACTTCCTCCACTCCTCCATTAGCCTCTCTCTCCACCTCCCCCTTGCATTTCTACATCTCTTTCTCTCTCTCCCTCTCCTATTTTGCAACTTTCTAACCCTAATCCACAATATCCATCCCCCTTTCAAATTTTTGCTGAAAAAGATGTCGCGGCTCCTCACTTCTCCCATTGCATGGCATTGGGTCAACTACAAGCGAAGAACTCGAATCTCTACTGGGTAACTTCGCTCCACTTCTCGAATTTCAATTTTTACCCTAGATATTTAACTTGCTTGATTGTTCGTGTGTGTGCACTTCGATAGCATTTTACACTCATTTGCATCACTCACACGCACACATGGCCCGGGAGAGAGATAAGGGGAAGAGTATCATGCGGGAGGAGGAACCGTCTCGAAAGAGACGTAAACAAACACATCCTCCTCCCCACACACGTGAACTGACACTAGCCCCTCCCCCACCTGTTATTCCCCCTGTGGACCCCATGTTGGGCCCGCATGGGTACCTATTTAGGAACCAAGAGCAGAAAGATTTCTACCACAAACTAGATGCTCGGGGGCATCTATCAACCAAGTTTGCCCACACCCAATCACTCGTCGACCTCGGTGTCTTCACTGAGGTCGAGACTCTTTTTGCTAACCTAGGTTGGTTGGCCTTCCTGAATGCCTCTGCGGTATCCTACCCGTCACTCACCCTAGAATTCCTTTCCTCCCTCGTTTGTGAGTCGGGGTCGACCGTCACTTTCCGGGTGCGTAACCAAACCATCCGCACCAACCTGGATCAACGATATATTTGGTTTCCCTATTCTTGGGAATGACGCTATCCGACACTACGGATACCCCCAGGAATTTGACGTCGATAACTTTTGGTTCCGCCTCACCATACTCCCTCGCTATCCCCGGGGTAAGGCCAAGGCTTCCTCCATCATCCATCCCATATTTCGTCTGGCCCATAGGATCATATCCTCTGCATTTTTCCCACGGGATGAGTCAGGCACCGTGACTATCCCCGATCTTTTTATTCTCTGGGCCATGACTTTCCCCTTTGTTCGTGATGATGATGGAGTTAGCTTTAGGGCCCCTACTGTCCCTGTTCATGCCGGCGATTGGCTTGTTTACAAGCTTCTCGAGATTAGCAGGGCCGGGAAGGGCAAGATCTGTTGTGGGGGCATTATCACTATTATTGTTTCTTCCCCACCGTTTAACATTCCCATCCCCCAAAATCTTCCCATCGTCGCAGGACCCTTGTTGGATCCTGTCAAAACAGCGTTAGGATCGATAAATGAAGTTGAGACTTACGCTTGCGTATGCGGCACGGTAGTCTCGGAACTTCGCCTTTGGATTCGCCACGACAGATCGAGTCTTCTCACGAACGGAGTAAGGCTACTAACTCCACAATCTAAATCTCTACTTTTAGATTAAGAACTTGGATAAAGAGAGAGGAAGGATTTCGGCAGAGCTTCGCTAGAATGAAATGCAAGGCAAGAATACCATGCAAAAGTGTAAGGAAATGGCTAAGCCTTGGGTCTTATTTATAGCCCCCAAGGTAGTTATTTTAGGAGTAATTGTTCCTTTGGAACAATTTAACTAAAGTGTACCATCATACATGGCACATTATAAGCTTAAGTTGTACCATATGCATGGTACAACATAAGCTTAAGATATTCCCCCTTTATTAGCCATATGTCGCATGCACTTATGCACATATAATGCGACTTTCCCACTAATCTAGAGATCCTCTCCGCAAGGGAACAGATTCCCTTTGCACACGACTTCGTGTACGCGACGTTCGAGGTCCGTATTCCCTCGTACATCCCCTACAAGGGTGTACAAACGTCATCCATATCCAACATCTCCCACTCACACTTGAGGGGATTGTAAGAGAACGTCTTTCTCTTAGTTCTTTCATTTATCATACCGAGAAATAGACCGTGCGACCGTCATGCGCGTAGAGTCTGTTGTTGTGCACTTGCTAGAGATACACAACGACCTCGAAGGTGCAAAGTTGAGTAGTTCAACGCATGCTTTACCTTAGATTATTTCTTCACATTTCTTATACTTTATATTCAACAATTGAATCCCATCTGGATCACAATTGGCTGGCCAGCTTTGAATCATTAAAGTCCAAATGCGAATATGAAATCAATCTTCCTCTTCTTGCGAACCTTCTGATCTTGACTTGATTCGCTTTTCTAACGTGCCCCGCCGAGCCGAATTATCATAGCCCATTAGCAACACGCTAAGATAGCGATCATCTCGTCAAATCTAAAGGAACCAATTGGAGTCCTTGAGGGTAAGAGTTAAGACCCATATGGCCTTTGAGTCTCACATAATAGCAAACACTATTGCTACTAACTCAGTGGTCGAAATGCATACGTGGTATGAACACGTATTACAACATCACTCCTTTCCCAGGGAGAGTATGTCTTAATGATGTTATACGGATGAAAGATCAGACACCACAGTGCCTATCTTTTGAGTCCCCTAACTACCCATGAAATATTCCCGGACTCTCATCCTGCATAAGACAGATAGGATTTGAAAAAATCCTATGAGATCTCTTTTAAATATCCTTGTGATACAGATCTCAGATCTTTTGTAAGCATCCATATGATGCAGATCTTTCATTCGACTATCTTGTTTAAGTCACGACTCTAAATCATTTGTCTAATGATTTTGACTTTAAACTAGTCTCATCTCTATCTTATCCATCTGATAAGATAAGGCGGTTGCTCATGTGAGAGAGCCAACCTTAATCTGTCCGACATACACACAATAAAATAGCTGAGACTTAAACACAAATGTATATAAAATCATTTGTAAGAAACTTGTATGCAATATATATAAAAAGACTTCTTCTTTTTATTAAACTTTGATCTTCTATAGACATGGGAAATATTACATGATACAGCTCAGCACCTACGCATTCCCATAGATGATAAGTGTTTGAAGAACACATCTTTGGGGATCGCCTTAGTAAGGGGATCCGCTATCATCTTATGCGTGGATATGTATCCTATGTCTACTTCCTTCCGTTTGTCATAGTCCTTCGCAAACTTGAATCGAATATCAATGTGTTTGGTCTTACAATGAAATTTAGGATCTTTGACATAGGCAATCGAAGCTTGACTATCACTGTATATAGGAACAGTGCTCGAGTCAGTGGCATCCGTCAGCCTGTCTAAGAATTTCCTAAGCCAAACAGCTTCTTGGACCGCCATGCTGAATGCTACAAATTCGGCTTCCATGGTTGATAGGGCGATGCAGGTTTTCTTCTTGCTGCTCCAGGATATTGCACCATTCCTGAGCAAGAAAACAAAGCCTGAGGTAGATCTTCGCTTGTCGAGATCACCTGCCCAATCAGCATCGGTATAGCCTTCGAGTTTCAAGGTATTGCCTTGATAGCACAACGCATAGTCCGCAGTCCCTTTGAGGTACCTTAATATCCTCTTCACCGCTTTCCAGTGTGCCTGTCCTGGGTTGGATTGGTAACGGCTTACCATACCAACAGCATAGCAAATGTCCGGTCTGGTACACATCATGGCGTACATCAGACTCCCAACAGCACTGGAGTATGGAACCTTTTCCATAGCTTTCTTTTCTTTTGGATCTTAGGGACACATTTCCAAACATGGAGCCATCAGCCTTATGCTTGATTTTGAGAACCCACTTGTTCCCAATGGCTCTACGTCCCTTAGGTAAATCAACCAAGTCCCAGACTTGGTTTGTTTTCATGGATTGAAGTTCTTCTTCCATCACCGCTATCCATTTATCTTTAGCAGGGCATGTGACAGCCTGTTTGAAATTTGCAGGTTCGTCATCATCTTGTAGTAATGTCATGAATGTTTGAGGAAATTCATCCTCAAATCTCAGAGGTGTTAGCCTCGTTCGATTACTACGTCTTGCTTGAGTTTGATCACTCCCACTTGGAATGACATCACTCCCACTTGGAATAACATCACTCCCACTTGGAATAGGATTGGTATCGTTCGTATCATCCATAGGTGAAGTATGAGGGTCATTTTCCTCTTCACCACAAGAATTCTCCCACTCGAACGTTCCGATCCTTCTTGATCCCAAGTCTCAAACAAGGATAAGTCTTGACTTATCTCACCCTGTCTTGAAAACTCGTTTTCCAAGAAGACAACATGCCTCGATTCGAATTCTATTAGACCCCCATTGTCCTCTTGACCAACGAAAACATATCCTTTGGAGTTTTCAGCGTATCGGATGAAGATACACTTCCTCCCACGTGGCCCAAGTTTGCCATATTTGTGAGAGGATAAATGTGCGTAAGAGGCACAACCCCAAGGTTTTAGAATGCTTAAGTTTGGAGTTCTATTGTTCCACAACTCATAAGGAGTAGAACTTACCGATTTCGAGGGTACACGGTTTAAGATGAATGCTGCCGTCAATAATGCATCACCCCAAAAGGTGATGGGCAAATTTGCCTGAGACATCATTGATCGGACCATTTCCATCAATGTCCTATTTCTTCTTTCCGCAACACCGTTTTGTTGCGGAGTATAAGGCATAGTTATTTGATGAACTATGCCTTTTTCATCACAGAGTTCCTTAAAACTCGTTGATTGATATTCTCCACCCCGATCGGTTCGCAAGACCTTTATCTTGCGATCTAGTTGATTTTCCACTAAACTCATATAGTTTTTGAAGCAAAATAAAGCTTCATGTTTGTGGGAAATCAAATAAATGTGACCGAAACGGGTGAAGTCATCAATAAAGGTGATGAAATAGGACTTCCCGTGTCTTGTCTTAACATTCATTGGACAGCAAATGTCCGAATGGATAAGCTGTAATGGAACTTCGGCCCTTGTGCCAGTTCCAAACAGCTTGCGACAAGTTTTCCCTACAAGACAATGTTCGCAAGTTGACATTTCAACTTTTGAAACATTAGATAGCAAGCCACTTTTGGCAAGTCTATCCATTCTAGTTGGTCCAATGTGACCAAGTCTTGCATGCCAACAAATGATCTCAGATTTAGAATTAGAAGCATTTGTCAAATGGAAACTTTCATTAATAGAAGAAGAATCATCATACATAGTGTTTAAAACAATCAATCCATTACAAACATTACCCGACCCAACTAAAGAACTATTACAAACAAGGTCAACATTTTGTTCATAGAACCTCCATTCATAACCTAAAGACATTAACATGACCACGGATACGATATTCCTTTGAATATCTGGAGCAAAGAGGACGTCGTGCAATAATAGAGTCCGGCCGTTGTCGAGAACTAGCTTGCATGTTCCGACGCCCTTGAATTCAACACGAGTGTTGTTGCCGATGTATATCCACTTTGTTCATTGAGTTATCCTTCGATACTCTACGAAGAACCTTCTGTCCTTCGCTATGTGGTCTGTGGCCCCTGAATCAATCAACCAAAAATAGTTAGATTCAGCAAGAAACATGGAACTAGAAACACATATGTAACTAGCCCTACAAGTTACCTTATCACTTCCATCCGTACACGTACGGGCGAAGTGACTGTACTTGTTGCACTTAAAGCACTTGATCTTCTTCAAGTTTTTCTTCTTTGAGTGCACATTCTTTTGCCACTTTTTGTTCTTAGTCTTCTTTGAGGTTTCCGGTTCTTGCTTTCGTTCGTTCATAAACCTTAAGCGTTTATCCTTCCGCTTCTTTCCTCCATGTGAGGAACTAGCGGCCATGTGCACTTCGACACTAGGTTTTGCGGCTTGAATCCGCTCTTCCTCGAGTTCGAGGTGTTTGGATACATCGCTTAAAGTTTTAATGCACTCATTATGAGTGAGGTGCATTTTCATGTTATCCCAGCTATCTGGGAGTGAACAAATGACTGCTTGGATCTGCTGTTCGTCAGATAGCGTAAGACCCGCATCCTTCAATTCAGCTATGAGATTCGCCATGTGGCGGAGATGCTTTTTCATAGATTGATCTCGCCGCATTTTGTACGAATCAAATTGAATATTTAAGGAGCGGAGTTTGGTGACCGAAGTTCCACCAAACTTTATTTCTAGCCCAGACCATATGTCTTTGGCTAGGTCGAATTCCCGAAATAGACGCATTATGTCATTGTCCATTGCGGACAATAACGTAATACGTGCTATTTTGTTCTTTCGAGTCCAAGTCTCATAAGCTTCTCGGTCCCTCTTGTGTTGGGCCGTATTGCCCAACTCAGGTTCTTCCATTACGTTTTGGAGTGTTTCAAGCACATCTTGCTCCTCCAAAACATATTGGATTTTTATTGACCAAAGTTTATAATTGTCGCCGTTGAGCTTCTCACCTTTGTTAAGCTCGGCGACAATGTTCTTAGAAGCGGTAGACATATTCGAATCAAAAAACTGCAAAGAAAATGAAAAACACGATCAAAATTCTATGCATAAAGTTTCGATTCTTTAAACACTTGATAAGTTCCTTGGATAAGCTGAAATGTTACTCTAGAATCGAGAAGTTCACTACGTTCCCAACTACCATCTAGAAGTAACTTTCAAAGTATCCCTCTTACTTATCTCATGTAAAAAGAAATCAGAAATGATACCCGTATGGTACCAGCAGCGGAAAAATACTTTTGAAAAACATATCTTTCAAAATGGAATAGGTGAGAGTTTGCGCAAAGAATTTTAGCACAACAATTGCCAAGCCACGAGACCTGTTCTACACACCCATGGGTTAGATAACCATGGCCGGATCGTGGTAGGACTTGGAATTCTAAATTGTGCTATCCCGATTAAGGACGGGACATAACCTATTTGAAAACATCTTTTTCAAAAAAATTTGAAATACATTGGCTAATCTCCGTAGAGTAGAGCACAATGTCATAAGTACATTGGCTAATCTCCGTAGAGTAGAGCACAATGACATGGCTAATCTCGCATGAAGTAAAGCACTACGGCTAATCTTCAAGGAGTAGAGCCCAAAAAAAACTTTATAAAATAAGAGCAGACGACTGTCGTTAGCCCCGTATGGGCTAGTCGGCATGTTCGTGATCGATCAAGGCCTTTTGCCGGATTGGTCGACCAAAACTTCCAAATTGGTCGACCAACCAATGATCTGACACCACTCCCGGCCAGTGCCGACCAGGCCGGCCCTCGGCCAGGCCCTTGCCGCTGCCAGGGCCGGCCGTGGCCCTGGAAACAGCCAGGGCCGGCCATTGGCCAGGCCCTGACCGAGGCCAAGGCTGGCCAGGCCCTGGCCTCTGCCAGGGCCGGGGCCGGCCAGGCCCTGGCCAGGGGCCAGGGCGCTGCCCTGGCCTCTGCCAGGTCGGCCTGGCCCTGGCCGGGGGCCAGGGCCCCTACACTGGCCTCGGCCAGGGCGGCCTGGCCCTGGCCTGAGGCCAGGGCCCCTGCCTTGGCCTCGGCCAGGGCGGCCTGGCCCTGGCCTGAGGCCAGGGCGCTGCCCTGGCCTCTGCCAGGGCGGCCTGGCCCTGGTCTGGCCTGGCCAGGCCGTGGCCAGGGCTCCCTGGCTGTGGCTGGCCAGGGCAAGCCGGCCCTGACCGTGGCCGGCTAGGGCCGGCCGGCCATGGCTTATTGGCCTTGACCGGCCATGGCCCTTTGGCCATGGCCGGTCTCCCCCCTTCATGGGGTGGCCGCATGCACTCCTCCCCCTTGATGGGGTGGTCGCGGTGGTTTTCATCGTTATTGGCCGTAGCCAACCCCCTCCGCATGGGGAGGGTGAATGCATTGCCTCCATTGCCCATATGGCCATAGATTTCATGCACCAAAAGTCATCTTCCCAGATGGGAATAACCACCATCTTCTTCTCCGGTGAAGCACCCGTTCGTCGATGAAGCACCCGTTCGTCGAGAAAGTAGTTATTCTCTAATGGCCGTGTGCCAAAAATGAAAAATAACACACTTTAAAGTTCGTAAACTACGCGCTCCACATGAAGAGAGTTCACATTCCCTATGAATGGAGACTCAGCATCCATGAAGAGTGCGAGCTTAACGACGTGAACGGTCGGTTCTTCCCGTCGTGGAGAGTTCCTGCCATATCCGTAATGACAGAAGACCCTAACGTGAAAAGAACAACCGCTGCGTTCTCTCCGTCACGAAGCGTTCCTACCATATCCGTAATGGTAGGATACCCATTCGTGAAAAAGACAACGCCTTATTCATCGGTTCGACGGGGCGGCGGTTTGACCGGGGCGAACCCGTATGGCTCTGATACCAATGTTGGATCCTGTCAAAACAGCGTTAGGATCGATAAATGAAGTTGAGACTTACGCTTGCGTATGCGGCACGGTAGTCTCGGAACTTCGCCTTCGGATTCGCCACGACGGATCGAGTCTTCTCACGAACGGAGTAAGGCTACTAAATCCACAATCTAAATCTCTACTTTTAGATTAAGAACTTGGAAAAAGAGAGAGGAAGGATTTCGACAGAGCTTCGCTAGAATGAAATGCAAGGCAAGAATACCATGTAAAAGTGTAAGGAAATGGCTAAGCCTTGGGTCTTATTTATAGCCCCCAAGGTAGTTATTTTAGGAGTAATTGTTCCTTTGGAACAAGTTAACTAAAGTGTACCATCATACATGGCACATTATAAGCTTAAGTTGTACCATATGCATGGTACAACATAAGCTTAAGATATTCCCCCTTTATTAGCCATATGTCGCATGCACTTATGCACATATAATACGACTTTCGCACTAATCTAGAGATCCTCTCCGCAAGGGAACAAATTCCCTTTGCACACGACTTCATGTACGCGACGTTCGAGGTCCGTATTCCCTCGTACATCCCCTACAAGGGTGTACAAACGTCATCCATATCCAACAACCCTCATGTCTAGATCTTGACGTCCTGTGGCACATTCATATGATTAAACCACACCCCGATGGTTGTTTCGAATTCAATTACGGCCACCCCCTCGCCCTACACCATTCTCCCCAACCCCGCTCGCATGACTGTTGCTATCGTGGCGGATTGGACTTTTCCGCACGATCCCGAGTTTCTAGCGGGGTTGCACCTTCCTTTATTTCCCCCGGACGCACACAGACCACCTTCCCCTACCGCCCACTTAGGTGAGCAGGATATTCCTGCGTCCCGGGGAGATACCGGGGCTGGCCCGAGTCACCTTGTTTCTGCTCCTGGCCCCATCACTTCTGAGCACCTTTTTGCGGCCATCTCTTGTAATACCCTACAAGCTACTGCACAAGTACTAGAGGGGGGGTGAATAGTACTTTAAAAATAACAAGGAGTATAATTCCAAATTATTGTGCAAACAACTACCAAATCAATTTACGGAAGCTTAAATTGAATGACAACAACAAAATTAACAATGCTAACAAAAGATGTTAATGGGTTCGGATCCACCCAAGTCTCCCCGACTTGTTCCTGGTGATCCTACGTCCCAACCACCCGGATCCCCTCCGGATACTTAGGTTAGAAACCCTAACCCAAGATTTCCACTATGAATATCTTGTGAAAAACCTTCACAAGATCAAATCATACAACAATGGCAATAGTGAATCCCACAACCCAGGATCACAACCTTCTCTCACAACCGAGAGAATCAACAAGCAATATAAATGAGTTTATATTGAAATAAACAAACTTACCACAAAATCCTATACCTTGAGTTTTTCTTACCAAATAGGTGAAAGGAAGGATTTGAGGAAGATGAAGTCACCAAGACCTAGCACCAAGGAAATGACTGTTGAGTATTGGACTCCCCAGATTTGGTTTTGGGTGATGAGCAAACATAAATATATCATGAACTAACAATTTGTGAGCGCAGTTATGGAGATCGTCGCCAAATTCACGAGAACACTCAAAGCGACATCTTAAGACTTCTCAAAGCTCGTATTCAATGACTAAAGCTTCGTTGAAGCTTTTGGACCTTTTTGGAAGTCAAGAAGATTTGATCGGAGCTTTCGAAGACCGTTCGCTAAGGTTTATTTTATAGTCTTTTAGCTTCGATCTATAGAATGTTAAGCCTTGAGTAATTCTTACTTGTCTATCTTCATATCGCTCATATCTTAGAGCTAGGATTATCTTAGAAGCCATTAGAAACTTTCCCGAAGCCTATCGCTTCTTCCCTCGGCTTCTAGTGCATCTTAGTTGGTTCAAGTAGAGTCACCAACCGACTAGATGACGATCTAGTCGGTCGGCAACTCTTCATGAACCGACTAGATGTCCTAACTCATTTCAGCTCAGCCATATCGATCAATTAGTCGGTCAAAGAAGGTTCACCGACCGACTAGATGACGATCTAGTCGGTTAGGAATCCTTCTCAGACCGACTAGTTGAGCTTGCCTCTGTACAGCCTGAGTTACTGTTTGCAGTTAGTCGGTCCAAGAACATTCATCGACCGACTAGTTGTGAAACTAGTCGGTCAGCATTTGTTCTTAGACCGACTAGTGTAACTTGTATTCAGCTTCGTGCATTTCACTCTTAGTCGGTCAAAGAACACTCACCGACCGACTAGTTGGCAAACTAGTCGGTTGGCAAGTCTTCTTAGATCGACTAGTTCATGTTGCCTGGAAATCACTCTTTTGGCTGTCGAGCTGTTAGTCGGTCCATGTTGAATCACCGACCGACTAGTTGATGAACTAGTCGGTCAGTGATCCTTCTTAGACCGACTAGTCTGCTTCAGATTTAGATCCGTTGGAGTTTTGAAAGCGACGTTTCTCTCTCTCTTTTCTCTTGATCCTTTAAATACCTGAAGGGGTTATTTCATAGGATCCAAGGCTGCTATTTCAGAGTTCTATTGATTCAAAGAGAAGCTTTCAACTCTCATCTTCAAGCTCTCCCATTATCAAGAATCTCTCCCTCACTCTCATTCCTCTAGAGAGATTCATTGGTTGTGAGCCTTCCAAGCCAAGGGCTTGATTCTAGGTCATCCATCTCATCCCTAGGCTTCCATTGCTGGTCATCTTCTTGAAGCTAGGGTTTGGTGACTCTTCCTCCATCAAAATCCTCATTTCCCTAATTTGGTAAGAAATCTCAAGGCATAGGTATTTTGTTGGTAAGCATTTCATTTCAGTTATATTTGAATTGTATACTCTCGGTTGTGAGAGGTTTTGCGTGATCCCGGGTTGTGGGAGTCACGGTCATCGATTGTAGGTCGATTGCACTTGTGAGGTTTTCGCAAGTGTTCATATTGGAAATCTTGAGTTAGGGTTTCTAACTCAAGTATCCGGAAGGGATCCGGGTGGTTGGGACGTAGGATCACCGGGAACAAGTCGGGGAGACTTGGGTGGATCCGAACCCTTTAAACCATTGTGTTTGCGTTTGCATTATTTCTTGATTGTAGTTATTCTGCACCGTTGTTTGTTAAATGCACGATAATTTGGAATAACACTCCTTATTATTTAAAAGTACTATTCACCCCCCCATCTAGTACATGTGCAGTGGCGTCCCAGGGCATTACAATGACCAGCAATAGGTGCCTAGGAGAGATTTGGAGACTTGATTCAAGCTAGAGCTTGAAGGGCTCACCAAGAACAAACTTCTCTCAAGATGGATTCTAGATCTAGAATGTGAGAGAATGAGTTTCTTGTGAGGAAGAGAGCTTTAGAAATGAGTGAGAATGGATATCTCTTTCTATCTCAATGAATCTCTTAATGGCAGCTCTAACCTAGAGAGAAATGACCTAGGTTCGTATTTATAGGGTCCCATAAAAACAAGTTAGGTCAATTCCCAACGAATAGAAATCTGAGAAAACTAGTCGGTCAAAGAATAACCACTGACCGACTAGTTCATCAACTAGTCGGTCAGTCAAACAACATGGACCGACTAAGTGAGGAACTGAGAAGAGATAGAAATTCAGACCTAGAAATCTAGTCAGTCCAAGAAGACATTCTGACCGACTAGTTTCACAACTAGTCGGTCAGTCAGTGAACGTAGACCGACTAAGAGGCAAAATGAAATAGTCTGAATACAAATTGACTTAGTCGGTCCAATAACAAAAGTTGACCGACTAGATTGTCAACTAGTCAGTCACCAAACGTTCTTAGACCGACTAACGATAAACAGTAGCTTAGGAGAAATTTAGCATGTACAGTAAATCACAACTAGTCGGTCAAAGAAGCATCACTGACCGACTAGTTCACAAACTAGTCGGTCGGTGAGTCAACGTAGACCGACTAACTGTAAACAGTAAGATGCAAGAAATTAAGGAAGCAAACTAGTCGGTCCAAGAAGAGTTGCTGACCGACTAGATCACCATCTAGTCGGTCAGTACTTCTTCTTGTACCAACTAACATGCACAAACAAGTCCGAATCGAAGCGCGACGCTTCGAGGAAGTTAGAATGAACTTGTACTAAGATCCTAGAGCTACGATATGAGCGTTATGAAGTTAGAATCATAAGATATACTCAAGGCTTAACATTCTATATATCGAAGCTAAAAGACTATAAATAAAACCTTAAAGAACGGTCTTCGAAAGCTTCGACTAATTCTTCATGACTTCCAAAACAGCGCAAGAGCTTCAACGAAGCGTTAAGCATGAATACGTGCTTTGAGAAGTCTTGAGATGTCGCTTTGAATGTTCTCGTGATTTTTGCGACGATCTCCAAAACTGCGCTCACAAATTGTTAGTTCATGAATTATTTATGTTTGCTCATCGTCCAAAACCAAATACAGGGAGTCCAATATTCAACATCTCTGGCCTTGTGTCTAGTTCCGACATGACCATTGCCACCGGCACTACTTCCGCATCACCTGCCGGCACCACTTCCGCCTCACGTCAGTCCACTTCCTTCGGTCGCCGCCAGGTCTCTGCCTGTCTTGCTCTCGAGAGGGAGGTCGCAGCCCTCCGTGATCTTGCCATTCCTCTGCCCCCTCGGACCCATCACCGTCCTCCTTTCTCACTCACCGACGCTTCCTCACACTTGAGAGGAACGTGGCAGCCATCCTTTGCCTTCTCACTCACCTCCACGGACCACCACCACCCACACCACCACCCTCACCACCACCTTCACCGCCTCGACGATCTTCTCCTCCACCCTCACACACATCCCCACCCCCATCACCTCCACCCTCACACACATCCCCACCCCCATCACCTCCACCATCCCACCCATCCCCACCTCCCCCACCCCCACCTAGGCGATCATCTCCCCCTCCCATATCTATTCCCATCCCCGTATCCACCTCTACTCTCACGACCACTTCTATCGCACCCACACCACCCTCTACCTCCTCCACCGTCACTTCATATGTGCGCCGCAAGAAATTGCCGGTGCGCTCCAAATCTCTCCCACCCCCACCCACTACCGTCACCATCACGTCTTCTCTCCCCATTTCTATCCCTTCTACCATCGCTGTGATCGTCGTACTTCCACCACCACCCACCTCCACCGACACTCTACCCATCGTTCACACCACCACTGCACCTATTCCCACACCTCAGTCCCCACTTCTCCGCACACCCCCCGCATCCCCCGACCACCCAGCCACACCCTCTTCCGAGGAGGGCGAGGACTCGCCTTCTCCTGATTTTTGATTCCACTTTGTTTTTTGACCCCCCCTTGCATATCTCTGCACTTTCACGATCATATCTCATTGCTAGCATTGTCATGTCCAGCTTGGGGGAAGTCTATTTTGCTGTGTCGTCGTGTTTTGTTTTCTTTGTGTGTGTGTGCTTGTTTTTCATTTGTCGTGTCATATCATTTTCTTTCTTTCTTTTTCCATTTCTATGTCGTGTGGTTTGATTTTGATTTTTCTTTATTTTCAGTTTCGTATCTGTGTTTTCCATGTTTTTCATTTCTTTTTGTGTCAGTGCGTATTCCCCCCCCCCCATTTTCATTGCCTTCCCATACTCACTCTTATTGCATTGAGGGCAATGCAAGCTTCAGCTTGGGGGAGTCACACTTTGTACGTCATTTGAGTCTTTCTTTTTCGTTTTTTGTGTCGTTTTCATCGTGTTTTAAATTTTTATTTTCTTCTTTTTATCTCTTTCTCCTAGAGATGAACCCTATATGATGAATTGCCACAAAATCACACACACCTAGCATGGCATCGATAATCACACTCACTAACCCTAGGATATCGAGTCCTCTTGCATTTCATGCATCGTGGGTCCACTTAGCTTTTTGTGAGTCGTGTGTCGTACCTAGCTATTTGGTGTGCTTCTGCTTTGTGATTTTACTTTATATACCTGTCCAGGAATGACCCCTAGATTATCACGCTTCAATATGAATAATGCGGTATTTGCTTCTCTTGTCTATTTCTGTATGCATGACTATATATATCGTATGCTTCATTTCGCATGTGTCGGGATTCTACAATTAAGGACTAGGATAACCCATTTAGCCCATGCTCTAATTAGAGAGAATAGTTTCCTTTGCCCAAGTGTTTAGATTCCAATTTCTTTTTTGTTTTACTTGGTGCAAATCCCCTCGTCGTGTGCCATTCTCCCACTTGGGAGAGTACACATGTGTATAGCCAAAAACCCAAAAATCCAAAAAAAAAGAGAAAACCCAAAAAGAAGAGAAAAGAAAAGAAAGAAAAAATTGTATAGCCGAAAATCCAAAAAAATATACAAATACCCAAAACCCAAAAAAATTCCCGTGTGAATATCTTTTCCTACTTGCCGAGAATAAAGGGAAGGCGAGAATTTGCACCGAGTGTTCTTCTCCACATCATCTCAACCCCCATCGGTTTCGAAAACACTTGGCTTAGGAACTTTTTAGCTATTATCTAGGCTTTAGTGTGGTGATTTCCTTAACCCTAGTTGTGGAGTCCCCGACGCATGATATGTTTCGATTCTCTCTCTATTCTCATGCATGCTTGAACTACATATATTCACCGCTTTATTCAATTCGAATCGATATTTGGGTCATTTCCTGGATTTGTGTATATCGAGCTTTATCGCACATCGTAGATAGTGACACGGACTGCTAGCGCACGACCACACTCACTCGCGCTTCACCGTGTGGGCCCACGACACTTGTCTGGACTCGTATTCCTTGGTTTAGTGAGGTGATTTGGCGTTTGCTTGCTTGGTGTGTCGTTTTTGATTTTGTAGGCCCTGACGGGTGATCTAGGATATAGAGTTTTCTTTTTCTCTCTTTCTCTCTATTTTCTCCCTCCGAGCTCCTACCCTCACTCGTCTTCCTCGAGGACGAGGAAGGGTTCAGCTTGGGGGATTTTGATGTGCGTTTATATTTCATATGTTCACGCACGTTTTCTTTTGTGTTTTTCCGTTATTTTCCGCCGTCTCGTACCCATTTCTCGTATTTTCTCGTTTTCTTTCACTTTTCTTTGTTTTTCCATGTTTGCAGGAGATTGTCCGCATATGGGACATTTATCGAAGATATCATAAGTCCCCGGAGCTACGGGAGGAATCATGCATGACCCAGGGGGTCAAATGACGAAGATAGCATATTTCAGCCCCTCACCCGATCGGTTGATCATCTTCAACCGATCGGGTGATGCACGCGTGCACCACCCGGACGCAGCTTGGAGCTCACGAGAAGTCACCCGGTTGGTTCAGTGACCGGGTCAAAAGCCCAAACTCTCTGGAATTCGAAGCTGATTTCCAACCGATCGGGTGACTTTCACCCGATCGGTTCACCTGTAGCTGAATCTCCGGAGCCAAGACACGGTCAGCTCAACCGGCCTCCTCACCCGACGGTACCAAGATTCAACCGGTCACATTCATATGTCAACCGACCGGGTGAAGATGACCGGGTGAAGTCCCGCATTGCGCTGTGAAAGTTTGGAGCAGGTCACCCGATCGGTTGACTTGTCAACCGATCGGGTGATATCTTTTCCTATATATAGAACCCTAGGTTTTCCAGAAACGGGAGTTGGTTATTTTTTACTCTTTTCTTCATTTTGTGACAGCTGTAATTTCCCAGTTTTTGTAAGTTTTCAGATCTTTGTCAAACTTTAGTATTATCTTAATTGCTTTACTACCATTGCATTTCTATTGTCTGATCATGATTTTGACGGTCCATTTCTGTTTAGATCGCTTTTTACTAAATATGTGTGAGTAGTTCCCAAATCTGGGATTTTGGCGGAAACCCCTTAGTGGGCTCTTCCCGATGCGTCCATAGGACTAGGAAATCGATAGGGATTAGGAATCTAACGATTACGCTGGGTGTTTTATTGTCATCGGCGGGAAAAAGACCGCCTTTGACCGTCGGGCCAAGGGGGAATAAACTTGGCGGTTGACTCCCTAGCCATAGCTCACACCCTTAGCGTAGACGCCGAATCCTAGCGCGCGGGAGCGGCAGGATGAGACGTTGGGAGTTATCGTTGTGAGCTTAGTGCTCTCGGAGTCGATCAGTGTTAATGGACACGGGAGTGCCCACTGATCGAATCCGGGAAGTCCGGCGTATCATCCTGGGCACCGACCGGAATATCGGGCCCATGGGACACCGGTACCACTTTCAGAGGCAACGTCTCACCTTTAGACCCTAATTCCGATCGCTATCCTACCCGTAGGCCGTGTCGGCGAGAGTCGCTCAATAAGGTGGAAACCAAAGTCCCGGGTTTTTCCTTTATATTGTCCATACCTTGCATTCCATTTACCGTGACAACCCATCATTTGATACGGGCTAGCTCGCCCATGGGGTGATTTTGATCCTCTTTGACACAAGCACATCCACGCCTCCCTGAGTTCGACCCCCAAGCCACACTACAACACTGTGCGCTTACGGTTACAAATATTTAAATCTCACACCTCCGATCGTATTATTGCACACATCTAGCGTGCCACACCCAGGGGGCGTCAACCAGTGCCATGGTCGGCTTCCTTGTTCTCTGCTTCGGCAGTGGCATAAGTCCGACCCTGCTGCTGTTCCAGCATTTCTTCGAAGCGAAGCAAAGAGGAGTGTATTATTATGTCAGTGCGAGGAAGGAATGGCATCTCGTCCTTGATTTGCCGAGTAAAGTGAAGGAGTGGAAGGAGAGGTTCGTTTTCATCTCGACACCGACGGACTTAACTCTGCGGGAAAACTGGGGGATGTTGAATCTCCAAGCGAACAAGGAGGTGACTCTGCAATGGCAAGATCTGAAGAACTCCAAGATCTTGATGGAGATCCCCCGCGAGCTCCGAAAACATGTGAAGCTGATCAACGACGACCAGATCGCCCTCCATATCTGGCCTGAAGGTACTGTGATCTAAGCGACCTTTTTCATATTTGCTTACCATGATCTCTTTTCTTTTCGCAAGTGGGGCCATGAGTCTGTCGAGGGACGAATTGATGATGATGATGGCCATGGAGAAGCCATCGACCGAGGATCCGGTGCTCAAGGAGCAGGTAGCCAAGGTCAAAGGCAAGGCGGGGGAGTTTAAGGGCTTGTCGAAGAAGGCCGGGTAGAAGCAGAGCTTGGAGGAGGCGTAACTGTGCGAGCTGAGGAGGAGCGGAAGAAGAGACCAAAGAAGAAAACGTCCACAGTAACCGCTCCCTCCTCCCGTACGAGCGAGGCTACATCGGGCAGCTTAGCCGAACTCAATGCTGTCGAGGAGTCAGTGGCCAATCTGACGATCGCCACGCCCCAGGGCTCATCGGCCCAGGACTGGGGCATCCAAGCTGCGAGGCAGCGATCACATGCTTCAAAGCGAAGAAGGCCGAGGTACTGGCAATTTCGAAGATCGAGCTTTCCAGGCCGCGCTACCCGGTGGGTGCCAAGGAATCGTTGTTCGAGGATGCCGGGGTTGCGACCAGTCTGGCGGAGAACAGTTTGTTGCACAGGGACCGGGAGTCCCTGTACAATGTTGGTGCCAATTGCCTCTACGATACGGTAATTTGGCACAGCATGCATGTTCGTTGTTTTCCCCTACTCATATTGCCGGTCTGCATTCTTTCATGCGGGCTCATATATTTTGTACCTTCTATAAGCTGTGGCGACGATGCCATCCTTGTAGCGCCACACTAACGTGGCCACGATCAAGGTGACCATTGGGCTGAAGAAGATGGAACTTAAGATGGCCATCGAGGAGGTGCAGAAGAAGGAGGTCGAACTCAAGGAGGTCGTCGAGCGGCTGCGGAACAGGGAGGAGAAGTTGGAAGAAGTCTACGGGTTCTATGCGACCTAGAAGGCAGAGATGGAGAAGCAGTATAAAATCTCGGAGGAGCTGGCGCGGTAGCTTCAGGAGGAAAAGGCCTGAAGGGTCACTCTAAATAGTGCCCATGTCAAGGAGGTGGAGGCAAAAGGGCAGGAGATCGCCGAGCTCACGCGTCAGGTGGCGGAGATGAAGAAGATCGATCCTGAGGCCATGAAGGCAGAGGCCGTTTGCAAATACCAGATGAACGAGCTCCTTCCCATCATAAAGGATGTGTGGGCCAAGAGCATGGTAAAGGGCCGACAGGCGGGCTTGCAGGAGGGCATCCAGGTGGGCCACGAGAGGGCGAAGAAGAGGTTGAAGAGGCTGGACCCCGGGCTAGAGGTCGACTTCTCTGTGTTGTTGGCGACCTCAGATGGCGAGGAGGAAAAGGAAGCCAGAGATGCAGAATGTCCGTCTGGCAGCGATCAGGCTGTAGCGATGTGGGAGGGCAGGAGGAGGCCGTAGCGGCAGACCCAATGGAGACCGAAGTCGGGGCACATGCGGAGGTATCTGAGGAGGTCGGCGACTGCGCGGAGGCACCATAAGGCGGTTGGGTTGCATGGCCATGCATAGGACCTAGCACAGAAAGTTTAATGTAAATGTAATAAATTTAACTTTAATGAAATATTACCTGAGGCGGTTCGCCTTATTTATCTTTTGTGCTTCTGTTGCTGCTTATCGCTACTTTTTGCCTTAGTGTGTATGCCCCAACTTTCTGCTTGGAAGTGGCTAAGGCCCAGGAGAAGCGGAATATTGTGGAGTCTGAGTGTGATTGAGTTGGCGAAGCTATTTGTGGAGATAGATCGCTTCCAGGGTCTTTGTATGGTGTGAAGCAGCTCGTTTCCTTCCCCGATTTGGTTAGCAAAGTCCGCCACGCTATGGGTAGTTGTGCCGTGACCTGCTCTGGAGGTCTTCTTGAGGACGAGGTCGGGGCCATAGCCCCTCTGTCATGCCCCTGTTCGGTTTGGTTAGCGAGGTCCGGCGTGCTATAGGTAGCTGTACCGCAACCTGCCCCAGAGGTCTTCCTGAGAACGAGGTCGGGGCCGTAGCCCCCCCCGTCATGCCCATGTCCGATTTGGTTAGCAAGGTCCAGCACGCTATGGGTAGATGTACCGTGACCTACCCCAGAGGTCTTCCTAAGGATGAGATCAGGGCCGTAGCCCCTCCGTCATACCCCTGTCTGGTTTGGTTAGTGAGGTCCGGCAAGCTATTGGTAGCTGTACCGCGACCTATCCCGGAGGTCTTCCTGAGGACGAGGACGAGGTCGTAGCCCCTTCGTCATGTCCTTTTCCGGTTTGGTTAGCAAGGTCCGGTACGCTATGGGTAGCTGTATCGCGACCTGCCCCAGAGGTCTTACTGAGGACGAGGTCGGGTTCGTTGCCCCTCCGTCATGCCTCTGTCCAGTTTGGTTAGCGAGGTCCGGCACGCTATGGGTAGCTGTACCGCGACCTGCCCTGGAGGTCTTCCTGAGGACGAGGTCGGGGCCGTAGCCCCTTCATTATGCCCCTGCCCAGTTTTTTTAGCGAGGTCCGGCACGCTATGGATAGCTATACCACAACCTGACCCAGAGGTCTGGATGGAGACCTTTCGACAGCGCAGCTCGAAAGCTTGCCGCAGAATTCCTTAGGGTGGGAGATGCTCTGGATGCGATCCCCAGACCCTAATGGCTCTAGGTTGTCCTGCAAGCACTCGAGTTCTAGGGCGCATAGTCGGCCTACTCGGAGGAGCTCCAATTTTGGATGGGGAACTGAAATTTTAGTTCGCATAATACGTATATATAAACGAAAATATAAGAGTTTTCTTGTAACAAGGTAGTCCGCTCTAGATGATCAAGACGACCTTCATGGAGGTGCTATCTGTCTCAGAGGGGATCGGAAACTTTCATTCAAACAACACATTGTTGGTAAAAATATAAAATTACAAATTTTATTGACAGTACTTGAGTAAGTGTTTGGTGCTCCATGGATGAGCTAGTTCTTCGCCCTCCATGTTTGCCAAAATGTAGGTTGCGGGTCCCACGACGTCCGATATTTTGTAGGGGCCCTCCCATTTGACAGAGAGCTTTTCGCGATGGCCGACCTCAGGTTTGAAGCTGGCGTCCCTGAGGAGGAGATCACCGACTCTGAAGCTTCGCTTCTTCACCCAAGAATTGCAGTACCTCTCCATCCTTTGGTTGTGCTTGATAAAAAATGTTAGAGCACGATCCCTTACCTCATCGAGGAGTTCAGTGTTGAGGTTGAGGCCTTCTTCATTCGCTTATTCATCGAAGTATTGGAGGCGGAGAGAATGTTTGCCGACCTCTGATCGCTTCACAATGTAACCCAAAAAGAGCGACCGTGTAGTTTTACCGCAAGCGCACGGTGTAGCGGCGAGCGGGTTATCGAACACAGGGAGGACGAATGACGGTGTCTTCTCCGAACAACCTGGTTATAGGAATAGGAAAGATGGAATTTGCCTTTCGGCGATTCTGTCACAATCGTCAGACAAAGTATAGAGATATAGAATCAATTAAAGACGTCTAGGGAATGGGGAATCCCCGCTACTCACCGTACTTCGTCAATGTGATTCATTGGTATCACAATTGCTAGGGTAGAATTTCGGATGAACTAGTTGCAACTGAATGTAAAACCTAGCTCACGCTCTTGCGCTGTTGCCGGTCTATAGCTAACCTAGATTTGGGTCCAATCTCTTGCAAACCCTAGCCTAGGCAAGCTAGCATTAGGATCAACATCATCGTTCAATCGCGTCCCGAGCCCACTCTCGTGCAAACTCGGTGCGCGACCTAGGTTGGGATAGTTCCTACCCGTCCAATCTCTTGCAAACGGGTATCGGCATAGAATTGCAACCGAGAACCCTAGTATCGGTCCAATCTCTTGCAAACCGATACTACGGAAACTCAATTTCAACCCAATTCGGATTTCTAGGGTTTCCTATTGAATTGGGATCCAATCTCTTGCAAATCCCAATCGATATGAACACCTAGATATCCGTAATAAATCGATCCCAAACTAACCCTAATAGCAATTCTAGCAATATTTCTACCAAATCATCACAAATCGGAAATTGGGCTCGTAGGGTTCATCCCCACGCCCCAAGACGTGTGGACTACTCACAATTCATATCACAAATGCAAAAATAATCAATGGAAATAACAATAGGATTCATCACAATATTCAAATAAGCAATAAAAATGAGATTTTTAATGGAGAGGGAGACAAACCAATAGAGTTCTCCAAGAATCCAACAAAAATAAACTTTTCTCTCCTCTCCAATCACAATAATCAAAAGCTAAAAAGTTTAATCTAAAAAGCTACAAAAAGTAAAGGAAAAGCTCCCTAACCTAGGTCAAAAACTGGGGTTAAATACCCCCCAAAATCGTCTAAAAAACTGTGACCAAAATGCCCCTGTGCAGCCTGAAAATCGCAATTTACGCTACAGGCAGCGCGGCTCACTCGGCCGAGTGACAAAAGTCGCTCAGCCGAGTAAGAAACCCTGAGAATTTCCAGTAAGTCTGGGTCTTCGGGGGTCTTCACTTCGGGGGTCGCTCGGCTGAGTGAGTTGTTGTCACTCGGCCGATGGCTTCTATATACTCGGGCGGTCGGCATTTTCCACTCGGCCGAGTGGGTCTTCTGAAGCTCAGGCAGACGAAAAACAGTAAGTTGTCTCTTTTTGATGGGCGTCGTCTGAGTGCCACTCGGGCGGACGGGGTCTAGTCACTCGGCCGATGTGGCTTCCGATGCTCGGCCGAGTGCACACATGAAGTGTGTCCGATCTGGTCGGCCGAGCGGTGTCTCGCTGGTCGGCCGAGTGACTCCTTCACTCGGCCGAGTGGGACACCAAAAATGCCCATTCAGCTTGTTTTTGCCTCCTCGTCGCTCCTGCGACGTTCTTTCTTCCTCTGCTCCTCTCCAATGGCAAAATACCCCTCGGGGAGGTAGTCGGTGACACTCTGGAGTAGGCGTATCTCGGGATCACTCCAAATCGCTCCAAATCACCTGAAATACGACAAAAACAACAAATCGTGAAAAGTATCGCAATATCGTCGATATATCGTGAAAAACATGATTTGAGCGATCTAAATGGCATGCAAACATGCGGAAAAAAGGTGTAAAATATGGAGTGATCAAAATCCCCCAAGCTTACCTCTTACTCGTCCTCGAGGAAGATAAGTAAAAGGCGAACCAGGTGGATTTCAAAAACGAAAACGACGGAAAAAATGAAAAACGAAAAACGAAGAAGAAAGAAGAAAGCGAAGAGGGAAGCTGCTAGATCATTTTCTCAGGACGTGGGTTTTGCTCAATCATATAGCATGCATCGAATGTAAAACATATGTCAAAGAATTTTATCTCGATATCATAGTATAATGGTGCAAATAGAAATAGAAAACCCAAGAATATTGTTATAGCATGAAAAACGGAATGATTTTAGAATTAACATCGTCTGAATCATTTAAAGTGGTATACAATACCGCAGGTCACACACTTTTCAATTGGATGCTTTTTATGAGGAGTATAAGAATATCACGCAATAGAACAGAAAGAATAGAAAAGCATGGATTTCATGAAATGAGTGTTAGGCATAGATTTCTGGACTTCGTAAAGTTAAAAAAAAATCTCACCGAGTATAGAATATTACTTAGCCTAGGTTGTCGTGCAACGTCAAGTAGTCACTCTCTCACACATCATTGGATTCTCTCCCCCAAGCTTATCTATAAGCGTGGTGGCACAAAAACAATATTTACATCCTCATTTTTATGAAGCTCCAAAAGTAATAAAAATAAAAACAAAAAGAGGGAAAGAAAGAGAGAACATGAGATGGGATCTTTTATTGAGGTTCTTTTCTCTTTTCTTTTCTTTTTCTTTTCTCTCTCTTTTTTTAGCATATATACACAATGATCCCAAATCAAAGAGAAGTAAGGATATACAAGAATTTTTCTTTTTCTTTCTTTGGTTTTGGGAAATTTGGAGCTAGGATTTAATAGCGGGGGAAATGCCATATATTAGAATCGCTAAGGGGAGATTCACCAATGATTTTAAAATAGAGAATTGATGTTCAAGATATGTGGAGAAAGAAATAAATATGTCTCTCAGTTCACTCTATAAGACGTGCACGACAACTTCAGCATAGTAATCTAATCTACTCAGTTTCGATCACAAAAAAGCAAAACTAATCCAGATTTATCATAGCTAACCTCATTCAATCATCCTGAAGTGAAGTGTACAAATCATGCATATAGAAGTGATATAGGAAAAGAAAATGGTACTCCTGATATAAGCATTCAATGCGTGAATCTTGGTGTGTTTTCTGCGATAGCATACATATGAATATTCAGACTCAGCTAATAATAAAATTTCATCCATTTTCATGCAGAAAAAGTGTGGGCTATTATCTCTAAATGCAAGGCAAATCACAGCATATGATATCAGAAATAAAATCTAAGACATGACAAATATAGCATGCATATATAGAGAAAGCTAACGCCACGTAATCATCATCACAGAAAAGTCATCTCTAGCATGAGATGAAAAAGAAATAAAGATAAAGGAAAAATGAAACTAATTACAATGCAGCACTCAAAGAAAATGAGAAAAAACGTGATGCATGGTAAAAAAAAAGGAAAAAGTGGTGGAAATGAGTGCAAAAGTGGAGAATGGCATGAAAAAACTAAAAATAAAGGTGGTAAATCGAAAAGAACGTGAGAACTCACTCCCCCAAGCTAAAGTGCACAGTGTCCTCAATGTGCGAAGTGTGGCACACCGAGAGACGTGTAAAGTGAGGGGTAGGTGAGGATGCATGCATGAGGAAAAAGAAAATAAAAATAAAGAAATGAAAAATATGATGCGGACATGATGCATGCAGATAGAGGAGTGAAATAGATATATAAGTGTGACACCAAAAACTCTCCCTCTCTCCCAAAAATGATATAGAAATATATGAACCAAATGTGTATCCAAAACAGTGAGGGGAGGTGGGGTGGGCAAAAATCATCAGGACCCAGCAGAGACGGGCAGCACGACGGCAAAAAAGATCAATGGCATCAAGGGTGCCTAAGAGGGTGGGGCTACGACGTCTCCGTCCTGAGGCGGAGGAGGAGGAGGTGGTGGTGGTGGCTGGGGAACAGACTGCTGAGTGGGTGTGGGTGTGGGTACGAAAGCAGGCTGGGTGTGGGTAGGGGTGGGGGTGGGTACCGGCTGGGTGGGTGTGGGTACGCGAGGGAGCCGGTCGAGAATCTGCGTGAGGCAATAGTGAATGCCTGGGAGAAGGTCGAAACGGCTGGCCATGGTGGTGACGGTGGCAGACATGGTCCTAAGGTCGCCTCTGAGGGCACTCACCGCCCCCTCGAGAGCACGAATGCTCAGAAGTACAGTGTCGGGGGAGGTGGTGCAGAGGGACGCACCTGTCGGTGCTGTGCAGGACGAGGCTGGCGGACTCGGGTGGCGTAGGTGATGGGCTCAGCAGGCATGTGGAGGTAGGGGGCTGTGCTCACCAGTGTGGGCCTAGCCTCAGGGCGAGGCTGGGGCGCAGGCAGGCGTGAGGTGGAAGCAACATCAGTGGAAGTGGAGTATAGAAGTGGCGACGAGGCGGCCAGAGAGGTCGGTGACACAGAAGTGAAGACAGACGTCACCACACTCTCAGAAAGTACGGCTGCGGTGGGGACAGAAGTGACTACCGCTGGGGAGGGAGTGTGTGGTCCGAAAGGCGAAATCCCAGCGGAGATCATGCTAGCCATGGTCTCCACGACCGCAGCAAAAGAGGGCTCTCCACTCTCAACGAAGGTCGGTGGGCGCTCGGGAAGTGCAGAACAAAGGGGCTCAACGGATAGAGGGCCAGCACGGGTGGAAGTGGTGGTAGTGGCAGGGGTGGTGGTGTCGGTGGGCGTGGTGGTAGTGGGCTCAGCAAGTGTGCTCCCGACACTGGTAGAAGTGGGGACAGAAGTGTCAGGAGCAACAGAAAGTGCAGGGACGGGCTGAGGGGCCACGGGGTCAGCAGGTGGAGCGGGGTCAGCAGGTGCAGCGTGTGCAGCATGGGCCTGCTCGGCCTCCTCGGCCTCGAGCACGTAGGCGGCGGGGATCAGGAGATCCATCGCCGAGAGCCAGTCCACCTGTGCTGGTGTAATCTGTGTCCGAGCTGGGCTCGGAAGAATCATATAATCGGCACCGTAGGGACCATGCAACCAGACCCAGTGTCGCTCACCGTGCAGACGAAGCATCTTCATCCGGGCCATGACGTCTATGGACAGTGAAGTGGGGCCCGGAGAACGACGCAAATCGGCCGGTAGGTCCTCACAGGTCATCAGGGTGAGCAGTGTGATCAGACCGCCGCAGCATATCGGTGAGCGAGCACCCACCGATACAATGATGCGGTCCAAAAACCAGCTCGCGATATCAATCACGACGACGGGGACCAACTCGTCACTGTCCCTAGCTAGAACTCTAGGACGCGTCATCGCATAGAGCATATAAAGCTCTGGCGTGGACATCGTCCCAGGCTCATACCTCGCCAAAAAGGTAGTCGCCATAAGGCGCTGAGCTATACGGAGGCAAGGATGGACGATGGCCGAGGCCTTGGCCCTACTAGGGTCAAAGGCGGCAGGTAGACCCGTGATCCGGGCCCAGAAGGCGCCGGAATCGAACGAAGGTGGGGGAATGTGAGTGGGGGCGTAACCACGGTCGGCCCCGGGGACATCGGGCCACGAAAAGAATGCTCTCATCATACCGAGAGTGACCTGGCACTCCCGGTCCATGAACCTAAACGAGCATCCCTCGTTGGTCCGGGCGATAGAACTAAGGACCTCAAGTGTCGGACGGAGAAACGTGTCCGCCGACACCTGGAAGAAATCTCACCAGCCCACATTGTCATACAACGTGAGCATCCCCTCAAGTACCCCCAGGCGTCCTAGGTCTGCAAGGTGTGCGAACCTGGAGGGTACGATCGAGCGCTGGGAAATGCTTTCGAAAACGACGCGGTGTGCGACGTCCCGGAACGTAATTCCCAGCGGCCTGACAAGTGGTGCCGGTGGTGGTGGCTGTGGGACGACAGGGAGTGGCTGTGCGGGGTGAATGGGCTGTGCGGGCTCTGCAGGCTGTGCGGGGTGTGCGGGGCCTGCAGGCTGTGCTGGGTGAACGGGGTGTGGTGGAGTAGGCGGAGTCCTCCACCTCGTGGGAGGGGCCGGCATCATCCGACCGCTTCCGCTTGGCGGAAGCTCTCCTCGACCTCGGCCGTGTCCGGGGCGGCATATGGCCCCCGGGTGCTCACCAAAGACGTGAAAAATGCGGCGTGCATAAAATAAAGGAAAGAGTATACCGCGACACACCGCGAGAGCAAAGCTATGGAAGCGTGCGAAGAAAACACCTCCACGTAGCTCGAAACGATCCTCGGAAGCTCCCCTGGGCTCCCCTAAGCTCCCCAAATTTACCTGCGCATAAAACGAAGAGATTAGCGTGTAATATTCAAAACGTAAGGGGGTTAGGGGTAGAATAGATAGAAATTGAATTTAATTTGGGTTTGGGGTTCGTTAGACACATGGATCATCGAAAAATACGCAAAAGAGGAGAAATAGGCGAAAAATCGGGTTACCGGAGCTCGGCCGGCGAGGTGACCGCCGGCGGCGACTCGGGCGAGGGGCGGCGGCGTTCGGCCGGAGGTGGGTGGCCGAGCGCCGGCGCGTGGTCGGAGATCGGGCGAGCGAGGGGGGGAATCGGGCGCTGGGGGAGTCGAAGGGTCGGGCGCTGTGTGTTTTAATTCGTTTCGAAAAACGCGCCCCCCCACGCCCCCTTTTATAGAAAAAGTTTCGACTCAGCCGAGTGACTAAGTCGCTCGGCCGAGTGAACTCAACGGAATTACTTTGAAAAATTCCTCCCCGCTTACGACTCGGCCGAGTGTCCTTGCCATCCTCGGCCGAGTGGAGTAAGTCCATTCGGCCGAGTGGCACAAGCTACTCGGCAAGACTCGCCCTAGGAGCGTATCAGTTTTACTCGGCCGAGTGAATATATACACTCGGCCGAGTAGCAATTATACTGAAATCAAGAAAAGAAACAGAGAGTTGGGTATAGCAGACTTCCCTCGTTCGAGAGCCGCTCAGGCGGACGAACTTATGTACTCGGCCGAGTGACTAGTATACTCGGCCGAGTGAACCTTGTTTTCTGCTGTTTGGCTTCGTTTGGGCTCTAAACTCTGTTTTTCTTCCTCCAGTCGATTTCATCTTCCTCCTAAGCATCGAGCGCCTTCCTGGAGTGCTCCTCGTCGCCTTGTTCATCCTCCTCATGATGGATTTCCCTATCTCCTCTCCTGTCAAGAAAAATAGGACCCGTTATCACGAAATTTTTGGGCGAACGACTCAAAACACTAATAATTTCTAAAACAAAAGAAAAGAGAAATAAAAATAAAGCGATAACTGTCGGGTTGCCTCCCGACAAGCGCTTGTTTAAGGTCGTGAGCTCGACCCCCTTTGATTTTCAATTAATGCGGGATATTGGGTGTATATGAGATGCACCCGTCAAATTTTCCGGGGAGAACGCTTGGATTCGGAAGTTGCGGCGGCGTGTTCTCCCTCGATGATCTCTCGTCTCGAGTAGTGTTGGGGGGTGGCTCCCCTAAGCTAGCGCTTGCTCCGGTCCTCGGCTTCACCGGTGACACCGATTTCCGTATCGGCGGAGCTTTCTTCGGAGACTTCAGTTTTGAGAGCTTGCAGAGCTCTCGAATCCTTACGACATCAGCGTTGCCTGCATCAATTTCCATAGAGAAGTCGAGGGAATGCTCCATCTTTTCATCTTGGCTTAAGTCCGGCCCTTCCTCAAAATCTTCTTTGAATAGAGCGCCGATCGAATGGGGGATCGCCTCCTCAATAACCTCGTCAAGGAGGTCCATATAGTCCAGCTCCTCATGATAAGGCATGTGTTTCATTGCCTTGGGAATATGAAGCTCCACCTTGATGTTGTCGACATTCAATGTTAGAGTTCCTTCACGTACGTCGACAATGACACCGGCGGTGGCGAGGAACGGGCGTCCAAGTATTAGCGACGTGTCTCCCTCCTCCTTAACATCCATGATCACGAAGTCACATGGCAAACATATGCCCCCCTGTAGCGGGATGTCCTCTGCAATCCCTACCGGCCTTGTGATCCGACCATCGGCAAGTTGTATCCGCATGTCGGTAGGCTTCAATTTTGTGCCGGTATTTAGCCTTAGGAACATAGATAGAGGCATAAGGCTAACACTAGCCCCTAAGTCCACCAACGCCTTTTGTAGAGGGACGCCGCCTAAGGTGCAAGGAATTTGAAAACTCCCCGGGTCTTTGAATTTAGCCGGCTCCTTCTCTCTCTTGGTGAACCAAGTCCCCTCCTCAGCTAGCTTTATTTTCTCCTTCCTCTTTCTCCCCGAAATCAAATCCTTTAAAAATTTTGCGTATGCCAGGATCTCAACGATAGCATCAAGAAAGGGAATATTGAGGCTTACCCCTCTCAAATATTCGAGAAACTTCGCTAGTCGCTCCTGCGACGTTCTTTCTTCCTCCGCTCCTCTCCAATGGCAAAATACCCCTCGGGGAGGTAGTCGGTGACACTCTGGAGTAGGCGTATCTCGGGATCACTCCAAATCGCTCCAAATCACCTGAAATACGACAAAAACAACAAATCGTGAAAAGTATTGCAATATCGTCGATATATCGTGAAAACATGATTTGAGCGATCTAAATGGCATGCAAACATGCGGAAAAAAGGTGTAAAATATGGAGTGATCAACCTCCACCGGGATGACGGGTTCCGCCCCATAGGCTAGCATGAAGGGCCTCTCTCTAGTTGAAGCTTTGTAGGTGGTGCGGTAAGACCAAAGGATGCCAGGTAGCTCGTCAGGCCAAGATCCAGAAGCACTGCCTGCCTTCGTCTTCAAGGGTTCGAGGATGCACATGTTCGCTGCCTCGGCCATGCCATTGCACTGCGAGTGTGCTACAGAGTTGAAGTGGAGGTTGATGCCCCAATCTGAGTAGAATTCTCTGGAGTCTGCGAAGTCGAACTACGTCCCGTTGTCCATCATAATGGAGCGGGGTATCCCAAAGCGGCATATGATAGACTTCCAGATGAAGTTCTTCATGTATTTTGAGGTAATGCGCGCTAGGGGCTCCACTTCGATCCTTGGTGAAGTAATCGACGACGACAACTAGGAACTTTCTTCCTCGGTTGCCATTGGAAATGATCCGACGATGTCGAGGCCCCACTTGGCAAATGTAACCAGGCTGAGAATTGAAATCAGGTCGGTGGGAGGAGCCTTTGTATGCTTGAAGAAATTCTGGCACTCCTCTCACCTCTTGACGAAGTCGATTTCATCCTTTAGCATAGTCGGCCAATAGTAGCCCTGCCGAACTGCCTTATATGCCAAGGTGCAGCCACCATGATGATTCCTGCAGAATCCTTCATGTATTTCTTGGATGACCTCATCAGCTCTTCTCGGCCCAAGACACTTTAAGTAGGGCAGTACGTCGTTCTTCGCAAGACGCTTTCAGTAGAGTACGTCATCGAAGATCACGAACGATAAAGCCCGTCTCTCAGTTTTCCGTGCCTCCAGCCTATCCTCTAGTAGTGCTTCGGTCTTTAGGTAGGCGACGATCGGGCTCATCCACGATCGCTCTTGGTTGATGCACATCAATTCGTCATCCTCAATGCTGGGTGTCAATAAGTTCTCAATGTAGATGACTTTTCCAATTTCTACCGGAGAAGATGAAGCCATCTTTGAGAGGGCGTCGGTGCAGAGATTGTTCGACCTCGGTATGTGTTGGACTGCTACTCTCCTGAATTTGAGGAGTTCGGCCCGTGTGCACTTCAGGTACAGCTTCATCGTTCCTCTCTCGCCTCGAAGCTTCCTTCAATTTGTTGGACGGCCAGCCTTGAATCGCTGATCAACAGCACATTCGTCGCACCAAGCGCACGACGGAGCTTTAGGCTGTTAAGGACGGCCTCGTACTCTGCCACATTGTTGGTTGCCAATAAATTGAAGCGGAGGGTGTATTCAAATAGGCTCCCCTCTGGAGTCTCTATTATAATGATGGCTCTGCTCCCCGATGATGTGGCCGATCCATCGACGTGGACGACCCACTGCTCGCTGTCGGACTGGGTGGAAGTAGAGGGAGGACTTTCGATGGCAAGCTGCTGGGATGCAGCACCCAAGCGACCGTTGGGCGGGGCCTCGCCATTCTCTTCCATGGTGCACTCTGCCACAAAGTCTGCTAGTGCTTGCTCCTTGATCCCTGCCCTTGGTTTGTAGATAATGTCGAACCCACTGAGCTCGACAATCAAATTCAGCATTCGGCTTGACCTCTCCAGCCTCCTCAAGTTCTTTTCCAACGGTGAAATTGTGTAGATGACAATAATGTGCACTTGGAAGTAGGGCCGGAGATTCCTTGCTGTCAGAACCAGGCAAGCGATCTTCTCGATGGGGTCATAGCAGGTCTCTGCATCTCGGAGCACCTGATTGGCATAGTATATCGGCCTCTGGATGCCCCTGTCCTCCTTCCCTAGGACCGAGCTTACAGCTTCCTCAGTTGTGGTGAGGTAGAGGCCGAGCTGCTCTCCTTCTTCGGGCTTTGCGAGCAGCAACGAGCTTTGTAGGTAGGTCTTCAGCTCATCGAAAGCTCTTGTGCAGGAGTCATCCCACTACACCGCCTTCCTTATACCCTTCTTCTCCGAGAGGGCTTTTCAGAGAATCTTGAAGAATGTGAGTGACCTCTCTGTAGACTTTGACAGAGAATCATGAAGCCAAGGAACTTCCCTGATTCGATGCCGAATATGCACTTGGCTGGGTTGAGCCGCATGTTGTAGTGTCGCACCTTTTCGAATGTCTCCTCCAGGTCGGCGAGATGATCTTTGGCCTTTTTTGATTTCACTATCATGTCGTCGATGTAGATCACTAGATTCTTGTTGACCTGATGCTGGAATATTTTGTCGACCATCCAGTGGTAGGTAGCCCCTGTGTTCTTGAGTCCGAACGGAATTTCGGTGTAACAGAATGTCCCCTGGTCCATGATGAATGCCGTCTTCTCCTCATCATGGGTCGCCATCTGTATTTGATTGTAGCTTGAAAAGGCATCCATGAAAGTTAGAAGCTCATACCCTGAGGCGTTGTCCACCAGGTTGTAACTGCCGGTACTCACTATTCGTAATACGGTTGTGCGTATAGCAATTTCGGGTACCTGATTGGTTTTGTTGCTTGTATGTGAGTCGTATTGTTAAGTCGATAGGGCCGTAGCACTGTGGTTGCATCCTTAGCAAGCCAACCCCCGACGTGTGCCCAACTTGGAATTACTGTCGCCTTTGGACCCCGTATCCTTATACGCTTTTCGTGCACGTAGTCTTGTTCGTACACGTATTTATTTTAGACTTTGTCCGTATCCGCACCCTATAGTGTGATATGCCATTGTGACCCTTTCGAAGAATATTAAATTGTGGAATTAATTTGGAACGTCATTTCACGGGTCGTTCTCCCATGATTTGACTTTGTTTGTTGAGACGTCATGATTTTTGCTTTTGCCGTGAGGCCTTTTTATTTTTAGTTCCGTCACTCGTCGTCCAAATTGTGATCCGTCTTCTCTGTCTTGTTTCTCTCGTCGACGCGGTCACCCCAATATTTATTTTATGATTTTAGAGCCCCGTTTAACCCACTTTCACTATTTTGTCCAACCTATTATTCGTTTAACCCTAAATTTCACCTAGTTAGTGGTCCCTAATAATTGATTAATATTAATAATTTTCCCTGATGTTGACTTAGTCTTTTGATCCCCACTTGACCGCATCCAACTGCATGAGAGAGAGAGGATGTGAGATTGTGTTTTTAATAAATTATTATAACAATTCTTTTAACCTAAAAACAACCCTACCCACTAACCTAGCTCTAGACCCCCACTCCTCACGTGTTGAAGCAGCACCCTTCTCCTTAGAAAATACTCTAAATTAATTCTAGACCCCCACGTGACCAACCCACTCTCCTTTTTAACCAAAAGACTAGGGCTTTATCTTTTCTCCCCAGCAAACATGAGCCGCCGCAAGTTTTTCGCACTCAGCCTTCTTCCTCGCGCCGCCCCTATGTTCTTCTCCACGCGACATCATCTCGCAGCGCCTAGGGTTCTCTTCCACCGCGATCTCCTCGCGCCACCCCCATTATTTTCACGCAAGCCCTTCACAGCAAGAGCACCCGCAGCCGGCCCTAGCATCTCTCCCCCACTCACGCAAACCTCCCCTAGCCAGCTTCTTTTGCGTTCTCCGGCCAAACCCGCCACCACCGACCGTCCCTCTCACCTCTCTGACCTTCCTCCTCCCTACTGCTCCACCGTGACCCCCTCCTAGTGCCGGAAAGCCCCGCCTGCAGCCGCTTAGATCTGCAGCAGCGACAGCAGCAGCCGTCGTCGCTGCCGCCGCCGCAGGCCGCCGCTCCCCTCCGCCGTCGACTCCCCTGGACCCCCCCTCCCCCTACGCCGTTGACGGCAGCCGCATGCCCCCTTTGCTCTGAAACAACGAGAACACTCGTTGTTTTGCGTGTTTAGCGACGTGTCGACGTGTCGACGCGTCGCTGAGTTTTCATCGTTTCCCTCGCTGTTGGGGTCTTTCGTCAGTCCCCTACATCTCCTAGGGGTGTTTTCCGACATCACGAACATCTCCTATGACGCTCAATGCCATAGACATCGTGAACGTCGAACCGTTCGTCCCGGTTCGTTGTTACGGCTTTCTGGAAGTCGTAAAAATGTATATCGGCCTCCTACTCGCTGATTGGAATCTTGTTCGCTGATCTGATCGCTGTCTGAGAATTGGCGAGCAAGGAATCTAATATTGGAATCTGGACGTGGAGCGTTTTCTATTATTCCAACCCCTGGCGTCGCTACCCGACGCCAGTATAGCTCTCACGTCGTGTGAGGGAAAATTTCTGAACACTTAGGACCCCCAACCTATCCATGTTAATCAAGATAAAAATCGGTAAATTTATTGTCTGGTAATTCACTAATAAAGATAATCTAATTTAGAACTGTAGGCTGGTGGATCTGAGCACATAAGTAGACTGAACTGGTTAGACGATGTTTGCAGAACGGTTGATTGCATGCAAGTGAAACTTGCCAGTTCTTTGTTTAGGCCGTGCTTTAGGCCATTTCTTGTTTTAGGCGTAAAAGAGACTAGGCGACGAAATGATACTCGCCTAGACTCAACTTTTAGATCTAGCTTGACAACGAAGCTAGATTGCCACCCTGCCATGTCATTCATGCATTTCTGCCTGTCATGTTTAAATTCCTTATCTGTACGCATTTAAATTACAACTTGCCATGCCATGTCATCCATGCTTGAGTGTTGCATTCGTAGCACACGCTATTATACTTGTACTTCCTTGTTCAGGCTAGGCACTTGCGTTGCAGGCACAACCCTATGCCAAATACACTTCCTGGCTCGTGATCCAGAAGCGGGTTACATGTGTTGGTCAAAAGCCAATGCCTGATACACGTGGAGGGGTAGGGATAAGCGATCACTTGAGCTTAGGAGTTGGCCCGTACAGCCACTCTAGCCAAAAGGCGTAATCTCTATGCACGGCGTGTTTACTTGACGTGTTTACTTGACTTGTAAAAATCCATGTGAATGATTTCCCTTGCCATGTATAACTTGTTGCCATGTATAACCGGTTGCCATGTCATACTTGACGCACTTTACTACTTGTTGCATTCATATCTTAAACTGTCATGTCATCGCATACTTTTAGAACTGCTAGGTTGTTTCCTCCTTTTAGTTTCCTTGCACAAGTCTCTAGTAGACTTGCTGACATGTGCCCATTTTCTCTTTTGGGTGTCACAAGTTAGATTGTGAGCCAGAGTTGGTCGTCGAGGACGAACAGGTTGCAGGTGTTGAGTTCGAGGACATTGGAGACCAGTCTTAGAGCTCCTTCTTGCTGTTGTTGTTTTTTGCTTAGTCGTTGTTAGGCTGTCGGTGTGTAGCACCTCTTTTCTTGTTGATGTTATGTATTATGTCGGCCATGCCTTAGGCCTCTTTCAGACTCTTGTACTCTCCTTTTAGACTCTTCTTTTTAGCCTGGTGGCTTTTCTGTGATGTCGGAATTTATTGTGGACATTCTGAGATTGAAATAAGTTTATTTGTCTCTTTTCTTTATTATTATCTTTGTTCTGCTTCGCATTTGCAAGGGCCTATACTTGGTTATTCCAGGCGCTTTACAGACTGGAGCCTCACAGCTCCAAGTCTGAGCGGACTTCTCACGTCTCGCCTTCATTTTAGGGAAGCGGGTCGTGACAGGTGGTCGATCCTTGGCAGCGGGAAGCTATCCTTTGGGCAGACTTTGTCGAGATCAGTGAATTCCACACACATTCGCCATTTACCGCTGGAATTCTTCACCATCACCACATTGGCGAGCCAGTCAGGATAGCTCACCTTTCTAATGAATCTGGCTTTGAGGAGCCGCTTCACCTCTTCGCCTACTGCCCGCACTTTCTCTCCTCCAGCGCTCTGCTTCTTCTGTCGCATTGGGCGAGCTTCATGGTCGACGTGTAGCTTATGGGCGATCACCTCTTTGTCGACTCCAGGCATGTCTGAGGGCGACCATGTGAAGATGTCAGCATTTGGCTTGAGGAGGTCGATCAGCCCTACCCTTAGCTTCGTGGTTAACTTCGTGCCAATCGATACAGTTTTATCTTCTTCCTCCATCAGGAGCACCTCCTCTACGCCCACCACCAAGGTTGGTCGCTGATGTTCAAAGTACTCACGACCGTCAAGGAGTTCAGCCGACAGAGCTTGCTCGGACTGCTTATGTTTGGTGGAGCCGATGTAGCAGCTTTGCGAGAGCCTCTGGCTTCCTCGCACTTGTCCAACCCCAGATGGAGTCTAGAACTTTATCATCCGGTGAAGCAGCGAGGGGAGAGCTTCGACGACGGTCATGTAAGGCCACCATATGATGCCAGTGTATGCCAAGGGGACGGCGATGACAACGAACTGTGTCATTCGCGTGACAATCCTCGGCCTCTCCCCCAGGGTGATGGGCAGATCAATCACTCCGACAATGGGCACCGAATGGCCAGTGAAGCCGACAATCGGGCCCAAGTATGGTTTCAAGTCCGCTTTGCCCAATCCTATCTTCTGGATCGTCGAAAAAAACATTATGTTGCACGAGCTACCAGTGTCGACCAAGAGTCTACTCAAAATTACCGGTCCAATGAGTGCTTGATGAAGATGGCGTCATCATGTGGCAGCTCGATCCCCTCCAGGTCTTCGTCGGAGAAGGAGATGGGGGGTGGAGCTACCCTTCTTTTCTTTACCCCTTTGCCAGTGCCCACCATCATGACATGCATCACATAATTCTTTCTTTGCGATGCCAATGTTCCTCTCGAGGCCGGCACATCGCATATCAAATCTATGCACATGATCGGACTAGTGATTGGATGGGCAGCTTGCTCAGTGTTCTGGGCCTGGGCCTGCCAGACAGGTTCTGCTGGAGGTCGCCCTTCTCGCCTTTACCTCCTTGATTGACGAACCTCTGTAGATTGCCGCCTTTGATCAGTCGTTCTATGTTCTTTTTCAAAACAAAGCAATCGTCGGTGTCGTGGCCATGGTCGCGGTGGTATCGACAGTACTTTTGCGTATTACGCGTGTTCAACCTTGTCTTCATCTCTGGGGGCAGGTCTCTGAGAAGCACGCACATCTTGGTCGCTGCCATCATTTCGGCTAGTGAGGCATTGAGCCTTGTGTAGTGCGCCTCCTCTAGCGCCCTTTCAGGTTCGTTCCTCGGAGCGGGGTTCCTAGGAGCGTAGAACCCCGTCAAAGGTCTGGGGCAATCTTGTCCTCGGGGGCCTCCCTGGTCGTGCCCTCGGAGGCGATCTTGATCTCGCCCTCTGGGGGCGGTCATCCTGCCTCGGCCTAGGTGGATGCCGGGGTTTATCTTTGGGACGCTCGGTTGGGGCAACAACTTTCTTCGCCCCCAACGACTCCTCACTGAGCATGAACTTGTCTGGCTTGGAGAAGAGAGCATCAAGGTCCATTGGCAGGTCGTGGAGTAGGGATTTGTGTAGACTGTGATTGGTGAGCCCCATCTTGAAGTCTGCCATAGCGAGCTCGTCTCCGCAGCTCATCACGCTAAGACACTCTTCATTGAAGTGCCGCCGGAACCTCCGGAGGGTCTCCCCTTCCTCCTGGACTATCGTAAACAGATAGTCATGGGCCTTCTTCCTTCTTCGTCCTGCTCGAAATTGCATACGAAACGTGTGGGACAGATCGCCAAAGGAGTCAATCGATCTGTCCGACAAGTCGTTGTACCATTCATGGCAGACTTCTTCAGAGTCGTCTGGAAGGCAGAGTAGATGAGCTCGTCGTCCGCTCCTTGGATCTCCATCACCTCCATATAGTGCTGCACGTGTTCGAGTGGATCGCCTGAACCGTTGTACAATTCAAGCTGGTGTAGATTGAACCTACACTGTATCGAGGTTAAGATCACCCTTCGGGTCAGTGGGTTGGCTTCTTCATGATGTTGGGGAGGTGCTGGGGACCTTTGTGCGATGTCCCGACCGCCTCGGATCTCTTGCCTATGGTTGGAACCCCCGGATGAGCCACTTCGGCGCTCAGGAGAGTCCCTTCTATGTGCCTTGGGGATCGGGCTTCACTCGCGGCTCTGCCCCCGTCGATCATTGTGCCTAGGAGAGATGTGCTCAGCCCAAGGGGGGCTTCGGCCTTTTTGGGGGCATCCTTCACGCCTTGGGCTTGGTGACCTCATATGAGAGCGGCTCTCCACAGCTTGATCTTACAGCATATGCTCCCACACTAACCCTTGATTCCCATAGACGGCGCCCATTCTTGCGGGTCAAGTCCGCCTAACAATGATATTTGTAGTTAATGAGAATCATGGGTACAATGATTACAAGTTTTGGGTTGATAGCGAGGCTAGTACGACTCGGAATTCGCTTCGGGGATGAAGGATCCAAGGTCGCCAAAGATTGTCGTCTCCTGGCAGCTGGGGCGAGCTTCCTGCGACAATAGCAACTCGTCAGAAAGGCGGGGCTGGATGACAGCCCGTAGCCTCTCCGATGCTTAAGTTAGTGGGTGACTTGAAATGAGTGTGTCGGGCACGCTTGGCGATCTTAAGGTAGATCGGCGAAGCGTGACAAACTTATGAGGAAGGCACATGTATATGTGAGATATCCGACCTTAAATATTGGACAAGTGTTAGAGATTTTAACTGACCAACTCCCACCTTGGTGGCTGGAGGGTGGTTTTTATAAGGTTGAGAGGCAGTTGCTCGCCGTCCAATCAGCTGTCGAGTCAGCTTAGCTAGAGCGCAAGTGGAGAAGCAATAGGTCGGCGGGGGCTGTCAGAGATATTTACGCATTAATAGGTGTCAGGCGGTGTCAGATGCATTAATGAGACGCGATGGGCGACCATCAGTTCTCGCCCTTAACCTCTGGCATTAATGGTGGTTAGGTGGCCCTAGTCACATTGTCAGAGATATTTACACTAGGCCGCCCTTGGGGAGAGTTCAGCTCGGCGATCAAGCTCGGCGCCTTTGGACCGTCTGACCGTGCTTCCTATTGGAGAGTAGGCGAGCTTCTTCATGGCATGGCGAGCTTATTGATCAGGAAGGCGAGCTTCTTAGGTTGGCCCTGAGGGCGAGCTCGTCGCACGGCGAGGCGAGCTTCTCTGGGTAGAGGCGATCTTTCGTTCATGCTAGTACCCCTCCCGGATGGTCGGAGAGCTGTTCCCTTGGGCTTCCAGTGTCTGTGTGCCTCAATTATGTGGACCGGCCATAAGGTAGTAACAATCTTGTTTTCTATGATTCTCCTTGCAGGAAATGGCACCGCTGAGTCGAGAGGAGGGGAAGCTCAACGTACGGCGGAGAGGGTTGGATCTCATCAGAAAAGGATCGCATTGCCATGAAAAAGCTAGTACAATGCAGGAAACATCAGTTCAAAATCCTTTCCCCCGTCCCCCCTCATTGGCCACGGCCCAAGATAGATACAATTTGGCGGACCACCCTTTTTATAGGCCACTGAGCCCAATACGCTTAGGAAGAAAGTACTGTATGCCCAAGATTACATTGGGTCCACAAATCACGGCCCAACACTGGCATTAACAAACATACGGTCCAGAAAATAAAAAAAAGATAAAAATAAATGGCCATCGTAATTTCTAGAAACATTACGGTACATTTTGATTTAGATTATTTTTTATTGCATACAATACAACGTGCACAAAATCCACGAATCCCTCCCCTTTCCTACAAAAAGAGCGCGCTACATCCCCGTCCTATTGCGCGGCCCGGCCCGCTAAATCGGCATGATGATCGCGTGATCTGATAACATATTCCTGCGGAGCACGCTAAGCAAGACCGACACGCCGGACTCTTTACTCGGACTTCCGATGATGATCCGTTGATTCCAACTCGACCTCCCCCCCTCGCTGCTGCGCCTCTTCCTCTTCCGCCTCGACCGTCGTCGCCTCCTGCTCCTCCTGAGGCTGACCCGCCACGTAGTCAATGAGCTCCTCCCCGGTGAGATCGACGGCGGCGTCCGACGGCGGCGGCGAGATCCTGAGAAGCAAGGCGACTGCGACGAGGAAGAAGCCGGTGGAGAGGAGGAGCGGCCAGAAGAAGCTGACGACGGCGGAGAATCTGGGACCCAGTCGAAGCAGAAAGAAGAAAGCAACGGCCGAGAGAAGGACGACGGCGACGGGGAATCTCAGCTTCAATAATCTCTCCTTGCTAATAATAGCCATCGCGATGAAGAATGAGGCGGATGAATCTGAAGAAGCCGGCCAGTAAAAAAAACCCTAACGGTTTGATTGTGAAATGAATGAACGAATTGGGGTTCTTATTTACCTCGTAATTATCTAATGCTTTTCTCTGTCACACTGACACAGTTAAGATTCTCTCTCTTCCCCTCTCGCTTGTTTTCTTCTGCTCGTGGATTCTGAAAGAGTGCAGGGTGGGGGGTTTATCTTTCCGAAAATGCCCCTCCTTCGATTAGTTCCAGAAAGTGCGGCTAAGGGCGAAAGAGGTCAGGACATAATCGTCATTAACGGAAGAATTTTTTTGCAGGCACGTTCACTTGTCGGCTACTTTTTGCATTTTGTACCATCTTCTTGTTCTCCCGTCCCGTCCCGTCTGATTTCATCTTACTCTATTTTCCTCACTTAAAATTCCTTTTAATTTTTATTTCATTAATTTAGGTGAAGCCTATTATACAATTTATGAAGTTTGTCCTACGTGACAGTTTTGTTCCACGTGGTAGTTTTGTCCCAGTCATATTTTTAGTTGCTGACTGGGACTGGGTGTTGGGCTTGAGTTTGGGGTGAGGTTTTTGTGATTTTTTTGTTTTTGTCCCTGATTTTCCTCTTTTTTTCCCGACCATCCTCTCTCTCTCTCACCTACGCTTTTTGCACTTTGGCGACCGCTTCTCTCTGCATTTGCGCCTGGGCAACGACCGCCTCCGTGCCCTACGGACACAGACAATTTCTAGTTATTTTACATTTCACCGTTTTGTTAAAATACTATTTAAATTTTTAAAAAAATAACAAAAGTGCATTCTGAACTTCACTATCATCAAGTTTATCATCTATTCTTACTATCTCAATATTTCTAATCATGCTCAAATTATTTCTTCTAATTTCATTCAAGTCTTAAATTACAACTCGACCATTGAATAACCTTTCAGAAAACTATCTATATCTTTTAATGACTTAATAGACCGACTTTTAAAATATTGAAGTCTGGGATAATATTTGGGAATATAGCAAAACATAAATATAGGGTTTTTAAAAAATTTGCCTATAAATTATTCAAATGAAATCAAAATTTAGTGTAGTTTTGAGGCTTAATTTTGTAAAAATATAACGAACTTTAGCCTGCTTTCATAAAAATACACTAAATTTTTTTAAACAAACGTTGCACTGATATTTTGAATTTTTTTAAAATCACCTTATACTATATTTTATAAAACTTCTAGAAATAACTCGTGCACATAGGATGTGGTGCACGTGCGCAACCGACAAAAGAGCGAGAAGAGTGGATGTGTACCGTCGGGTGGAGACGGGACACGCCCGCAACCAAAAAAGAGATAGAAGTGTGTGTGTTTGTGTGTGTATACACGGCTGGAGGCGGGGCACACCCGCAACCAAAAAGAGAGAGAAATGTGGGGGTGTGTGGGTGAAAATTGACAGTGGGTGAAAGGGGGGTTAAGTTGTAAAAAAAACTTGGGGGGGGAGGGACAAAGTGCATAAATCCAAACACAAACCAATGTGGGTAAGCGAGGGAAAAGCAGACGTTAAATTGCAAAAAATATAGGTGGACAAAGTGAAAAAAGACCGCGACAAACATGTAAATAAGTGGAAAAGAGGGGGGCATTTGACTTTTATGAAAAATCAATGGCAATCTTGCAATTAATGGGAAGGAGAGTGGCCATTGTTTGGGTTCTACATCCCCTCACCACTCACCTCAAACCCAAAACCCAATCCCCCACCCCCACCAAGTGGGGCCCACCTTGCACATGTGGCACAACCAAGACAAGTCCTATAAACACTTCTAGAAATAACCTATGCGCATAGTGCACGGTGACCAAAGGAAAAAAAACACATAGGATGTGGTGTATGCGTGCAACCGAAAAAAGCGAGAAGAGTGGGGGGGGGGGGTGTGTGTGTCGTTGGTAGGAGGCGGGACACGCTAACAACCACAAGAGAGAGAGAGACGTGTGGGCGTGTGTGGAGGAATCGATGTGGCGGTAAAAGGGATTAAGTTCCAAAAAACTTGGGTGGGGGGGGGCAAATTGCGTAAATCCCAACCCAACCCAATGGGTGTTGTAATGCCCTACAAGCTACTGCACAAGTACTAGGGGGGTGAATTGTACTTTAAAAATAACAAGGAGTATAATTCCTAATAATTGCGCAAACAACTACCAAATCAATTTGCGGAAGCTTAAATTGAATGACAACAACAAAATTAACAATGCTAACAAAAGATGTTACTGGGTTCGGATCCACCCAAGTCTCCCCGACTTGTTCCCGGTGATCCTACGTCCCAACCACCCGGATCCCCTCCGGATACTTAGGTTAGAAACCCTAACCCAAGATTTCCACTATGATATCTTGTGAAAAACCTTCACAAGATCAAATCATACATGCAATGGCAAAAGTGAATCCCACAACCCGGGATCACAACCTTCTCTCACAACCGAGAGAATCAATAAGCAATATAAACAAGTTTATAATGAAATAAACAATCTTACCACAAAATCCTATACCTTGAGTATTCTTACCAAATAGGTGCAAGGAGGGATTTGAGGAAGATGAAGTCACCAAGACCTAGCACAACTGAAATGACCAGCAATGGGTGCCTAGGAGTGATTTGGAGACTTGAATCAAGCTAGAGCTTGAAGGGCTCACCAAGAACAAACTTCTCTCAAGATGGATTCTAGATCTAGAAAGTGAGAGAATGGATTTCTTATGAGGAAGAGAGCTTTGGAAATGAGTGAGAATGGCTATCTCTTTCAATCTCAATGAATCTCTTAATGGTAGCTCTAACCTAGAGAGAAATGACCTAGGTTCGTATTTATAGGGTCCCATAAAAACGAGTTAGGTCAAATCCCAACGGTTAGAAATCTGAAGCAACTAGTCGGTCAAAGAACAACCACTGACCGACTAGTTCATCAACTAGTCGGTCAGTCAAACAACATGGACCGACTAAGTGAAGAACTGAGAAGTGATAGAATTTCAGACCTAGAAATCTAGTCGGTCCAAGAAGACTTTCTGACCGACTAGTTTCACAACTAGTCGGTCAGTCAGTGAACGTAGACCGACTAAGAGGCAAAAACAAATAGTCTGAATACAAATTGACTTAGTCGGTCCAAGAACAAATGTTGACCGACTAGATTATCAACTAGTCGGTCACCAAACGTTCTTAGACCGACTAACGATAAACAGTAGCTTAGGAGAAATTTGGCATTTTGACGTGCGCTTATATTTTATATATTCACGCACGTTTTCTTTTGTGTTTCTCCGTGTTTTCCGCCGTCTCTTATTCGTTTTCGTATATTTTCCCGTCTTCTTTCACTTTTCTTTGTTTGTCCATGATTGCAGGAGTTCGACCACGTAGGGGACGTTTTACGATGATATTCCAAGTCCCCGGAGCAACGGGAGAAGTCACGCGTGATCCAGGGGGTCAAACGGCGAAGTATTCATCTTTCAGCCCCTCACCCGGTCGGTTGGTCATCTCCAACCGATCGGGTGATGCACGCGTGCACCAACCGATCTCCGCCGCAGCTCACAACGAAGTCACCCGACCGGTTCACAGACCGGTTCAGCGGGGGCTATTCTCTGTTTTCTCGAAGCAAAGCGCCAACCGATCGGGTGACTCTCACCCGATCGGTTCATCTGTAGCTGAGAAAGATGAGCTGAAGACACGGACGTCGAACCGGCCGATTCACCCGACCGCTCCAAGATCCAACCGGTCGCTCAAGAACTCACCTGATCGGTTCATGTGATCGGGTGAAAACTCGCCGTTTTCTGATATTTATTTGTAACGGATCAACCGATCGGTTGACTTGTCAACCGATCGGTTGATGCGACGGCCTATATATAGAGCCCCTAGGGTTCCAGAAACGGGGAGTTGCTGTTTTTCTACTGTTTTATTTCCTTGTGACGGCTGTAATTGTTACTCTTTTGTAAGTTTTCAGATCTTTCTAAAATTTTAGTATTGTCTTTATTACTCTTTTACTTCCGCATTGCAATTGTCCGATTATGATTTCAACGGTTAAATTTCATTTAGATTGCTTTTTCATGAATTTTTGTGAGTAGTTCCCAAATCTGGGATTTTGGTGGAAACCCCTTCGGGGGCTCTTCCTGATGCGTCCATAGGGTTAGGAAATCGATAGGGAGTAGGAATCTAACGGTTACGCGGGGCGTTTCATTGTCATCGGCGGGAAAAAGACCGCCTTTGACCGTCGGGCCAAGGGGGAATAAACTTGGCGGTTGACTCCCTAGCCATAGCTCACGCCTTTAGCGTAGACGCCAAATCCTAGCACGCGGGAGCGGTAGGATGAGACGTTGGGAGATATCGTTACGGACTTAGTGCTCCCGGGATCGATCAGTGTTAATGGACACGGGAGTGCCCACTGATCGAATCCGGGAAGTCCGGTGTATCATCCTGGGCACCGACCGAAATATCGGGCCCATGGGACGCCGGTACCACTTTCAGAGGCAACGTCCCACCATTAGACCCTAATCCCGATCGCTATCCATACCCGTAGGCCGTATCAGCGAGAGTCTCTCGTCGGGTTGGAAACCAAAGTCCCGGGTTTACTTTCTTTTCGTTCTTACGCTTTTATCCCCTTTTGTGACAACCAACCACCGATTCGGGCTAGCTCACCCCTCGGGGTGATTTAGGTCCTACCTGACCCAAGCACAACCTCGCCTCCCTGAGTTCGATATTCCTGCACCCTACACTAACCGTGAAACTTGCGGTAAACGACACCGCGCCGCCGCGACGCAAGCGGGGCGCCGGTCAAGTTTATGGCGCCGTTGCCGGGGAGGCAACGTGCTTGATATTTTAGGATCTCTTGAACCCTCGTGTCTAGCTCACATCCCTACCTCGTGATAATTTTCGCATTCTCCTTTTTCTTTTTATTTTTCTTATTTTTATTTCTTATTTTATCTGTCTCTTTCCCACTTGTCGCTTCACGGGTGTTTGTTGTTTTTCATGCGCAGGAGTTCAAGGAGTCTCGACGACTTGATCCACCTCGATCCAAAGATTAACGCCACCCTTAGGCGCTTGGCCGCCGAGAAGCGGAGAAGGGAAGATCCCGAATCCATGGAGGAGAACACCCCACCTCAGAAGTCTTTGCTGGAATACTCGATGCCATCTATCGAGTCCACTTCCGCCATCCGTCCTCCAGCTATCACGGCCCAAAGCTTTGAGCTAAAGCCGTCATTGGTGACATGGATCCAGCAGGATCAGTTTGCGGGTGCACCCATGGAGAGCCCGATCGAGCATCTAGACTCCTTCTTGGAGAAGTGTGACACCTTCCGGATCAATGGTGTCACGACAGATGCTATCCGTCTGAAGCTGTTCCCCTTCTCCTTACGAGACAAAGCAAAGCAATGGCTAAGGGGGTAGGACCCCAACACTTTCAACACCTGGGAGAAGCTCTCCAATGCTTTTCTGACAAAGTTCTTTCCTCCGGGGAAGACCATGAAGTTGAGGAGTGAAATCTCCTCCTTCTCACAGGCCAGCCACGAGTCCTTGCATGAAGCTTGGACGAGATATAAAGAGATGCAAAGAAGATGCCCTCACCATGAGCTTCCGAAGTGGCAGATTATTAATCTGTTCTACAATGGGTTGAGGGATGACCTGAAATCTTCTATGGACGCCGCGGCTGGGGGTTCCTTCATGTCTAGAAGCGAGGAAGATGCCGGGAATATTCTGGAAAATATGGCATCCAACAATGAGCGGTGGTGTGACGAGAGAGCCACACCAAGAACTGGGGGTATACACAGAGTCGAGGATGTCGACAAACTTTCAATCAAGTTTGACTTGCTTTCGACCCAGATCTCCGCACTGATGGTAGGAGCCGGTGGGGCCGGTACACAGCAAGTTTCTGCGGTAGAGTCCGAATTCCTTGGGGAATTCGACGGTGGTGACATCTCACCACCGTTGGATCAGGCGAGCGCACTATTTTACAACCCCACGGGGAATGCGCCATATCCACCAAGGACAAATTCCAACCCGGCCTACTCTCCCAACAACCGGAACTACCCGAATTTCAGTTACCGGCCACCATTTCAGCCCTCGCCGCCTCAGCAGCCGCAGCAACAAGCATATCAGCCGGCTAGGCCACAGCAGAGTCAGTTTCAGCAGCAACCATCTCAGCAACAATCCTACGCCCCCAGGAATCAGCAGCCGTTCCAGCAGCAGCAGCAGTATGGCCAACAGAGGGCCGTCTCTCCGGTTGAGTCTCTCTTGACTCAATATATTACCAACCAGGAGAGGATCAACCAGAAGCTGGAAATGGGTCAGCGGACCCTCACGGACCAAGTAACCCAGCTGGGGTTACAAGTGGCGAACCTTGCAAGGTCACAAAACCAATTACCGCCACAACCGGAGGTGAACCCGAGGGGAGCACCCCAGACATTGGCACTCGTGCACGAGCACGCGAATGTGTCCGCTATCGTTCTGAGAAGCGGGACACAAATTCCTACTAGAGTGCCCCCTAGCAACCCGGAAGCACCATTGGTCGTTGAGAGACCAACTGAAAAATCTAACGACGCCGGTGCTTCGTCATCAAATCCTATGACTCCGGAGGGAGTCTCTGAAGAAGAAAAAGAGAAGAAGGAGGAAGAGAGCCGTAAAGTGTACAAACCCGTTGTGCCATTTCCCCAACGGTTGGCTCAGGCAAAAATTGATGAGAAATATGGTAAGTTCTTCGCCATGGTCAAGGACCTGAGTTTGCAGATCCCCTTCCTAGAAGCAATCGAAACAATCCCCTCCTATGCAAAATTCTTGAAAGATTTGGTGACTAGAGGGTCCAGAAAGGAGAAAGTAGTGTTGACGGCGGAGTGTAGCGCTCTTATCCAGAGGGCAAATCCGCCGAAACTTAAAGACCCGGGGAGCTTTTCCATTCCTTGCACGATCGGAGCAGTGAAGGTTAATCGTGCACTCGTCGATCTAGGAGCGAGTGTTAGCTTGATGCCCTTGTCGATGTACAAGAGAATAGGAATGGGTGATTTGGAGCCCACCGGGATGAACCTGCAACTAGCTGACCGGTCGGTAAAATATCCGGTGGGAGTTGTGGATGACCTTCCCGTGAATGTGAGAGGGGTGCATGTGCCTGTGGACTTTGTGGTCATGGACATGCCCGAAGACGCACACACCCCCATTATCCTGGGACGGCCTTTCATGGCCACTGCTGGCGTTCTAATAGATGTGAAGAACGGAAAACTATCTTTGAACGTCGGCGGAGAGAAAGTTGAGTTTGACCTGGGATTATCTATGAAGCACCCCGATCCCCCTGATGACCCTGGATGCAATTTGGTTGAGATAGAAGAAGAAAAAGCTATAGAGGAGAGCTCCTGGGAGATTCTCCTGAGAAACCCCCCCGATGACTTGGGGGAATTAGAAGATGAAGAAGGCCCCGAAGACAAAGAAGCTGCTGGAAAACCAAGTGCAGCGAGAACGACCCCTCCCGGGTTCCCCAAGACTCCTCCTGCGAGGAGAACGGGGAAAGAGCTCACGGACCTCACTAAAGACGAGGTCCGGATCCTGAAGAAGATGGCGGGAAGCGCCAACACCAAGGAAAAGCCCCCGGATCTCAAGAACAAAAGGAGGGTAGTCGAGCAAGTATTTTTCCAGCCGCTGACTACTCCAATCGCCTTCAGCCCCAGCGAGGAAGAGATGCCAAAGTTTGGGCATCACCCGTATCAGCCACCATGAGCATCTCTTGCGGGCGTCGAGCCAACGACGTTAAACAAGTGCGCTTCATGGGAGGCAACCCATGTTCTAAACTTTTCCCACTTTTTAGCGTTAATTTTTACTTTATTTTATCTATTTTTATAAATAAAATCAGCCGTGAGAACATCCGTTCGGGGACTTAAGCAAATTTCTTGGTTTTTGCAGGAAACAGGCCCCAACCGATCGGGTGACAACTCACCCGATCGGTTGGGATGTATCAGATACATGCCGAGATCCGTCCCCGAATGAACCGATCGGTTGAGTAATGAAGAGACCGGGTGGCAGACCGGGTGAGCTGGGGAGAACTCTCGGGAAATCTTGGGGAATATCAACCGATCGATTGAGTTCTAGCACGATCGGTTGACGCGACCGGGTGAGCAGTCCTAAGTTCTCGGGAAATTGTGTGGAGCGGCCAACCGATCGGTTGAAAAGTCACCCGATCGGTTCGCCTGTAGCATTTATTCGGCAAGATTTTCGACCTAACAGTCAACCGATCGGGTGACAAGTCACCCGATCGGTTCGACTTAAAACCCTATATAACCACCCCCGACACCCGTTCGTTTTCTCCCTCGCCCGATCGCCCGAACCTCTGCCGTTTCGTCTCCCGTCGTGCGCCTTCCTGCTTTCTTCCCCAAGATCAGCCTCGATCTTCTTCTCCAACCATTTCCCTACCCATCCACCATCATTTCTCTCCATTCCCCCGTCATCTCCCTACACACAAACCCTAGATTTCCCCCATTCCCCCCCCCCCCGCTTCGGAACTTGTTGAAGAGATCGCTGCGGCTTCACATCGTGCTCCAATCGAGCAGCATCGGGGCATCCACGAGCAACTATCTTCATCTCATTTTGGGTAAACTCGCACCTTTGCTTAATTTTAATCTTTTCCCAAATATTCTGTTTGCTTGTTGGTCGTATTTTGTGTTTGTGTTGAATTCGTTGTACTTTCACACACCTACGCGCACAAACAACACCTACACAATGCCTCCCCGCCGTATTAAACCCACCGACGCTAGCTCTTCGAACCCTAGGCCCACCCGTCGTACCCGTCGCACACAGCCCACCACCTCTAACCCATCCACCACACCACACACCACTTCCCCACCTCCCAGTTACGATCCCGAATATGGGATGCAATTCCAATCCGATGACCATGCCGACCGATTCACGGCCATGGTCCTCCTTGCTGGTCAGGGTGGTCGGATAACCCAGGAATCCGTCGACCGTGACCTCCCCTTCCTTCAAAGCTTCGTTCGCCACATCCGCGAAGACCCACCCGACGTCTCCGAGCTCCACATTCCACCCCCCACGACCCCTGGTCCCCAGCGCAGGCCCCCGTCACCACCCCCAGAGGGTGGTGCCCCTGCTTGATTTTTCTCTCCCGCTTTTGCCCCCCCCCCCATTTTTGTGCCCATCTGTCTTTTCGGGGCCCCGCTTTGTCTCTGTCGGAGGGAGGGGACTATTTGCGTGTTGTTTTCTAGATTCACCCCTTTTGTTTTTGACTCCCCCTTGCACATATCTGGATTTCATTGATCATATCGTTTCGCTAGCTCTTTCTGGTCTAGCTTGGGGGAAGTCTACTTTGGTTTGCTGTCGTGTCTTGTTTGTTTTTCTCATTTTTGTGTGTGTGTTCGTTTTTCACTTCTTGAGTGTCGTGTCGGGTAATTTTATTCTATTTTTATTTTCGTATTGTTTGATTTTGATCTTGTTTTTTTTTCTTTCTTTTTCAGTTTTATCTATGTGTTTTCCTCGTTTTCATTTCTTTTCGTGTCTGTGCGTATCCCCCCCATTTTCATTGTCCTCCCGTACTCACTCTTATTGCATTGAGGGCAATGCAAGTTTCAGCTTGGGGGAGTCACACTTCGTGCGTCATTTGTGTTGTTTTTCTACGTTATTTGAGTCGTTTTCCATCATGTTTTTCTTTTTTCTTTTTCCTTCTTTCTTTAGCTCTTTCTCCTAGAAATGAATCCTATGATGAATCGCCACAAAGTCACACACACCTAGCATTGCATCGATAATCACACTCACTAACCCTAGGATTTCGAGTCCTCTTGCATTTCACGCATCGTGTGTCCACTTAGCTTTTTGTGAGTCGTGTGTCGTGACTAGCATTTGGTGCGCTTCTGCTTTGTGGTTTTACTTTATATACCGGTTCAGGAATGACCCCTAGATTGTCATGCTCCGATTTGAATATGCGGTTTGCTTCTAATGTCTGCTTCTATATGCATGCTATTTATATCGTATACTTCAATTCGCATGCGTCGGGATTCCACAACTAAGGACTAGGATACCCCATTTAGCCTAAGCTCTATTTAGCAACAATAGTCTCCTTTGCCCGAGTGTTTAGATTTCGACTTCTTTTTTTGTTTTACTTGGTGCAAATCCCCTCGTCGTGTACCGTTCTCCCACTTGGGAGAGTACACATGTGTATAGCCAATATCCCAAAAATCCAAAAAAAAGGAGAAAAGAAAAGAAAAAGATTGTATAGCCAAAAAGCCAAAAAAATATGCAAATACCCAAAACCCAAAAAAAAATTCCCGTGTGAATATTTTCATACTTGCCAAGAATAAAGGGAAGGCGAGAATTTGCACCGAGTGTTTTTCTCCACATCATCTCAACCCCCGTCGTTATCGAAAACACTTGGCTTGGGAACCTTTTAGCTAGTATCTAGGCTATAGTGGCGTGATTTCCTTAACCCTAGTTGTGGAGTCCCCGATGCATGATACGCTTCTATTCTCTCTATTCTCATGCATGCTTGAACTTATATTCGCCGCTTAATTCAATTCGATTCGATATTTGGGTCATATCTTGGATTTGTGTATATCGAGCCTCGTAGCACATCGTAGAAAGCATCACCATTTGCTAGCACACGACCACGCTCACTCGCGCTTCACTGCATGGACCCACGACACTTATTTGGACTCGCTTTCCTAGGTTTAGTGGTGTGATTTGGCGTTTGCTTGCTAGGTGAGTGGTTTTTGATTTTGCTGGCTCTGATGGGCGATCTAGGGCTTAGAGTTTTCTTTTTCTTTCTTCCTCTCTATTTTCCCCTTCCGAGCTCCTACTCTCACTCGTCTTCCTCGAGGACGAGGAAGAGTTCAGCTTGGGGGATTTTGACGTGCGCTTATATTTTATATATTCACGCACGTTTTCTTTTGTGTTTCTCTGTGTTTTCCGCCGTCTCTTATTCGTTTTCGTATATTTTCCCGTCTTCTTTCACTTTTCTTTGTTTGTCCATGATTGCAGGAGTTCGACCACGTAGGGGACGTTTTACGATGATATCCCAAGTCCCCGGAGCAACGGGAGAAGTCACGCGTGATCCAGGGGGTCAAACGGCGAAGTATTCATCTTTCAGCCCCTCACCCGGTCGGTTGGTCATCTCCAACCGATCGGGTGATGCACGCGTGCACCAACCGGTCTCCGCCGCAGCTCACAACGAAGTCACCCGACCGGTTCACAGACCGGTTCAGCGGGGGCTATTCTCTGTTTTCTCGAAGCAAAGCGCCAACCGATCGGGTGACTCTCACCCGATCGGTTCATCTGTAGCTGAGAAAGATGAGCTGAAGACACGGACGTCGAACCGGCCGATTCACCCGACCGCTCCAAGATCCAACCGGTCGCTCAAGAACTCACCCGATCGGTTCATGTGATCGGGTGAAAACTCGCCGTTTTCTGATATTTATTTGTAACGGATCAACCGATTGGTTGACTTGTCAACCGATCGGTTGATGCGACAGCCTATATATAGAGCCCCTAGGGTTCCAGAAACGGGGAGTTGCTGTTTTTCTACTGTTTTATTTCCTTGTGACGGCTGTAATTGTTACTCTTTTGTAAGTTTTCAGATCTTTCTAAAATTTTAGTATTGTCTTTATTAGTCCTTTACTTCCGCATTGCAATTGTCCGATTATGATTTCAACGGTTAAATTTCATTTAGATTGCTTTTTCATGAATTTTTGTGAGTAGTTCCCAAATCTGGGATTTTGGTGGAAACCCCTTCGGGGGCTCTTCCTGATGCGTCCATAGGGTTAGGAAATCGATAGGGAGTAGGAATCTAACGGTTACGCGGGGTGTTTCATTGTCATCGGCGGGAAAAAGACCGCCTTTGACCGTCGGGCCAAGGGGGAATAAACTTGGCGGTTGACTCCCTAGCCATAGCTCACGCCTTTAGCGTAGACGCCAAATCCTAGCACACGGGAGCGGCAGGATGAGACGTTGGGAGATATCGTTGCGGACTTAGTGCTCCCGGGATCGATCAGTGTTAATGGACACGGGAGTGCCCACTGATCAAATCCGGGAAGTCCGGTGTATCATCCTGGGCACCGACCGGAATATCGGGCCCATGGGACGCCGGTACCACTTTCAGAGGCAACGTCCCACCATTAGACCCTAATCCCGATCGCTATCCATACCCGTAGGCCGTATCAGCGAGAGTCTCTCGTCGGGTTGGAAACCAAAGTCCCGGGTTTACTTTCTTTTCGTTCTTACGCTTTTATCCCCTTTTGTGACAACCAATCACCGATTCGGGCTAGCTCGCCCCTCGGGGTGATTTAGGTCCTACCTGACCCAAGCACAACCTCGCCTCCCTGAGTTCGATATTCCCGCACCCTACACTAACCGTGAAACTTGCGGTAAATGAAACCGCGCCGCCGCGACGCAAGCGGGGCGCCGGTCACATGTACAGTAAATCACAACTAGTCGGTCAAAGAAGCATCACTGACCGACTAGTTCACAAACTAGTCGGTCGGTGAGTCAACGTAGACCGACTAACTGTAAACAGTACTGAACAAGAAAAGATTAACTCATACTAGTCGGTCCAAGAAGCTTTGCTGACCGACTAGATCACCATCTAGTCGGTCAGTACTTCTTCTTGTACCAACTAACATGCACAAACAAGTCCGAATCGAAGCGCGATGCTTCGAGGAAGTTAGAATGGACTTGTACAAGGATCCTAGAGCTACGATATGAGTGTTATGAAGATAGAATCGTAAGATATACTCAAAGCTTAACATTCTATAGATCGAAGCTAAAAGACTATAAATAAAACTTTAAAGAACGGTCTTCGAGAGCTTCGATCAATTCTTCATGACTTCCAAAACGGTCCAAAGGCTTCAACGAAGCTTTAGGGAATGAATACGAGCTTTGAGAAGTCTTGAGATGTCGCTTTGATTGTTCTCGTGAAATTGGCGACGATCTCCAATACTGCGCTCACAAATTGTTAGTTCATGAATTATTTATGTTTGCTCATCATCCAAAACCAAATCCGGGGAGTCCAATATTCAACATTCTCCCCCTTTTTGGTGATGACAAACCAACATAAAGAATAATCAAAAATAATGATTCAAATGTAAAATACTTACTCCCCCCTGCATTGATGACACGTTAATTCCAAAAATGAATATATATAAATTGCATCAATGAGACGAGTAAGATATATAACGAGAATCGATTTTTGAAATATCGGATTTTGAAAATCCTTATATATATCTTAACTCCCCCTGAATCTAACACATCAAATTAGATTCTTGGAAATTGATTTAAATTTTCATTTACCCTATTTATTATCATTATCTCTCCCCCTTTGGCATTATCCCAAAAATGGGGGGCATACAACGACAACAACTAGGAAATGGAAAATCCAACATCGGGAGTCTTAGATATTGACGATGGACCCAATTGACACCAAGGGAAAAGTGATGAAATCAAATCAAGGTGTGGCAAATTGTCCATTATCAAAAAACGATAATTAAAATCATCAAAAATACCAAATATTTTTTTTTTCATTTATTGAATAAAGAAACATACTCTCCAATATTCAATATTCTTGGTTAAATTTGTGCATGGAAAACAATTCTATACAATCAGAGAAATATAATCTATTTAACCAACTTTTTAAGTGTCGAGCGACGAATTCACATAACATAGACATTGAATGAATATTAAATGTGCACGACGAAGTAAAACAAAAAGAGCATCGATGTATATATATATGAATACCATGAGTACATCCAAAAATCACATCGAGTACATCATATCAAGTGCAACATACCATCTATATAAACATCAATAAGTACAACATAATCATCGACATACCAACATCAACATCCAAAATACATCAAATACACCGACATCCATAAAATCAAAATACATCAAATCACCACCCAAACTCCATCCTAACCCAAAACACTCTCAATAAGATGCATCATCCAAAGATCATAGGAGAGGCCTCGAAACAGAAGATCACGAGGAAGTGGCTGGATCTGCAGTCTCCGGGGGTCCAGTCGAGGGAGTGGACTCAGGCTCTGCAGCGAGGAGTGGCGTGTGAACAGAAGGGATCGTCGGGGCAAGGGTGGAGACATCGACGACAGGCTCAACGGCAGGAGTCTCAACAGGAACATCAGCAGGCAAAACAGGAGGAGGGTCGTCAGCAGGAGCAGCAGCAGCAGCAGCAGCAGCAGCAGCATCAGAAGTCTGATCCACTGGTGCAGAAGTCTCTGGAGCACCGGAAGTGGTGCCAGCTCTAGGAGCAGATGTGGTAGCAGCAGCAGCAGCAGTGGCCTCAGCGCCACGAGAAAGGGAGGTGACCATCTCATCAATATCCTCATCGTCCATCTCCTCATCCTCAGAAACAGGAGGAGGAAGCTGGACGCCCATCAAGCTAGCCATACGGCAAACTACCTCCTCGGTACGAGCCAACCGAGACTCGTGCCGACGAAGTAACCGAACAACATCATCAAGTGTGGTGGGAGGTCGAGAAGCAGCAGCTGCAGAAGTAGTGCCCTGAGACGCAGAAGGAGTCGTCCGCTGCACGTGACAGAGTGCCGCAAGAGATTTCTTTACGGCCGTCGCGTTCAGTGGAGGACCAAGAGGACGCTCATCGTCAGGAGGCAGAGGGACACGGAAATGACAGAAAACCAAGGTCAACAGACATGGATATGGGATGTGCGCAGATTTAGTGGTCTTGCGAATACACTCGAAAGAGTCCATCTTATCGAGTATAATGCGAGCCCAATTAATCTCGCTACCCATGAACAGAGCGTATATCAATTTCAGAAACGGCTGAGACGGAAGTGAAGAAGATCCATACTTGGGAAGAAGGCAGGATTTCAAGATCAGGTTAATCACCCAAGCATTCGGCTTGAATGATTTGGAAGGGACGCCAATGAACGCAGGGGGGATAACCTGGAAGATTTCAGCTAGGGTCGGCTGATCGTGGGAGGAGATATCGTCTATAGAGATGTCAGACGGGAGGAGGCCACACGATGAGCAACCTATCAACTCCCCCAAGATCTCTGCCGTGAGGACTATCGGAGTCCCCAAAACAGAAGTCTCGATGGAGTGAGTCTCACTGTACTGACCTCGGACACGATTGGCATAGAATAATTTGACCAGGCGAGGATAGGGTCGAGGGTTCGCCTTGGAGTCAAATCTAAGGTAGTCCAATAGGCCACTATATGATAGCAGATCAGCAAGGCCAAGAAAATCAGAAAACTGAACGTAATGCTCCAACAGCAGTGGGCAGTGCTCTATACGGTTGTAAGCCGCTAGACACTGAGGGTCGTCGCGACACAACGATATATCAACACCGCCGACTGGCATCGGACCTTTACCCTTAGCCTTACGGGTCTTAGGAGGAGGTGGAGGAGGGGGTGGAGTAGGTGCCTTCTCGGGATGTTCAGGAGTGTATCTTCCTCGGAATCATCCTCGGAGTCACTATCTGAACGCTCACCGGGAGGGGTAGGAGCACGGAACTTTTTGGGTTTGGGTTTGGGCTTGGAAGATTGACCGATAGGTTTGGGCTTGGATGTCCTCTTCCTCTTCAACGGTGTTGAAGACGAAGAGGGGGGACGAGTGGTCTTGGCCCTACGCTTAGGAGGGGTCGAAGCGGTCGCGGCCTCTATGGTCATGGGGGATGCCCCAGAAGAGGTAATCGGGATTCTCGTTTGTGCCATGATCGCTGCACAACGAGTTCAATCAAGCGACGGGATAAGATCAAACAACTTAAATTCAAACCCTAGAATCAAACAACCTAAGCTCACAGCCCTAAGAGAAATTTCGAAACCCTAGAGGAAGATTCAAGTTCTAGAACAAACCCTAGGGATGCAAAACGAGACCTAGGAAGGAGGGAGATACCTAGGGGAGTGGTCGATGGCGACTGGCGGCGGAGATGGCCGGAAAAGTGGCCGGAGAACGACAGAAGTCGAAAGGGCACGAGCGGGGTTTGAGGGGTTTTTCGAGCAGTAGAGCAAAAACAACCGACTAGAATGCAAAACAATCGGGTAGATTTGGTATAAGTCGGTCGGGAATGCGAAAAGACGCGATTGCCCTAGAGCACTTAGTCGGTCACAGTTCAAGCACTGACTGACTAGATTACGATCTAGTCGGTCGGTCAATGAGCTTAAACCGACTAAGTCGAAACAGAGGCAAACAGAAAATTATAGGGCTAGAGTTAGTCGGTCACAGTAGAATCACTGACCGACTAGTTTTCAATCTAGTCGGTCGGTAAGTGAACTGTGACCGACTAAAATAAGTCAAAGACAAGGGAAAGTTCACAGCTTGAACTAGTCGGTCTGAGTTCACTAGCTGACCGACTAGATGAGCATCTAGTCGGTTGGCTGATGAACTGAAACCGACTAGAAGAGTCCAATAGTTGATAAATGAGTTCTCTCCATAAACACTTGGACGAAACATCTTAACCCTCTCATAAGTCATCTAAACTACCCCATAAAACATCGAAATCTCAAATACGACATTCAAATAAGAATTCGAGCAAAAATTCAAACATATCACATAAAATCCCCAAAAATTCAATAAATCTAGCATGAACGAAATATCACGAAATACAATAGCATGCAAGATAATTGAATGAAATATGAATCCTATATCTCGGATTCACCCATAATCCCCAATTCTCGACGCAACCGTACAAAGGAGTCCTCCTTTAGGGGTTTCGTGAAAATATCGGCGATTTGCTTTTGGGTTTCAACGTACACTAATATGATGTCCTTTTTAGCAACATGATCATCTAAAAAATGGTGTCGGACATCTATGTGTTTAGATCGGGAATGGTGCACCGGATTCTTTGAAAGACAAATAGCACTTTGGTTATCCACCATGATAGGGCTAGTATCACAATGAATACCAAAATCCTTCAGTGTGTGTCTCATCCAAAGAACCTGGGCACAAGCGGCACCGGCGGCAATGTATTCCGCCTCGGTGGTTGAAAGTGATACCGAATTTTTCTTCTTGGAAAACCAAGAGACAAGGGAATTTCCTAGAAAATGGCAAGTGCCACTAGTACTCTTCCTGTCGGATTTGCATCCCGCATAATCAGCGTCACTATATGAGACTAACTCATATGTGCTAGATTTCGGATAAAGTAATCCAAAATCTAAAGTGTAACTTAGATAGCGAAAAATACGTTTAACCGCTACTAAGTGAGAATCCTTAGGTTGAGACTGATAACGAGCACAAATACAAATGGCAAACATAATATCGGGCCTACTTGCGGTAAGATAAAGTAAACTACCTATCATACCTCGATATAGACGAATGTCTACATCTTTTCCGCCAGTATCTTTATCAAGATGCGTTGTAGTGCTCATAGGAGTCTTTTTCCCGGAGGCATTCTCCATTCCAAATCGCTTTAGCAACTCCACCGTGTATTTCGTTTGGTGGATGAAGATTGCATCGTTCAATTGGCGAATTTGGAGACCTAAGAAATATTTGAGTTCGCCCATGTGGCTCATCTCAAATTGTTCCTTTATAACATTAGAAAACTCTTCGCAAAGAGTGAAGTTAGTAGCACCGAAAATGATATCATCAACATAAATTTGAACTAATAAAATATCATTATTCACATGCTTAACAAAAAGTGTAGAATCGGCTTCGCCCATTTTAAAATTCTAATCCAAAAGAAAATTCTTTAGGCGATCATTCCAAGCTCGAGGAGCTTGTCTCAAACCATAAAGAGCTTTCTTTAGTTTAAAAACATGATTTGGAAATTTTTCATTTATGAAGCCCGGAGGTTGAGAAACGTAAACTTCCTCAACGCCATCTCCGTTTAAAAATGCACTTTTAACATCCATTTGAAATAATTTAAAATTTTTATGGCATGCATAAGACAATAATAGTCTAATTGATTCTAATCTAGCTACCGGAGCGAAGGATTCTTCGAAATCAATACCTTCCTCTTGTCGATAGCCTTGAGCTACTAACCGAGCTTTGTTCCGGACGACGACTTGGTTTTCGTCGGTTTTGTTCTTGAAGATCCACTTTGTCCCTATGACGGTGTGGTTATTCGATGGCAAAGGAACAAGCTCCCATACCTCATTCCTCTCGAATTGAATGAGTTCCTCCTCCATGGCAAGGATCCAAGCACTATCTTCGCACGCTTCAACTATATTCTTTGGCTCTATCGATGAGGCAAAGGCACAATTGGCGAAGTGGTGGACTTGCGATCTCGTCTTGACTCCATCTTGAATATTGCCAATGACTTGCTCATGGGGATGGTCGCGAACGGTATGAAGCCGCTTGGGAATACCTTGATCACTAGGCACATTCTCAACAACTTCATTAGTCGGGTTAGTATCAATAGAATCAATTGAATCAATAGACTTAGAATTTTCAAACGAATCACATAAAACATCCATAGAGTCATCATCATTTGAAATTCTAGGAGTAATAAAATTCTCATTAAAAGAGACATGAAGTGATTCCTCGATCGTAGAGGATCTTTTGTTGTATATCCGGTAGGCTTTGCTACGTGAGGAATACCCAACAAATATCCCCTCATCCGATCTCAGATCAAACTTGTCCAAATTAACATATGTGTTTTTAATAAAACATTTTGCGCCGAAAACACGAAAATGTTTAACTTGAGGCAATCTACCAAACAACAATTCATAACAAGTTTGTTTGGTGCCGGGCCTCAAAAGTATTCTATTAAACACATAACAAGCGGTGTGTACCGCTTCCGCCCACAATTGATAACCAAGTTGACTATCTTCGAGCATAGTGCGAGCACACTCCACAAGCGTTCTATTCTTCCTCTCAACAACACCATTTTGAGGAGGTGCGCGAGGGAAAGAAAACGTGTGAGTAATTCCAAGATCATCACAAAAATTTGAGAAAGACTCATTCTCAAATTCACCCCCATGATCACTACGAATAGTGACAATGGTGGTTCCGATGAGATTTTGTACTTTCTTCACAAATATTGTGAAGTTTTCAAAAGCTTCATTTTTATTACATAAGAAAAATACACATGTAAATCTAGAATAATCATCGACGATGACAAGTCCATATCTTGCATTTCCTAAGGAAGCAACTCTAGTTGGCCCAAATAAATCTAGATGTAATAGCTCTAGTGGCCGTTTCGTAGAAATTCTTTTCTTAGGTTTAAATGAAGATTTAGGAAGCTTGCCACATTGACAACAATCACAAAAACTTTTCTTGTCAAAAACGAGCTTCGGAAAACCTTTAATGGAATTTAATTTTGAAAGCTTATAAAGTGTTCCAAAGTTCACATGTCCAAAGCGTCGATGCCATAAGTGTTGTTCACTTGTGTTGGCAACGAGACATTGTTCATATGACTTAGGAAGATCCAAAATATAAATATCTTTATGACGTGTGCCGGAAAATAATAAATCATTATTATCATTTGAAATATGACACAATCCTTTCGCAAAGCTAACTTTGTAACCTTTATCACAAAGTTGGCTTATTGAAATAAGATTATGATTTAAACCATTAACTAGATAAACATCACTAATTAGGGTTTAGATGGGTTACCCACTTTACCAACACCGACGATGGTTCCGCTCTCGTTGCCTCCAAATACGACGCGGTTTCCATTTGCAATGGGAACTACTCCGGAGAGCAATTGAGCGTCACCCGTCATGTGTTTTGAACACCCGCTATCGAGTATCCAATTCCCTTTGGAGCTAAATTTAAATTTTTTGCTCCTTTTCTTTTTCTTTTCCTTGAGTACCTAAAGATAGAAAATTTCATATCATGGTACCCAAGGTCATTGGGTCCTCAAAGGTTAGACCTTTGGAAGCCAAGTCCAATTGGACTTAGACTTCCCCATATAATTTCTACTATGTACAACATCCGAAAAATAATCATTCATATATACTTGTTTTTCATCCATGCTTGTGTCCTTTGGGCTCCAAATAGTGAAAATCTTGGGTGCCCTCATCCTATTGGGTGTATGCATGCGACGTTGATTTCTACGTAATGCATGTTGTGGATAGGCATACGGAACATGATGGAATGGTGCACGACGAGAATTATTCATATGATGAGGTGGGTGAACATATGCATGTGTGGGAACACGTGCATGAGGGTGTCTCACATGGTGTGCACGTGCCCGAGAATGTGTTGCATAAAAATCATCATATGTGTGAGACGGTGGAGTAGGACGTGTGTTCCTACGTGGCATGGTATTGGTGTACATATAAGCATGCCCCTTCTTTGGAGGTCCACCCAAAGTGGGTTTCTTTCCGAAAGAGGGTGTGGACGAGGTGGCAGCACCATTGGTAGAAGAACTACCAATAGAGTGTTTGCTACCACTCGTAGAGTCACCGGAAGTTGGCCTAACAAAAGTAGTGGCCGATTTGGATGGACATCCCATCGTATACCCCAAGCCAATGTGGTGATTGGCCGGAAGTAAGTCACTTAGGATTTTATACAAATGGTCCTTACCCTTATTGAATTTATTAATTCGGCCTAATGTGTTCTCATATTTCTCTTTGAGAGAACGCATAGAAGTATCCAAGTTTGATACTTGCGATGTGAGCACATAAGCACGAGATTTAAGATTCTCGTTCTCAATACTCAAAGTCGAGTTTTGAGAAGTAAAATCCGCTATCTTATGTTCTTCTGGATCTTCAATGCAAACATGTTCAAGTTTAGATTTGAGATTAACAATCTCATTTCTTAACTCTTCAACAACAGTGTCGTTGTTGGTGATGATAGTCTTAGGCGAGGTTTGAATGCTAGCTAGGTCATCTTTTACTTTAGTATATCTATTTAATAATTTAGTGTATTTAGACCATAAATGTGAGTTAGCATCCCTAAGATCATCCATAGTTACCTCATCGCCTTCGTCTTCGCTATCATCGGAGGAGGAAGATCCTTGATCATGCTCCTCTCTTGCCATGAAGCACATGTGCGCTTGCTCCACTTTCTCATCGTCCGACTCTCCGCTTGAGGAATCCTCGGAGTCGGTGAATGTTGCTCCGACAAGTCCCTTTTTGTACCCCTTTTTGTACTTCTTGGACTTGTCGAACTTCGGTGCCTTCCACTTCTCCTTTTGCTTGTTTTGAGGACAATCCGCTTTGATGTGTCCTGGCTTATTGCATTTAAAGCACAAAAGTGGAGAGGCGTTAGTAGAAGTAAATTTAGATTTTTGTTTGAAGTTACCCTTTCGGAAGAAGCGATTGAACTTCTTTGCCATGAGTGCAATGGATTCCATGTCCATTTCTTCTTCCGAGTCCTCATCATCGGTAGAGGTGGATGAAGCCGCCTTGAATGCAATCGCCTTTTTCTTAGGCACGTCTTGGTTCAAATAGGACTTCATCTTTTCTTGTAACTTCACCTTGCTATCTTTGCGTACCTCGTATGACATCAAAGTACCCATCAATTGAACTACGGTATACTTATTCATGTCATTACCTTCCTCGATGGCGAAGGTACGTTTCTCCCAAGAAGAAGGAAGTCCTTCGATAAGCTTTGAGCACTTCTCCTTTTGGGTGTAGGATTTGCCGAGAGCCTCTAACTCGTTTATGATGTCAACGAAGCGAGCGTAATATTCCTTCATCTTCTCGCCCTGTTGCATATGAAACATTTCGTAATCTTTGTTTACAACTACGAGTTTAGAGTCTCTTACCCTACTCGTCCCTTCATGTAGTATGAGGAGGGAGTTCCAAATTTGATATGCACTCTTACATGTGCATATCTTATTGAAGTCCTCGGGCTCCAATGCGCATTGCAAGGCGTTCATTGCCTTGGCATTGCTTACCTCCGCGGCGACCTCCGCGGTTGTCCATTTCTCGAAGTCTTCTTCTTCGGGCTCGATGTATTCCTTCATTGTGGTCCTCCATAGATATGCACTCCGGAGGAAGGTTTCCATCCGGCATTTCCAGTACCCGTAGTTGGTACCATTGAAGAATGGAGGCCTCGTAGAGGAATGTCCTTCCATCACCGAAGACGCTCCTTCACGGTTCTTGAAGGTGCCATAGTCGGAAGGTGGACGCACAGTCTTGTTGTCGTTGGCAGACATAGCTAAGTATCTGGCTCCGATACCAAATGTAATGCCCTACAAGCTACTGCACAAGTACTAGAGGGGGGGTGAATAGTACTTTAAAAATAACAAGGAGTATAATTCCTAATAATCTTGCAAACAACTACCAAATCAATTTGCGGAAGCTTAAATTGAATGACAACAACAAAATTAACAATGCTAACAAAAGATGTTACTGGGTTCGGATCCACCCAAGTCTCCCCGACTTGTTCCCGGTGATCCTACGTCCCAACCACCCAGATCCCCTCCGGATACTTAGGTTAGAAACCCTAACCCAAGATTTCCACTATGATATCTTGTGAAAAACCTTCACAAGATCAAATCATACATGCAATGGCAAAAGTGAATCCCACAACCCGGGATCACAACCTTCTCTCACAACCGAGAGAATCAATAAGCAATATAAACAAGTTTATAATGAAATAAACAATCTTACCACAAAATCCTATACCTTGAGTATTCTTACCAAATAGGTGCAAGGAGGGATTTGAGGAAGATGAAGTCACCAAGACCTAGCACAACTGAAATGACCAGCAATGGGTGCCTAGGAGTGATTTGGAGACTTGAATCAAGCTAGAGCTTGAAGGGCTCACCAAGAACAAACTTCTCTCAAGATGGATTCTAGATCTAGAAAGTGAGAGAATGGATTTCTTGTGAGGAAGAGAGCTTTGGAAATGAGTGAGAATGGCTATCTCTTTCAATCTCAATGAATCTCTTAATGGCAGCTCTAACCTAGAGAGAAATGACCTAGGTTCGTATTTATAGGGTCCCATAAAAACGAGTTAGGTCAAATCCCAACGGTTAGAAATCTGAAGCAACTAGTCGGTCAAAGAACAACCACTGACCGACTAGTTCATCAACTAGTCGGTCAGTCAAACAACATGGACCGACTAAGTGAAGAACTGAGAAGTGATAGAATTTCAGACCTAGAAATCTAGTCGGTCCAAGAAGACTTTCTGACCGACTAGTTTCACAACTAGTCGGTCAGTCAGTGAACGTAGACTGACTAAGAGGCAAAAACAAATAGTCTGAATACAAATTGACTTAGTCGGTCCAAGAACAAATGTTGACCGACTAGATTATCAACTAGTCGGTCACCAAACGTTCTTAGACCGACTAACGATAAACAGTAGCTTAGGAGAAATTTGGCATGTACAGTAAATCACAACTAGTCGGTCACAGAAGCATCACCGACCGACTAGTTCACAAACTAGTCGGTCGGTGAGTCAACGTAGACCGACTAACTGTAAACAGTACTGAACAAGAAAAGATTAACTCATACTAGTCGGTCCAAGAAGCTTTGCTGACCGACTAGATCACCATCTAGACGGTCAGTACTTCTTCTTGTACCAACTAACATGCACAAACACGTCCGAATCGAAGCGCGATGCTTCGAGGAAGTTAGAATGGACTTGTACAAGGATCCTAGAGCTACGATATGAGTGTTATGAAGATAGAATCGTAAGATATACTCAAAGCTTAACATTCTATAGATCGAAGCTAAAAGACTATAAATAAAACCTTAAAGAACGGTCTTCGAGAGCTTCGATCAATTCTTCATGACTTCCAAAATGGTCCAAAGGCGTCAACGAAGCTTTAGGCAATGAATACGAGCTTTGAGAAGTCTTGAGATGTCGCTTTGATTGTTCTCGTGAAATTGGCGACGATCTCCAATACTGCGCTCACAAATTGTTAGTTCATGAATTATTTATGTTTGCTCATCATCCAAAACCAAATCCGGGGAGTCCAATATTCAACAGGTGTAAATGAGAGAAAAGCATGCGTCAAAGTGCAAAAAAAACAGTGGGCAAAGTGAAAAAAGATTGATGGTAAACCAGTAAGCAAATGGAAAATAGAGAGGCATTTGGCTTTTATGAAAAAGCAATGGAACGCTTGCAATTAATGGGAAGACGAGTGTCCATTGTTTGGGTTCTCCACCACCTCACCCCAAACCCAAAACCCAATCCCACACCCCCACCAAGTGGGGACACCTTGCCCATGTGGCACAACTAAGGCCAATCCTATAAAACTACTAGAAATAACACATGCACATAGTGCACGGTGACCAAAGGAAACACACATAGGATGCGGTGCACACGCGCAACTAACAAAAGAGCGAGAAAAGTGTTGTGTGTGAATCATCGGGAGGAGGCAGGACACGCCCACAATATAAAAAAGAGAGAGAAGTGTGGGGGGGTGTGTGTGAATCGACGGGGGGGGGGGGGGTAAAATGGGTTAAATTGCAAAAAAAAACTTTAGGGGGGCAAAGTGCATAAATTCCAACCCAAACCAGGGGAGTAAATATGAGAAAAGCATGCGTTAAATTGCAAAAAATACAGTGGTCAAAATGAAAAAAGACAGATGGCAAACCCTATATAAGTGAAAAGGGAGTAACGCCCCAAACCCCGCAACGAAAGACTTAAAGAACTTAAACATGCATGGATGCGTAACAGCAGCGATGCGCATACGAGAGTGAACCCATTTGCGTACCAAGCCTCAGTGATCATTACTAGATATTCTGCTAAAAGGTAACAATCCAGAAAGCTTCTCTAAGAAGGTTCAAAGCAAGATATAATATAATACATCACAGATGTCTAGCCAGAATATATCATACAAAAAAATTCTTAAAACAAAATATCTCTCTTTACAGATCTTAGTGCACGTGTCACAAAATTTGAGACTCCGCTCGGAATCAACTTCTACTGCTCCTAACAGCACCAATTTGCAGGCTAAGTTGCACCTGAAATGGTTTTAAAAAAACCACAGTGTGAGCTACACGGCTCAAGGAGTACAAAATCTCTCACTGGTAAATCATGCAAATATATATAAACATTTTTTAAAGAAATATGCAATTTAATTGCAGTACTACTTGAACTGTATCAGATGTATAATAAAGAAATAGAACATGTAAAGGACATTATGACGTGTCAAATATTCATAAAAACATGACCTAAGCAACAATAAATTTTTTTTGCGTGTTAACCCTCTCAAATATCCAACTAAGGCGATGGATTATGGCCCAATAGTATGAGAATGTGCAAGCACATTAATAAATCAATCAGTCAATCGACAGCCCGGGAACATTGTACCAATCCTTGCCAAAGGTTGCACGAAGGCTAATTCACATGTATGGATGTGACACTCTAAAGGTGGCCCCCACAATTTGCATGGTGTGGCACTTAACTCTCAACACCTACTCGAAGACCGGTATATAACATGTACACTCAATACCATATAACATGCTCATATAGTACACAGTTCATTCTATAGCGGATTTTGAGGGTTTGAAAGTACATAAATCATTTTCACATCATCCTTCATTTTTTTTCAAACACGTGCATGCAGTATGCGTATATGAGTAACTTTTCATTTTTCATGTCATTTACAATCCAAAAAATCATTTGATGTGCATAAAATGGTAATGACTATGTGGGCAGAATGAATGCATAGTCTCTCAAAATTTCACACAATTATCATAATCGAATTAGTGTGCTCATGATAATAACATTTTTTATAACATTTTCATTTTTAAAAGAGTTATGGAGTAAACCATTATAACTAGAGCAGACATTTTGCGCATGATATAAATAACTTTAACAAATAGTTTTTCATCCTTACTACGTAGAATAATATGAAACCTTACATTTCAATCATAAATTTTGTATAAAAACTATTTTAATGTGAAAAGTTGTACTCACCTCGTAGTGGTCAACTAGAACACGTTTCAAATCACACATGACTTATGGGATACCTAAAATAATAACAATTGAACCTTAGTATAGTTTCAGGTTACTATATGACAATAAATGTCAATGCTTTCTAAATCTTAAAAAGTTACTCATTTTTGTTTCATAAAGGTTCATAATATTTGTAAACTTTTTTTTATGAAGGGCCTTTCTACAATTTTTTAAAGACTTCAAGGGCCTTTCTGCAAAATTTTAGAAAGTCCAAGAGTCTTTCTGTAAAATCGTCGAAAGTACAGGGGTCTTTCTGGAAAATTTGTAGAATTCAGCTCTTATATAGACAATATTCAACATTGGTATCAAGCTGCAACTTTTTGTTTGCAAACTGAACCCTACTTTGGGTCTTTATTGAAGTTTGGACCTAAAAACAATTTGGAGAAAATGTTGGGTTAAATGAAATTTTTTTGTTTCCTTCTCCATTCATCCTGCTGCTCACCCGAACCCAACTATTTGGGTTCAGGGACAACCCCCCTCGGTGGCACCCAGGCCTCCCCATCGGACTAGGGTGGTCGGCGGCCGGTGACAAACCAGCGATGAACCGTCAGCCGGCGGCGAACTGGCAGAACTTATGTTCAAAGTTTTTTTTGCAATTAATCATTTATGTTGCAAGGAATCCAAGGTATCTAAACTCCAATATATTGGAAAAAAATTTCAATCTTCAATCTAAATGGGATTTTAAGGGGAACATAGAAATTTAGAAGTTGGGTTTATACCTTTCTTTGCACTCTTCTCCTCTTTCTTCTATTCTTCTTCTCCTCTTTCTTTACAGGAAATTTCCAGAAATATTGCAAAGCTCACTCCTCTTCCTCTCATGCATTGAGGTGAATGGGTTGTGTTGTGTTGTTGGTGTTGTTAGAGCGAATGGGCTCTCTGTCTCTTCCTCCCTCCCTCTCTCTTGACAAGTGTCCCAAAAGATTGCCACTTGTAGCCCTTATCCCTCACTAAGATGCCATGTAAATATTAAGTTCATTCTTCACATTCTTTTTTTTGTTTCATTACACACACACACATATGCTATTACATCCTCCCCTCCTAATAAAGAGTTTCGTCCTCGAAACTTCACATACCTTAATCTTCAAAGAGCTCAGGATACTTCTTCCGCATTAATTCCTCGAGTTCCAAAGTAGCTTCCTCTCAGGATGATTTCGCCATTTGCCCTTCACATACTTAATAGTGTCTGCTCCTTGTGATCCAATACGTGCTCGTGTTTCTCCTCGTAACTTAGATTTTCCTTTAGTTTCAACAGTTCCAGCTCAATGCCTTCATTGGGATCCCGAGTAAACTTCCTCAACATAGAAACATGAAATACATTATGCACTCCGGCTAATTAAGGATGGTGGTAGCACGAGTCTATAGGCCACTAGACCAACCCTCTCCAATATTTCTAACAGGCCAACAACTCTTGGGCTTAGCTTCCCATGGATTTCAAATCTCCTGACTCCTCGAGTAGGAAAGCCTTAAACAACACATTGTCACCTTCTTGGAATTCCAATTCTCTTTTTCTTCAATCTGCATAACTCTTTTTCCTGCTCTGTGCAACCCGGATGTGTTCTCTTACTTGTTGAATCTTATATATAGCTTGTTGTACTAATTCTGGACCAAGAAATTTCCTTTCGCATAGATCATCCCAATGTATAAGAGATCTACACTTTTGCCTATATAAAAGTTTGTACGGTGCCGCATTAACACTTGCATGATGACTGTTGTTGTATGCAAATTTTGCTAGGGGCAAGTAATCCTCCCATGCTCCTTTTAGGTCCAACACGCAACAACACAACATATCTTTCCAAGTTTGGATTGTTTGCTCTGACTGACCATCTGTCTCAGGGTGATATGCTGAGCTAAATCCAAGTTCATCTGCAAAGCTCGATGTACACTTTTCCAGTATTCAGATGTGAACATGCTATCTTGATCTGAAACTATAGTCAATGGTACACCATGTAATCATACGATCTCATTAATGTAGAGCCTGGTTAACTTTTCTATAAAAAATTGTAAATTGATCGGCAGGAAATGTGCTCATTTAGTTAGTCGATCGACTATTACCAATATAGAATCATTTCCTCTAGCCGATCTTGGTAACCCGATGATAAAGTCCATTATGATCTTTTCCCACATCCATATTGGTATATCTAAATTTTGAAGCAATCCGATCAGTCTCTGATTTTTGGCTTTCACTTGTTGACATATGATGCACTTAGAGATGTATTTTGAAATTTTCCTCTTCATATTGTTCCACCAATAAAGGGGGTTTAAGTCTTGTTACGGCCAAAATTGGCGTCAACAGTACTAGGGCTGACATGGACTACTATGTCGAGGTAGAGCCCCATCAACCAGTCGAATGGGACCCTTGGTTGGTAGAACCATGGTCGGTGATAATGGTGACATGGATGCGGTGTAGAAGGTTGCTTGACTTGATAGCTGGATGGGACGGTCGTTCGACCATCTAGTGTGGTCGATCCTCGAACAACTATCTCTGGGAGCTACCGTTCGACCCTCTAGTTGAGCCGTGCCTCGATCTTCCTGCACCAAAAAGGAGCATCAGGGGGGTCAGATCTGGGTTCCGACCCAAATCCCCTCCGATGCTTAAGTTAGAACGGGAACTCAAGAAAAGACTTGGGGCTGCCAAGGTAGACCCACAAAGGTTCATCCAGAGTCAGTCACCGCAAGCTATTTAGAGGAAGAATTTTAAAGTGGAAGATAGAATTAAGAGTCTTAGGTCTCTCGTAACTTGGGAGTCTGAACCATTCTTACGTTTTCTTTTCATCTATTTATAACTGATGATATTGAATAACCGCTCCTTATCTATTGTGGCAGGATCTTCTCTAGGATTGATGATAATGGCTGCCCATTTACTCGGTCTCCATTAACCTCTCCCTTGATATCAGCGGAATTCCAATGGTTGAATGATCTGTTTCTTTGACTGAGCATCTACTAGGTCTAAGACTCCAATTGGGCCTTACCATTTTGACTTTGCTTCGTGGGCCATACCTGCGTATCAACAATGCCCCCATCATTCGTGCTTAGAAAACTGTGTTGATTGAGATTGCATGACGTGAATTCACATTAAATGGGCACGGCAGTCGACGCGGTCCTATTTGATTTATGCCGCCAAAACCCTTCGCCTTCAATTTGATCCTCGCTGTCTCCTGAGATTAGGCTTGGACATGTGCCACTCATTGAACGGTTGATTTGGGTTACTCTGTATAAAGGGGGGAGAAGAAAGACAAGAAGCTTTCCTACTTCGTCCCCAATTTTTCGAAAGCTCAACTTTTCCTTTGCTTTCTCTGGTGTTTGGTTGAACTCGATAAGGTAGCTTTCCTTTCTCATCTAGGCTTTTCTTTAATTCTTATGGTTGCATTGCCACCGGTGAGGATCCAAGAGCCGTCTTATGAAGAAATCGTGCGACGCCTTTGACCTTATCAATATAACGTGGTCCCTGGAAGAAAGGAAAGGACTACGAATGAAGCATGTACTTCCAGTTCTTCGACAAGATCCGAAATCAGCAGCTCTCCAAGAGATTTTAGAGAAAGTGCTAGAGCTCTCTTATGACTCGACTGCTATTAACGAGAGAGTTTGTTTCCCTCAAAAAAGTGAGATCGGAGTGTACTCAAAATCTTTCCTCTTTGGACTACATTTTCCTCTCCATCCCTTTACCACGGAGATTATATGCTTTTTGAAAATTTCTCTCTGCCAGCTTGCGCCTCAGGCCATTGCCCCTATGGTATGCTTTACCATGCTCTACGATCTTTGTGGAGTTCGACCATCCATTCAATTGTTTAAACATTTTTTCCGAGTGGTGGTCGACCATCTCAAGGTGTGGCATCACATTGTCACTCGACCAGAGTGGAAGCTCATCTACGATCTCCCTATCTCAGACCCTAATTGGGAGGACGCTTTTATGTTTATTTTCCTCCCGAACATGGGCCCGATCCTTAATGACTGGGGCACCCTAAGTCCAGACATTTCCAGGGAACTTGGGCTATTACCTGATGAGGTCAAAGCGGCCAAACTTCTTTTGATCCGACCGCGGTAGGAGAGGTCAACCTCGAATTTGTTTGACAATCATCAGTTGAAGACTGTTTTGTGGAATCAGAGTAATGCACATTGCTTTTGTGATTTCATTACATCCATTTAGGGTAATTATATTCTTCATTTGTAGATATGGCTGGAGGAGCTCACAGAAGCTTGGACCCTGCACTGGGTCAGATTTGGAGGCAGCTATTGGGGGATGTATGCCCTCAGTTCATTTGTATTTGATGCAAATGATTTTTTATAATAGATGTGTGTATTTTTCATATGATGCAAAGTGAATTAAATGTGTCGTAAAATATTTACGTGCATATTTACTATAATAAATGCGTGAAAATGGTTACCTGGATGACGGGATCGTCCCGATCTAAACGCAATTTCGAACCACGACGAAAACGGACGCCAAGTACTCAAATTAGAGCAAAACAGACTCAGCCCAGTCCGAAGGGGACTGGTCGCACCAACCCAACTGGGCTGGGCACCCATGCCCGTTTTGGGCCTGAGCGCCTAGCCCAGGGGTAGGCCCGCTCGCCCAAAGCTGGGCGGGTCGGGCCCGCCCGCAAGGGCATGCGCCTGACCCGCCGGCCTAGTGGGCTGGGGACCGCCCGCGCATGCAGGCGGGTGCCACAGCCCAGGGGGCTGGGACCTACCCGCGCATGCGGGTGGGTGCCCAACCTTAGAACTGCCCGCCGCGGTTGGTCTAGGGTTGCGGGCAGACAATGGCGGCTGCAGTTTTTGCAAAAATCAACCTTTTAGGCAATTTTGAGACAACGTTTGAGGGGACAAACGAAGTCGGAATTAAGTGTCGTTTCTTCCTACGTGTTCACCGTTCAACCCTCTTCGATTTGATAGGTTGTATTACTTACGAAGCTCAACGGTGAGGGAGGAAAAATTCGCTAAAGTTTGGCCTTTGTAAAAGGCAAACTTTAATTAATTTCTTCCTCCAAAATTAATAGTCCCACATCGAATATGGAGTGAATGGGAGGGGTCAGCCGCCTATATAAATAGGGGCATACTCCCCTCCTTGAAACTCGTCTCAAGCTCCTGATCTGAGTAGCACCATTAAACGTGAGCAAGCCCGGATCTGAGCTTAAATTAAATATTCTCTTTCTCCCTAAATTTCTTCCTTGCTCCTGTTCGGGCTTTAGCAAAGCTACGTAGGAGCTCAGATCGGATTCAAAATCTTGACGAAGGATCCACTCATGGTGATATCTTTTTTGGCGCATGGTTGGCTTGGGGACAAGGGTGTTGCTCGCCTCAGGACACGATGCGGTTCAGTTCGGGACGAGGTGCGGCTCGGGACGAGGTGCAGCTTGGAAGAAGCGGTGCGCGGGGCCAAAGAAATATTGCTGAAAACGACGCTTCGTATTCTGCGGAAACAAAGTTAAAGGTATGTAGTTTAAATTACACATGCGTTTATGAATTGCAAATATTAGATAGATTTATCCTTAGGGGTTGGTCGGACCCAACCCCGGGATAGTAGAGATCTTGGTTACGGTTTGTTCCCTTTAGGGCTTGATTTAGAAATATTTTAAATCCGTTTTTCTGCTGCTTATTCGATCTCGTCGTCCGTCCGACTTAGAGCGTACGTCGATTTTATTGCCATAAGGACCCAGAAACCCCAACAGTGGTATCCGAGCCAGGTCTACATGATCTATGCTTTGCAATTTATAAAATGTATATGATACATCATGCTTCTCCATCAGATGGATGTTTTATTTAATTTATTTAAAATTATCGTTTTAGAGCAATGTTTTTTATTTTCGAAAATTGTTTTTGAAAATTAGATTTAATTTTATTTTAAAAGTAAATCTTTAAAATTATGTGAATTTTTGATGTAACTTAAATTTATGCGATAAAATTTTAAGTTGCATGTTTAGCAAAAATTTATGAGATAATTTTAATTGCTATGATTATCATGCTAAAATGTTTAGATGAATTTTTTTAAAATGGTTATATTAGTTTTTTATTAATTATGTGATAATTCAAGAAAGACTATTAGGATTGCCATTAAAAACTTCTAGAAAATTATAAGATAATTTTTATGGACTAGCTATGATTTAAAAAATTGTTGCAACAAATTAAATTTCTTTTTAGGATAGCCCCCCTCCAAATTATTATTTTAATTGTTTTAATAATAATTTTGAATAATAGGCTATGATTTAAATTGTTGCAACTTGAAATTTAAATGCCTAATACATGATTAGGATAGCACCATAATAATCCTTATAGTTGATAAGGACATTAATAAAAGTTATTAACCAATCTCAATAATTTCGAATTTTAGAACTAGTTGATAGGATTAACTAGTTTTAATGAAGCCAATTCTAATCGATGGGACACATATGAATAATAAGTTTCCTTCAATGGACCATGATCCGGTTTAGTGTTTTTTGACTAGTGTTGTGGATCACCCTAGCTCAACTGGGGATAATGATCCTAACCAAGCCAAATCCCTGGTCGTGTTTCACTGGACCGCAAGGATGAGAATTATGATTATATGACATCGTCGATTATATCTAGTCAATTACGTTAAAAATCTCCTTCAAGGTTAGCCGTAGCCCTCCTTGTTTTTGGATTAGGGGACTAAAAGATGACTGTCATAGTTGTTGAGTCTCCTCAAGCTATGACATGGTCTCTTTTAGAAACCGACTCCATCATACATGAGATGTAGTCTGGTATTAATCCAAACCGCTGCATTGGGTCTCCTCGAGTATCGGTGTAAGTTAATATTAGACATGAAAACAAGGGTTCAACTAGACTAGTCATTATAGTTTATTGAGTCTCCTCAAGATCATAAGTGACTAAGGGTAAAAACCAATAGGGAGTCGCATGTGATGTGATTGATAATGAGATTATCTACCAAGTGCAGAGTCGATCAACTTGTTGAGTTTTCTCAAGGTTGTGAAGCTCATGGTGGTTAAGTCACTATCCCAATAAATAACTACATTCGTTCATCTATATGGATAAAGATGATCATAGAAATAGTGGAAGGATATAGTTGAATAAAAACCATTTTAACTATATTTAAAAATCATGAACAAATGCTAAACTATGGTTATTCTATGTTGTACCGGGTGGAATCCAAAATTACAATATCCTTAAAAGAAATAAGTCACCTGGACAAAATGATTAGTTACGGAATATTTGATAAACCAAACTATATTCTCATTGATATTAAAATTTCCTTCCTAGTACTGAGTTAAGGACAAAGATTTCCTTAAGCTCTAAAATCTAACATAATAAAAGCACGCTACTTAATACTCGCCCACATGAACATGAGCAGCTTAAACATACTAATGTTCAAATCAGTTTCTCCATATGACTTATTGAGTCTCCTCAAGGTTGTATGGAAAATAGTTTCAATCCACAAGGCTTGAAACTTCGATCAAACTGTTTGACTCGAAGATGAGTGTAAGAGCGGTGCAAGACAATGTATCCAAATTAGATCTTGAGACGAGCAACTTCTTGAGTCTCCTCAAGGATGTAAAGCTCAAGTGTTTGGATGCATGTGATGCTTGCACAGCTAATATTTATGTTAGGATATGAAATGTCTAAATATGATTTAGAAAGGAGAAGGCACTAAGGAAAATTCATTGAGAAAGAATGTTTGGTCTAACATGGAAAAAGGCACAGTAGGAGGAACTGAAAATGCGACATGTTTGATGTCTAAAATTTCAGAATAATTGTTATACAAAGATAGTCTCACATATTTGTTGGATCTCCTGGCAAACCAAATATACTAGAGAGGGGAGGGGGTGAATAGTGTAAATCACGAAGATATTGCAAAATTAAAAGTTAATAAAAAATTGTAATAAGAATGCGGAAATAAATGAACATAATCCAGAATATTCCAAACGCAAACACAGACATTTATCCTGGTTCGAATCCCTATGATCCTACGTCCAGTCCTCTACCCCGTAGAGATTTCAATCTACTAAAACACTTGCTCCCCGCAAGTAATCAACATACAAAGATGCCAACGCTCCCAGTGTTGCAAACTTGTACAATCTCTTCAACAAGAGATTTACCAAATAAAGTAAAAGAAAGAGTATGAAACAATATCACCTATAGCCTTGATAATATCGAAATTATAGCGCAAGGTTGGTGATAGAATCCCCAAGGTTCAAGATATAAATTATGGTAGAACACTCTTGGAAATTGGACTTCTTAAAGGGGCAGAATTTCTGCAGAGGTTCCCCTATGAAAATCCGAAAATCACATACTTTCTAGAGTGAGAAAGAAAACTTAAGAAGTGAGTGAGTGAGTGAATTTTCATGATTTTTAGGCTGGGGTCTGGGGGTTCATTTATAGCCCAAAATAATTTAAAATTATTAGTCGACTAATAATGCTGCCAGATCAGAAAATGACTATTGAAGTGTCCTTTGACATGAGATGGTTAATAAACGGCTAGAAACTGCTATAAACGGCTAGAAACTGTCCAAATGTATCCGTTGATAGGAAGTTATAACTTCCATTAATTAATTAAAAATTAATTAATATAAAACAGTTAAAATAACTGCTGTTATAACTATTTGAAAAACTGTCCTGTAGACCAGAAAAAACTGTTAGTCGACTAGGAACACAAATTTGAGAAATTTTCAGAAATTGATCCTTATGATTGGAAAATATATTTTGACCAAAAATTCTTTTGTTTTTCTTAATAAAATAAGAAAAATTGTATTAGTCGACTAGGGAAAAATGCTGGTCTGCTCATTTTCTGAAGTTTGGGTTTTGAGGCTGATTCCTAAAGAATTAAGATAGAGTATTATCAAGGCTTTAATAATCTAAAGTTATGCAAGAATAAAAAGTAAAGTTACATCATCTTTCTCAAGATATTAGAATTTACTGCTTGAGCTTCGTCTTGCATTTTGATGATTTATCTTACAAAGTAACTTGATGATTGTCATATGTGAAGAAGTAGAGCTTGATAATCTGCATCCAAAGAGTTAGTATACACATACATATTCAAAATGATTGTATCATCAAAAAATTTATGGGAAGAAAACTTTATGTTTCCAACAATATTGGCTAATGAACAAAAGTTAATGAAACTTATATCATACTTGGCGAATGTCGTCACATTACTTTAGAAGAAATGTTTTGATGTGATTATAATGTATAACAATGTTGTATTAAGAGTTAATACATGTATACGCAAGTTGGTAGCAAATCTTATATGGCAAAATAGACTAGGCCGTACCGAAGAGACTAAGCTTCACAAGTCACATAAAGATGTGGTCTGACCTCTCGTATTATGAGTCAAAAGACACTTGTGAATCTTGTCTCAAAGGTATGATGGCCGAAATTCCATCTGTAAGACAGTGAGAGAATGAGTTGGTGAACTCGTAAGTCTCGTACATACGAATGTACCCGTACCCAAGTCTAAGTTAGCCAGGATGAGTTGTTCTTATTTTATTACGACACGTGTTCTTGCTGAAACACAAGTATGATAAAATAGATAAACAAATGATAGAGGTATTTGAGCTACTTCGATCAGATCGAAGAGAATAATACTTAGTTATGTAAGTCTTGTGATACTAAAAAGAAAATGAGATTTTCTCGCATGTCAAGTCTTTTAACACATCGGTGTGTTAGAGAGCATGAATCATACTCTGTTAGACTTAGTGCGATACATGGCTAATGACATTGAGTTACAATCCTCGTTCTAAGTTAAAACCCATATAATAATGCCTAGGTATTTGATAAGGCTATGTTAGTACCTTATAAATAATAATATTCCTCAAATTAATCGTTAGGAAGTCACAATGATTACTCGAGTCTCGTGAAATGATAAGTCAAGTAAAACATCATAGTTGATGATGACTTAGTCAACTTCTAGAATGCCATTCGGAGTAGGAACTCTGATTAATACACTTGATGCAATCCAAAAAAAGGTCCGTGCACGTAAAGAAAGTATGGACTTTAGTTTACGTGCCCAAAGAAAGTGTTTCTTATTGGCTGCAAGTAAATATTCAAGACAGAAGATTGGTGTAGAAAGAAAATAGTGAAGTGTCTAACCCTCCGTAGTCCAGTCTATAGGATATGGTTATGTGTTGTGGCCATGTACGGCGTATTGGTGGTAATAGTGTAGGATCCCTAGAGAGTGGGACCCATTTGGAGGACCTCCTTGCCTATTAAGGCTCCCATGCGTTGGGAAGCGTGTTGGAGGGTTGTAGTGTGGCTGTAGTATGTATAATAATGCTTGGATGGTAGCACGAGGGGTGGTGTAGAGAATAGGATGAAATGCGGGAAAATGGGATAAACTAGTCGGATTGGGTACATTGACTGACTGACTAGTCATTTCCTGCACATTTGTGTTCAGTCACGTGTACACTTCGTGCATGGACACGTGCATACATCACCACCACGAGCATAATAATTGGACTCGCCATGAGTATTTAGAAGATGGAGTTAGCCTGGGCACCCTCATCCTTCAAACCAAGCACGCGGATATTGAGATTGTCCCCATGCATTGGGATGCGTGCATGGAAAAGTGTCTCGTGGCTATTATGATCATCTTGAGACGTCGTAAGTAAGACCTTAGTGACAACTATTCAAGGAGACCATTGGAAATTGGAGAATTTTGCACTAAAACCCCTCACACTTGCAATTTGGCCCAATTTTGGGTAAAATCGCAGTAAGGCAAAAATAGAGGGGGTTTTGTGAAAAAGGCCAAGTGAGGGCTTATGGGTCATTAGCTATGGGTTAGTGGTGATAAGAAGGTTGGGTGGCCAACATGCATTGGCTCCAAGTGATAGTGGGGTATGTGAATTGACCCTTTTATCCCTAAAGAGCATTCTACACACTTTTTCTCATCTAAACACCTCACCACTTCTCCCAAACCCTCATTTTTGACCCTTAAGGTCAGCAAAGGAGAGAGAGAGAGAGAGAGAGAGAGAGACCTGTAGAGAGGATTGGTGAAGGAGAAAAAGAGGAGGAGCCAAAAGAGGAGGTGCTTGCCCAAGGAACCAAGGAGCAAGGAGGAGGCAAGCTAGGAGACCATTTTCTTGGAGGATTGAGCTAGGGGCTTAGGCTAGGAGAGCTCCATCTTCCACCATAGCTAAGGTAGAGGATATCCGCACCCGTAGGATGTAGGGTTGTGTGCATGTTCGTGTTATCCATCTCTTTGTTTGCATGTTATAATTTTTGCTAAGTTTGGTGTAAATTCTTAGTACATGGTGATAGATGTGTATGGAGGTGGCAAGATTAGATCTTTATCAAGTTTTTTTTTTCATGATTTATCTATTTATTACTTTAATTTGAACCTCTGCACAAAATTTTGGTATTTTATCTTGAAAAATGAATTAATTCTAGCTTTTGTAAAAGTAGGACAGAGTCACCCTTTCTAGGAAAACTCTGCCTAAATTTATTTTGAGCAATTCCCACTCTATTTCAAAGAATTATGTTCTGAAATTTTTATATGTTATTCTCATGGTATTTGTCTCCATATTCTTTAACTTGGACGAAGTCTAATTTTGACTCTAAGTATTATTAAAAAATTCGATCTTACAAACTGTCCAGATTTTAACAGCCCAGACACATGTTTTTAAAAAGCCTACATCTCTTAAATCACTAACCAATGTTTATGTTCTTGTGCTCATTTCCAAACTAAGACCTAGACCTAAAAATTTGTCTGCTTGGCCAAATTTTAATTCAGCCTCTAACTATTTTTAAAACAGCATACTTTGAACTCTTTCCGGTAGTTTCAAATCAGTAAAATTTCCAGTTCATTAGAAAATTCATAACAAATCAACCAGTTGGATTTTTAACTTGAAATTTAAAATTTGAGTTGCTGACTTATGGGGCTACAACCCCCTTTGGTAATGTTTTTCAAGTTTAGTTAAATATTTTGAGAAATTCCATCTGTAATGCTCTATCCTGGTCCTTCTGCATGGCTGAAATTGAAATCGTTAAAGTTTAGATTGTGTATTTTTGAAATATGCTGAAGCTAATTGTTCTTGGAATATGTGTTAATGCTTAAATCCGTATGTGTAGATGTTAAATTCAGTACCCAAGCTTAGTTGCTCATCCTTTATGTTAATGCATGTGCAGATATATGTGGATTATGGACATGAGTATGTGTTGGAATGAAATGTGAATAATGTAATCTCTTGAATGAGCAACTAATCTTTGGGTAGATGACAGATGGCCAGAGGTGTCCTCTTCCGCTCAAAACGGGTAGGCCCTATAGGCAGGGGTTGGGTATGGGGGAAAGTCCGAGAAAAGTGACAGTATGAGGACGAGACTATGTGGTTCAAAGTTATATTGTATGTTTCAGTGTTGCCCCACGTCTGTGAGATAGAGTGGGAGGCCCTCGTGGCTCTGCCTTGTTACCACACATCCATAATGGGAGGCCCCGTTAAGCTTCACACAGTGCGTTGTACCACTGGCGGGTGCTCGGTTGCCATCCCAATTGGGATGAGGTTTAGTCCTCGTACTCGCGTCTTGGTCTCGGCCTTTTCAAACTTAACTACAACTAGAACTTAATGAACTTATTAACTTCTGAACTGTGATGTGATGTGTGTTGGTTCTCCTTGGGTGTGTTGAGTTTCCTCTACTGGTTACGCTCTGACGTGGCCCATTTCTGTGGTTTAGGTTCAGCTCAGGGTCCTCAGGACCAGACTTAGTCTCCTTCTATTGTGTGCTCGAGGTCGAGATGTTGTAGACTTATGCAGGCATGGCCGATGAGGAGTTGGTTGTCGTATTCGCCACTCCGGAGACGGTTGTAGTAGCGGTGTTTTGTCCTACGATGGGTCTTATACAGATGTACACAGCCGATGCAGTTCCTTGGTAGTTGGATCGAGTGTTGGAGATGTACTTTTGTAACGACTGCTTTTCATGTATCTGGATTTAATATAATATAATATATGTTTTGGTGGATTTTCTCCTCTTGTGTGGTTTTCGTCTCCATAGATTTCATTTTCGATCGATTCGTCGTATTTTCTCGTTTCTTCCTTAGGATTGTCGATTTCGAAGTATGTCATTCGTGACGGGCTTCATAACGGTCGTATCTAACTATTAGATCAAGCCTAGGAGTCTTAGGAATCGATCCCGGGGCCCCGCGCTCCGTATCGGAACTTTTGGTGCTCATTAGCCGGTATAAGAAGGGGCACCGACCGACTAGATGACGATCCAGTCTGTCGGCAATCCTTCTTGGACCGACTAGTTAGCTTTCTAAATTTCCCAGGAGTTACTGTTTATCGTTAGTCGGTCTAAGAACGTTGGTTGACCGACTAGGTTGCAAACTGGCAATGCTTCTTTAACCGACTAACACGACATCTTAATTTTAGTTGAGTTACTGTTTACTCTTAGTCGGTCTAAGAACGTTCATCGACCGACTAGATGCTAAAATAGTCGGTCAGTATTTGTTCATGGACCGACTAACTCTAAAATCCTATTTTCGTTCAGGAGTTACTGTTTGCACTTAGTCGGTCTGCGTTGGTCGACCGACCGACTAGTTGCCAAACTAGTCGGTCAGTGGTTGCTCTTTGACCGACTAACCAGTGTTAAAACCCTAATTTCTGGGTAGCCTCCAGCCCATCCTATTTAAACCCAACCCAATCGTTTTCTTCTTCCCCAACACGACCCAAAACCCTAAAATCTTCCCCCTTGAGCCCCCAATCTTCCTCCAAGCTTCAATCCTTCATTCCAAGCCCTAGAATCACCATCCAAACCATCCATCCACTCTATCTACCTCTCATCTTCCCCAAAATCTCACCAAATCCATCAAAATCCCCAAATCCCCCAAAACCCTAATTCTCCCAAACTTCTCCAATCTTTTCCAGATCTGATCCTAGGGTTCCCCGGAGTGTTCCTTCCGTCTCCTCTTGGTAAGAAATCGATTCCTCTATGTTTTCATAACCTATTCATATTTTTATGAAACCCTAATAAATTTCATGTTGTTTGATGGTTGTTCCCCCATAACAGTGATTTCCCCATAGTTTGGCATCCGTGTGACGAAGTGGTCGTCATCCCCGGTGCTAGGCAAGTGAAACTTGCACCTCTTGATTTGGGCCATGTATTAGGCCATTTACCTTGCTTTAGCGTAAAAGAGACTAGACGGTGAAAGGATAGCCGTTTAGACGCCATTGACCTAGCTTGACAACGAAGCTTGGTCCGTCACCTTCATCATGCTTGTATGTCACGTTTACTTTCCCTAAACGGTACGCGTATTAACTGTTCATGTCATCCATGCATCCTTAACTGCTATTGCATTTTAACTGTCATGTTTATTTTAAATAAACGGTACGCGAATATCTGTTCATGTCATTGCATTTTGCCTGTCACGTTTAAATACAATTAACGGTACGCGTATTAACTGCTCATGTCATTGCATGCTTGAATACTCATCGTGATTGCGTAGCCTTGCTACATACTTGTACTATCGTTCCGGCTAGGCCCCCACCTTGCGTGGGCATAATCCTATGCCATCTTTGCCTAATACACTTTCTGGCTCGTGTCCCAGAAGACGAGCTCAACACAGCTTGCGGGCAAAGGGCACTCGTTGAGTGATCCCATGTACTTGACACTTGAACACAGCCTGAGGGCATAGGGCACTCGTTGAGTGATCCCTTGTACTTGTACTTGTTACTTGACACTACATGTCACAACAACCACTTGCCACTTGTACTCTCCTTTACTTTACTTGCTACCCCCGTACTTTACTTGCCCTACACCATGTTTTAATTGCTAGGTTGCTAGTTTACCATTATTTCCGTTTCCTTGCACAAGTCTTTCGACTTGCTGACATGTGCCCATTTTCTCTTTTGGGTGACACATGTTAGAGCCCGAGCCTGAGTTACTTGCTGAGGACGTGGTGTTCGCTGACGCTGAGTCAGAACCCGCGTTGGTCGAGGACTACGTTGACACTGGGGATCAGTCTTAGTGTCGTCGTTTAGCTACTTTTGTTGGACTGCTTAGTTGTCGATGCGTGGCACCTAGTTCGATACTATGTTATGTTTGTGTTGTTTCATTGGCCTTGTTCTGGGCCTTAGACTCTTTTCTGTTAGCCTGGTGGCTTTTCTGTGATGTTGAATATTTTGTGGACAAACTTTGAGATTGGTATTTTATATCCGTCTCATTATTATTATTATTGTTGTTGTTCCTTTTGCGATTACAGGGACCTGCTTATACTAAATTGACGCTTATCGGGTTTGGGGCTTCGCAGCTCCACTCTCGTGCGGACCTTCTCACGTCTCGCCTCCATTTTAGGGAAGCGGGGCGTGACAGGTTTTAGTGGTGGCCCATGCAGGTCCTCTCTGTAACTGCAATTATCAGGGATAACAATAATAATATAAGATTTTCCAACAAATAAATTCAATATCCGAGTCATAAGCTATGAGTCTAATCTGCTTCGTTTTCTGTGTCACTAGATGGCAGGAAGACGTTTCACCCGTGGTGGGGATAGTGGTGCGATCCCTCATGATGAGGAGCCTGAGCGGGAACCCACCAGCGGTGAGATGATGCGGATGATGCTACAGATGATGCAAGTGCAGCAGGGCGTGCTTTTGCAAGTCCAGAATGCTCCACTTGCTCGAGCTGCCCGGGCTCTTCCGGATGCCCCTCGCTCTGAGCCGGGAGCGAAGCAATTTCGGGAGCTGGGTCCCGCATATTTTGATGGATCTGAGGGTCCTCTGGCTGCCGACGAGTGGATAAGGAACATTGAGGATAACCTGACGATGGCGAAGATTAACCCGGCTGGATGGGTTGATTTGGCTAAGAGGCAGCTGAAGGACAACGCCAGGAATTGGTGGGATGCTGAAGAGAAGATGCTGGTGGAGCCGATCGTCTGGGCTACCTTCAAGTCCAGATTCGATGGAGAGTTCTTCCCGAAGGCTACTCGGCAGGTGATGCTGCATCGCTTTATAGATCTGAAGCAGGGGAGCTTGTCGGTGGATCAGTACCACCAGGAGTTCACGAGGCTCAGTCGGTTTGCACCTAAGATGGTGCAGGATGCCGATGAGAAAGCTCAGCGATTTCTCCAGGGACTTGCCTTGGAGCTTCAGAGCTTTGTGACCTCTTCTGACCTGGAGTCATATCAGAAGGTTCTGATTGCTGCGAGGCGGCAAGAGTTAAATTTGAATCAGAGGAAGGGACATGTTTCCGGAGTTGGGAAGAGGCCTATGGAGCAGGCCAGGGCGGTGGTTAGGCCTGGTTTCAAGCCTAGTCATCCGGTGCAGTTCAAGAGGCCAGGAGGGCCTATCCTGAAGACTTGCCATTTCTGTGGCAAGACTGGACACCTCAGGGATCAGTGTAGGAGGTTTCTAGGACAGTGCATTGTCTGCGGAGATCCTGCCCACACCATCCGGGAGTGTCCGAAGTCGAGACAGCCTTGGCGGGCTCCTATTGCAGCACAGCCGTTGCAGCAGCGAGCTCCTGTGCCCGTTGGACGTGGAGCGCCTCTTGTTCCACAGAGGCAGGCCTTTCGGCAGGCTGTTCCGCCGAGAGGGCAGGCCTTTCTGATGACTGAGGAGGAGAGCATGGCCGTGGATGAGGTTATCGCAGGTAACGCTCATTCTAACTATTTATCTTCCTTAGTTAGTTTGATTTTGATTATGTTGGTTGCTTGTGTATGAATGTTGCTAGAGTAAGATTTGATTGATTAGATTGCTTGTTAGGTGTGGTTTTGGTTTGCACGTTCCCTGCTCGAGTTCTCTTTGACTCTGGTGCATCGATGTGCATTTTGGCCCGGAGCTTCGTGGAGAAGCATTCCTTGTCGACGTCCTCTCTTCCTAAGAGTTGGAATATCGTCACAGGGAACGGTGTAGTCTCGGTGCATCGTGGGTGCAATTCTTGCCCGTTGGTGGTTTGTGGACATGAGCTTTGTGCTGATTTCATTGTCCACGACATCATCAACTATGATGCAGTTCTTGGGATGGACTGGCTTGCGAGCTTCTATGCTACGATCGACTGTCGGAGAAAGAAGGTGGTGTTCGAGATTCCCGGACATCCAGTGTTTGAGTTCAGTCGTGGCAGCAGTTCGCTTGGTCCTGTCAGATTTCGGGCCAGGCCGGTGGAGGCTGTGGCTATGCAGATGGAGCTGGAGTGGCCAGCTGTGGAGCGTGATTTTGGCGACGTCTTCCCCGAGGAGATGTCTGGTTTGCCACCTGATCGAGCTTTGGAATTTTCTATTGATCTTGTTCCAGGTGCGCAGCCGATTTTGAAGGCGCCTTATCGTATGGCACCTGCAGAATTGGAAGAGTTGCGGAAGCAGTTGGATGAGCTTTTGCAGAAGGGTTACATTAATCCTAGCGTGTCTCCGTGGGGAGCACCGGTGTTGTTGGTTAAGAAGAAGGATGGTTCGCGTCGCATGTGCGTGGACTATCGAGAGTTGAACGCGGTGACCATTAAGAATAAATACCCGTTGCCTCGCATCGATGATATTTTTGATCAGCTTGGAGGTTCGAGGGTGTTTTCTAAATTGGATTTGAGGAGTGGTTACCATCAGTTGAAGGTGAAGAATGGAGATGTTCCGAAGACAGCGTTTAGGACGAAGTATGGACACTATGAGTTTGTGGTTATGCCTTTCGGTGTAACTAACGCACCCGCAGTTTTCATGAATCTGATGAACCTGATTTTCTACGACTTTTTGGATAAGTTTGTCATTATCTTTATTCACGACATTCTGATCTATTCAAAGTCGGAGGAAGAGCATGCCTCGCACTTAAGGACGGTGTTGGAGATTTTGAGGAAGCATCGGTTGTATGCTAAGTTTTCGAAATGCGAGTTTTGGCTGGACAGAGTTGCTTTTCTCAGGCATGTGGTGACTGGAGATGGTATTTCAGTGGATCCCGAGAAGATTAGGGCCATCAGGGAGTGGCCTGTTCCGTCGTCTGCGTCTGAGATTCGGAGTTTCCTTGGACTTGCTGGTTATTATCGGCGATTCATTAGGGACTTTTCCCGTATTGCTGAGCCGATGACCATGTTGACGCGGAAGGATGTTGCTTTTGTTTGGTCGGGTGGTTGTGAGAGTGCTTTTGGTGTTTTGAAGGAGAGGTTGACGACTGCCCCTATTCTTGTTGTGCCTGATCGCAGCGGTGGATTTGAGATCTTTTGCGATGCTTCTGGCAAGGGTCTCGGTTGTGTGTTGCATCAACATGGGCATGTTGTGGCGTATGCGTCTCGTCAGCTTAAGGTTCATGAGAAGAATTATCCGACGCATGATTTGGAGTTGGCTGCCGTTGTGTTTGCTCTTAAGATTTGGAGGCACTTCTTGCTGAGTGAGAAGGTGAAGATTTTCACCGATCACAAAAGCTTGAAGTATATTTTCACTCAGAAGGAGCTCAACATGCGACAGCGTCGATGGTTGGAGCTTATGGCGGATAATGAGATTGATTTGCAGTTTCACCCTGGCAAGGTGAATGTGGTTCCGGATGCTTTGAGTAGGCTTCCAGCGGTGATGATTTTGACCTCGCAGTGGAGATTGTAGCAGGATTTTTGCGAGTCTGGAGTGGAGATTGTTCTTCCTGGGGAGGCTTCGTCGTTGATGTACATGCAGGTACAGTCGACGATCGTGGATCGGATTAAGGCTGGCCAGGCTGAGGATCCGAAGCTGGTGAAGATTCGGGAGCAGGTGGAAGCCGGTCTGCGGACTGACTTTTTGATTCATGAGGATGGCTCGCTGAGGTTCGGAACCAGGTTGTGTGTGCCAGTTGGGGATATCAGAGAGGAGCTGATGGTGGAGGCACACAGTTCGCCGTATTCTGTGCATCCTGGTGGCACCAAGATGTACCAGGATCTTCGTCTGAATTATTGGTGGCATGGTATGAAGAGGAGCATGGCTCGGAGTGTAGCCAAGTGCTTGGTTTGCCAGCAAGTGAAGGCGGAGCATCAGCGTACGGCCGGGTTGCTACGACCGCTTCCGATTCCGGAGTGGAAATGGCAACACATCACTATGGATTTCGTGACTGGACTACCTCGGAGTCCGAAGCTGAATGACGCGATTTGGGTGATCATAGATCGATTGACCAAATCTGCGCACTTTATTCCATTCCGAGTGGGACAGTCCACTGAGGCGCTAGCGAGGAGATATATGGAGGTAAAATTCTTTTACTCTCCGTTCTATTTCCTTTTCCCTAGTGTGGATAGTGATGTAACGTGAATCGTGCAGGAGGTTGTGCGACTTCATGGAGTCCCTGTGAGTATCGTGTCTGACAGAGACACGAGGTTCACATTTCAGTTCTGGCAGAGTTTGCAGAAGAGCTTGGGTACGCGTCTGAGTTTCAGCACGGTGTACCATCCACAGACGGATGGCCAGTCCGAGAGGACGATTCAGATTTTGAAAGACATGCTGAGGGCGTGCATGTTGGATTTCAAGGGTTCGTGGGAGGACCATCTACATTTGGTGGAGTTATCTTACAACAACAGCTTCCAGGCGAGTATTGGCATGGCGCCTTTCGCCGCTCTTTATGGGAGGAAATGTCGATCGCCATTGAGTTGGGATGACGTTGGTGATCGGGAGTTGTTGGGACCTGAGATGATCGTGGAGGCCGTGGATATCGTCAAGAATATTCGGGAGAGGTTGAGAATTTCTCAGGACCGTTTTAAGCATTGGGCGGATGCTAAACGTCGTCCTTTGGAGTTTCAGCCGGGTGACCATGTGTTCTTGAAGATTTCCCCGAATCGTGGTGTGATTCGTTTCGGGAAGTGTGGGAAGTTGAGCCCGCGATACATTGGACCGTTTGACATTTTGGAGAGGGTTGGCGAGGTAGCTTATCGCTTGGCCTTGCCGCCATCTTTGGAAGGAGTTCACAATGTTTTCCATGTGTCGCAGCTTCGTCGATACATTAGCGATCCGTCTCATGCGGTAGATTTTTCGGAGATTACCGTTCGCCCCGATATGACGTATGACCAGCATCCAGTGCAGATTCTGGACAGGCGTCAGAAATCGCTTCGGAACAAGATTGTAAATCTTGTGAGGGTGATGTGGCGACACGGCTCCCCTGGAGAGTCTACTTGGGAGAATGAGGATGAGATGCGAGAGCGTTTCCCACTTTTGTTTCCGGACTCGTGAGTATTTGGAAATTCCGAGGACGGAATTTTTCTTAAGTTGGGAAGGATGTAACGACTGCTTTTCATGTATCTGGATTTAATATTATATAATATATGTTTTGGTGGATTTTCTCCTCTTGTGTGGTTTTCGTCTCCATAGATTTCATTTTCGATCGATTCGTCGTATTTTCTCGTTTCTTCCTTAGGATTGTCGATTTCGAAGTATGTCATTCGTGACGGGCTTCATAACGGTCGTATCTAACTATTAGATCAAGCCTAGGAGTCTTAGGAATCGATCCCGGGGCCCCGCGCTCTGTATCGGAACTTTTGGTGCTCATTAGCCGGTATAAGAAGGGGCACCGACCGACTAGATGACGATCCAGTCTGTCGGCAATCCTTCTTGGACCGACTAGTTAGCTTTCTAAATTTCCCAGGAGTTACTGTTTATCGTTAGTCGGTCTAAGAACGTTGGTTGACCGACTAGGTTGCAAACTGGCAATGCTTCTTTAACCGACTAACACGGCATCTTAATTTTAGTTGAGTTACTGTTTACTCTTAGTCGGTCTAAGAACGTTCATCGATCGACTAGATGCTAAAATAGTCGGTCAGTATTTGTTCATGGACCGACTAACTCTAAAATCCTATTTTCGTTCAGGAGTTACTGTTTGCACTTAGTCGGTCTGCGTTGGTCGACCGACCGACTAGTTGCCAAACTAGTCGGTCAGTGGTTGCTCTTTGACCGACTAACCAGTGTTAAAACCCTAATTTCTGGGCAGCCTCCAGCCCATCCTATTTAAACCCAACCCAATCGTTTTCTTCTTCCCCAACACGACCCAAAACCCTAAAATCTTCCCCCTTGAGCCCCCAATCTTCCTCCAAGCTTCAATCCTTCATTCCAAGCCCTAGAATCACCATCCAAACCATCCATCCACTCTATCTACCTCTCATCTTCCCCAAAATCTCACCAAATCCATCAAAATCCCCAAATCCCCCAAAACCCTAATTCTCCCAAACTTCTCCAATCTTTTCCAGATCTGGTCCTAGGGTTCCCCGGAGTGTTCCTTCCGTCTCCTCTTGGTAAGAAATCGATTCCTCTATGTTTTCATAACCTATTCATATTTTTATGAAACCCTAATAAATTGCATGTTGTTTGATGGTTGTTCCCCCATAACAGTGATTTCCCCATAGTTTGGCATCCGTGTGACGAAGTGGTCGTCATCCCCGGTGCTAGGCAAGTGAAACTTGCACCTCTTGATTTGGGCCATGTATTAGGCCATTTACCTTGCTTTAGCGTAAAAGAGACTAGACGGTGAAAGGATAGCCGTTTAGACGCCATTGACCTAGCTTGACAACGAAGCTTGGTCCGTCACCTTCATCATGCTTGTATGTCACGTTTACTTTCCCTAAACGGTATGCGTATTAACAGTTCATGTCATCCATGCATCCTTAACTTCTATTGCATTTTAACTGTCATGTTTATTTTAAATAAACGGTATGTGAATATCTGTTCATGTCATTGCATTTTGCCTGTCACGTTTAAATACAATTAACGGTACGCGTATTAACTGCTCATGTCATTGCATGCTTGAATACTCATCGTGATTGCGTAGCCTTGCTATATACTTGTACTATCGTTCCAGCTAAGCCCCCACCTTGCGTGGGCATAATCCTATGCCATCTTTGCCTAATACACTTTCTGGCTCGTGTCCCAGAAGACGAGCTCAACACAGCCTGCGGGCAAAGGGCACTCGTTGAGTGATCCCTTGTACTTGACACTTGAACACAGCCTGAGGGCATAGGGCACTCGTTGAGTGATCCCTTGTACTTGTACTTGTTACTTGACACTACATGTCACAACAACCACTTGCCACTTGTACTCTCCTTTACTTTACTTGCTACCCCCGTACTTTACTTGCCGTGCACCATGTTTTAATTGCTAGGTTGCTAGTTTACCATTATTTCCGTTTCCTTGCACAAGTCTTTCGACTTGCTGACATGTGCCCCTTTTCTCTTTTGGGTGACACATGTTAGAGCCCGAGCCTGAGTTACTTGCTGAGGATGTGGTGTTCGCTGACGCTGAGTCAGAACCCGCGTTGGTCGAGGACTACGTTGACACTGGGGATCAGTCTTAGTGTCGTCGTTTAGCTACTTTTGTTGGACTGCTTAGTTGTCGGTGCGTGGCACCTAGTTCGATACTATGTTATGTTTGTGTTGTTTCGTTGGCCTTGTTCTGGGCCTTAGACTCTTTTCTGTTAGCCTGGTGGCTTTTCTGTGATGTTGAATATTTTGTGGACAAACTTTGGGATTGGTATTTTATATCCGTCTCATTATTATTATTATTGTTGTTGTTCCTTTTGCGATTACAGGGACCTGCTTATACTAAATTGACGCTTATCGGGTTTGGGGCTTCGTAGCTCCACTCTCGTGCGGACCTTCTCACGTCTCGCCTCCATTTTAGGGAAGCGGGGCATGACAACTTTTGATATGTGACATATGTACATAGCAGTGTGACCTTTTTGGGGGGTGGCTGTACTTTTTGTAGTGGTTGTACTCTTGTGTCAGTGGACGGTTGCACTTGATGTTAGCATGGTTGTACATATTATATGAAGGTGGACTAGTGTACTCCGTTTCAGTTCAGTGTTGTCTGCGGTTGTTTTACTTTTCATGCTTTGCTTTTAGTACTACACGTGTGACTTATTGTTACCTTTCTGTTGTTAGAGCTCTTTTACTTTCCTTCCTTACTGTGTTGTTACAGTGTGCGCAGTGGCCTGCCTTACTTTTATTATACGTTTGGTCTAAGACCGCGACCCGTCACGTGTCTTCACCCCCTCCTGTCTCGGGAAATTAAGATTAAATTCTCTTCCTCGAGTATTAGGGCGACCGGGGCGTGATAAAGTGCAACTTATGTTGGTTGAGAACGGTTATCATTCTAACTCCTATAAACGTATAATGATGAAATTGTCTCGCCAGTAGATGTGTACAGATCTACCTGGACCAAACTCGATGTAAATGCTTACGATGACCATGAAAACTGGAGCATTCATGTATAGTCTGTTTTCTAAATATGATTTAGAAGAACGAACTTGTATGAATCGGCCAGAGAGTTTTCAAGGTCAGTGGGAGTGAATAAAATCATGCAAGGCATCAAGGAGCCGGAACATATGTTTTGACAAAATGATCAAAGATTTTGACACTTTATCAGAAATGATTATGAATCGTCTAAATGACCAGTAACTTATTTGGATTATTCTCGTAAGGTACGATGAGCTGGATGGGATCCATGCAAGAAATAAATTATGGATTCCAAGGGACCAAGGAAATTATTTGGATGAGATTCAAATGTGTGGTCTAACATGAAATATTAAACTCCTTAAGTCTATAACTAAAGACAGTTTAGCAGATTCACTCACGAAGGCTCTGCCACATAAAGTCTAGAGAGACTTATGTGTAAATGCAGTATGAGATACCAGTATAAATAGGCCTGAGTGCAAGTGAGAGATGTAGCGAGATGTGTATGCCTTCGCACTCGAGGCAATTCATCATGGTGTAAGTGTACAAACATCTTATTCGAAATAACAGTAAGCTGTTTGATAAGAATTTATCTAAGTTAATAATAATGTAGTCTTCATTAAAACTTAAGTATAGTCCTGAGACTTAATGCGAGGTCAAATATGTATCAAGATGGAGATCTCAATCATAGAGAAGTATTTGACTGATTGTAGCATAGGTTTAAAAATCGTTCGTGGTCATAGATGTTTCGAGAAATGGATATCGACACATCGGATAGACCATTGTGTCTTAGTCTTCACCATGTAACGGTGACGATGATCTCGTGGTCGTTTCCCTTGGCGAAGTCGAAGATGAGACACATGTGCTCATTGGAGAATGAGTTCACTGAACGACCCAATCGAGTTATCATATGGTTTACATCGACCAATCTGTCAATAACAACTATTAGTGATGATAGGAAAGTTAGCCTTTTGACTTGAGGTCATTGTACAAACCTGTACGTGAACGGTATCACTTAGATCACTGATCTAGCATTGGGGCAAGCCCCGTCGAAAGGTTTTTTGGTTGGGTGACATTTGAAGCGTGCAAGGAGAGGAATGACCAAGATAGCATTCGTCTCTCCTGGTCAAGAGGAGTTAGTGTCGCAGTGTTAGTTCGATCTTTTAGTGAAAACTATGTCTAGAGTATGTTGGAAGAAGTCCAACATTATTTGACTAAAGATCGATTGAAACTAACCAAGTTCAAGCAAGCATGGTTGACAGTTGACCATACCCTAGGCTTGACTAGTCGACATAGATTTGAAGAAAAGACTAAAACTGCGGTATTCATCACAGACACAGTCAGGGTGGTCCCAACAATACTCATGTCAATGAGTTAACCACATAAGTATGACACCGAAACAGGGACGACACCTGCTGCTCGTGGTCTCTGGCGTGTAAGATTTTCAAGCCCCACCTGTAGTAGGGTCAGGCTGTAGGGTCTCACACAGAGTGAGACCTTTGTCAAGTAATATGTAGAATTTAGGAGAAAATGCATTTGATGCACGTGATAGAAAACTACAAAGAGTTTGGAGTTAGCTTCTGCATTCGGGATAAATGATCCTGAGTGCAAATGGGAGATGTTGGGGGGATGTATGCCCTCAGTTCATTTGTATTTGATGCAAATGATTTTTATAATAGATGTTGGTATTTTGCATATGATGCAAAGGAAATTAAATGTGTCATAAAATGTTTACGTGCATATTTAATATAATAAATGCGTGGAAATGGTTACCTGGATGACGGGATCATCTTGATCTAAACACAGGTTCAAATCATGAAGAAAACAAATGCCAAATACTCAAATTAGAGACAGACTCAGCCCAGTCCCAATGGGACTGGGCGCACCAGCCCAACTGGTCTGGGTGCCCAGGCCCGTTTTGGGCCGGGCGCCCAGCCTAGGGGTGGGCCCGCCTGCCCAAAGCTGGGTGGGTCAGGGCCTGCCCACAAGGGTGGGCGCCTGACCCGCCCGCCCGTGGGCTGGTCAAGCCTGCCCAACAGGCTGGGGACCACCAGCTCTTGCGGGCTGGGACCCGCCCGTGCAAGCGGGCGAGTGCCCAGCCCCAGAACTGCCTATTGGAATGCGGGTGGGGCCCACCGGTGGCCCCCCCTGGTGTAGGGTTACGTGCAGACAATGGCTGCTGCAGTTTTTGCGAAAATCAACCTTTTGGGCAATTTTGCGACAATGTTTGAGGGGTCAAATGAAGTCGGAATTGAGTGCCGTTTCTTCCTATGCGTTCACCGTTCAGCCCTCTTGATTTGATAGGTTGTATCACTTGCAAAACTCAACGGTGAGGGAGAAAAAATTCGCCAAAAGTCTGGCCTTTGTGAAAGGCAAACTTTAATTAATTTCTTCCTCCAAAATTAATAGTTCCACATCGGATATGGAGTGAAGGGGAGGGGTCAGACGCCTATATAAATAGGGGCCTACTCCCCTCCTTGAAACTCGTCCCAAGCTCCTGATCTGAGTAGCTACATTAAACGTGAGCAAGCTCGGATCTGAGCTTAACTTAAATATTCTCTTTCTCTTTAAATTTCTTCCTTGCTCATGTTCGGGCTCTAGCAAAGCTACGAAGGAGCTCGGATCAGATCCGAAATCTTGACGAAGGATCCACTCATGGTAAAATCTTCTTTGGCACGTGGTTGACTCGGGGACAAGGGTGTTGCTTGCCTCGGGGAGCGATGCGGTTCAGGAAGCGGTTCAGCTCGTTACGAGGTGCGGCTCGGGATGTGGTTCGGCTTGGGAGAAGCGGCGCGTGGGCCAAAGAAATGTTGTTGAAAATGACTCTTCGTATTCTGCAGAAACAAAGTGAAAGGTATGTAGTTTAAATTAAACATGCATTTATGAATTGTAAATATTAGATAGATTTATCCTTAGGAGTTGGTCGAACCCAACCCCGGGATAGTAGAGATATTGGCTCGGGTTTATTCCCTTTAGGGCTTGATTTAGAAATGTTTTAAATCTGTTTTTTCGCCGCTTATTGGATCTTGTCGTCCGTCCGACTTAGGGCGGGCGTCGATTTTATTGCCCTAAGGACCCAGAAAACCCAACAGCAGCAGCGAAAGAAGAAGGAGAATGCTGAGGACTCAAGTGATCAGTCCCCTCTTCCCCTTAGTCAAAGCTCATCCTTCGAGGGATGTGAGGTCGGGGGCCTCTGGATTGTCCTCTCGAGCCTCGTTGAGGGAGATTCTGAGTCGGGCTGTCGCTGGTACAGTCTGCCCCCTGTTCCAATTGCTCCCTCAAAGGTTCCTGTAGTAAGAAAACCTGTCTTGATTTCAGGGCCTACCGAGCCCCTTATCAAGATGCGGAGTATTTCGTCCTGCAAAAGGGAAGACTCCGAGAAGAGGAGAAAGGTCATGGTGCCGACTCCACCCCTATGGCGAAAGGTAGTGGCTCTTTGTCTCAAGCTATTGCGGGTCAGATGGTGGTCCACTCTGGGTCTTAAGGAAGAAACATGCTACCTGTGAGTCGTCACTAGGACAATTGGCCATGGGGTAATATCGACCCTCCGACTCCCTTGATTGGTTACATCCCTTCCAGGTTCGATCGAGCTCTTGAATCATCTCTTGATTGTCTCCTCGGGGGAAGTTCGAGGTGAGCCTCATCAGCCTCAATTCGTTATTGGGAAGGAGGAGTCGGCCATTCTAGATTTTGGGACAACCGCTCGGTTGGTGGAGAATTTCATTTTCTCCTACGGTCGCGAGTTCCTTTAGGGGGTGGACGTCGAGAGGATGGAAAACTTCTTTAGCTATCAGGTTATACTTTTTCACTTTTTCCCACGACTTAAGTTTTGACCATGCTAATCGATGCTTTCCTTATAAGTCAATTTTTGGTGCGGGGCTTACGTCGCCGGGTCGTCGATATAATTGACAGACAACATCGGGCAGAAACTACTAAGCAGATTGCTTCTGAGCTTGAAACCCAGATGAAAAAGATGGAGGAGGACTTGGGAAGAGCGCTCGCGGCCAAAGCTGAGGCTGAGTGGGCAGCTTCAGAGGTCAAGGCTAGCCTCGCATCTTTGTCCTCTGTCAGGCAAACGATAGAGGTCCAATAAGGGAGGGAAAAATCCTAGCTCCAGACCGACTTAGAAGCCTCGAAGAAAGAGATAATCGAGCTTTGAGCCAAAGCCGTAGAATTGTAAAGATCAACTGATGCTCATAAGGCTGAGCTTACGGCCAGGTTCATTGCGGTGATGAAAGCGTTTCAGAATGTTTTCACATCAGGCAGTGGCCCTTCCTTTCGCCTAATAAATGAAGCAGTTGAAGCAGGTTACATGTAACTTTTTTACTGCTTGAGATGAAGAGACACTACCTTTCACAAAGCAGTTGAGTGCTTTGTTACTTGTTTATGTAAAACTGCTTCAAAGCAGGTTACATGTAACATTTTCGACTAATAAATGAAGAGAGTTTTTGATTTTCTTTATCTCCATTTATGTATATGAATGCACGTATATGGCCCCTCAACGACTCAAGGTTTACTTTCAAAACTAGCTGAACATGGTTCGTTGGTGTGTCGAGCATTTTCGCCTAGTAAGAATGATCCTAAGATCGTGGAACATTTGGGTGGGTCGTTCGGGTGCGAGGGGTGTGCCCCATTCAGCTTACAGATGACGACAGTCGAGGGTCATTTAGTGGCGATGGATTGGCCCCTTGGCTTACGGCTGACGAAGATGGTCGTTCGGTTGTAAGGGGTGAGGCCCCTTCGGATTACGGCCGACGACAATCGAGGGTCGTTTAGTGGCAAGGGATTGGCCCTTTGGCTTACGGCTGACAACGAGGGTCGTTCAGTTATGTGGGACGGGGCCCCTTTGTCTTATGACCGACGACAATTGAGGGTTGTTCAGTGGCAAGGGATTGGCCCCTCGGCTTTCGGCTGAAGGCGAGGGTCTTTCGGTTGTGAGTGGTGAGGACCCTTCGCCTTACGGCCGATGACAATCGAAGGCCTGCTTAAAAAATAAGATGGTCAACCTTTCGTTTATTATGAATTTATGCAAAGGAAATACAAAGGCAAATTATAACCATCACAATTTGCCATTTTTTGCTGGTAGGATCATTGATAGTAATTTCGCAAATGCTCGGCATTCCAAGGATGAGGAAGCTCCCTATCCTCCAGTGTGGAGAGTCGATAAGTGGCTGGGCAAAGGACATCAATCACTTCATAAGGACCCTCCCACTTTACAGCGAGTTTTCCTTGCTTAAGGATCTCAGGGAAGAAAATGGCCTTTCACAACACAAGTTCGCCTATGCAGAAGCTGCGCCCTCGAACTCGGAGTTAAAGTAGCGAGCCATACGTCCCTTCTATTCGATGAGGGTCATATGAGCGCGATCATGAACCTCGTCGAGCAACAGCAAGTTGAGCTTGAATCCTTCCTTATTCCTCTATTCATCGATGTATCAAAGCCGGAGAGGCTGCTCGTTGACTTCGAATGGGACGACAGTTTCACAGTCGTAGGCAAGCATGAATGGTGTCTCTCCTGTCGAGGCTTTATGAGTCGTCTTGTACGACCATAGGATGCCACTAATTTTCTCTGGCCATGTCCCCTTGAATCCTTCTATCCTCTTTTGCAGGGGCTCGAGGATGCATTTGTTATCTACCTCTGCTAGACCATTGGATTGGGGATGGGCAACAGAAGAGAATTACAGCTTGATCTTCAACTTGGAACAGAAATCCTTAAAGCTGACATTGTCAAATTGCGTCCCATTATCTGTTATGATGGATTGAGGGATGCCGAATCGACAGACAATGGATTTCTATACGAAGCTCCTGACTTCCTTCCAAGTGATTCGGGCAAGGGGCTCTGCTTCGATCCACTTAGTGAAGTAATCGATTACCACGATCAGAAACTTCCGTTGTCTACTTGCTGGTGTGAATGGAGCAATGATATCTAATCCCCACTTTGCGAATGGAATGGGACTGATGATGGGGATCGAATCTGTTGGAGGGAATGAGCTATGCTTTAAACTTTTGGCAAGCTGTGCACTTTCGCACATACTCGATTGCCTCCTTAAACATGGTCGGCCAGAAGTAGCCTTATCTCAGGGTTTTCAAGGCTAAAGCCTTTCGCCCATAATGGTTTCTGCATTCTCCTTCATGAATTTCCTGGATCACATAGAGTGCTTCTTACAGGGTTAAGCATTTGAAGTAAGAGAAAGCGTCGTACCTGGTCCATCGTCATTGTACAATGAACCTTCGAGCAAAACAAATTGGTACACCCTTCGCTCCAGCTTTCATGCCTCCACCGGGTCAGCTGGCTTCTCCCATGTATTAAGGTACTAGATTATGGGATCCATCCATATGACTCCTTGTTCGATGCTCAGCAGCTCCTGCTCTGGCACACATGGGTGTAGTAGGTGTTGCACATACACCGTCCGATCGAGTCCTGCTGGTGAGGATGAAGCAAGCTTTGACAGGTTGTTGACTCGATAGTTCCTCGATCGTGGTACATGATGGATCTCCACTTTTTTGAACATGGCTAGCTTCGCTTTGGCAATCTGCATGTAGCTTTGCATTGTTTCCTCGCGAGCTTCATAGCCTCCATTCAACTGGTGGACTATTATGTTGGAATCACTGAGAAGGTGAACCACCTTTGCTCCGAGTGCTCGAGCCAACCTTAGTCCATTGATGGCAGCTTCATATTCCGCTACATTGTTCATGGTTTGGAACTCGAACCAAAGAGCGTATTCGAGTATATTGCCCTCTGGTGTTTGGACAATTATACATGCTCCGCTTCCATTTCGAATCGCACGATCCATCAACTTGCACGATCTATGTCCCTTCATCTCCACATGCATCGGCTAGAGAATTCAGACCTGTCGAAGAAGAAGAGTGAGTATCAATTTGTATATTAGCAACATGTACCTCTTCTGAAGGGTTGTCGTCACATGTGAGTTCGACAATGAAGTCAGCTAGGGCTTGTTCTTTGATGGCAGTCCTTGGCAAGTACTGAATGTCGAACTCGCTCAATTCGACTCCCCACTTTGTCATCCTTCTTGACCGATCCAGCCTCTTCAGAGTTTGCTCCACTTGGGTATCGGTGAGAACTTGAATGGTATGTGCCGGGAATTAGGGTCGTAGCCTCCTTGCAGACTGGACCAAAGAAAATGCCAGCTTCTCTATTGTTGCATAGTTGATTTTGGCACCTCGGAGGACCAGTTTGACATAGTAGATTGGTCGTTGCACTCCCGAGTCCTCCTTGTCAAGAGCCGAGCTTACAACTTTCGTAGTAGCAGCTAAGTAGATGATTAGTTGGTCATCTTGATCCGGCTTAGTCAAGAGTGGTGGGCTGCATAGATACTATTTCAGCTCAGAGAAAGCTTTATTGCAGTCCGCATCACACTCGATGATCTTCCTGCCCTCGCAGTGGACGCTATCGCTTTTCTCAATACTTTGAAGAATGGTAGCGACCTCTCTGCTGATTTGAAAGGAATCGATCTAGATCCGCTATTCTGCCATTCAGTCTCTGAAGCTCTCTGATGGTAGATGGATCTTAGCCTCGATTTTGTCTGCATTAGCCTCGATTCCTCGACTTGTTAGCATGAATCCGAGGAATCTCCCAGATCGAACCCTAAATGTACATTTTGCGGGATTCAATCGAAGGTTATAGTGATGAATCTGTGCAAATGTCTCTCGGAGATCTACAATGTGATCCGTCGGCTTCTTCGACTTGACTAGCATATCATCAACATAGACCTCTAAGTTTCACCCGATCTGAGCTTTGAAGACCTTGTTCATCATAAGCTGGTACGTCGCTCCTGCATTCTTTAAACCAAATGGCATCTTTTTATGACAGAAAATACCTCGATCAGTGATGAAGGAAGTCTTTTCTTTGTCTTTAGGCCCCATTTGGATTTGGTTGTAGCCTAAGAAAGCATCCATAAAGCTTAAGAGTTCATAGCCTGAGGCGTTGTCGACAAGATGGTCAATCTTAGTAAGGGGTAGCTATTCTTCGGATAGGCTTTGTTGAGGTTGGTGAAGTCGACACACATCCTCCATTTGTCATTTGCCTTCTTCACCATAACGACATTTGAGAGCCATTCGGGATACTTGACTTCCCGAATGAAGCCTCCCACTAGAAGTCGATCCACTTCCTCAATGGTAGCTTTCATCTTTTCGCCTCCCATGTTCCTCTTCTTCTGCTTCACGGGCTTGGATGTCGAGCTAATCTCTAGCTTGTGGAATATTACCCGAGGGTCAATACCTGGCATATCCTCTGAAGACCAGGAAAAGACATTGGCATTCTCTATTAGGAGTGTAATTAACTGTTCCCTTAGGTCGATAGTGAGCATCGACCCAATGTAAACCGTCTTTCCTTCTCCTTAAAGGATTTGGATGTTCTCCGTTTCCTCGAGCGATGAGGGTCATCGCTCCTCATGTCTACATTCGTTGCTGAGATCAACTGAGTCTGTCTGCTCCACCCTTCTTAAAAGCGGTGGATAGAAGGTAACATGATCGAGCTTGCTTCTGATTCCCTCTCGTCTTTCCAACTCCCTCAGGAGTCTGGAATTTGATCATTTGGTGGAAAGTCGAGACCACTGCCTCCACTACATTAAGCAGTGGTCTACCGATGATTCTGTTGTCTGTTGAATTGATCATCACCACGATAAAGTTGGTCAAGCGGGTGACTTGTCGTAGGTACATGCCAAGGGTCACTGGTAGCATGATGATTCCAGCCACTGGAGCGGAATGCCTGGTGAAGCCTATGAGGGGCCCCTGACATTCTCTCAACTCCGACTAAGGCAGTCTCATTTTCTCCAACGTGGTGAAGAAAAGCACATCACACAAAATTTCCATGTCGATGAGTAATCTCTTCACTGCCACCACATTAATGGTGGCACTGATAACGATGGCATCGTCATCTGGTAGCTCCACACCCTCCAAATCATCATCTGAAAAAGATATTGAAGGTGTAGAATCTCTTGGGTGCTTCTTTTCCACCGAGATGGTATCAACCTCCTAGCATAAGAGCTTTGGAGTGAGGTTTATAGCTCCTGGTGTGGTGGACCTTCCATTATCATGTCAAGGGCATTGATTCCGAGAGATGCCACGACATCCTCAAAGAGTGTTATTGGTCGAGTTGACATGACAGAGTACTTGAAGATTGGGATGTCGACTCAGAATTTCCCACAGACGGTGCCAACTGTTAAGGTTAAAATTGGTGTCAACAGTACTAGGGCTAGCGTGAACTACTATGTCGATGTGGAGCCCCATCAAATGGTCGAATGGGACCCTTGGTTGGTAGAACCAGGGTCGATGATAATGGTGACATAGATGCGGTGTAGAAGGTCACTTGGCTCGATAGTTGGATGTGATGGTCGTTCCACCCTCTAGCAGGGTCGATCCTCGAACGACTATCTCTGGGAGCTACCATTCGACTCTCCTGTTGAGCTGTGCCTCGATCTTCCTGCACCACAAAGGAGTGTCAGGGGGGTCGGATCTGGGTTCTGACCTAAATCCCCTCCGATGCTTAAGTTAGAACAGGAACTCAAGAAAAGACTTGAGGCTGTCGAGATCGACCCACAGAGATTCGTCCCAAGTCAGTCACTGCAAGCTATTTGGAGGAAGAATTATAAAGTGGAAGACAGAATTAAGAGTCTTAGGTCTCTCGTACATTGGGAGTCTGAACCTTTCTTACGTTGTCTTTTCATCTATTTATAGCTGATGATAGTGAATAACCACTCCTTATTGATTGTGACGGGATCTTCTCCGGGATTGATGATGGCGAGATCTTCTCCCGGATTGATGATAATGGTTGCACATTTACTCGGTCTCATTAACCTCTCCCATGATATTAGTGGAATTCCAACGGCCGAATGAGCTGTTTCTTTGCCTAAGCATCTACTCGTCCTCACTGATGGGTTTTGGGTTATTGGTCTGAGGTTTAAGACTCCAATTGGTCCTTACCATCTTGACTTCGCTTCGTGGGCCGTACCCACGTATCAACAAGTCTATATGCATCTTAGTTCCTCTAGGATGCATAGAATAAATTGATATGTGAGCTTCTTTTAAGATCCTACGTTTCTATTCAGGGATGTTAGGAGCAGAAATTCGGCTTCCAAACTTCAATGAACCATCTCCATGTACCACAGATCCTGGTTTAGATCATGTTCTCATGTCTTCTATGATTTTTTGTAGTTTGGGATCCTTAATTTGGCAGGCATTTACGTCTTTCATTAACGATGGTTGCACCATAATATTTGCCAGCAGTGCTTGAGTACGATGAGATCTAATTTTGACTCACATGCGGTCTAAGTCTCTTAATATATATCTTTGAGATGTTAAAAGGCATGCTAAGTTACTTGAAATCTTTTGGTTAAGAGAATCTGTGACTACATTTTCCTTACCTGGATGGTAATTAATAGTTAAATCATACTCCTTTAATAGTTCTAGCCATCTCATTTGTCTTAGATTCAGTACTTTCTGAATGTAGATATACTTCAAATTTTTGTGATCTGTGTAAATTTCATACCGTACACCATAAAGATAATGTCTCCAATTCTTAAGTACGAAAACTACTGATGCCAGTTCCAGGTCATGGGTTAGGTAGTTCTCCTCATATGGTTTAGTTGCCTGGAGGTGTAGGCTACAACTCTGTCATTTTGCATAAGCATACAACCCAGCCCTTTTCTAGAAGCATCACTGTAGATATTAAATCCTTCATCTCTCAATGGTATGGTTAGCAAGGGTGCTAGTACCAGTCTCTGTTTTAATTCTCTAAAGCTTCATTCACACTCCTCTGTGCGATCAAATTTGATCCCCATTCTAATAAGATGGGACAGCAGAGAGGCAATTCTTGAGAATCCTTCTATAAACCTCCTGTAATATCCAGCCATGCCTAGAAAACTATGAATCTCTGAGATAGTAGTTGGTCTCTTCTAATTAACTACGGCTTGTATCTTCATAGGGACTACAACAATTCCATCTTTGGAGATGACATGACAAAGAAATGAAATGCTTTCCAACCAGAACTCGCACTTCTTAAATTTCGCAAATAACTTCTCATTTCTTAGGTATGTAGTACACACTTCAAATGTTCTGTATGCTCTTCCTTGTTTCTCGAGTACGCCATAATGTCATCAATGAAAACTACTACAAAATGATCCAAATATGGCTTGAACACTCTGTTCATAAGGTCCATAAAAGCTACAGGTGCATTCGTTAATCCGAATGGTAACACTAGAAATTCATAGTGGCCATAACGGGAATGAAATGCAGTTTTTGGAACATCATCCGCCTTAATATTCAATTGATGGTAGCCAGACCTCAAATCAATTTTTTTTGAGAACACTTGAGCTCCTCATAATTGATCAAACAAATCATCGATCCTTAGTAAAAAAGGTACTTATTTTTTATTGTCATTTGTTTTAACTCTCTATAGTCAATGCATATGCATAAACAACCATTCTTCTTTCTCACAAACAATACTGGTGCACCCCATGGTGACACACTTGGCCTGATAAAGCCCTTATCCAAAAACTCCTGCAATTGGTCCTTCAGTTCCTTCAATTCTGCTAAGGCCATTCGGTATGGCATCTTGAAAATAGGGCCAGTGCCTGGTACCAGATCAATGAAAAACTCAATATCTCTATCTAAAGGCATCCTAGGAAGTTGCTCAGGAAACACATCGGGAAATTCTCGAACAATAGGGATATCCTCCAAACCCATTTCCCCCTCATCTTTCAACTCCTTTATAGAGGCTACATAACCATAAAGTCCTACCCTCAACAAGAGAAAAGCTTTTAGGATGGAGATTATTCGTAAGGGCTCACGAGCTCTACTACCCTCAAAACAAAATCCAGGCTTCCCAGGTAATTTAATTAACACCTTCTTTTCACGATATAAGATGGTAGCATGATTCGCAGAAAGCCAATTCATTCCTAAGATGTGTCAAAGTCATGTATCTTTAGTAAAACTAGATCCACAGAAAGCTCCTCGTCTACAATTTTAATTTTACCTTTATACCCTTTATTTGATATCAATATACTATCACCATGTGTACTAACCACCGACTCTCGTGTTAAAGCGTCTCATTGTAAATGATTCCTTATAGTGAACTGTGTGGCAATAAAAGAATAAGAGTCTCCAGAATCAAATAATACCTAAGCATTTGTTGATGAAAAAGAGATGTTACCTGACACTACATCATTGTTAGCTTGAGCCTCCTGCTAAGTTAGGGAGTACACTCTGGCTTTAGCTTGAGGATTTTGATTCGCTCCACTGGACTGTCCGTTTGGGATGTTTTCTGTGATTGTCGCATCATAGGACAATCCAAAATCCGATGACCCTTTTGGCCTCACCTCAAGAATGCACATGTAACCCTACAATAACTCTTTTCATCATGGCCTGTCTTTCCACATACTTTACACCTTATTTTCTTCTAAACTGGGTTGGATTCCTCCTAATGCACCACATGTGGTTTCTTGTTTTGACAGTTCCCCTTATAACCACCATGTCCCCTAAACCGAAACCACTTCTTAGAATTATCCTCTCCAACTTCTTTCATTGACCTTTTATCAATTTCATTCTTCTCAATCACCACAGCCTTCCTTAATACAACTGCATATGTGGGAAGCTCAAAGGAGCTGACGTCCTTTGTAAGTTGCAGTCGAAGCCCCTCTTCAAATAGATGAGCTCTTTGTTCCTCATTGGCAACAAGGTGCGGAGCAAACTTGGAAAGGTACGTTAATTCTCTTCGTATCCTGTAACACTCATCTTGCCTTGTTCTAAATTTCGAAATTCTTCCTCCTTCTGTTTATGAAAAGTATGTGGAAAGTATTTCTCATAAAGAATCTTATTGAAATTTTCCCACGACATGTCATAAACTTTATCTCCCAAGGTCCTCTCTTAGAGTTTCCACCAACCATAGGCACGCCCCTTTAGCATGATAACAACATATCCGACTTTCTCATTATCTGGGCATATCATGTATGTAAATGCTTTTTCCATCTCAGAAATCCAATGTTCTGCCACCATTGGGTCAATACTACCCTTAAAAGTAGGTGGGGCAGCCTTTTGAACCCAGCCATACCACTTCTTAAATTGGGTTGATCATTTCCTTGTATCGGTTGGATTCGATCGATCTGATCTTACTGTCTCTGAATCATATTAGTTATTCCTTGCAGTAATTGGACAACAACAACATTTGTCTCCATCTGGTTTTGTCCCGAATTAGGTCTCTGATCAATGCAAGATCCCACTATTTGATTTATTGTTTGGTTTAGGTCAATCCCTTGGTTCAGAGGAATATCACCATTACCATCAGCCATCATATACATGGAAGAGAGAACAACATTTTAATCATACTTATGACCAAAATCTTCAATTTCCAAAAATGCGTACATGTATCATCCTAAATTTCATAACATAAAATGTTTTACTACTACAATCAGATCAACCTCATTCATCAAGACATGTCTTTCATTAATACAAAAATATATTCATGTTCATTATTTGAAACTTTTGGACAACCTTCTTCTTCATCATCATCTTCTATTTTTAACATACAAATATTTCTAGGTAGTACATCAAAAATGTGTAGATGATAGTTCAATAATTCTCTTTAAAAAAGATACATATAAGTCCTAAAATGTATACACTACCCATCTTGTACTAGTTGTCACCCTGGGCCTAAACATCTACACTGCTATTAGAGGCCACATACTCTTCCGAGTCAGAATCATGTACTAGGATTATCTCCTGCAAGGGATCCATACAAATGACTAACAACAGAGCTGTCGTAGGATCCTCATAATTATTATCTACAAGATAAGCAAAAATTATGTAATAAAATTGCTTAATAATTATTTGGACCACGGGGTGATGTCATACACCATTAGGTTAGATTACTAACATCAGAGCGAATCCAGAATCCTCATAATTATTTAACCAATAATCACATTATAAAGCTAATCAAGCAATTTTAAGCAAGCAATATATTTTTGCGAGCAATCCCTGCAACAAGATATATTATTGCATACAAATCATGATCATATTATGAAATAAACACATTAAAGAATTTTATCTCATACAATTCTTCCAAGATTTATTTTCCATGAAACCAATTTGTTATCTCATAACAAATATCATAAAAACAAAATCTAAAATTTAAAATCAAGTTTACGGACTTTAAAATCATCATGTATATTCAATATCACATATTGCATATTTAATGCAAGATCTCTAATATTTGGAGTGAAACATAATCGACTTATATTTCCATTCGTACAAAAATCAACATGTGATCTTTGCAATGTATAAGAAAATATTCATGTATGCACCTCAAGATCAAACCTACTCTTGTGTTAATAATTAAAGATCAGCAATTTAAAAAATCACAATTATGGAAAACATTCCTCTGTCAATTACAGCATTAGTCGACTAGACGTTAAACGCTAGTTCAATAATCCATAATCAGCAAGTTACACAAATCTGCTGATGGTTTACTAGTAGACTAACCCTTTAGAGCTAGTCGACTAGTTTCCTGACTAGTCGCCTATGGGTTGCCCCTGCCCCTAGTCGACTAATTTGTGTATCAATAGATCTATGCAAATATGGTATTATGATGATTAAAATCTGATTTTAAATTAATCTTAAGCATATACAACTTGCATTATATTCCTTGCGCAAATCATATTTACGCATCGTACACATAATAGACTTGTGATGAATAAAAATCTGTTTTTAATCAATTCTAAATCTTTATAAATTAGCATAATATCAAGATATGCATCAAGGCTCTGATACCACTGTATGGGAATATAAGTATGCTAAACTATTTAGCAATGCATCGGAAGACTGAAAAATCAAATTTTTCGATAACTAGCATATTATATGAGTAGATCTACTGTAATAACTGAAATTAATGCGAATTAAAATTCATACCTTTACTTGGATATTATTATACAATATCTGCGGATCTAAAAACTTTTTCGGTGAAGTCCAAAATGTCGTCACTTATACACCATGGTACTAAAGAAGTCATACAGTGATAACCACCCCGTTAGGATCCACGAGCTCTTCTCGAGCCCGAACTCAACTCCACATCATTGCGGCTAGGGATTAGAAGGAGGTGAAGGAAGATCTTCGATGTAACACAACTCCTGTATTAGGCTCGTACATGGACCAATGCAATACTCATAGCATGGGAGATCATTGGCAGCTCACACATGGAAATAAAACCCCATGTGCATGAGTAGTTGTGCATGTGACCTTGGGTATAAGCAGCTGATGGGTTTTGAAGGACCCTTAGGGCATAATTCTACGCCCGTCTTATGTCGAACGGAAGAAAGAATTAAAACAATAGCGGAAAACGAATTATTAAACTATTTAATAACGTACCCTAAGAATGTCAAAGACCTTAGCCAGTATCTCTACTATCTTGGGGTGGATCTGACCAGTCCCAAAATAGATCTAAACTACTGCAATGAAATAAATAAAATGCATTAAGGAAAAACACATACACAGAACTTTGCCTCAGCAGGAAACAAAGCGTCATTTTCAACAACAGACTTTGGCCTTCTCCAAAGCTAGCCGCCTCTGCACCTCCGAACTTCTCCACCCGATGTGAGCCGACACCGCGCCTCCGAGCCAATCAACCGCAGAAGGAAGTTTCACTTTGCGAGCGATCCGCATTGTAGACTTTGGATCAAATCCAATTCTCCTCGTCGTCTTTCTAGGATGCGAACGAAGGAATCGAAAAAGTAGAGGAAGAAAGAATAATTTTTCGTCTTGAATCGAGCATGCTCAAAATTTTTCGGAGCTACTCAATTCAGAGACTTGGTGCAATTTTTCCAAGGGGTGTCGACCCCTATTTATATAGGAGGCCGAACCCCTTGCTTGTCTCACGAGCAATGTTGAATTAATTAATGTGGGAATTAATTAGTGGAGAAAATTGTGATTAGTTTTGCCTTACACTAAGGCTCAACTTCAAACAATTATTTCTCCCTCACAGTTGGGCTTCGGAAGTGATACAACCTATCAATTCGAAGAGCTTTGAATGGTGAACACATGAAACAAATGACGATGAATTCCGACTTCGTTTGACCCCTCAAACAATTGCTCGAAGTTGAGAAAAAAGTCACAAATTCGGCTAAAATTGCAGCCGTCACATTAAGCCTAGGGTTTTCCCCAAACTGGGCCCACCTGCAAGTCCCACCTGCGGGTCCAGGCACCCCCGCCCACACTGGGCAGGCAGGTCTGAACTGCCCACTGTGCGGGCGGGCTTGGAACCACCTGCTGTGTAGGCAGGTTCGAGCCCCGCCCGCTGGGCGGGCGGGCTTGACCTGCCCGCATAAGCAGACGGGGTAGACCCGCCGGCTTGGCGGGCGGGTCCAGCCCGCCAAGCGGGCTGGACCCCCCTTTTTACGGGTGGGTCCAGCCTGTCTAGGCGGGTTTGGACCCGCCCGCCCAAGCTGGGCTGGGCCAAAGCTGGGCTTTTGCCCAGTCCTGGCCTTTTGGGCTGTTACTTGAGCCACTCCTGGCCTTTTGGGCTGTTACTTGAGTTCTATAGCTCTGATTGAGCCGATTTTTGAATCGTTGGAAAGCATGATTAGAATGTGACTATCCCAAGAACCCTTGCAACCTTTTTCTATGCTTTTATTATGCAAAATATTCTTGTAAATATTTTACAATATATTTTCAGTCCTTTTGCATCACATGCAATAATCCCTTATAACATTCCACTAATGCTAAAATCGCAAACCTTTTGCAACCTCATTAAATCCCATTTAATCAAGACTTATCGTCAAAAACTATTTGCGACTTTAATTATTCTCGTGCACCCGAGTGCACTCCTCCTGAACCCTTCCTATTACTAAGACGTAAATCCCACTTGGTGTGAGACCCTACAACGTGACCCTACTACAGGTTGGGGCTCGAAACCCCTAGACGACAGTGACCACGAGTAACAGGCGTCTCCCCTGTTTCGACATCATAATTACATGATTGACCCATTGACAAAATGTTGTCGGGATTACTCTGACTGTGTCCGTGATGAATACCGCAGTTTTAGTCTCTTCACCATAACTATATCACTGCTTAGCCTAGGGTATGGTAAAACGTCAACCCTACTAGCTAGCATTGGTCAGTATACATCAGTCTTTGGTGTGTCCATGTTGTACTACATATAACATACCACGGCTACGTTTAGCACAAAGAACCATACTGAGCCTGTGACACTGACTTCCCTTAACGGAAGAGATGAATCCTATCTTAGTCACTACTTACCTCGTATGCTTCAAGTGTTACCCAACCTAAGACCTTTCAACAAGTGAAGACTCGAGACTAGATCATAGATCTAAGTGACACCGTTCACGCACATGTTCGAATAATGACCTCAAGTCTAAATGACCAACTAGCCTATCATCACTAGAGAGTTATCAATGACAGTTTGTTTAAGGTTAACCATTTGGTAACTCTTTATTGGGTCGTTCAGTGAACTCATTTTCCAATGAGCACCTGTGTCTTGTCTCCGACTTCGCCATGTCAAATGATTATGAGATCATCATTACCCTTTAGGATAAGACAAAGACACAATGGTCTATCTGATGTGCCGATATCCATTTCTAGACAAATCTATGACCAAGAACATTTAAAGACTCAAGTTCCTATCGGCCATTCAATTCCCATAATCGAGATCTCCATCTAGATGCATGTATGACCTTACTTTAAGTCTAAGGAAATTATCCAAGTATATAATAAATATATTAACCATACTAGGATAATTAGTACCATTTATATTTGAACAAGACATATTCTAGGATATATTGCCTCGAGGGCATATATCTCCCTACATCTTCCACTTGCACTCAGGCTATTTACCTCGGTATCTCTTACCATTATAACATATCAATCATAAGTCAAAGCCTATAAGGGGATCTGCTAAAACATACCTATTATGTAGTATTACACAGTCTTATTACTTATGCACTATATATCACACAAGGGTGATTTCTCGAAACCATATTTGGATCTTATCCAACGATTTTTCTTCTTTTGTATAGTTAACGGTTGGCACATACGACTTAATTTTAATGTTTATCATTACATACTAGTCAGTCATATCATAGCATATTCCAATATACTTGTGTCATTTATGTCTAGCACATTTATGACACCAAGTATTCTATATCTTTGACATAATCAAACTCTTTTGAGTGTACGTCACATATAGATGTTTTATAACTTAGAACTTTTACTTAGTTCCAAAACCCGGAACAAAATAATATGCTAGCTCCCACTGACTTTGAGAACTGTGTGGTTTTATTACTTAACTTTCTAAATCTCATTTAGAATGTTGATTATTAAGTATAACCAGCCCATTTGTGCTGAATGAGTTAAAATAGAATGAATTTTGTGTCAGGTCGTTCTGACGAATCGATTACATCAAAATTCGTTTATAGAAATTTTGATGATGACTTACTCAATCAAAACTACTTACATTATCAATTCCTTTATCTGCATTAATCTTCTAACTTAAAGTATTATATGCAGGCCATACAAGAACTTTTCTTAATATGCGCATAATCAAGATCACATCTAAATTACACTCGCCTGGAATTTACTTGTTACTTTAGATTTGTTAAAATTACTGACAGCTCCAATCAATCACATCAATTTAGAAGCATTCACAACAACTTAGAAAACCATACACAACAACACAGACAGCTATAAGAGCATATTTATCAAGATACCAGAAACAACGACTTCATTGAATGAAAATTGTTCACAACATATCTCCCGAGTGACGCTCACTCAATCATTGTTTATAAAAACCCATCGTTACATTTATTCAAAAATAAAAATACGACTGGTTCATCGATATCTCCGAAGTCCCTTGACGGCCCCGGCATCAACGGTTACTCTGATTGCCGACCGCACTTGGGAACTTCATCCATCCATAGCATCAAGCACCAGTAGACAATATACAAATGTTATAGTAATCATAGTGGTATCTTATACCGTGTATTAAACTTTATGGAAATTAATATACTCTTTAAACTAGATTCGTACCTGAGGTTGAGGCATCACCGTGCTCCTTTTTCTCTTCAAGGTAGGCCTTGCAGTTCCTCTTCCAATGTCCCGACTTGTGGCAATGGAAGCACTCAGACTCCGACGACGCCCCTTTCTTCTTTTTTCCCCTTCTTCCCTTTGGCAGGTTGAGGGATCTGCCTCTTCTTACCCTTACCCTTAGGCTGGTGAGAAGAAGCAGAGCCGACAACTAACACTGGTGGTTTCTTCTCGATTCTCTCCTCGAACTGCCGGAGCATGTTCAGTAGACCTGGAAGTTCCACCTCTGTATTGTTCATTATAAAACTTGTAATAAACTGATTGAAGTCAGGGGTCAAAGACGTTTAGATTATGTCTGTGCTCATCTCATTTTCAAAGACAAATCCTAGCTGGGCTGCGTCCTCTACAAACCCGATCATCTTAATCACATGATCCTGGACGAGGTCTGTCGTCATCTTTGTTTCCCAGAGGTTGCAGGTGGTCTCAAATCTTGTAGCCCTAGAACGCTTGCCATACAAATATTCTGTGTTAAAAGCATACTCTGAACATCCATATGTTCATGCTTTCTCTGCAGATCATTATTCATTGAGGCCAGAGTAAGGCACCTAGCCTTCTCTGCATCCCTTTGCCACAGCTTATATGTCTCCTTCTCTTCATTGGTGGCATCTTCATTGGGCTTCTCCAGAGCAATTTCCGTCAGTACGTAACCTATTCCAGCTAACGAGAGAACTAGCTTGATGTTCCTCAACCAGTCCTTGTAATTCGTCCCGTTCAGCACATTCTTCTCAATAATAAACTTAAGTCTAGACTCCATACTGCATTTTAATAAAAGTTGAATTAGCATATGTTCTTTTATAGTTTAAGAGGTTTTTATTAAACTATATTCTCCCACTATTTTAATAAACAGTTAAGCCATAACATTAATAAAAAATTTAGTGGAAGAGGGACCCAATTACCCTGAGTCTCCCAACCTTGAGTGTGCTCAACAAGTTGTTTGACTCTGCAGTCGATAGATGAACTCTTCATTAATCCTATCATATATGACTCCCTATAGATTTCTACCCTAGTCACTTATGATCATGAGTGTGCTCATCCAAATCATTATGATTAGTCTAGTCAGACCCTTGTTTTTGTATCTAGCTTAACTTACGCCGGCGCTCGGTGATGCCCGACACGACGGTTTGGGTTAAGTTTAGACTACATCATATGCAATTTAAAAGTTGGTTTCCATAAGGTTTTTATGCCACAGCTTGAGTGTGCTCAACAACTATAACGTGTAACCTATACTTGCCAAGCTTCAAAACAAGGAGTGCTATGATTTATCTTGAAGAAGATTATTAACGTATTAGACTAGATATAGTTGACGGTGTCATATAATCATGATTCACATCCTTACGGTCTAGTGAAACATGGCCAAGGATTTGACTAGGCCAGGATCACGATCCCCAGTCAAGCTTAGGGTGATCTTCAGCACTAGTCCAAAAAAACTAGACCGGATCATGGTCCATTGAAGGAAAACTCACTATTCATATGTGTTCCATCAACTAAAGTGGCTTCATTAAAGCTAGTTAATCCTATCAACTAGTTGAATCCTAAAATTCGGAATTATTAGGATTTGGTTAATAACTTTTATTAGAGTCCTTATCAACTATAAGGTTTTAAAGTTTCAACGTGCTATCCTAATCAAGTATTAGGATTTTTCAAAAATTCAAATTACAACAATTTAAGGTGTAGCCTTTTATTAGAATTATTATTAGAATGCTTAAAATAATAATCGTTGGAAAAAGGGCTACCCTAATCAGGAATTAGGAATTAAATGTTGTAACAATTTATTAAACATAGCATGTCAATCTATCCTAAAGGGTTTTCTTGAATTATCACATAAATTACAAGAAAGTAGAATTACCATTAAAAACAAGTCAACTAAATTTTATCACATAAAATTAGCATGCACACTTAGCAACTTAAGATATCGCATACAATTAAGTTACTAACTTTTTAATAATTATCATATAATTAATTAACATGAACAACTGATTAAAATTAACCACAAAAAATTCTAGCATGCATATTTAAAAATTTATCACATAAAAAAATTAATAACATCTAACAATTTAGTCTTATAAAATCAAGTTGTTCCATTTTAAAAAATTATCGCATAATGTTCAAAGCTAGATAATCATATTATCAGTGTTCTTAGCATGCATTTATAATCATTGCAGTTTTAGATCAGAAATAGACCTAAGCTCTGATACCAATGATGGGTTTTGAGGGTCCCTTAGGGCATAATTCTACGCCCGTCCTACGTCGGACGTGCGAAAGAATTAAAAAAGGAGCGGAAAAACGAATTATTAAACTATTTAATAACGTATCCTAATAACGTCAAATACCCGAGCCAGGATTGCTACTATCTTAGGGTAGGTCTGACCAGCCCCAAAATAGATCTAACTACTGCAATGAAATAAATAAAATGCATTAATGAAAAACACATACCCGGAACTTTGCCTCCGCAGAGAACAAAGCGTCCTTTTCAGCAACGAACTTTGGCCTTCCCCAAAGCTAGCCACCTCTGCACCTTCGAACTGCTCCACCCGATGCGAGCCGACACCGTGCATCTGAGCCAATCAATCGCCGAAGAAAGTTTCACTTTGAGAGTGATCCGTGTCGCGGACTTTGGATCGAATCCAATCCTCCTCCTTGTCTTGCTAGGACGCGAATGAAGGAAACGAAAAAGTAGAGGATGAAAGAATAATTTTTCATCTTGAATCGAGCGTGCTCAAAACTTTTCAGAGCTACTTGATTCAGAGACTTGGTGCAATTTTTTAAGGGGTGTCGAGCCCTATTTATATAGGAGGCCGGACCCCTTGCTCGTCTCACGAGCAATGTGGGATTAATTAACGTGGGAATTAATTAGTGGAGAAAAGTGGGATTAGTTTTGCCTTACACTAAGGCTCAACTTCAACCAATTATTTCTTCCTCACCGTTGGCTTCGGAAGTGATACAACCTATCAATTCGAAGAGCTTTGAATGGTGAACACATAGAAATAAACGGCAAAAAACTCTGACTTCGTTTCACTCCTCAAACAATTGTTTAAAGTTGAGCAAAAAGTCACAAATTCGGCTAAAATTGCCAGTCATCACATTAATCCTAGGGTTTTCCCCAAACCGGGCCCACCCGCTGGGCCCACCTGCTGGACCCACCCACGGGTCCAGGCATGCTCGCTAGCACTAGGTAGGCAGGTCTGCCCCGCCCGTTGGGTGGGTAGGCTTGAGCCAGAACCCACCCAGGCAGGCTTGACTTGCTCGCATAAGTGGGCGGGTCAGACCCGCCTGCTTGGTGGGCAGGTCCAGCGGTCCCCTTTTTGCAGGCGGGTTCAGCCCGCCTAGCGGGTCTGGACACGCCTGCCCAAGCTGGGCAGGGTTGCCCAGTTCTGGCCTTTTGGGCTGTTTCTTAATTTCTACAGCTCTGGTTGAGCCGATTTTCAAACCGTGGGAAAGCATGGTTCGAATAGGACTATCCCAATAACCATTGCAACCTTTTTCTATGCTTTTATTATGCAAAATATTCTTGTAAACATTTTACAATATATATTCGGGTTTTTTGCATCACATGCAATAACCCCTTATAGCATCCCACTAATGCTGAAATCGCAAACCTTTTGCGACATCATTAAATCCCATTTAATCAAGACTTATCGTCACAAACTCTTTGTGACTTCAATTATTCTCGTGCACCCGAGTGCACTCCTCCTGAACCCTTCCCTATTACTAAGATGTAAACCCCACTCGGTGTGAGACCCTACATCCTGACCATACTACAGGTTGGGGCTCAAAACCCCTAGACGACAGTGACCACGAGCAACAAGTGTCGCCCCTATTTTGGCATCATAATTACGTGATTGACCCATTGACAAAATGTCGTCGGGATCAATCTGACTGTGTCAGTGATGAATACCACAGTTTAGTCCCTTCGTCATAACTATGTCACTGCTTAGCCTAGGGTATGGTAAAACATCAACCCTACTAGCTAGCATTGGTCAGTATACGTCAGTCTTTAGTATGTCCATGTTGTACTACCTACAATATACCCGGGCCGAGGTTTAGCAGAAAGAACCGTACTGAGCATGTGATACTGACTTCCCTTAACAAAAGAGACGAATCCTATCTTAGTCACTACTTACCTCGTACGCTTCAAGTGTCAGCTAACCTAAGACCTTTCAATGAGTGAAGACTCGAGACTAGATCATAGATCTTAGTGACACCATTCACGCACATGTTCGTACAATGACCTCAAGTCTAAATGACCAACTAGCCTATCATCACAAGAGAGTTATCAATGACATTTTATTAAGGTTAACCATTTGATAACTCTTTATTGGGTTTTTCAGTGAACTCATTCTCCAATAAGCACATGTGTCTCGTCTTCGACTTCGCTAGGTCGAATGATTATGAGATCATCATTACCCTTTAGGATAAGACAAAGACACAATGGTCTGTTTGATGTGCCGATATCCATTTCTTGACATATCTATGACCAAGAACATTTAAAGACTCAAGAACCTAACGGTCATTCACTTTTCACAATCGAGATCTCCATCTAGATACGTGTATGACCTTACTTTAAGTCTAAAAAAATTATCCAAGTATATAATGAATATATTAACCATACTAGGATAATTAGTACGATTTATATTTGAACAAGACATATTCTAGGATAAATTACCTCGAGGACATATATCTCCCTACATTAGCATCATATTACTAGGTCACGCATGCATGGATCAAAACCATGCAAGGGCTTGAGCGTGACTAGCATGGTGCAAGTGCTGAATGCATGGAGCAATATCCAACTTCTCATTTGTTACATGAGATTGGTCATGCAATGGGCCTACCCTTTTAGTGTTATTGCAAGTATTGGGGAGAAAAACAACCTTATGGACGTAAAAATTCTATGTGTTTTATTTGTTTTCGTCGCATGTCACAAGCTCTATAAAATCCCCATTGGCCGCATCTGTAACGGCCAGTTTTCTTCGTGCACGTTTTTCCGTAACGAAGATTATTTCAAACGATTTCGATAATAACTAAATGATTTTCCTACTATTTTTCATCGTTCAATCTTAAAATGGACTTCGTGTTCGTACTTCTCGCGAGGATACGAACCTGTGGCATTTCCGTAATTTCCGGAATAGGTAGTGAAATCGGTATTTTAATGTTATAATTACTCTTTGCCGATCACGTTTTCCATTCTAACATCCACTCAATATTTTTACTAATTACTTTTGCTAATCAGTTTACTAATTAGTTTTACTATTCATTAATTACCTTTACCATTTACTAATTAACTTTAGTAATTACATTTACCATTTACTAGGTAACCTTATTAGAATTACTGTTAATACTCACTAATTACATTTACATAATTACTTTACTAATCTATTTCTTACCCCTAATTATCATCTACAAACCTCCTCTTCAATTCCCACCGAATTGTGAGGTGAGATCCAACAGCTCACCCCACAATCTACTCACCATCTTCAATTCTATTCCCCACAGCCAGCTCCCTTCAATCAAGCTGCTCCCCAACTCCGTTGTTTTAACAGCAGCAACATGGTAGCATCACCATCCCCTTTCTCCACCATCTACAAACTTCCCTTCAATCCATCAAACCCTTCTCTTCTCCTGCAAAAAACCAACCAGCAAACGATTCCTCTTCCCTGCAATCCATCAACTCAAATCCCAAACATCAGTTCCCAAATCTATGCATCAAACCCAACTCCCAACAAATTCTCAAAGCCAAAATTCAAAGCAGAAACCCAAATTCTCCCCACCAAAAACAACCCTCAAACAAATGCATCCCAAATCATTTTCCAAAACAACAATCAAAACTGAAATCTAAAGAGAGCAGATCTGAAAATCGATTTCAGATTCAAGCCCAAAAATCAAACATTTCAGATCTTACAAAATCAAACCCCAAATCTTCAAACTCATCTTCCCTTCTTCTTCTCTTCCTCCTCCCTCTCCCTAGGCCGGCCCCCACCTCCACCAGCCGTGCGCTGTCGTCGGAAGATCGCCGGAAGCCGCAGCCTGAAACCCCACTGTGTCCGCCCAGAAAACGCTGGCGCCCCCTCATACTTCCCCCATCGCGCATAGGTGAGGCTCCTTCCATCGTTGCGTGAGCATTTATTGCTGCAAGCAAGAGAAAACAAAAAAAAGAAAGAAACAAAGAGAACAAAAGACAGAGAGGAGAGAGGACCAGCCAATGAATGAGAAACAAAGGAAAGAGGGAAAGAAAGTTAAAGACAGATGAGAGAGTGAGAGAAAGAGAGTAGGGATAGGGTTATTTATTATTTAATGAGAAATTTTAACATGTTAACTTTACCCCTTGGTCAAAGTTGGTAGGTAGACCTATTAACACCATGTTAAGCCATGTAGTTAGATTAGTGAGTTAACTAGCTTAGTTAATTAGTTAATTGTTAATATTAGTTAGCGTTATTAATTTAAATGTTAATCTGATTTCACCATGTTAATATAATGTTAAGGGTAATAAAATAAGGCGTAACCTGTTTATATAACCCAATATAAACACCACCCTAGCCTGAAAACCCAATAAAATTAGACGAACCCGTCTTAAAGATTATTTTAATATAGTGTTTATTCACGAAAAATCTAATTCGGTGATTTGTTTAACAAAAACAGAGAACTGGACGTACCGACACGTAGTACCCGTCGAGACGAACCCAACGGCACCAAAATCACCGAAATCAGGCAAGTATGCAATTTATATTGAATTTTTGAAGGTAGATGCCTATTTAGCCTTTTGCATGTAAAGTTACATAACTCAAAACCTACACGCGAAATGACGCGTGAAAACACTACCATGACATCCGTGGCTAAAAATGTGATCCAACGGCATATAACTTGATATAACTTAGTTTAGAACAATAACAAGAAAAATCAACTTTCTGTTCCTTTTCGTTAAACTCGCATGTTCACCCTTTTTGCTGAATTATTGTGAATGCTGTTTTGATACCCTTGTAACATGGAAAATGCTGCATGGAAATAAATGATTATGTTATTTAATTACTGCATGCCTTGAAATAATTAACTAGAGTGAGACATTGTGAAATCGTGCGCCTCGAAGGAGAACTCGTGATTTTCATGATGTCATGCGAGTTGGCAAATTCGTGAATTCGTGCTTGTAATATGGCTTCTCCGTCGGTCATGTGTGACTAGTCTGGCTCGTGTTCAAGTAGGGTCACATGTGACTAGTCTGGCTCGTGTTCCAGTATATGTCGTTTTACCGTCTGGCTCGTGTCCAGCACAACATTCTTGGGTGGGCTAGGGTTGATCGGCTACTAGGCGTATGACAGGGTACTCTCTTCAAGGGCACCACCCGTATGCAGTGGGTTAGCGCCAAACACGGTAGGTCCCCGTGTGAAGAACGACCCACTCATCACGACCTAAAGGCGAGAACACTATGCATGATAGAAAGCATTGCATTGTAATTGTAACAATCGTTGACACTTGCTCGCGCATTAAGATTGCCATGTTTATAGTGCTTACTTTAATTCGTTAAAACTACCATGTCATAACTGCTCACCTTACTTGTTAAACTGCTTAGAACTGCATGCTAGGATGTATTTACTTTAAAATCAGCATGTCTAAACTTCATTGTTATCTCGGTTAATTTATAATTGCCTCTTAAATCCAGTATAAATTTGTATATCTTGCCTTGGGTTCTAACATCTACTTGCAGACCATTGCTGACATACATTCATGTTTTTGGATGTATGTCAGATTCCAAGCTATAGCACCAGGAGGACTAGTTGAGATAGCTGAACCAGTGGACCAAGAACTGTCATACTAGAGAACTTTCATTGCACTTCTTTTCACTTATTGTACGGGTCATAAGACCCACTCTTCTTTTCTACATTTGTTGTAATTCCGTTGAGATATTTGAGATTGTAATAATGTTTTTAAGTAATGCATACAAGAACCTGCGGTTTTCACACATACGCTTATTGTGATAAGTCAAGGGGGAAAGAAAAGCAAAAGTACCTCCTGACTTACATAAGCGGGCCCGTTCGCGTCTTCGCTCTCAAGTCTAATGGGAAGCGGGGCATGACAGGTTTTATTTGTGGCCCACATAGGTTAATGCTCATGCAAAATACTTTAAAACAACATAGATAATATTACAATCTTGACACTCAAACAACACCCTCCTTAGAATCTTCTACCCAGATCAACTTCATTAGAAAATTCCAGTCCTAAGTTTCCTGATACGTAGCCAACCAAACCAATATATCCTTGATTTTTTTACATTCCATTTTTGACATTAGGAATCTATCGTAGACTTTTCACAAGTCATTTCCTACCCGTACTCATAATTGATCATCCTAAACCTTGTTTTTGACCCACGTGATCTCCCCGACAGCCATCATTATCCTTTGAATCACTCACATTACTTTACTGATTTAACTATCGATATCCCTTTATGGAATTTCTCGCCCAGTTTAATTTCTTTGAAGATCTTTTATATATATATACATAGGCCACATATTTTTCAACCGATTTAAAATTTATTCTTTGATTTTGAGTTTCCTTCGCTGAAAATTCTTAGTCACCATATTATAATGATTTCTAATCTATACCATCCTATTTTACCTTCTACATATGGAGATCTTTATCTTTAAATCCTTTTGTTGATGGCATTCATATAAATGATAAGCTTCCTTCAATGGACCATGATCCGGTCAATGTGCTTGGCTAAGTTTATTGGATCACCCTAGCTAGACTGGGGGTAAGTGATCCTGGCATAGTCATTTCCCTGACAGTGTCCGCTAGACCGCAAGGACGTGAATCATGATTATGTATGGCATTTTCTTTCTTACTATACCACAATAGATTTCAAAAAAACCGACCATATACTAATTTTAAATACTTTTATGATAAATAAAACTTCAACTATTTCAGTGTATTAGTTTTGTATTCATCGTATTTATACTTTAAAAAATTTTGTAAAAAAATCTATCTCCATTTAAAAAAAACACTACATCTCTACACCCATGACTCTTTCGTCTATTGATTATCTATTATTTTAACTTATACCACCTATTCACTATCCTTATATATGTTATTGGGATTGTGTCACATTTTTTCACATACCTTCCATTCTCCCGTTTAATCTTTATAACCATCTCTAAGCCACCTGATCAAGCTAACTCTTGTCATGGCTACTAATTTGATACCACTGTTCTACAGACTAAGTCAAGACTACTAGAACGTGATAGAACGATATAATAATAAGCAGTCTTAAATTACTACTTGATCAGTGTCTAGAAAGGAATAGAAAGGTGGGTTGGTCAACCAAAGGACTTGTCCTGCGGTAATAGAAGTGGCCTGTGCCTTCAAGCCCTGACTGTCTGGCTGGTTTGGGAGTTGAGCTAGACTTCTTATTGTTAGGCCAGCCTACACTATTTGATAGTCTAGCAACATTTATTTTTCTCATGCTCACTCATTACTTATCCTTTTCAGTATTACTGTGTCTACCTGGTTGTCTTACTATTGTCATCACATTGCCTGTTGGTTAAAACATTGTTGCTACCATTTGCCATGCCACAGTCGTTACTTTTGCACTTGCACATTCACCTTTACTCTATGCATTACATGCATTTTACTTACCACACTTGAGCAGCCGCCAGAACTTTACTTTCCGCTCGTATATTCATGTCTGTTCTTACTTTACTTTTGCACATGTAAGGTCATCTTTCTGATCAAACTAACTCCATATCCTTGCCACACCTTAAACCATTCGTCACAAACTTGATTTGTTACATCATACAATTCTGTATCCGACATTACCTCTTGGTTACCACATTAGTGCATCTATTTACTTATTATCTTTTTAGCGAGATTAGATTTCAATTTGCGTTATAATTTTTTAAAAAACGTTCTCTCCTACCTTTATTACTATCATTAGCAATGTTGAAAATTTTCGTTATGCATTATGTTAATAGGATGTTAGATATGGTTATTATTATTAGGGGATTATAATTACAGAGAAGAGTAGTTGAAATGATGTAAGGTGTAGTTGTATTAGTTGATATGAACACCAAGAACTTAGAATAATCCATTTACAAGAAGAGAGATAGAATGACGTGTTCAAGAGTTATATTTCACATTTGGATATACCCGTTCATAATGGCTTCAATAGGATTCCATACTATGAATGGTGCACAGGAAGATGAGTACGTTACAGATTTGAAATTCGGACGAGTAACAGATAAGAGTAAATATGAAGCTATAGTATGATCTATGGTGATTATGAGAATGAGTAGAATATTTGAAGCAACAAGATTTCATCGTATAGGTCAAGTGATGGAGACGTCGGAAATAATATAATATGTTGATACGAATGGATAGTTACGTTATTGATCTAAGTTGCTTGGGATAAGATACAATAAGAAATGATGAGATGTGATTTAATAGTTTGTTAATTAAGGTGTTTAAACTTATGAGTTGTCACGATGAATGATGTATTAGGAACATGACAAATATTGATTGTAGATAGTGACATATACTAGGCGTAATTGTACTTGCCGTCTTATGTTAGAAAGTGGTAAATCACCGTTATATCAATGGATTAATTGGAATTAGGATTTGTGGATGTCACAATTATAGTGCTACATGTTAAGTTAGACGATGATCAACATGATGCCATGTTATGGATAAGACGGCTCATGGGAAGAAATGTTTTCGGGAAATTGGCTACATGGAAACTATACATTGGAGATTTCGCAGAGACGTTAGTGCCCTATCAACGGATGATAAGTGAAGAATGAGGAAATTGAAGGATGTTATTGATTGATGATATTTAGTAAGATTGTCTTGTATAAAATATTGGTTATTTTGAAGTGAGAACTTTGAGTTAGAAATGCAAACGATAAGGTTGGATCTGTAGTTAAGTGCTAGGATGTGATTATGGTTATAGAGTTGTTCGATGATAAGACGAGTAGTGATGATTTATTTAAGGAATACTTGATTGAGATTACAGGTTTAGCTATGTTAGAATATGGGAGTTGCAGTTGTAAGTATATATATACACACATTGTTATTCATTACTCATCCTCATCCCTGCACATCTTGGGTATCCATCCCTAGTCTTTTCTCTAGCCCACGAACGATTAAGGCCATCAATGGTGCTTAGTCATCCGAACCTCTTTTTGAAACTCAATCTTAACCACATCACATGTATCACTTCCTGACTAGTTTCACTTCTTCATCTTGAAGTATTTTCAGATCATAGTTTACCTCGTAGAATACGATGAGATACATAAGTATTATCGGCAACTCTTAATGAACTCAAATCCTAAGAAATTCCGAGGACGGAATTTTTGTTAAGATGGGTAGAATAAACGGCCAGTTTCTTTGTGCACGTTTTTCCGTAATAAAGATTATTTCAAACGATTTCGATAATTACTAAATGATTTTCCTACTATTTTTCATCGTTCAATCTTAAAATGGACTTCGTGTTCGTACTTCTCGCGAGGATACGAACCCGTGGCATTTCCGTAATTTCAGGAATAGGTTGTGAAATCGGTATTTTAATGTTATAATTACTCTTCGCCGATCACGTTTACCATTCTAACATCCACTCAATATTTTTACTAATTACTTTTGCTAATCAGTTTTACTAATTAGTTTTACTAATTACTTTTGCTAATCCGTCGTTGCGTGAGCTCATCTTGCTGCAAGCAAGAGAAAAAAAAGAAAGAAACAAAGAGAACGAAAGACAGAGAGGAGAGAGGACCAGCCAATGAATGAGAAACAAAGGAAAGAGGGAAAGAACGTTAAAGACAGATGAGAGAGTGAGAGAAAGAGAGTAGGGTTAGGGTTATTTATTATTTAATGAGAAATTTTAACATGTTAACTTTACCCCTTGGTCAAAGTTGGTAGGTAGACCTATAAACACCATGTTAAGCCATGTAGTTAGATTAGTGAGTTAACTAGCTTAGTTAATTAGTTAATTGTTAATATTAGTTAGCGTTATTAATTTAAATGTTAATCTAATTTCACCATGTTAATATAATGTTAAGGGTAATAAAATAAGGCGTACCCTGTTTATATAACCCAATATAAACACCACCCTAGCCTGAGAACCCAATAAAATTAAACGAACCCGTCTTAAAGATTATTTTAATATAGTGTTTATTCATGAAAAGTCTAATTCGGTGATTTGTTTAACAAAAACAGAGAACCGGAAGTACCGACACGTAGTACCCGTCGAGACGAACCCAACGACACCAAAATCACCGAAATCACCGAAATCAGGCAAGTATGCAATTTATATTGAATTTCTGAAGGTAGATGCCTATTTAGCCTTTTGCATGTAAAGTTACATAACTCAAAACCTGCACGCGAAATGACGCGTGAAAACACTACCATGACATCCGTGGATAAAAATGTGATCCAACGGCATATAACTTGATATTACTTAGTTTAGAACAATAACAAGAAAAATCAACTTTCTGTTCCTTTTCGTTAAACTCGCATGTTCACCCTTTTTGCTGAATTATTGTGAATGCTGTTTTGATACCCTTGTAACATGGAAAATGCGGCATGGAAATAAATGATTATGTTATTTAATTGCTGCATGCCTTGAAATAATTAACTAGAGTGAGACATCGTGAAATCGTGCACCTCGAAGGCGAACTCATGATTTTTGTGATGTCATGCGAGTTGGCAAATTCGTGAATTCGTGCATGTAATATGGCTTCTCCGTCGGTCATGTGTGACTAGTCTGGCTCGTGTTCAAGTCGGGTCACATATGACTAGTCTAGCTCGTGTTCCAGTATATGTCGGTTTAGTGCCTGGCTCGTGTCCAGCACAACATTCTTGGGTGGGGTTAGGGTTGATCGGCTACTAGGCGTATGACGGGGTACTCTCTTTAAGGGCACCACCCGTATACGGTGGGTTAGCGCCAAACACGGTAGGCCCCCGTGTGAAGAACGACCCACTCATCACGACCTAAAGACGAGAACACTATGCATGATAGAAAGCATTGCATTGTAATTGTAACAATCGTTGACACTTGCTCGCGCATTAAGATTGCCATGTTTATAGTGCTTACTTTAATTCGTTAAAACTACCATGTCATAACTGCTCAACTTACATGTTAAACTGCTTAGAACTGCATACTAGGATGTATTTACTTTAAAATCAGCATGTCTAAACTTCATTGTTATCTCGTTTAATTTATAATTGCCTCTTAAATCCAGTATAAATTTGTATATCTTGCATTGGGTTCTAACATCTACTTGCAGACCCTTGCTGACATACATTCTTGTTTTTGGATGTATGTCAGATTCCGAGCTATAGCACCAGGTGGACTAGTTGAGATAGCTGAACCAGTGGACCAAGAACTGTCATACTAAAGAACTTTCATTGCACTTCTTTTCACTTATTGTACGGGTCATAAGACCCACTCTTCTTTTCTACATTTGTTGTAATTCCGTTGAGACATTTGAGATTGTAATAATGTTTTTTTATCTGCGTTGTTTTTAAGTAATGCAAGCAAGAACCTGCGGTTTTCACACAGACGCTTATTGTGTTAAGTCAAGGGGGGAAAGAAAAGCAAAAGTACCTCCTCCTGACTTACATAAGCGGGCCCGTTCGCGTCCTCGCTCTCAAGCCTAATGGGAAGCGGGGCGTGACCGCATCAATATATAAGAGAGAGATGATGGTTCATGTAGAATCTAAACATGCGTTATTTAATATGAGTTGTCACACAACCCTATTCTTTAATGTGTAATTAGAAGAAGTCATATACAAGAGGTTTTCTAATCTAATTAGGACTCTTGATTTGAAACCAAATCAAATCCTAAAACAAGGAGGATTAATCAAACCAAAACTTCTTTGAATATCCTAACACTTAGAAATTCTTGTTAGAGTCAAACTCAATTAATTCAGGTCAATTTTGGATCCAACTCTTGAATTAAACCCATACCAAAACTTGAACCCAAAGCCCAAACTAGTCAGTGGCCATTAGTTGACCAGTGCACAGTCACTAGTCGGCTAATGCCCTAGTTAGTCGACTATGACTCTGCACTAGTCGGCTTATTGGAGTTTATGCCTTTTTCTTCATATTATAACATTTGTAACTCTTTACGAATGTGCACTCACAACTCATTGCGATGTGCCACTCTCTCTTGATCACAACACTTGTGATTAGTCCCATACATCATATGTATGTGAAGGTTCATTCTCCTTTACTCGTGAGAGGCCATCACCGGTGTATGACTCTGTAACGACCTGATTTAGTCGTACACATATTTCCGTATCAAGATGGATTCAATTGGATTCAAAATGCGTAAATGATTTTTTTATTTTTTTTAACTTAAATCAAAAAACAGACTTCGTATTTGTGATTGTCGCAACGATACGAACGTGAGGCCATTTTTCGTAATTTTTTGGAGACATTCATATAAAATAATATTTAATAATTAAACAATAATTTAATATTAAAAAAATAAAAATAAATAAATACATACAAATGAGTCAGCCACGTGAACATATGGGGGAATACGTTTCAAACCATCTCATTTTTTTCAACATATACCTAACCTAATTAAGATGCTAGACTAAGTTTTAATTAAACCATTGACTAATCCTACTAACTCTTTATCTCCCTTCCCCATTTATTCTCACTCTGTCACTCATGCAACCAAAAAAACAAAGAGAGAAAAAGAAAGAGAGGGAGAAGAATCAGATCTTTCTCCCCATCTCTTTCGTATTCCACCTCTCTCCGAATCTCCCTCCGACGAGCACGTCGCGGCACATCGCGGCACGGCGCCGCTCCTCCGACCACCGGAGCACCCCACCGGTAACCTCGCGGCGTCCCTCTCCAACCGACCCAGTCGTCTTCCTCAGGCCGGTGAAACCCGACCCCCCTCTTCCATCGAGCTACACCGCCCTGAGCCACTCCGACCGGCCGCTCCGAGACGACTGCCGTGCCTCGTCGACGCGGACTCGACGTCATCGTCCCAGCCGTGACACCCAGACTCGAAGCAACGGCCAGCTTCAAACAAGCCAACAAAGAGGTGAAATTACAGTGTGAGTAAAACCTTTTATTAATATAAATATGAGTTAGAACTGTGGATTCCTAAGGCTAGTTGTTATCATAGCCATGTGTAGGCTAGTTGTTATTATTGCCATGTCTGACTACAATCTGTTTCCCCAGTCCTGTCTACCATCAGACAGAGTATTAATTAAATATTTCATGAGATAAATCTTCAATACGTAAAAGTGGATATTTAATTCTAGCATACCTTTACCCACTGGTGCAACTTGTTATCATACACAGCGGGTACAGGTCCCCATTGAAAATGGAAATAGCTGTACAAAAGGTAAGTGCATGGTAAATTTGAAGATACTTAAGGCGTCTTGTTTTTTTATAGCTGTACAGGTCCCCATTGGTAAAATAGTAGACTAAAAGTTAGCTTTAATAAATGATATTAAAAGTTATATAATTATATAAGTAATTAAGTAATAATCATTAGCTTTAATTATATAAGTTAATAAGTTATATAATTAGCTTTAATAAATGTACTCATTATATTAAGTAATTAAGTAATAATCATTGTTAATTAGTTAGCTTTAATAAATGAGATTAGTAATAGTTAAGCTAAAATAATGAAAGTTTATAACCCCGATTCACTAATATTAGTTTATATGATTCTGTTAGCATAACGAGTAGTCTCATACGCGGATCCATGTCACAGATAAATTTCACCTTCCGTTGCAATCACCGGGACTCTCGCCATCGCGAACATGCAAGTATTTATTGTAGTGGAATCTGGGACAACTGTCAAAACTAGTGCAATCATCATTTTCAAATGCTCATACTTTATCTGTTGTAGCTGACTAAAAACAGACTTTTCACGTTAATGAACCCCTGATAAAAGAACAATTTTCTCTGCATATTATCAATTGAACCAAAAGGGAACAAAGGGTAGGACACAACCCTCGAAATATAATGAGAACCCAGCGATTACAGATGGAAAGGAAAACTAGTCGGTGACTGGTTATGATCACTTGGGTGGGGTTGGTCCTTAGTAATAGGGTTCGTAGATGTAGCCTGACCACCTTACGGCCCCCTCCATAACCACACCAATGGAGGCAAGTAAGAAGGCGTCATGGTAAACCCCCGATAATAGGGTGCATCAAGTACATAGTACTAACTCGGACATTGACTTATCACGAGCACAATAAACATACAACTGCTTTACTTTTTAACTGCAAATTTAAATATGCTCATACTTTCCTTTCTGCACTTTTTCGTAAATATGTACTAACACTTTTTGTTCCATTGCAAGCTGTTCTTAATTCTTTTACTTTAAATATCTTGCCGAACTTCTTGCTGACATATATTTTATGTGTTTGTGAAATATATGTTAGGTTCAGAGACTGGTTACTTTGCAGACCCCGTTTTGAGGATCCTACCTTAGAGGAGGATCCCGCTGATCAAAGTTACGAGGACGCTGAGGTCCTCCCTGCTTAAAACTAGAAAATTGTTGCAGTCTTTATCTATTTAGTTATATTTGTTATTTTCAGGTGTGTTTGCTTTCAGCAGATTGTATGGACATGCTAGGCCTAATGTCACTTTGTGTACTTTGCTTTTAAAAATGTTGGAATAAAATTTGTAATAAATATTTGCTATTTCTGAGAAATTCACGTGCAGGGACCTGCTTGGCTAAATACAAAACGCTTATTGTGATTAAGTCAAGGAAGGAAGAAAAAAGGTACTCTTTCCTTCTTTAAGCACATGCGGACCCGTTCACGTTCTCGCTCCCATACAATGAAAAGCGGGGCGTGACAGATTCTAATAGCCTGATTTCAAAAAGCACGACCATATCATGTTCTAGATACGATAGAGGTGCTAGCCATGCATATCAAACCGTTGTTACAGAACCGTTGATGTTTGGTTTCGACCGGAGTCTTTTTGAACCAAACTTTGTGCCTTACAGAGACAGATTCCGTGTAGTCCAGTCACTTCATCAAGATTATGTCGTTAAGGTGTCTAGGGTACGGGTACCCGTCAAATCCCATTACACCTTATACCCTGAGTGGAATGTGAACCAATAGTTTTGGAGTTAGATACAACTTGTTACTTTAACAAGTTTATCTATTTGCCTTGGCCAAGGTCTTAACTATGGATCACATTAGACTCTCTGCGACACTAAGTCCCATAATGGGTGAAGGCCACTCCCTTCGAACGCTTCCAACTATATACCCATCGAGCATATACATATCGGTCAATTCCGATGTTCGGTAAAATCCGAAGTATAATCTTCCACGTGCAAGGTCATTTAGCACATCTCAGATAATAAAGACTATGCAGCACCTACTATCACTTTAGAGCTTTCTGTTGACAGTTAGAGTATATACCGTACAGAAGCTTCTCGATGAATCCTGTAATCTTATTCCCCAATAAACACATGACATTTGTCTTACGATGTCTCCACATCAAGCGGCTATGAGGCCAGTGACTACCTTCCAATGGTTGAGTTTAATGCATAATAGTCTACTGATCGCCCGCAAACTAACACCTAGAACTCACCTAGCAATGGCACGAACACCAAGTGCTAAAATGTATCCCAAATGCAAATCCCTGACACTTTACGCAAGCGTACGATGTCAAGTAATAGTATAAAAGATATCGATCCCACAGGGAAGGTAGAGATGTTATTGTCTGGGGTTAGTTTTAAATCTCAGAATGTAGGTAGCAGTGGGTTTCAAAAGACTGTTTGTTTAGGATTTTGAATGATTAATAAAGACTAGGGCTTTAGGACGTACCGCTAGGATCATCGGACGTCGACGCTTGGTTAAGACTCTTGCGTTGCATTGGCATTATAGGGGTTGCCGCATCCAAAATGTGGAATTCATGGTTCTAAGCACCATGAATCTAACATATAGCATTAACCCAAAGGCACACACGAAACGTGCATTAACATTCGACAATATTCATGCCACTCTCGTGGACGGAATGATCTCAGCTCACGACACAGCAATATCAATCCAAAGGGAATTAAGAAGACAAGATTCCTTGCGCGAAATAGCAATAAAAATCCAAGCTTTGCTTCATACAAAATAGCGAAGGCACAAATTCTCAAAAACCTAATAAAAACTAAGCTAAGAGTTTCTCTAAAGTTCCTCCCAGAAAATAAAGCTAAAAATGTCCTTAAATACATAGGGTAAAAGTCCCAAAAAATCTCAGAAAATCTGGGCACTTGGGCCCACAAGCTAGGCTGGTCGCGTCGTGCGACTCGGCTGAGTAGCGGAGCCTGCTTGGTCGAGTCAGCTACAGGCTCTGCTTGCTGCTGCTTCTGTGGCTGGCTGATACAGGCTACTTGGTCGAGTAGCCCCCCCTACTCGGTTGAGCTATTGTAGATCAAAACTTCCTCCAAAATGCTGCTCTGTTTCTTCACGACTCGGGTCGAGTGGTGAGCTGCTCGGTCGAGTTGGGATGCCTTAGAGAAAAGCTCAAAATCTTCATCTGTTTGGTGCAACTCGGGCTCGAGTCGGATGTCTGCTAGGTCGAGTAGGTTTGAGCTGTTTCCTGTGCGATTTCAGCATGTTAGCTCGGCCGAGTAGCTAATGCTACTAGATCGTGTCACCTGGGAAACTGATCTCAACTTTGCCATTTCTCATTTTCTCCTCCTCCTCTCCTCCGATCTTCTTCCATTCCGCAGCAAACTCTCATGGAGCCTTGCCAATGACTCTTGGACGTGTCGGATGTGTCCATGTCCCCAAATAGCTCCAATTCGCTCCAAAACTCCTGAAAATCCAAAAAGCTATACAAAACTCGAATATGGAGCTAGAAGCGCGATAATATATAAAAATATGGAGTTTGAAGGCGAATATAACATGAAATGAGGCGGTAAAAACTTGTAAAATATGGACACATCAAAATCTCCCAAGCTTACCTCTTAATCGTCCTTAGGAAGACAAATACGAGGCTCACTGGGCGATAAAAATAAAAAATAGAAAGAGAATGGAAGATGGAGGGAGTGCTAGAGTATTCGGCCAGATCGCATGCCTTACGACATATCACAATGCTTCGAAAGTGGATCACATGCTAATAAGAATTTCATATCTTAGCTAAACATATTACTTGCAAGCATTTAAGACCAAAGGAAGGGATTCTCTAAATTCATGCAATCAATTCATATCCACATCATGCAATTCATAAAGTCTAGTATAAACATGTTGGCGATGCACTTTTCAATCAATAGAAATAAATGAATCATATAAGAGTCATACCAAGAATGCAACAGAGAATAGAATAAGGATCATGTCATTCATATATTCATCTCAAATCATGAAAAATCTCCATAGCTAATATATTTCGCAGAGTCTGAGCATTATCAAATGTCCCCAAATGTGCACAACTCCACTCTAATGGCGTACTCACTCGTATAATCAAATGGATTCACCCCCTAAGCTTAGCTTGAAGTATCACATCAAAGAAATAATAAAGGAATTTTGTGGCTTTTCCCCAAGTATTTGTGTAGCTCAAATAGTAAGATATAGGAAATATTTTTTCTTTTTCTTTTTGAACTCTTTTTTTGAAGGAGAAATAGGATATACATATATTTTTTGGCTCCTTTTTGGATTTTTGGGCTTTTTGAAGCTAACTTTTCTTTTGGGATTTTTAGGAATATGATGCGGTATATGTAGCTGCAGAGGGGGTGAACCCAAGTGACATATAGAGAATAATAAGATATGTGGAGAAGGAAATAATATAATCATTCGGTTCACTTATAAGATGTGCACAATGGTTCAATAAGATAATACTCCAACTAACCTCATAAGCAAGCACCGATATTTTCATTCATTTCAACGAATAATGAAGTCAAGCGGTAAGGCACACAATCATAGCATGCATGCAACAGAAGGTGAAAATGATAACAAGGCAGATGCTTCAAATATTCTAAAGATGCGTGAATCTCGGTGCATATCCAACATAGATATACTAAATACTATTGCATACATTCAGTTTCAGTTCATTTCATGCATTCATATAGAGAGATCGTCAACAGAACATATATGCAAGCATATGAATAGTAAGAACTGAAATACTCTAAGTAGCATGGAAAAAGTAATAAGCATCGTGATAGTTACTAAAGCTAAGAGAGATATCACCATTCGAAATATATCTAGCAAAAAGGGGAAAAGAAAGGCGGAAAAAATAAAATAAAAGAAAGCATGCAAGCATACCAAACATGGAAAACATGATGCTAAAAAATGAAATGATGAAAAGTGGTGGAAAATAAAAATAAAAAGGATGTAAAATGGAAGAAAATGGAAAAAAAATGAAAAGCTTGTGGACACCCTGAAGGAGTCTAAGGCGCTGGAGGGTGGGGATGTGAGCGAAGCGGGTGGGGACGATGTTGCAGTGGGACATGGATAGGAAATGCTCGCGGTGAGCGTCATCCCTGAAGATGATATCATACGTCCTCAGGATGGGTGGTGGAGTAACTAGACAGGGTGGAGGAGCGGTGGTGGGGATGGGAGGAGATGTAGTGTGGGTGGTGTGTGGGGCCTCTTTGGCTAGAGGCACGGGTGTAGTGGATCGTGACGAGTCAGACGAGGACGACAAATCGTCCAAGTACGGCTCGGGTGTGGGTGAAGGAGAATGCCGTGGGCGTCGTGCATGCCAAGAAGAGGAGGGACTAGTGGTGTCCTTCCTCTTCCCCGGCTGAGGCTTCCTTGGCCTAAGGCGAGGAGGCATCGTGCAAATGTGCTAGCTACGATGATATGGTAATAAAACTAATGAAGGGTGGAAAGAGTTGCCAACACCGAGCGTAGCTACGAAAGTGGAAGCGGAATGCACGTGCGAAGCCCAAATCCAAGCTATCCCCCAAGCTAATCCAAACCAAGCTCCTCGGATCCTCGAAGAAGCTCAAAGTGTACCTACAATAAGATATGAGAAGCTTATTAGGCAATTTCGAAATTTAATCCGGTTTAGGGTTCACAAATTGAAATAATTAGGGTTGGGAGTGATTTGAATTTTGGGGAGATGTGGGGAAAAGAGAGATGAAGAAGATGGGGGTAGGGGGCTGCTCGGCCCGAGCACAGGGTGTGCTCGGGCGGCAGCTCAGGCAGCGGATTGGGCGAGCTGCTCCGGCGAGGTGCTGAAGCTATATGGCATCTGGGGGGGACTGGGGGAAAGAACGGGAGGGAGAGATGGGGTGGGGGAGTAGAGAGAGAGAGGCATGCGGGGGAGGGGGATGGTGGCGTCGCCGGCACTGGGTGGCGTCAGCGGTGCTGCTCCGGTCAATCTCCGGAGTAATGGGGGTGGAGGGGTGGAGAGGGATAGAAAGAGGTGGAGAGAGGGATAAGAGGAGAGAGGTGAGAGATGGAGAAAGAGGTGGGCAGACCAAGTCACCGGAGATGGTGGTGCTAGAGCGGAGTGGGGCAGCGACGGCGGTGGCGTGATGGTCGAGTCGAGTTAGGGCTAGGGTTAATGGGGAACTCAGGGATTTGGGAGGGCGGATTTCGAGTGAGATTAAGGATTAGCCCAAGCTGTTTTTGAATAAGTATGAACCGAGTCGAGCTCGGTGAAGTAGTGGGCCCCAGCTGATTAAGTCGCCGCTCGGGCTGAGCAGTGGTAGCTGCTCGGTCGAGCAGAAAAGATTAAAAATATAAGAATATAAGCTCAGAAATTGTGTCCTAATTCTTGACCGAGCTGCTTACTCAGCTCAGTCGAGCTGAATTAAAATAGAGTATTGTTTTCAGCTCTCTTTTGCTCTCCCTGCAGCTCAGCCGGGTAGGGTACCTACTTAGTCGAGTCCGTCAAGCTTTCCAGAGTGCCCTTTTAGCACTTTTGGGACTCTCCATGTAGCTCGATCGAGTAGGGTAGATACTCGATCGAGTCGAATTAGAAATAGAGTGCTCTTTTTCGACCTTTTTCGGCTCTGCCTGTAGCTCGACCAAGTAGGGGCTACTCGGTCGAGTCGCAATTAATTTCCAGAGCCACTTTTTGCCCGTTTCTCCAGCTTTCTGCAGCTCTTACTGTAGCTCGACCGAGTAGGGGCTACTCGGTCGAGTCGCAATTAACTTCTAGAGAGCGTTTTTACCTTCTTTCTACAGTTCCCTGCAGCTCGACTGAGTAGGGTAGCTACTCGACCGAGTTGCCTGTAACTTTTCCCCCAAGCGTGTATTTCTCTAAGGTGCTCTTCCCTTGGTTGCTTCTTCTTCTTTTCATTGTTTCGCGTGCTCTCCTCATTGTTCAACCTATAGAAGGGGGAACTCATCAATTTTTTTGTGTTTTCGTATTTTCTTGGAATTAAAAACGTATTTATTTTGTTTTTAAATAAGAAAACAAAAACAAAAATGAAAGCTAAGGGAAAGAGAATCGGGTTGCCTCCCGATAAGTGCTTGTTTTAAGTTGTAAGCTCGACTCTCTCAAGGTTTTTAATGAATGATGTTGGGCGCATACGAAATACGCCAGTCATGCTTTCCGATAATCCCATGCGACAGAATTTGGTGCGCCTCTTCATGTCGGCCCTCAGTGTCCAAGGAGATAGTAGCCTCCGATTCTTGATGACGAAAGTGTATGTCTGGGGGCTCCTCGTTAAGGACTCATAGATAGGCGGCCATCGCTTTGTTGTACACGACGTCACCATCGTAGTCAAAGCTCATCTCCATTGGGTCTTTGGAAATCTCCTCCACGGTATGCTCATATGTACCCTCGTCCTCCAAGAGATCAAGGTAATTAGCGTCTTCCGGTGGTGGGCGTTCCCTCATAGGCTTTTGCAAGCGGAATTGGACATCAATATTTTCCACGTTCAGAGATAGCGTCCCATCGCGGACGTCAATCAAGACACCGGCCATCTCCATGAATGGACGACCCAAAAACATCTGCAAATTACCTTTCTCTGGCATGTCCATAATCACAAAATCTACCAGAACGCATAGCCCAGGCGGAATTTGAAGGATGATGTCGCGTGCGATGCCTACCAGATAGGTAATAGAGTGGTCTGCCAATTGAATGCTCATATTGGCAGGCTCAAGCTCCGTCCCAGTGTTTAGTTTCTTAAAGATAGAGAGCGACATCAAACTAATGCTCGCTCCTAAGTCGATCAACGCTCTACTAATAGGGGTGCCGCCAACTGAGCATGGCACCGTGAAACTCCCGGGAACCGGAAACTTCTTTGGTAGATGGTTCTTAATAACTGAGGTGCAATTATCCAAGAGCTTTACCTCTTCTTGTTTACGCTTTCCCGTAATGAGATCCTTTAAGAACTTAACGTATGTGTGGATTTCAGTGATAGCGTCCATAAAAGGGATGTTCAGTTGTACACCTTTGAGGAGCTCAAAGAACTTGGCGTGTTTCTTGTCCATCTTCACTAGTGTCAACCTGTGGGGATATGGAGGTAGAGGCCGACTCGCCTTGTCTCTAGCAGCATCCTTTGGAATAGAATTATTGGAAGTAGTAGTAACATTCGCCAGTGCCGTAGTGCTAGTAGGTGAGGTAGATGTTGAAGCTTCCCTTTCTTCAATAGCATGGGGCTCCTGTGTAGCCTTTTCCTTGTCATTTTCAGCGATAGTAGCATCTCCATCTTGAGCATGAGTAGACAGCTTTCGGCTCAAATTGGTAGAAACCGGCACCATGACAGCATCGATAGTCTTTCCTCCTCTCATGGTAACTGCAACCACTGCATTTGCTTGGGTCCTAGGATTGGGCTCCGGCTGAGAAGGTAATCTCCCCTGCATCTTCATGAATTGGGACATTTGACCCTTAAGCTCATCGATGGAATCATTGATAGACTTGAAACGAGCGGAATTCTCTGCATTTATTTTGGATTGCCCACTCATGAAGGTGTCCAATGTTTCTCGAGATTGGGCTTTGGATCCGCCGGTGCATATTGTTGTTGTTGACGGTAATTGTACCCCGGTAGTCTGTAAGGCCCAGATGGCCTAAACCCATATTGTTGCGGAGGCGGCCCTTGTTGCTGAGGAGGTGGTGGAGGTCTCTGCTACTAAGGAGGTTGCAATCCTCCAATGGGGTTGCCATAAGAAAATCCGAGATGATTTCTCGCCGCCGGATGTTGCCATTGATCCCTTCCCTCTCCAGTTACAGAGTTTACCTGCTCAGCTTGCATGTCTGCTCCATCGTAAGGTCCTTCATTAGGAGCGTAGCCTTGCTCCGCATAGCCTTTGTGCGTGGGATAAGCTGGAGTTCTGGAAGTGGTTGGAATGGCGTCCAACCTCTGTTCAATCCTCACTACCTGTTTGCAATGAGTTTCAATATGACTATCAAGATAGGTAATGATTTTTACCTCGGGGGCTTTAGTAGATGACTATCAAGATAGGTAATGATTTTTACCTCGGGGGATTTAGTAGATGACTATCAAGATAGGTAATGAGTTACAATATGACTATCACGGCCATTTGTTCCAGCAAAGATAAAGCTTCATCGGATGACTTATACAAGAGAGCTCCTTGAGCAGAGGCATCAATAATCATCTTTGTGCTTGGTTGAAGCCCATTATAGAAGCTCTGAACAAGATCCCACTCCACGACTCCATGGTGCGAGCATTGATACTATAAGTCTTTAAATCTTTTCCAAGCCTTGTACAATAACTCCTGAGGAAGTTGTTTAAAATTTGAGATCGCTCCTCGAATCCTCACCATTTTGGACGGTTGATAGAACTTGTTCACAAAGGCGGTGGCCAATTGCTCCCAAGTCGTGAAGGTATTAGAAGGATGTGCTCGCAACCAATAGGAGGCCTTGTCCCTCAGAGTGAATAGGAATAGCCTGAGCTTGATAGCATCTTCACTCACGTCCTTAGCATGGAATGTGTCACACTTCGCCAAGAACGTGTCTATATGGTGGGTTGGGTTTTCATGAGGGGGCCCATGAAAGGGGTCTTGCTGCATCAAATTTATCAACCCAGTCTTCAGCTCAAAACTTCCTGCCGCCAGCTAGGCCTCAAGATGGAAGAAGCACCAGTAAAGTTTGGCTTTATATAGTACATGATGGACCCTTTGCGTGGAGGATAAGCATTTCCCTCTGCCATTGGATTTATAGTAGTCTGATTCCTATTCTCTGCTCTGATCCTTCTTGCAGTCTTTTCGATTTCGGGGTCAAATAATAATTCTTTGTCAGGACTCCCAAGGTGAGTGTTCATGCACAACAAGAACTCAAAAAATACCGTCAGTAGCAAAGTAATAAAAGAATAAAAAGTATGGAAAGATAAGGATGCTAAGATTTGCTAACAAATTCTTCAATGGAAAAATAATCCAAGTAACACGGTTACCTTCCCTGGCAATGAAGCCAAAAACTTGATCGCCCGCGAACTAAACCTAGAACTCACCTAGCAATGGCACGAACACTAAGTGCTAAATGTATCCCAAATACAAATCCCCGATACTTTACGCAAGCATACGGTGTCAAGTAATAGTATAAAAGATATCGATCCCACAGGGAAGGTAGATATGTTATTGTCTTGGGTTATTTTTAAATCTCAGAATGTAGGTAGCAGTCGGTTTCGAAAGATTGTTCGTTTAAGACTTTGAACAATTAATAAAGACTAGGGCTTTAGGACTCACTACTAGGATCGTCGGACTTCGATGCTTGGTTAAGACTCTTACGTTGCATTGGCATTATAGGGATTGTCGCATCCAAGATATGGAATTCATGGTTCTAAGTATTGGGATTTTCAACGTCCCTTAGGGCATATTTACTAATCCGTCCTAAGTCGGACGAACAAAAATATGAAAGAAGCAGCAAAAGAACATATTAAACTCCTTTAACAAAGACTACCCTAAGGAAACATGCTCCCTAGCCAGGAATATTGTCACGCCCCGCTTCCCTAAAATGGAGGCGAGACATGAAAAGGTCCACACGGGAGTGGAGATGTGAAGCCCCAAACCCGATAAGCGTCAATAAACATAAGCAGGTCCCTGTAACCACAAACGGAACGATAATAAAACATAAGGAGAGACAGAAATAAAATCTCAAATCTCAGAATTTTGTCCAACATTAAAGATAAGTTCAACATCCAGAAAAGCCACCAGGCTAAAAGAAAGAGTCTAAAGGCCTAACACACGGCCAACACAACAAACACCAACAAAGTAAGGGTGCTACGCACCGATAACTAAAAGCAGACTAAAGCAAAAGGGAAAGCTCTACGAGGACACTAAGACTGATCTCCAGTGTCCACGAAGTCCTCGATCAACGCGGGTTCTGACTCAGCGTCAGCAACCACCACGTCCTCAGCGACAAACTCAGGCTCGGGATCTAACATGTGTCACCCAAAATAGAAAATGGGCACATGTCAGCAAGTCGAAAGACTTGTGCAAGGAAACTGAAAGAAAAGGAAACTAACAACCTAGCAGTTAAAGTATGGTGCATGGCATGGCAAGTATCGTATGGAAGTAACAAGTGAAGTACAAGTAGCAAGTAACAAGTGGTAGGTGTGGCATGTATTATCAAGTAACACGTACAAGGAATCACCCACACACATGTGAGCGCCCTATTTCCCGCAGGCTGTATTCAAGTACAAGGGATCACTCACACACAGGCGAGTGCCCTATTGCCCGCAGGCTGTATTGAGCTCATTTTCTGGAACACGAGCCAGATTTGTAATTGGCCTAGGGTCGTGCCCGCAAAACGGGTGCCTAGCCGGAACAAGTAGCACTAGTATGTAGCGATGCTACGCAATCACGATGAGTGTTCAAGCATGCAATGACATGAGCAGTTATTCGCGTACCGTTAATTAAATTAAACATGACAGGAAAAATGCAATGGCATGAACAGATATTCGCGTACCGTTAATTTAAATTAAACATGGCAGTTAAAGATGCATGGATGACATGAACAGTTAATACGCGTACCGTTAAGTGAAATTAAACGTGACATACAAGCATGATGAAGGTGACGGACCAAGCTTCGTTGTCAAGCTAGGTCAATGGCGTCCAGACGGCTATCCTTTTATCGTCTAGTCTCTTTTACGCTAAAGCAAGGAAATGGCCTAAGACATGGCCCAAATCAAGAGATGCAAGTTTCACTTACCTAGCACCGAGGATGACGATCAACGAGGCCGTCACACAAATGCTAACTACGGAGATGAGATCGTTGCCAAGGCAAAACAACATTAGAACAACATCCAACCTAGTTTTATTAGGGTTTCACAAAAACACAAATGGGTTATGAGGATATTAAGAGATCGAGTTATTACCGTATCAGAAGCGGAAGAACGATGCCGAGCAAGCACGTCAATGGAAGAAACGATCCGGGGAACCTAGGGTTCAGATCTGGAATGGATGGGGAAAATATGGAGAAATGGGGTTTTGGGGTTTTTTTTGGGGTTTTCCGACGACCTAGAGGTGGTGGCCGGCCAAAATGGAGAGGGGGAGAGGCTCTTGATGAAGGAGGAGGGCTAGGGTTAGATGGATGATGATTTGGGGAAGAAGGAGGCTCAGGAGAAAGGAAAGAAGAAAAGAAAAACGTTTGGGGGGTTTAAATAGGAAGTGCTGGCGGCTGCCCAGAAATTAGGGTTTCGACACTGATTAGTCGGTCAAAGAGCAACCACTGACCAACTAGTTTGGGAACTAGTCGGTCGGTTGACCAACGCAGACCGACTAAGTCTAAACAGTAACTCCTATACAAAAATAGGATTTAGATTTAGTCGGTCAAAGAACAACTACTGACTGACTAGTTTGTCATCTAGTCGGTCGACGAACGTTCTTAGACCGACTAAGAATGAATAGTACTTGGTATCAAAAGGATCATAGAGCTAGTCGGTTAAAGAACGATTGCTGACCGACTAGTTTGCAACCTAGTCGGTCGACAAATGTTCTTAGACCGACTAACAATAAATAGTAACTCCTGAGTAATTTACAAAGCCCACTAGTCGGTCCATGAAGTTTTGCCGACCGACTAAATCGTCATCTAGTCTGTCGGTTCCCCTTCTTGTACTGGCTAACGTGCACAGAAAGTTCTGAAATGGAGCGCAAAGCTCCGGGATCGATTCCTGAGACTCCTAGGCTTGATCTAACAATAAGATATGACTGATATGAAGCCCGTCACGAATGACTTACTCCAAAATCGACGATTCTAAGGAAGAAGCTAGAAAATCACGACGAAACGATCGAAAATGAAAGCTACGGAGACGAAAACCACACATAAGGAGAAAATCCACCAAAACATATATATATAATATAAATAATCCAGATACATGAAAACCAGTCGTTACATCCTCCCCAACTTAAGAAAAATTCCGCCCTCGGAATTTCCCAACACTCACATGTCCGGGAACAAAAGTGGGTAGCGCTCTCGCATCTCATCCTCGTTCTCCCAAGTAGACTCTCCAGGCGAGCCATGTCGCCACATCACCCTCACAAGATTGACAACCTTGTTTCGAATTGACTTCTGACGCCTGTCCAGAATCTGCACTGGCTGCTGGTCATACGTCATATCAGGGCGAACGGTAATCTCCGAGAAATCCACAGCATGAGATGGGTCGCAAATGTACCGACGAAGCTGCGACACATAGAAAACATTGTGAACTCCTTCCAAAGATGGCGGCAAGGCTAAGCGGTAGGCTACCTCGCCAACTCTCTCCAGAATGTCAAACGGTCCAATGTATCACGGGCTCAACTTCCCTCGCTTCCCAAAGCGAATCACACCACGATTCGGGGAAATCCTCAAGAACACATGGTCACCTGGCTGAAACTCCAAAGGACGGCGTTTCGCATCCGCCCAATGCTTAAAACGGTCCTGAGCAATCCTCAACCTCTCCCGAATGTTCCTGACAACATCCACAGCCTCCACAATCATCTCAGGTCCCAACAGCTCCCGATCACCAACGTCATCCCAACTCAATGGAGATCGACATTTCCTCCCATAAAGAGCGGCGAAAGGCGCCATGCCATACTCGCCTGGAAGCTGTTGTTGTAAGAAAACTCTACCAGATGTAGATGGTCCTCCCACGAACCCTTGAAATCCAACATGCACGCCCTCAGCATGTCCTCCAAGATCTGAATCATCCTCTCGGATTGGCCATCCGTCTGCGGATGGTACGCCGTGTTGAAACTCAGATGCGTACCCAAACTCTTCTGCAAACTCTGCCAGAACTGAGATGTGAACCTCGTGTCTCTATCCGACACGATGCTCACGGGGACTCCGTGAAGTCGTACGATCTCCTGCACGATTCACGTTACATCACTATCTAAACTAGGAAAAGGAAATAAAACGGAGAGCAAAAGAATTTACCTCCATATATCTCCTCGCCAGCGCCTCAGTGGACTGTCCCACTCGGAATGGAATAAAGAGCGCGGATTTGGTCAATCGATCTACGATCACCCAAATCACGTCATTCTGCTTCGGACTCCGAGGTAGTCCAGTCACGAAATCCATAGTGATGTGTTGCCATTTCCACTCTGGAATCGGAAGCGGTTGTAGCAACCCTGTCGTACGCTGATGCTCCGCCTTCACTTGCTGGCAAACCAAGCACTTGGCTACACTCCGAGCCACACTCCTCTTCATACCATGCCACAAAAAGTTCAGACGAAGATCCTTGTACATCTTGGTCCCACCAGGATGCACAGAATATGGCGAACTGTGTGCCTCCACCAATAACTCCTCTCTAATATCCCCAGCTGGCACACACAACCTGGCTCCAAACCTCAGCGAGCCATCCTCATGAATCAAAAAGTCAGTCCGCAGACTGGCTTCCACCTGCTCCCGAATCTTCACCAGCTTCGGATCCTCAGCCTGGCCAGCCTTGATCCGATCCACGATCGTCGACTGAATCTGCATACTCATCAACAAAGAAGCCCCTCCAGGAAGAACAATCTCAACACCAGACTCGTAAAAATCCTGCTGCAATCTCCACTGCGAGGTCAAAATCATCACCGCTGGAAGCCTACTCAGCGCATCAGGGACCACATTTACCTTGCCAGGGTGATACTGCAAATCAATCTCATAATCCGCCATGAGCTCCAACCATCGATGCTATCGCATGTTGAGCTCCTTCTGGGTAAAAATATACTTCAAGCTTTTGTGATCGATGAAGATCTTCACTTTCTCACTCAGCAAGAAGTGCCTCCAAATCTTAAGAGCAAACACAATAGCATCCAACTCCAAATCATGCGTCGGGTAATTCTTCTCGTGAACCTTGAGCTGACGCGAAGCATACGCCACAACATGTCCATGCTGATGCAAAACGCAACCGAGACCCTTGCCAGAAGCATCACAAAAGATCTCGAATCCACCGCTGCGATCAGGCACAACAAGAATAGGGGCCGTCGTCAATCTCTCCCTCAGAACACCAAAGGCATCCTCACAATCACCCGACCAAACAAAAGGTACATCCTTCCTCGTCAATCTGGTCATCGGCTCGGCAATACAGGAAAAGTCCTTAATGAAGCGCCGATAATAACCAGCCAGTCCGAGGAAACTCCGAATCTCCGATGCTGACAGCGGAACAGGCCACTCCCTGATGGCCCTAATCTTCTCGGGATCCACTGAAATACCATCTCCAGTCACCACATGCCCGAGAAAAGCAACTCTGTCAAGCCAAAACTCGCACTTCGAGAACTTAGCATACAGCCGATGCTTCCTCAAGATCTCCAACACTGTGCTCAAGTGCGATGCATGCTCCTCCTCTGACTTTGAATAGATCAGAATGTCGTCAATAAAGATAACGACAAACTTATCCAAAAAGTCGTAGAAAATAAGGTTCATCAGATTCATGAAAACTGCGGGTGCGTTGGTTACACCGAAAGGCATAACCACAAACTCGTAGTGTCCATACTTCTTCCTGAACGCTGTCTTCAGAACATCATCCTTCTTCACCTTCAGCTGATGATAACCACTCCTCAGATCCAACTTCGAAAACACCCTCGATCCTCCAAGCTGATCAAAAATATCATCGATGCGAGGCAACATGTATTTATTCTTGATGGTCACCGCATTCAACTCCCGATAGTCCACGCACATGCGACGCGAACCATCCTTCTTCTTCACCAGTAGCACCGGTGCTCCCCACGGAGACACACTAGGGTTGATATAACCCTTCTGCATAAGCTCATCCAACTGCCTACGCAACTCTTCCAACTCTGCTGGCGCCATACGATATGGTGCCTTCGAGATGGGCTGCACTCCCGGAATAAGATCAATAGAAAATTCTAAAGCTCGGTCAGGTGGCAAACCAGACATCTCCTCGGCGAAGACGTCATCAAAATCTTGCACCACAGCTGGCCTCTCCAGCTCCATCTGTATAGCCACAATCTCCACCGGCCTGGCCCGAAATCTGACAGGACCAAGCGAACTGCTACCACGGCTGAACTCAAACACTGGGTGTCCAGAAATCTCGAACACCACCTTCTTCCTCCGACAGTCGATCGTAGCATAGAAGCTCGCAAGCCAATCCATCCCAAGGACCGCATCGTAGTTGATGATGTCGTGGACAATGAAATCAGCGTAAAGCTCATGTCCACAGACCACCAACAGGCAAGAATTGCAACCAAGATGCACCGAGACCACGCCATTCCCTGTAACGATGTTCCAACTCTTGGAAAGAGGGGACGTCGACAAGGAATGCTTCTCCACGAAGCTCCGAGAAATAATGCACATCGATGCACCAGAGTCAAAGAGAACTCGTGCAGGAAATGTGCACACCAAAACCACACCTACAAACAGTCTAACAATCAAGCCATAGTCTAGCAACAATCATATGCAAGCAATCAACATAATCTAACAATCAAACATAACTAAGGAAGAAACAGCTAGGAGGGAAGTTACCTATGATAACCTCATCCATGGCCATGCTCTCCTCCTCAGTCATCAGGAAAGCCTGCCCTCTCGGTGGAACAGCCTGCTGAAAGGCCTGTCTCTGTGGAACAAGGGGTGCTCCACATCCAACGGGCACAGGAGCTCGCTGCTGCAACGGCTGTGCTGCAATGGGTGCCCGCCAAGGCTGCTTCGACTTGGGGCACTCCCTGATGGTATGGGCAGGATCTCCGTAGACAATACACTGCCCCAGGAACCTCCTATACTGATCCCTGAGGTGCCCGGTCTTGCCGCAGAAATGGCAAGTCTTCAGAATAGGCCCTCCTGGTCTCTTGAACTGAACAGGCTGGATAGGCCTGAATCCAGGTCTAACCGCCGCTCTGACCTGTTCCATAGGCCTCTTCCCATCTCCTGAAACATGTCCCTTCCTCTGGTTCAAATTCAACTCCTGTCGCCTCGCAGCAATCAGAACCTTCTGATATGTCTCCAGGTCAGAAGAGGTCACAAAACTCTGAAGCTCCAAGGCAAGTCCCTGGAGGAACCGCTGAGCTTTCTCATCGGCATCTTGCACCATCTTTGGTGCAAACCGACTGAGCCTCGTGAACTCTTGGTGGTACTGATCCACCGACAAGCTCCCCTGCTTCAGATCTATGAAGCGCTGCAGCATCACCTGCCTAGCAGCCTTCGGGAAGAACTCTCCATCAAATCTGAACTTAAAGGTAGCCCAAACTATCGGCTCCACCAGCATCTTCTCTTTAGCATCCCACCAGTTTCTGGCATTATCCTTCAGCTGCCTCTTAGCCAAATCAACCCATCCAGCCGGGTTAATCTTCGCCATCGCCAGGTTATCCTCAATGTTCCGAATCCACTCATCGGCAGCCAGAGGACCCTCAGACCCATCAAAATATACGGGACCCAGCTCCTGAAATTTCTTCGCTCCCGGCTCGGAGCAAGGGGCATCCTGGATTGCCCGACTAGCTCGAGCAAGTGGAGCGTTCTGGACTTGCAGGAGCACGCCCTGCTGCACCTGCATCATCTGAAGCATCATCCGCATCATCTCCCCATTGGTGGGTTCCCGCTCAGGCTCCTCGTCATGAGGGGGCGCGCCACTACCACCACCACGGGTGAATCACCTTCCTGCCATTTAATGACACAGAAAACAAAACAATTAGACTCATAGCTTATGACTCGGATGTCGAACTTAGTTTATTGGACATTCTAATATTATTATCGTTATTCCGATAATCGCAGTTACAGAAGATACCTGCATGGGCCACCAATAAAACCTGTCACGCCCCGCTTCCCTAAAATGGAGGCGAGACGTGAAAAGGCCCGCACGGGAGTGGAGCTGTGAAGCCCCAAACCCGATAAGCGTCAATAAACATAAGCAGGTCCCTGTAACCACAAACGGAACGACAATAATAACACAAGGAGAGACAGAAATAAAATCTCAAATCTCAGAATTTTGTCCAACATTAAAGATAAGTTCAACATCCAGAAAAGCCACCAGGCTAAAAGAAAGAGTCTAAAGGCCTAACACACGGCCAACACAACAAACACCAACAAAGTAAGGGTGCTACGCACCGATAACTAAAAGCAGACTAAAGCAAAAGGGAAAGCTCTACGAGGACACTAAGACTGATCTCCAGTGTCCATGAAGTCCTCGATCAACGCGGGTTCTGACTCAGCGTCAGCAACCACCACGTCCTTAGCGACAAACTCAGGCTCGGGATCTAACATGTGTCACCCAAAAGAGAAAAGGGGCACATGTCAGCAAGTCGAAAGACTTGTGCAAGGAAACTGAAAGAAAAGGAAACTAACAACCTAGCAGTTAAAGTATGGTGCATGGCATGGCAAGTATCGTATGGAAGTAACAAGTGAAGTACAAGTAGCAAGTAACAAGTGGTAGGTGTGGCATGTATTGTCAAGTAACAAGTACAAGGGATCACCCACACACATGTGAGCGCCCTATTGCCCGCAGGCTGTATTCAAGTACAAGGGATCACTCACACACAGGCGAGTGCCCTATTGCCCGCAGGCTGTATTGAGCTCGTTTTCTAGACCACGAGCCAGATTTGTAATTGGCCTAGGGTCGTGCCCGCAAAACGGGTGCCTAGCCGGAACAAGTAGCACTAGTATGTAGCGATGCTACGCAATCACGATGAGTGTTCAAGCATGCAATGACATGAGCAGTTATTCGTGTCACGCACCGCTTCCCAAAAATATGGAGGCGAAGCGTGAGAAGGTCCGCTCAGACTTGAAGCTGTAAAGCTGCAAGTCCGATAAGCGTCAATCAAATTTAAAACTGCAGGTCCTTGCAACGCGAACGAAACAAAGATAATAATAATGAAATGAGACAAAAGAGATATCTCAGAATATCCATAAAATAAGTTTCAACATCACAGAAAAAGCCACCAGGCTGAAATAAAAGAGAGTCTAAAGGCCCAAACATGGCCAACAAAAGTACAGCGTACAAAACAAAGGTGCTACGCACCGACAACTAACAGAAAATCTAAAATAAAAGGAAGCTCCGAAAAGTCACTCAGAGGGGTCACCGGTGTCCACAAAACTCCTCCTAGGCAGACATGGACTCAGGCTCAGTGTCAACAAAACACCACGTACTCAGCAACGGTCTCTGGCTCAGGGTCTAACATGTGACACCCAAAAGAGCAAGGGGCACATGTCAGCAAGTCTACAAGAGACTTGTGCAAGGAAACTGAAAGTGAAAGTAAGTAACCTAGCAGTTCTAACATGAATGCAATGACATGGCAGTTAAAGTATGAGTGCAACAAGTAAAGTAAAGTAAAGAACGAGTATGGCATTGAAGCATGGCATGGATGACAAGTTATACAAGTAACACTCACTAGTACAAGACAAGTAAAGTAAGCATCTCGTGCACAGAGATTCCGCCTTCTGGCTAGAGTGGCTGATCGGGCCACTCCTAAGCTCAGTTGACCGTTTATCCCTACCCCTCCACGTGTATCGAGCCAGGGCCTTACCCCCGAACACGGAATGCTCGCTTCTGGATCACGAGCCAGGAAGTGTTTTTAACAAGTATGGCATAGGGGTGCACCTAGCCGGAAACACGGAAACACAGATTGTACAAGTATTTTGTAGCGTGTGCTACGATGCAACAATCAATTTGGATGACATGTACGATGCAATGCATGGCAGTTAAAAGTGCGTACAGATAAGGAAAGTAAACGTGACAGTTTAGTATGCATGATTAACAAGTTTAAAGAGTTGGATCTAGCTTCGTTGTCAAGCTAGATCAATTTAGGTGACAGATCTAGTTTCGTTGTCAAACTAGATCAAGTAGGCCTCTAGCCAGCTATCATTTCACTGACTAGTCTCTTTTACGCTAAAAATAAGGAAGTGGCCTAAAAACATGGCCCTACACAAGAGTTGGCAAGTTTCACTTGCCTGCACAACCAAGCTGGAGTCACGACCAACTAGAGTACAAACTACCTACGTGCTCAGGGCGCAGTCCAGCCTACAACCCAATTTATTAATCTTGATTAGCGAATCACAACCATCAGAAATCACCAATTTTAGTTGATTAACAGTCAAGTGTGATTCCTAAGGGGCAGATCTCACCTCAACACGACACGAGAGCTTCTCTGACGTCGGGTAGCGACGTCAGGGGTTGGATCCGGTATCACGAACATTTTGGGACAAACGGTTCTCCTGGGCCTTGCTCATGCGTAGGGAAAGGTAACTGTTCGGTCAAGGGGTGCTACTGTTCATATAAGAAAACACAACCACTCACTATAGAGATAGGGTATGTACTTATCCTTATTGTAGTGTGAAACATTCAACTATTCTCTCATAGCATTTTTTAGCCTACCAGTTATTACCTGGCCTATACATATCATAGGGTACTGTTTGCATATAATTATAACTACTGCTCATCATGTCCTCTTGAGAAACACCTATAACTTAATACCAAAAGAGTCAACTTTAACCTATTATAAAGAGCATGCAGTACTTATTATGGCAGTTATTAAAACACTAACTCACGTTGCTAATATTATAAACCTCTGGTTTGTACTTATTCTTAGCATGAAGTGATTATAACACTTGTTAACAAAAGAGCTTGCTGATTAAAATTCTTGAAAGGCATACGTTTTCTAATCATATAATAATATATATATAATTTCTAAAGGTATTTGGTACTAAAACTTACTGTTTTGGAGAGTCTCCCCTTGTGCTTGGAGGTAGAAGATGGTGGCGAGTAAGGGTGGTGCGGCGGAGGCCCGGGGTGACGCGTCTTGCGGTGGAGCGTGAGGAGAGGACATCACCGGGGTCTGTCATCGCGAGGGGGCCTGGAGATCACCACCGACGTCGTGGCAGCGCCGGTGGATGCTGTAGATCGCTTGCGCACTGCCGTGCTCGGAAGTCGCACAGCTGACGGAAAACGGGGCGGTGGCCACCGGCGGATGGTCGGGGAGGAGGTCCGACCGCCAGTCGGTGCAGGGACAGGCCGGAGGGGGTTAGGTCACCGGCGAGAATGAGCAAAGGTCGGAGAGCAGCCCACGGGGAGAGGTTTTGCGTGAAGAAAAGAACGGCGCGCTGCTATTGGTTGCTGGGAGATATAAATAACCCTGGACTCTGATTAAATAGGAGAGGGCGGCGGCTATTTCACAGGCCTACGGGTTTTTTTTCTTTAATAGGGAAACTGGGTGTTGTGTCCTCATGGGGTTGTTTTATATAGGAAATAGGGTGAAGGCTGAGAGGGTGAACGTGGGAGACAGGTCCATGACGTGGAGAAGTGGGATAGGGGAAAGTATGTTGGGATAAAATATAATTGGTTAAGATTGATTTAACAGCATAAGGTATAAATAGGTTAGTATTAAAAATTTGATTTCATTTGATTCTAATCCTTTCAAATCGTTTGAAAATTGATTTCAAAAAAATCCCACAGCCTTCATCCAACGTTGGATTATTCTAATGGTTAGAGTTTTAAAAACATTTTAGTTAAGAATGACAATAGTATAATTAATAAGATTATTACAAACTTACCCCTCGGCATCCAAAAATTATAAACAAGATACCGGGGCGATCGTGCCTCCGAGAGGGTCATGAATACGGGGTTCGGTCGCGCGTCAAAACTACGGAATTGCAATAATAAAACCAAATACGGAAATACGCACACGGATCAACCTGCGCACAAAATACGTACGACCAGAAGTGGTCGTGACATCCTACCCACCTTAGAATAAAGTCCGTCCTCGGACTTTCTAAATATGAATAACATATCTGCTAATTTTCTAGCAACTACCCCAATCACATCACACTATAATTCAACCAGGTATAATCACTACAAGTGCTAATATTGCACTAGATAGTCAAACATTAATACAACACACACGTATACACATGCACTCTCTTTACGTATACCTATTATAGGCAGTCAAATTCATACACATACTTCAATCATTCATGTAGTCACATACATCCTTATATAACTATTACTCACTTATTACATAACCCTGGTACACATACTTACATAAAAAAAATAGTTCACACCAGCAAGTACAATCGTATTTCTTCATATATAGATAACTACCTATGCACAACAACATGGATAACTAATCGCTATATCTCCTAGTATACAACAAACACCCAACATATCAACACGTGTAATCACACCACACAATATTAGATTCGTTACTACATCTAAGATACATTCACCACTACCATAATTTCACAGTTATAGTCATCCAAATGCACGCAAATATTTCACCATATAATCACCTCACATACGATCCTATAACTATATTCACCACACGCCATACATATCATAGTCACCAATACTTATAATTATGCACATACTTACTCGTGCATGGTGCACACCCACACACGCTAGCATTTCATTCATATTTACCAATCATACCACTATATACTTATCACATCTACACACCTAGTTTAGCTAGCACACATACGTTCACACATGCAAGTCCTTAGTAAACAACTATACCACAAGACCAACACCTATAACTATATACTAGTATGGCGACCCACAATCATGTGCGTAACACAACCAGGCACAAACACTCCTATCACTATACATACATCAAACATTGCTATATTCACACCACAGACACCCATAACAGTATACTTAGAGTATACCCACTCAAGCTTGAGTGAGACTCGAAACACATATCAGAATACTCTATATACGTAACACGGTATTTATTCCTATACCAATACCACTCCAATGTATACACATCTACCAATATAACCTTATACATACCGTAACGTCAATCACACTTAATATCTAGTCGGGTAACACCCACGTATACCAGAATAATATTACAGACATCAGCACACGTATAATTATAATACACTCTCTAATACGTGCATTCATTGTATAGTCACATACTTGTAATATATCTATATTCACACCATAGTCATCTACCTATAATTAGTATACCAACACATATACTTATCCATACCTAGTTTAAGACACACTATAATCGTGTATACCTCATGGTATACACGCACGCACATGACATCCCATCAAGGCAATCAATATTTGCAAAAGTATAATCCTATTACCATACGTATGTCGCCTATACTCATGCATCAAATACATAACTACTTACGTCTAAGCACAACACGTATTTACGTACGAGTACACGCCCACACGCACTAACATATAGGTCATATAATAGGCCTACTCACTTAACTATACGTACACCTATTATTATCACACCTAGCATACACATAGCTTTACCAACATATTATTTCAACCATTATAAGTATCTCCAACTACATACACCCCATTAGATATTTCAACGATGATTCATATATACTCAGACGTTCCTAGAGTGGTATAGCTATCCTCACACATATCTATAAATACTAACACACATCCAACTTCATGTCATCACGAATAACTCAGAAAATGCACATATCACACAATATGCAAACATTATTATACTACATGGGAGTACACTCATTCAAGCCCACACACTCAACTCAGGTACATGCACCACGACACCTCACAAAGGTCAAAGAGTCTACTAACAAATTATAATTAACACAGTTATTGACGAGCACTAAAGCCTAAGCAATAGAGGGAGGTCGAAAGCGTGACGAGGGAAGGATCGATAAGTACGAATTCAGATAGGACGACTAAAAGGAGACAGCTTGGTTAGATGAAACATTGACTCAATTGTGATGTTTAGGTAGATGAAAGAGAGATGTAGTGATACTCTTATAGGATACAAAAAAGTAGTGTAAATAACATAAGCTAAAATACGTGAAATTTGAAAACTATTGTACTTCAAAAGTTGGAGTCCTCGTCTGTATAAAATATTTGGAGATCGGTAAAATGAGTTGTTCAAAATAAGTTTGAGTCGAATAATCATAATAAGAGAAAATGGTTTATTGACTTATCGAAAATTATTATGAAAAGGAAGCAAATCATTCATACGACAGTAATTTAATATAGTGTTGTCAAAGGTTTGAAATTCAAAGAATGAAACTAAATTAACTATAGTGTATGGAATATTTTCCAAGTCTTAAAACTGGAGAGAAATTTTAAATGAATAATATTGAAAATACTTATAGAGAAACCCGGACTTGCCAAACGAACTGGTTTATACAAAGATCTTTAAGTACGAGTACCACGAATCCTAAAACTGATATATATATTTATAATAATTGAAATTCTATTTAGCTTGGAGAAGATTTTAAAGTATGGATGCTAAGCGATTAAAATGAATCTCATAGTTTAGGAAAAATGGTATATCGAATTTTCAAAATAGTAATAGAGTCTTTACACCGACATGCGAAAAATATAGATTAGAAAATGGTTACGAGATAGTAATTATAATCACAACCAATAGACTTCAAAATCTACAAGGAATTTTGACTCGCCCACAAAGTGAGGAATTTTGAATATATATACGTAGAGAGTTTAAAACAAAATTTAAACTTAGCGAAAACTTTTAATAAGGTAAATCGAAAAATAACTTTGGAAAAATCAAGCTTTGCGAAAGAGGACATTTGAAAGTCAACGATTATCGTAATGTGGTGATCACGTGAATCGAGACAAGGAATTGGTCACATGATCGAAACATACATACGCCTAGGATATGAATCAGGAAAATCTACGGGGAAACTCCTGCAGTCGACCAACTAAAGATTAAGAACTAAGCGCTAAAACTTTCTAAGGAGCTAGACGGTAATGAAATGCACTCAGCTCGGTCCGGAATCGATGAACCCAAGCGAACGACTAAAGAAATTCTAGAAGTCTGATATGGTTAGGGTTAGACAAGAACCACTAAGGTAACTCCTACGATGATTAAATCAATTGCTAGCAGGGAGTCTAACTAACAATCAGGGCCCCTATCTAGCAAACACCGACGTCTAACTAAGTCTTCTTACCACCTAATGTCATAAGAAAGCGACTAGACTCAGGGCTTATGACTCGGATGTTGCAATTTATTTAATGGACATTCCGTTATTATCGTTGTTTCGTTAATTCGCAATTGCAAGACTGGACCTGCATGGGCCACCAACAAAACCTGTCACGCCCCGCTTCCCAAAAATATGGAGGCGAAGCGTGAGAAGGTCCGCTCAGACTTGAAGCTGCAAAGCTGCAAGTCCGATAAGCGTCAATCAAATTTAAAACTGCAGGTCCTTGCAACGCGAATGAAACAAAGATAATAATAATGAAATGAGACAAAAGAGATATCTCAGAATATCCATAAAATAAGTTTCAACATCACAGAAAAAGCCACCAGGCTGAAATAAAAGAGATTCTAGAGGCCCAAACATGGCCAACAAAAGTACAGCGTACAAAACAAAGGTGCTACGCACCGACAACTAACAGAAAACCTAAAATAAAAGGAAGCTTAGAAAAGACACTCAGAGGGGTCACCGGTGTCCACAAAACTCCTCCTGGGCAGACATGGACTCAGGCTCAGTGTCAACAAAACACCACGTACTCAGCAACGGTCTCTGGCTCAGGGTCTAACATGTGACACCCAAAAGAGCAAGGGGCACATGCCAGCAAGTCTACAAGAGACTTGTGCAAGGAAACTGAAAGTGAAAGTAAGTAACCAAGCAGTTCTAGCATGAATGCAATGACATGGCAGTTAAAGTATGAGTGCAACAAGTAAAGTAAAGTAAAGTACGAGTATGGCATTGAAGCATGGCATGGATGACAAGTTATACAAGTAACACTCACTAGTACAAGACAAGTAAAGTAAGCACCTCGTGCACAGAGATTCCGCGTTCTGGCTAGAGTGGCTGATCGGGCCACTCCTAAGCTAAGGTGACCGTTTATCCCTACCCCTCCACGTGTATCGAGCCAGGGCCTTACCTCCGAACACAGAATGCTCGCTTCTGGATCACGAGCCAGGAAGTGTTTTTAACAAGTATGGCATTGGGGTGCACCTAGCCGGAAACACGGAAACACAGATTGTACAAATATTTTGTAGCGTGTGCTACGATGCAACAATCAATTTGGATGACATGTACGATGCAATGCATGGCAGTTAAAAGTGCGTACAGATAAGGAAAGTAAACATGACAGTTTAGTATGCATGATTAACAAGTTTAAAGAGTTGGATCTAGCTTCGTTGTCAAGCTAGATCAATTTAGGTGACGGATCTAGTTTCGTTGTCAAACTAGATCAAGTAGGCGTCTAGCCAGCTATCATTTCACTGACTAGTCTCTTTTACGCTAAAAATAAGGAAGTGGCCTAAAAACATGGCCCTACACAAGAGTTGGCAAGTTTCACTTGCCTGCACAACCAAGCTGGAGTCACGACCAACTAGAGTACAAACTACCTACGTGCTCAGGGCGCAGTCCAGCCTACAACCCAATTTATTAATCTTGATTAGCAAATCACAACCATCAGAAATCACCAATTTTAGTTGATTAACAGTCAAGTGTGATTCCTAAGGGGCAGATCTCACCTCAACACGACACGAGAGCTTCTCTGACGTCGGGTAGCGACGTCAGGGGTTGGATCCGGTATCACGAACATTTTGGGACAAACGGTTCTCCTGGGCCTTGCTCATGCGTAGGGAAAGGTAACTGTTCGGTCAAGGGGTGCTACTGTTCATATAAGAAAACACAACCACTCACTATAGAGATAGGGTATGTACTTATCCTTATTGTAGTGTGAAACATTCAACTATTCTCTCATAGCATTTTTTAGCCTACCAGTTATTACCTGGCCTATACATATCATAGGGTACTGTTTGCATATAATTATAACTACTGCTCATCATGTCCTCTTGAGAAACACCTATAACTTAATACCAAAAGAGTCAACTTTAACCTATTATAAAGAGCATGCAGTACTTATTATGGCAGTTATTAAAACACTAACTCACGTTGCTAATATTATAAACCTCTGGTTTGTACTTATTCTTAGCATGAAGTGATTATAACACTTGTTAACAAAAGAGCTTGCTGATTAAAATTCTTGAAAGGCATACGTTTTCTAATCATATAATAATATATATATAATTTCTAAAGGTATTTGGTACTAAAACTTACTGTTTTGGAGAGTCTCCCCTTGTGCTTGGAGGTAGAAGATGGTGGCGAGTAAGGGTGGTGCGGCGGAGGCCCGGGGTGACGCGTCTTGCGATGGAGCGTGAGGAGAGGACATCACCGGGGTCTGTCATCGCGAGGGGGCCTGGAGATCACCACCGACGTCGTGGCAGCGCCGGTGGATGCTGTAGATCGCTTGCGCACTGCCGTGCTCGGAAGTCGCACAGCTGACGGAAAACGGGGCGGTGGCCACCGGCGGATGGTCGGGGAGGAGGTCCGACCGCCAGTCGGTGCAGGGACAGGCCGGAGGGGGTTAGGTCACCGGCGAGAATGAGCAAAGGTCGGAGAGCAGCCCACGGGGAGAGGTTTTGCGTGAAGAAAAGAACGGCGCGCTGCTATTGGTTGCTGGGAGATATAAATAACCCTGGACTCTGATTAAATAGGAGAGGGCGGCGGCTATTTCACAGGCCTACGGGTTTTTTTTCTTTAATAGGGAAACTGGGTGTTGTGTCCTCATGGGGTTGTTTTATATAGGAAATAGGGTGAAGGCTGAGAGGGTGAACGTGGGAGACAGGTCCATGACGTGGAGAAGTGGGATAGGGGAAAGTATGTTGGGATAAAATATAATTGGTTAAGATTGATTTAACAGCATAAGGTATAAATAGGTTAGTATTAAAAATTTGATTTCATTTGATTCTAATCCTTTCAAATCGTTTGAAAATTGATTTCAAAAAAATCCCACAGCCTTCATCCAACGTTGGATTATTCTAATGGTTAGAGTTTTAAAAACATTTTAGTTAAGAATGACAATAGTATAATTAATAAGATTATTTCAAACTTACCCCTCGGCATCCAAAAATTATAAACAAGATACCGGGGCGATCGTGCCTCCGAGAGGGTCATGAATACGGGGTTCGGTCGCGCGTCAAAACTACGGAATTGCAATAATAAAACCAAATACGGAAATACGCACACGGATCAACCTGCGCACAAAATACGTACGACCAGAAGTGGTCGTGACATCCTACCCACCTTAGAATAAAGTCCGTCCTCGGACTTTCTAAATATGAATAACATATCTGCTAATTTTCTAGCAACTACCCCAATCACATCACACTATAATTCAACCAGGTATAATCACTACAAGTGCTAATATTGCACTAGATAGTCAAACATTAATACAACACACACGTATACACATGCACTCTCTTTACGTATACCTATTATAGGCAGTCAAATTCATACACATACTTCAATCATTCATGTAGTCACATACATCCTTATATAACTATTACTCACTTATTACATAACCCTGGTACACATACTTACATAAAAAAAATAGTTCACACCAGCAAGTACAATCGTATTTCTTCATATATAGATAACTACCTATGCACAACAACATGGATAACTAATCGCTATATCTCCTAGTATACAACAAACACCCAACATATCAACACGTGTAATCACACCACACAATATTAGATTCGTTACTACATCTAAGATACATTCACCACTACCATAATTTCACAGTTATAGTCATCCAAATGCACGCAAATATTTCACCATATAATCACCTCACATACGATCCTATAACTATATTCACCACACGCCATACATATCATAGTCACCAATACTTATAATTATGCACATACTTACTCGTGCATGGTGCACACCCACACACGCTAGCATTTCATTCATATTTACCAATCATACCACTATATACTTATCACATCTACACACCTAGTTTAGCTAGCACACATACGTTCACACATGCAAGTCCTTAGTAAACAACTATACCACAAGACCAACACCTATAACTATATACTAGTATGGCGACCCACAATCATGTGCGTAACACAACCAGGCACAAACACTCCTATCACTATACATACATCAAACATTGCTATATTCACACCACAGACACCCATAACAGTATACTTAGAGTATACCCACTCAAGCTTGAGTGAGACTCGAAACACATATCAGAATACTCTATATACGTAACACGGTATTTATTCCTATACCAATACCACTCCAATGTATACACATCTACCAATATAACCTTATACATACCGTAACGTCAATCACACTTAATATCTAGTCGGGTAACACCCACGTATACCAGAATAATATTACAGACATCAGCACACGTATAATTATAATACACTCTCTAATACGTGCATTCATTGTATAGTCACATACTTGTAATATATCTATATTCACACCATAGTCATCTACCTATAATTAGTATACCAACACATATACTTATCCATACCTAGTTTAAGACACACTATAATCGTGTATACCTCATGGTATACACGCACGCACATGACATCCCATCAAGGCAATCAATATTTGCAAAAGTATAATCCTATTACCATACGTATGTCGCCTATACTCATGCATCAAATACATAACTACTTACGTCTAAGCACAACACGTATTTACGTACGAGTACACGCCCACACGCACTAACATATAGGTCATATAATAGGCCTACTCACTTAACTATACGTACACCTATTATTATCACACCTAGCATACACATAGCTTTACCAACATATTATTTCAACCATTATAAGTATCTCCAACTACATACACCCCATTAGATATTTCAACGATGATTCATATATACTCAGACGTTCCTAGAGTGGTATAGCTATCCTCACACATATCTATAAATACTAACACACATCCAACTTCATGTCATCACGAATAACTCAGAAAATGCACATATCACACAATATGCAAACATTATTATACTACATGGGAGTACACTCATTCAAGCCCACACACTCAACTCAGGTACATGCACCACGACACCTCACAAAGGTCAAAGAGTCTACTAACAAATTATAATTAACACAGTTATTGACGAGCACTAAAGCCTAAGCAATAGAGGGAGGTCGAAAGCGTGACGAGGGAAGGATCGATAAGTACGAATTCAGATAGGACGACTAAAAGGAGACAGCTTGGTTAGATGAAACATTGACTCAATTGTGATGTTTAGGTAGATGAAAGAGAGATGTAGTGATACTCTTATAGGATACAAAAAAGTAGTGTAAATAACATAAGCTAAAATACGTGAAATTTGAAAACTATTGTACTTCAAAAGTTGGAGTCCTCGTCTGTATAAAATATTTGGAGATCGGTAAAATGAGTTGTTCAAAATAAGTTTGAGTCGAATAATCATAATAAGAGAAAATGGTTTATTGACTTATCGAAAATTATTATGAAAAGGAAGCAAATCATTCATACGACAGTAATTTAATATAGTGTTGTCAAAGGTTTGAAATTCAAAGAATGAAACTAAATTAACTATAGTGTATGGAATATTTTCCAAGTCTTAAAACTGGAGAGAAATTTTAAATGAATAATATTGAAAATACTTATAGAGAAACCCGGACTTGCCAAACGAACTGGTTTATACAAAGATCTTTAAGTACGAGTACCACGAATCCTAAAACTGATATATATATTTATAATAATTGAAATTCTATTTAGCTTGGAGAAGATTTTAAAGTATGGATGCTAAGCGATTAAAATGAATCTCATAGTTTAGGAAAAATGGTATATCGAATTTTCAAAATAGTAATAGAGTCTTTACACCGACATGCGAAAAATATAGATTAGAAAATGGTTACGAGATAGTAATTATAATCACAACCAATAGACTTCAAAATCTACAAGGAATTTTGACTCGCCCACAAAGTGAGGAATTTTGAATATATATACGTAGAGAGTTTAAAACAAAATTTAAACTTAGCGAAAACTTTTAATAAGGTAAATCGAAAAATAACTTTGGAAAAATCAAGCTTTGCGAAAGAGGACATTTGAAAGTCAACGATTATCGTAATGTGGTGATCACGTGAATCGAGACAAGGAATTGGTCACATGATCGAAACATACATACGCCTAGGATATGAATCAGGAAAATCTACGGGGAAACTCCTGCAGTCGACCAACTAAAGATTAAGAACTAAGCGCTAAAACTTTCTAAGGAGCTAGACGGTAATGAAATGCACTCAGCTCGGTCCGGAATCGATGAACCCAAGCGAACGACTAAAGAAATTCTAGAAGTCTGATATGGTTAGGGTTAGACAAGAACCACTAAGGTAACTCCTACGATGATTAAATCAATTGCTAGCAGGGAGTCTAACTAACAATCAGGGCCCCTATCTAGCAAACACCGACGTCTAACTAAGTCTTCTTACCACCTAATGTCATAAGAAAGCGACTAGACTCAGGGCTTATGACTCGGATGTTGCAATTTATTTAATGGACATTCCGTTATTATCGTTGTTTCGTTAATTCGCAATTGCAAGACTGGACCTGCATGGGCCACCAACAAAACCTGTCACGCCCCGCTTCCCAAAAATATGGAGGCGAAGCGTGAGAAGGTCCGCTCAGACTTGAAGCTGCAAAGCTGCAAGTCCGATAAGCGTCAATCAAATTTAAAACTGCAGGTCCTTGCAACGCGAATGAAACAAAGATAATAATAATGAAATGAGACAAAAGAGATATCTCAGAATATCCATAAAATAAGTTTCAACATCACAGAAAAAGCCACCAGGCTGAAATAAAAGAGATTCTAGAGGCCCAAACATGGCCAACAAAAGTACAGCGTACAAAACAAAGGTGCTACGCACCGACAACTAACAGAAAACCTAAAATAAAAGGAAGCTTAGAAAAGACACTCAGAGGGGTCACCGGTGTCCACAAAACTCCTCCTGGGCAGACATGGACTCAGGCTCAGTGTCAACAAAACACCACGTACTCAGCAACGGTCTCTGGCTCAGGGTCTAACATGTGACACCCAAAAGAGCAAGGGGCACATGCCAGCAAGTCTACAAGAGACTTGTGCAAGGAAACTGAAAGTGAAAGTAAGTAACCAAGCAGTTCTAGCATGAATGCAATGACATGGCAGTTAAAGTATGAGTGCAACAAGTAAAGTAAAGTAAAGTACGAGTATGGCATTGAAGCATGGCATGGATGACAAGTTATACAAGTAACACTCACTAGTACAAGACAAGTAAAGTAAGCACCTCGTGCACAGAGATTCCGCGTTCTGGCTAGAGTGGCTGATCGGGCCACTCCTAAGCTAAGGTGACCGTTTATCCCTACCCCTCCACGTGTATCGAGCCAGGGCCTTACCTCCGAACACAGAATGCTCGCTTCTGGATCACGAGCCAGGAAGTGTTTTTAACAAGTATGGCATTGGGGTGCACCTAGCCGGAAACACGGAAACACAGATTGTACAAATATTTTGTAGCGTGTGCTACGATGCAACAATCAATTTGGATGACATGTACGATGCAATGCATGGCAGTTAAAAGTGCGTACAGATAAGGAAAGTAAACATGACAGTTTAGTATGCATGATTAACAAGTTTAAAGAGTTGGATCTAGCTTCGTTGTCAAGCTAGATCAATTTAGGTGACGGATCTAGTTTCGTTGTCAAACTAGATCAAGTAGGCGTCTAGCCAGCTATCATTTCACTGACTAGTCTCTTTTACGCTAAAAATAAGGAAGTGGCCTAAAAACATGGCCCTACACAAGAGTTGGCAAGTTTCACTTGCCTGCACAACCAAGCTGGAGTCACGACCAACTAGAGTACAAACTACCTACGTGCTCAGGGCGCAGTCCAGCCTACAACCCAATTTATTAATCTTGATTAGCAAATCACAACCATCAGAAATCACCAATTTTAGTTGATTAACAGTCAAGTGTGATTCCTAAGGGGCAGATCTCACCTCAACACGACACGAGAGCTTCTCTGACGTCGGGTAGCGACGTCAGGGGTTGGATCCGGTATCACGAACATTTTGGGACAAACGGTTCTCCTGGGCCTTGCTCATGCGTAGGGAAAGGTAACTGTTCGGTCAAGGGGTGCTACTGTTCATATAGGAAAACACAACCACTCACTATAGAGATAGGGTATGTACTTATCCTTATTGTAGTGTGAAACATTCAACTATTCTCTCATAGCATTTTTTAGCCTACCAGTTATTACCTGGCCTATACATATCATAGGGTACTGTTTGCATATAATTATAACTACTGCTCATCATGTCCTCTTGAGAAACACCTATAGCTTAATACCAAAAGAGTCAACTTTAACCTATTATAAAGAGCATGCAGTACTTATTATGGCAGTTATTAAAACACTAACTCACGTTGCTAATATTATAAACCTCTGGTTTGTACTTATTCTTAGCATGAAGTGATTATAACACTTGTTAACAAAAGAGCTTGCTGATTAAAATTCTTGAAAGGCATACGTTTTCTAATCATATAATAATATATATATAATTTCTAAAGGTATTTGGTACTAAAACTTACTGTTTTGGAGAGTCTCCCCTTGTGCTTGGAGGTAGAAGATGGTGGCGAGTAAGGGTGGTGCGGCGGAGGCCCAGGGTGACGCGTCTTGCGGTGGAGCGCGAGGAGAGGACAGCACCGGGGTCTGTCGCCGCGAGGGCGCCTGGAGATCACCGTCGACGTCGTGGCAGCGCCGGTGGACGCTGTAGCTCGCTTGCGCGCTGCCGTGCTCGGAAGTCGCACATCCGACGGAAAACGGGGCGGTGGCCACCGGCGGATGGTTGGGGAGGAGGTCCGACCGCCAGTCGGTGCAGGGACAGGCCGGAGGGGGTTAGGTCACCGGTGAGAATGAGCAAAGGTCGGAGAGCAGCACACGGGGAGAGGTTTTGCGTGAAGAAAAGAACGGCGCGCTGCTATTGGTTGCTGGGAGATATAAATAACCCTGGACTCTGATTAAATAGGAGAGGGCGGCGGCTATTTCACAGGCCTACGGGTTTTTTTTCTTTAATAGGGAAACTGGGTGTTGTGTCCTCATGGGGTTGTTTTATATAGGAAATAGGGTGAAGGCTGAGAGGGTGAACGTGGGAGACAGGTCCATGACGTGGAGAAGTGGGATAGGGGAAAGTATGTTGGGATAAAATATAATTGGTTAAGATTGATTTAACAGCATAAGGTATAAATAGGTTAGTATTAAAAATTTGATTTCATTTGATTCTAATCCTTTCAAATCGTTTGAAAATTGATTTCAAAAAAATCCAACAGCCTTCATCCAACGTTGGATTATTCTAATGGTTAGAGTTTTAAAAACATTTTAGTTAAGAATGACAATAGTATAATTAATAAGATTATTACAAACTTACCCCTCGGCATCCAAAAATTATAAACAAGATACCGGGGCGATCGTGCCTCTGAGAGGGTCATCGGGGTTCGGTCGCGCGTCAAAACTACGAAATTTCAATAATAAAACCAAATACGGAAATACGCACACGGATCAACCTGCGCACAAAATACGTACGACCAGAAGTGGTCGTGACAATTCGCGTACCGTTAATTAAATTAAACATGACAGGCAAAATGCAATGGCATGAACAGATATTCGTGTACCGTTAATTTAAATTAAACATGACAGTTAAAGATGCATGGATGACATGAACAGTTAATACGCGTACCGTTAAGTGAAATTAAACGTGACATACAAGCATGATGAAGGTGACGGACCAAGCTTCGTTGTCAAGCTAGGTCAATGGCGTCCAGACGGCTATCCTTTCACCGTCTAGTCTCTTTTACGCTAAAGCAAGGAAATGGCCTAAGACATGGCCCAAATCAAGAGATGCAAGTTTCACTTGCCTAGCACCGAGGATGACGATCAACGAGGCTGTCACACAAATGCTAACTACGGAGATGAGATCGCTGCCAAGGCAAAACAACATTAGAACAACATCCAACCTAGTTTTATTAGGGTTTCACAAAAACACAAATGGGCTATGAGGATATTAAGAGATCGAGTTATTACCATATCGGAAGCGGAAGAACGATTCCGAGCAAGCACGGCAACGGAAGAAACGATCCGGGGAACCTAGGGTTCAGATCTGGAATGGATGGGGAAAATCTGGAGAAATGGGGTTTTGGGTTTTTTTGGGGTTTTCCGACGACCTAGAGGTGGTGGCCGGCCAAAATGGAGAGGGGGAGAGGTTCTTGATGAAGGAGGAGGGCTAGGGTTAGATGGATGATGATTTGGGGAAGAAGGAGGCTCAGGAGAAAGGAAAGAAGAAAAGAAAAACATTTGGGGGGTTTAAATAGGAAGTGCTGGCGGCTGCCCAGAAATTAGGGTTTCGACACTGATTAGTCGGTCAAAGAGCAACCACTGACTGACTAGTTTGGGAACTAGTCGGTCGGTTGACCAACGCAGACCGACTAAGTCCAAACAGTAACTCCTGTACAAAAATAGGATTTAGATTTAGTCGGTCAAAGAACAACTACTGACCTACTAGTTTGTCATCTAGTCGGTCGACGAACGTTCTTAGACCGACTAAGAATGAATAGTACTTGGTATCAAAAGGATCATAGAGCTAGTCGGCTAAAGAACGATTGCTGACCGACTAGTTTGCAACATAGTCGGTCGACAAATGTTCTTAGACCGACTAACGATAAACAATAACTCCTGAGTAATTTACAAAGCCCACTAGTTGGTCCATGAAGGTTTGCCGACCAACTAAATCGTCATCTAGTCGGTCGGTTCCCCTTCTTGTACCGGCTAACGTGCACAGAAAGTTCCGAAATGGAGCGCAAAGTTCCGGGATCGATTCCTAAGACTCCTAGGCTTGATCTAACAATAAGATATGACCGATATGAAGCCCGTCACGAATGATTTACTCCAAAATCGACGATTCTAAGGAAGAAGCTAGAAAATCACGACGAAACGATCGAAAATGAAAGTTACGGAGACGAAAACTACACATAAGGAGAAAATCCACCAAAACATATATATATATATATATAATATAAATAATCCAGATACATGAAAACCAGTCGTTACAATTATCTACTTACTCGGGTTGGGTCTGACCAACCCGAGAAAGGTCTAACTACTGTAAAATATGAAAAGCATAATAAAAGAACTCACTCGGAATCTTAGCCCTGGTTCAGGCAAGATGTACCGCACCGTCTTCTCGCACTGTGCCTCGAGCTGAGCCGTTTTCGAACAGCACCGCACTTCGCCTCGAGCCAAATCGCCTCCCGAGCCGCACTGCGCCTTTGAGCCGATCACTTGTCAAAGAAAGTTTCACTTAAGCAGACCCATGCCAAAGATTTCTGGATCAGATCCAAACCTCCTCGTAGTCTTGCTAGGACCCGTCTAGAGGATAGAAAGAACTATAGAGGAAGAATAATTTAAGTCTTGATCGAGAGTGCTCAAAAGTTCGGAGCTCCTCAATCAGATACTTGGTGCAAAAAAAAAGAAGAGAGCGCACCCCTATTTATATATGAGGTCGGGTCCTCCTCTTTTGTCACGAGCAATGTGGGACAAAAAAATAGGGAAGAGGTTTTGAATTAATTTAATTAAGTTAGAGAACCTTTCTCAAAGGCCTAACTTCCATCAATTAAATCTCACTCACCATTGAGCCTTAGAGACGATACAAGTTATCATTTCGAAGGGCTAGGAATGGTGAACGCGTCGGAACAAACGGTGACGAAATCCGAGCTTGTTTGACCCTTCAAACAATTGCTCAAAGTTGAGCAAAAATCACAATTTTCATAGCCGTCAATGGTTTCAAAAACCTAATCCAAAATCGACTTAAGTTGCGGGCGCGCCTGCTAAATTTAGCGGGCGCGCCCGCCTAAGGCAATGGGCACGCCCAAAGGGCGCACCCGAGCGGGCGCGCGGCCCGCTGGGTCAGCGGGTCGTGCCCGCTGTTCCCAGCGGGCTGCACCCGCTCTACACAGCGGGCCGCGCCCGTTTTGACCAAATGGGCCTCACCCACTTATTTCTAGTGCATGTCTTGCGTTTTTGGGCTCATATGAGCTCCGTTTCCAACACGGTTTGATCCTGTAGATTCCATATGAAATCCTCTCCAATCCCAAATGCTCTAATCCATAACCAACTTGTGAACTTAACAATCTTATTGCATCAAATGCATTCCTCTATACGATCTTTCTATTACTAAGACGTGAATACTCCTCAGTGTGAGACCCAACAGCTTGACCCTACTATAGGTTGGGACTCGAAGTCCCTAGATGATTGTAACCACGAGCAGTAGGTGTCCTCCCTGTTTCAGAATCATACTTACGTGATTGACTTGTCGGTAAAAGTGCCGTCGGAATCATACCGACTGTGTCCGTGATGAATTCCGCAGTTTTTGTCCCTTCGTATTAACTGTGTCACATGCCTATCCTAGGGTATGGAAATCTGTCAACCCCACTAGCTAGCAGTGGTCAGTATCCATCAGTCTTTGGTAAATTCATGTGGTACATCCTACAACATACCTTGGCCAAGGTTTTACCGAGAGCCGTACTGACCTATGACACTAACTTCCCATTAACGGAAGAGACGAATACTCTCTTGATCACTACTCAACTCGTATGCTTCAAATGTCACCCAGCCTAAGATCTTTCAGCAGGCCTTGCCTCGAAGCTAGATCATAGACCTAAGTGACATTGTTCACGCACAGCTTCGTACAATGATCTCAAGTCCTAAGGACCAACTTGCCTATCATCACTAGAGTTACTAATGACAGTTAGTTAATGATTAACCATTTGATAACTCTATAGGTCGTTCAGTGAACTCATTCTCTAATGAGCACTTGTGTCTAGTCTCCGACTTTATCAAGTCGCATGATTAAGAGACCAACAAGACAAAGACACAATGGTCTGTTCGATGTGCCGATATCTTATGTCAACGCATCTATGACCACGAAAGCTTTTAAGACTCAAGATTCTATCGATCAGACATTTCTCATAATCGCGATCTTCATCTCGAAACATGTATGACCTAACTTGGAGTCTAAGGAAATTGTCTAAGCAATATATAAGATAGAAAATTACTCAGACAATTTATACCAGAAAGCATACTTTCATTTATGAACAAGATGTTTACAAAGATAAATAGCCTCGAGGGCATATATCTTTATACATCTCCCACTTGCACTCAATGCCATTTATCTTGGTATCTTATACCACATTTACACACTAGTCTCTCTAGACGATCGCGTGCCAGTGCCTCCGTGAATGGATCTGCTAAGTTGTCTTCCGAACAGACTCTAAGGAGTTCTATATCTTTCCTCTTTTCAATATCCCGTATCAGGTGATACTTTCGAAGAATGTGTCTGGATATCTTATGGAATCTTGGTTCATGAACCAGACTGATGGTTGCATTATTGTTGCAATACAAAGGTATTGGATCTTTAACTGCAGGCACTATACCCAACTTGTTTATGAACTTACTCATCCAGACTGCTTCCTTTGCTGCATCGTTGGCTGCTATGTACTCGACATCCATCGTGGAGTTTGTGACATTGTCTTATTTGGAACTCCTCCGACTGATTGCTCCTCCATTAAGAGTGAAAACATATCCAGAGATTGATTTGATATCATCTATATCACTCTGAAAGCTGGAATCTATGAAGCCTTCAACCTTGAGCTCTTCACTTCCATAAATCAAGACTAAATTTTTATTCCTTCTTAAATACTTAAGAATTGTCTTGACTGCTCTCCAGTGTTCTTCTCTCGGGTTAGACTGATATCGACTTACTGCACCTAGTGCATAAGCGACATCGGGTCTAGTATAGATCATGGAATACATGATAGATCCTACAGCTGACGCATATGTGATCTTACTCATGCGATCCTTTTCCAAGTCAGTTTTTGGAGACATCTTCTTGGAAAGGTTTATTCCATGATTGGCTGGTATTAAACCACCCTTACTATTTTCCATGCTAAACCGTTTTAGCATGATGTCAATGTACCTGGTTTGGGAGAGTCCTAGCATCTGTTTAGATCTATCTTTATAGATCTTTACACCTAATATGTAGGATGCTTCTCCCAAGTCTTTCATGGAGAAGTTAGTTGATAGCAACTCTTTAACAGACTTCAACATCTCTATGTTGTTACCTATTATCAGAATATCATCCACGTACAGTACGAGGATAACTAAAGAATTATTACTGGTCCTTTTATAGATGCACGGATCATCCTCATTTTTGACAAAACAAAACTCTTTGACTGTCTTATCAAAACAGATGTTCCAACTTCTTGAAGCCTGTTTTAGACCATAGATGGACCTTTGCAGTCTACATGCTTTTCCTTTGCTCCACAGACTTCGAAACCTTCCGGCTAAGTCATGTAAATCTGTTCCTCTAAATCACCATTTAGAAACATAGTTTTTACATCCATTTTCCAGATTTCATAGTTAATGGGCAGCAATAGCGAATACAATCCAGACAGACTTGTGCATGGTGACTGGTGAGAAGTCTCGTCATAATCTATTCCTAGAATCTGACGATAACCTTTCGCAACCAGCCTAGCCTTGTACGTCTCTATTTTTCCATCTGCACCAATCTTCTTTTTGAAGATCCATTTGTAGCCAATAGGAGTGTTTCCCTTGGGCACGTTTTCTAAGGTCTATACCTTATTCACATGCATGGAATCTGTTTCAAATTTCATTGCATCTAGCCCTTTATTAGAGTATCTACTCTTTATGGCATCCTGGAAGCTAATAGGATTATCATCTAATATGATGATATCCTCAATCGCTCCGTCTACGAGAAAACCGTAATACCTATCAGGAACTCGAGGAATCCTATCAGACTTCCTAACGACTGGTTGGGAGATATCAGGTTCTGATTCTCCTACTGGTTCCGACACTTGTTCTTGTACAAATACTTCTTTCGAACATTCGTCCAGATCAATCACCTTGCCAGTTGACTCCTTCATAAGGAACTCCTTTTCTAAAAAGGTGGCATGTCTAGAGACACCAATTTTTTGTTGCTCTGGATGGTAAAAGATATATCCTAACGAATGTCTCAGGTAACTAATAAATTTACACAGAATAGATCCGTCTTCCAGTTTGTCTGGATTATGTCTTTTGACATATGCAGGACAACCCCACACCCTTAAGTGATTAAGGCTGGGTTTCTTGCCTGTCCATATCTGGTATGGTGTCATCGACATAGACCTTGATGGAACCTTATTGAGAATATATATAGCAGTTTGTAGGGCATAGCCCCAGAGGGAAGTTGTTAACTTAGCTTCACTTATCATGGATCACACCATGTCTAACAAGGTGCGGTTCCTCCTCTCTGACACACCGTTATGTTGAGGTGTGTAAGGAGGTGTGACCTGAGAGAGAATCCCATTCTCTTTTAAATATGCATGAATTCATGGCTCAAGTATTCCCCTCCTCGATTTGATCGAAGGATCTTGATACTTTTTCCAGTCTGTTTTTTAACTTCATTACGATACTCTTTGAATCGCTCAAAGGTTTCGGATTTGTGTTTCATCAAGAACACATGTCAAAACTTAGAGTGGTCATCAGTAAATGTAACGAAATAGGAAAATCCTCCTTTGGCAAATATAGACATGGGTCCACATACATCAGAATGTACTATACCCAAGAGTTCAATAACTCTCTCCCCTTGACTTGCAAAAGGAGTTTTGGCCATTTTACCTATGAGGCAAGACTCGCAAGTGTCGAATGACTCATAATTCGAGAGACTCTTCTCTCCAATATGGCCTAGTCTACAGTGCCAAATGTAGGTTTCATTAAAACTTGATTCCTTACGTTTTCTTGTATTAACATTTAATACAACTTTATTACTCAAAGTGTATACACCATTGTTTAGTGTCCCAAAACCTAGCAACTTACCATCAAAGAAAATGTTCATAATATTTTCGTTGATAGCAAAATTATAACCTTCTCTAGCCAAAGCCAAGACAGAGATAATATTGCATAGGAAGTTTGGGATATAGTAACATTACTTCAAAAGAAAGTTAGCTCCACTAGCTAATGTATGTTTTAGATCTCCCACGGCTACAACATCAACGTTTGCTGCGTTGCCGACTTGGAGAATGATTTCATTCTTTTCGAGCTTTCTAACAATTTTCATTCCATGTAACTGATTATAGATATGAGAGCCTGCACTGGTATCTAATACGCATGCATTAGAATTCACAGAAAGAATTACACTTTGCATTATTGAAGTTGAGTCATTAAAATGCCCTTTCTTCATTTGTTCCTGTATTGCTATTATTCTTCTTAGCCAGTCTTATTTATTATTACCAGTTAATACATTCTTATCTTGGATATATTTAGTATTACTCGTCATGCTGCAAAGATTAGAACTCCTATAGTTAGCATGTGTTCAAAATATTTTAAATATAATTAGAATGGTTTTGATCCAATTATACTCTCCCACTATTTTAAAGATCATTTAAGCCATAACATAATTAAAATTTTAGTGGGACAGGAATCCAACAACCTTGAGTCGCCCTACCTTGAGTGTAGCTCAATAAGTCGTTTGACTCTATTGTCGGTAGACGAACTCTTCGTCAATCATATCGTATATGACTCCCTATTTGATTTTTACCCCTAGTTATTTGTGATCATGAGTGTGCTCATCTAAATCACTATAACCAGTGTAGTCTGACCTTTGTTTTCACGTCTAGCTTGACTTACGCTGGCGCTCGGTGTATTCACGACACGACGGTTTGGGTCAAGTCTAGACTTGCATCATAATCTTAACTTACGCATGCACTCAGTGCATTCACGATGCGATGGTTTGGATTAAGACACATGTATGAAAAAATTGGTTTTTGTAGGATTGTTGTGTCACAGCTTGAGTGTAGCTCAACAACTGTAACACTGATCCTACAGATCCCAACGTCTAAAACAAAGAGGGCTACGAATTATCTTGTAAAAGATTTTTTAACGTATTTGACTAGATATAGTTGACAGCGTTGCATAAAATGATTTGCGCCCTTGCGGTCCAGCGGACCCGGCCAGGGAATTGACTAAGCCAGGACCACTTAACCCCTAGTCGAGCTAGGGTGGTCCAGCAAACTTAGCCAAGCACATTGACCGGTATCATGGTCCATCGAAGGTTGCTTGTCATTTTTTATGCGTGCCATCAACTAAAGGCTTTTATTAATACTAGGTAATCCTTATCAACTAGGGGATCCTAAAATTCAGAATTTTAAGGATTTGTTTAATGACTTTTATTAGGTCCTTATCAACTATAAGGATTGGAGTCAACAAATTTTAATAAATAGCAGAAATGATCTAAAAATTATCTTATAATAATTAGATGATTTTTAGTGGCTAACCTAACAAGGTATTCTTGTGTTATCAAATAAGCAAGAATAATATAAGCCATTTTAAAATACTTAAGAGGCATCACATGAATTAAGTTTCTAATTATCTCATAATGAACATGCAAATCATATTAGTTGCAGCATTAGAACAAAGTAGACATGACTCTGATACCAATGTTGGGATTTTCAAGGTCAATTAAGGCATATTTACTAATCCGTCCTAAGTCGGACGAACAAAAATATGAAAGAAGCAGCGGAAGAACAATATTAAACTCCATTAACAGAGACTCTATCCTAAGGAAACATGCTCCCTAGCCAGGATTATCTATTAACTCGGGTTGGGTCTGACCAACCCGAGAAAGGTCTAACTACTGCAAAGTATGAAAAGCATAATAAAAGAACTCACCCGGAATCTTAGCCCTAGTTCAGGCAAGATGAACCATACCGTCTCCTCACACCGCGCCTCGAGCTGAGCTGCTTTCCGAACCGCACAACACTTCGCCTCGAGCTGATCCGCCTCCTGAGCTGCACCGCGCCTTTGAGCCGATCACTTGTCGAAGAAAGTTTTACTTGAGCAGATCCATGCCAGAGATTTCTGGATCAGATCCAAACCTCCTCGTAGTCTTGCTAGGACCCGACTGGAGGATAGAAAGAACTATAGAGGAAGAATAATTTAAGTCTTGATCAAGAGTGCTCAAAAGTTCGGAGCTCCTCAATCAGAGACTTGGTGCAAAAAACAAAGAAGAGAGCGCACCCCTATTTATATAGGAGGCCGGGTCCTCCTCTTTTGTCATGAGCAATGTGGGACAAAAAAATAGGGAAGTGGTTTTGAATTAATTTAATTAAGTTAGAGAACCTTTCTCAAATGTCTAACTTCCATCGATTAAATCTCACTTACCATTGAGCCTTAGAGACGATACACGTTATCATTTCGAAGGGCTAGGAATGGTGAACGTGTTGGAACAAACGGTGACGAAATCCGAGCTTGTTTGACCCTTCAAACAATTGCTCAAAGTTGAGCAAAAATCACATGTTTCGTAGCCATCAAGGGTTTTAAAAACCCTAATCCAAAAAGACTTAAGTTGCGGGCGCGCCTGCAAAGTTTAGCAGGCGCGCCCGCCTAAGGCAATGGGCACGCCCAAAGGGCGCACCCGAGCGGGCGCGCGGCCCGCTGGGTCAGCGGGCCCCGCCCGATGGGTCAGCGGGCCGTGCCCGCTGTGAACAGCGGGCCACGCCTGTTTTGACTAAGTGGGTCTCACCCACTTCTTTCTAGTGACTTTCTAGCGTTTCTGGGCTCCTATGTGCTCCGTTTCCAACACGGTTTGATCATGTGGATTCCACATGAAATCCTCTCCAATCCCAAATGATCTAATCTCACAACCAACTTGTGAACTTAATAATCTTATTGCATCAAATGCATTCCTCTATACGATCTTCCTATTACTAAGACGTGAATACTCCTCGGTGTGAGACCCTACAGCCTGACCCTACTACAGGTTGGGACTCGAAGTCCCTAGATGATAGTAACCGCGAGCAGCAGGTGTCATCCATGTTTCAGAATCATACTTACGTGATTGACTTGTCGACAAAAGTGCCGTCGAAATCACACTGACTGTGTCCATGATGAATTCCGCAGTTTTAGTCCATTCGTCTTAACTGTGTCACTTGCCTAGCCTAGGGTATGGAACTCTGTCAACCCCACTAGCTAGCTGTGGTTAGTATCCATCGGTCTCTGGTACATTCATGTTGTACATCCTACAACATACCTTGGCCAAGGTTTTACCGAGAGCCGTACTGACATGTGACACTAACTTCCCATTAACGGAAGAGACGAATCCTCTCTTGATCACTACTCAACTCGTATGCTTCAAATGTGACCCAGCCTAAAATCTTTCAGCAGGCCTTGCCTCAAAGCTAGATCATAGACCTAAGTGACATTGTTCACACACAGCTTCGTACATCGATCTCAATTCCTAAGGACCAACTTGCCTATCATCACTAGAGTTACTAATGACAATTAGTTAATGTTTAACCATTTGATAACTCTATGGGTCGTTTAGTGGACTCATTCTCTAATGAGCACTTGTGTATTGTCTCCGACTTCATCAAGTCACATGATTATGAGACCAACAAGACAAAGACAAAATGGTCTGTCCGATGTGTCGATATCCTATCTCAACGCATCTACGACCACGAATGCTTTTAAGACTCAAGCTTCTATGGTTAGACATTTCTCATAATCGCGATCTTCATCTCGAAACATGTATGACCTAATTTGGAGTCTAAGGAAATTGTCTAAGCAATATATAAGATAGAAAATTACTCAGACAATATATACTAGAAAGCATACTTTCATTTATGAACAAGATGTTTACAAAGATAAATAGCCTCGAGGGCATACATCTCTCTACACTAAGCACCATGAATCTAACGTATCGCATTAACCCAAAGGCACACACGACACGTGCATTAAGAATCGACAATATTCATGACACTCTCGTGGACGGAATGATCTCAGCTCATGACACTCTTGTGGGTTAGAGCTTCGGTGTATTTTTGTGGCTCTCATTGATGCAATGGCGGTAGCCTTCAATTAGTAATATAGTTCGTCGGTGGATCCCATCGAGACACGAGCCGGGTATGGTCAAAAGTCCTAATTGAATCCACTAACTCCCTAATTAAGCCTATATGATACTCCTTAAGCCAATCGATTCCACCGACCGTGGGCATGATCTCAGTAAGAGTTCTCCTACAAACTTTGCAAGATCAATCAAAATACTTTCCTTTTATACCAACACAACCTAAAAATCCTAACTTTGCATCTCAATCCTAAAATCCATGGGCTAATCCATTAGCCCTAGATAGAACTACTCACGCATCATAGAAATAACAACAAAAGATTTAATAGATGCAATGGAATTCATCATAGTAATGGAAAACATCAAAAACATTAGAAAGCGTATAGAATTGTTACCAACACGTCGTAGAGCAATATCAATCTAAAGAGAATTAAGAAGATAAGATTCCTTGCACAAAATAGCAATAAAAATCCAAGCTTTGCTTCATACAAAATAGTGACGTCACAAATTCTCAAAATCCTAATTAAAACTAAACTAAGAGTTTCTTTAAAGTTCCTCCCTGAAAATAAAGCTAAAAACGTCCTTAAATACATAAGGTAGAAGTCCCAAAAAATCTCAGAAAATCTGGACACTTGGGCCCATAAACTAGGTTGGTCGCGTCGCACGACTCGGCCGAGTAGCGGAGCCTGCTCGATCGAGTCAGCTACAGGCTCCGCGGGCTACTGCTTCTGCGATCTGGCTGATACAGGATACTCGATCGAGTAGCCCCCTACTCAGTCGAGCTACAATAGATCAAAACTTCCTCCAAAATACCGCTCTGTTTCTTTACGAGTCGGGTCGAGTAGGTGAGCTGCTTGGTCAAGTTGGGATGTCTTGGAGAAAAGCTCAAAATATTCATCTGTTTGGTGCGACTCTGGTCGATTTGGATGTCTGCTCGGTCGAGTAGGTTTGAGCCATTTCCAGTGCGATTTCAGCATGTCAGCTCGGCCGAGTAGCTGATGCTATTCGGTCAAGTCATTTGGGAAATTGATCTCAACTTTGTCATTTCTCGTTCTCTCCTCCTCCTCTCCTCCGATCTTATTCCATTCCGTGACGAACTCTCATAGAGCCTTGCCACTGACGTCTCGGATGTGAAGGATGTGTTCATGTCCCAAAATAGCTCCAATTCGCTCCAAAACTCCTAAAAATCCAAAAAGCAATACAAAACTCAAATATGGCGTTAGAAGCGTGATAATATATAAAAAAATGGAGTTTGGAGGCGAATATGACATGAAATGATGCGGTAAAAACATGTAAAATATGGACACATCATCTACACTGAGTACTGATATCCTTTTCTCGATATCCAACGACCAGAAACATATTAGAGGTATGCTGAACCATTAGGCCTCATTATCCTGATCTCATCATGATCCTAATGATCGTCACATGTATCTCCAAGGACTTTATCCATGTAATCATATTGATACCTCAAAAGGATTACATAGATAAAAATTACAAAATAGCTTACTATCATTTTGAACGAGATATGTCAATTCCACTAATTGACGAAAAATCATATATTCCTTCGCCTGCAGGCCTTTTGCTAAGTTGCACTCTCATCCTTAAGAAGGATCCTAAATAGTACACCTACCGGTGCTAAGATCTTTTATATCATTGATGGAGTATCCTATGATGTTTCTAAATTTTTTTAGGACATCTATGAGGTCGTCAAGTTCAGTTTTAGACAATGAGGTGTTGACTGGGTACGAGGAGTTCTCTTTTAGAAGGTATACTTTAAATTAGGGGGAGAGGTTTGAGATCTACCTCTGGGGTGTCGACATCACCTACCTCCATTACCTCGACATGCGACGTGTCCCTTGAAGGTTCAATGTCCCGGTAAGGAGCTTGGTGGCATTTGTGTCTTGCAGCTTTCGAAGTGGAGTTTCCTCCAATGATGGCATTATTGTACTAATCCAGTAGATGTTTTGATGATCTGCGGTACCTCCTCTCGGGACATAAACGGTTCTTGCTTAAGGTTGAGTCTCCCAGGTGGAGGTTGGTACTCAATGCTGCAGGTGGTCTCCGTTGCTAGACTATCCATCACGATCCTCTCAAGTGGTGTCAGTTGCAGGAAAGAATACGGTTGTGTCCACCTGTAAATCTTGATGTGGTGGAGTGGGGTAATCCGTCCAATGATGGTAGGGTAGGTAAGGAAAAGGGTCGCATGGGTGGATTGCAAGTCGATGTTGGTCATGTATGTGTCCTTGCATGTGGTATACACCATGGCTCACCGATATGGTTGGATTAAAGGAACCTACTCCCATTCTTAGCTGGGTTAAATGCTGTGTCAGGATGTCCATCTTGTTTGCAAGGGCTAGTGTGGTTCTCGTAGTGGCCAACATCGTCGTACAAACCTGTATTCACGTGCAAAATAAGAAAAATGGAGAGGTGAATATAGGGTAAAGAAATACGTAGTCTCTCGACAAAAACTAAAACCAATATCAATTCGTGCCTCCCCAGCAACGGTGCCAAAAAGCTGATCGTGCCCCGAAGGGTCGATGCTAATAAAACCACAACACACGGGTCGTGTGTAGTCGCTTAAGGGTCGAACACAAGGAGGCTATTGATGAGTATCGGTTTTATGGGTCCTTGAATGAAAGCTATGCGATAGTGTCAGTGATTGCTTGGTGAAAGATAGAAAGAGAATGGATCAAAGGGTAAACGCTTTAGGGCATGGGTATTCCCTGCCATTGGACTAAGGTTTGGGCTAAACTAGCAATCATCTGGTTGTCGGGTTCATTGGGACTTGGGAGAGGTCATGTGACCTAATGGCATTCACCTATCACACACTGTCGTGATGCATGATAGGTTATTCCCTTGTCATGTCCTACCCCTTTCTGTCACGATGTAATGATATGCCAACCCAACCTACACCGTTGTTAGTGGTCTCCGATGCATCGGTGTACGTTGGGTGCATTACGCTCGACGAATATCTCCAATCTTCCTCCCGCCCACAGTGGCGTTCGGGGTACAATGGGAGAGCTCTTAATCGGTGCCCGTTGGTGTTCAGTCACACCGATAGTATGGATCGTCGTAGGGATCAGATCCCTGAATCGGTCCCGTCTTTTGGTCGGCGGCCAATCCGATCACCCCAAAAGGAGGGGGTTGAATCTATGATAATAATAATCGTCCAAATTTACCCCTAATCTCAATTAGCCCAGCAAATAAATCGATTAGTGATGTGTCCATATTTTCCATGTTTTTACCGCATCATTTCATCTCATTTCATATCATATTTGAATCTGAAATCCATATTTTTAGATATTAATGCGTGTCTAATGCCATATTCTAGTTTTTGTATAGATTTGTGGATTTTAAGGGATTTTGGAGCGAATTGGAGCAGATTCGAGACATGGAGACATCCAGCGCATCCAGGGCGTCATTAGCGAGGCTCCATGGGAGTTCGCCGCAATTTGAAAGAAGATCGGAGGAGAGGAGGAGAAGCGAGCGAGAGAAATCCAGAAAAAACCCTCAGCCATTCAGTTTCCCAGGTGACTCGAGCCGAGTAGCTAACAGCTACTCGACCGAGCTGACACGCGGATGCATCAGGAAACAGATACGAGATGACTTGACCGAGCAGCTAGGCGACTCGACCCGAGTAGACAACCCCTGCTACTCGACCGAGTAGGGGGATACTCGACCGAGTAGCCTGCATCAGAAACAAGTGAGCAGCAGCGCGGCCAGCAAAGTGACTCGACCAAGCAGCCACCTGCTCGGTCGAGTAGCCGATGCGCCCAAGCGACATATGGGCCCAACTTTCCAAATTTCTGAAAATTATCTGTGGGGTCCCTACCCCTTGTATAAAAACAATTTTCCTTTATTATTTTAGACATCAAGTGGTTTAGGAATAATTTCTATTAAGAGTTTTTAGTGTAAGCTTGAGATTTGGATCTAGGTTTTGATATTGAGCAAAGGTTTGATTTTTATTGCGGTTTCTGGCTTGGAATCATTTGGATCTTATTTCTCTGTGGCTTGCTCCAATCTACATTGCTTTTGGTACGTATTCCTAACTTTTATATATTTTTGATTACTAAGATGAATTCCAACCTAAAAAATCCAATCTTTCTTTGTTTCCCCCACTATGTGTGAGTAGTTCTATCTAGGGCAAATGGATTGGCCCTAGGATTTTAAGAAAAAGATATGAAGCTATAATTTTTAGGTTGCATTGGATAATAAAAGGGGAGTATTTTGGTTGATCTAGCAAAATCCCCAGGAGAACTCGTATTGAGATCGTGCCAACGGTCTGTGGAATCGATTAGCCTAAGGAGTAACTTATGGATTTAATTAGGGAGTTAGTGGATTCAACCGAGGCTCATGACCATGCACAGCTCGTGCCTTGATGGGATCCACCGATGAACTATACCACTATTGACGGCTACTGCCATTGCTCAATAAGAGCCACCAAAATACCTCGAAGCTTTGACCCACGAGAGTAGTATGAGTTGAGAGTATTCGAACCACGAAGGTGGCGAGATTATTGTAGATCCTTAATGCACATACCGTATGCATCTATTGCATGAGCGGGATGAATACGTTATGTTAGATTCATGATGCTTCGACACATAAATTCACTTCCTAGATGCTACAATTCCTAATAAAACCAATGCAACGTAGAAGTCCTAACCTAGCATCGATCTTCGACGGTCCTAGAGGTGAGTCCTAATGCCCTACTCCTTTTATATTGATCAATCAACACCAACCAAACAATCATTCAAACCGATTGCTACCTCCTTCTGAGATTTAGAAATAACCTGAGATTAATACACTGCTACTTTCCTGGTGGGATCGATATCTTATATACTATAACTTGACACCGTCCGCTTGCGTTCGTCAGCCTGAAACCGATACCTGGGAACCATTCAACGCCTGGCACTAGTGACACTGCCAGGTGGCTTCTAGGTGTTAGTTTCGGGTGCATCAAGTTTTTGAAGCCGTTACCGGGGATAGTACGGTGTTACTTAGGCTATTTTTATTTTGAAGAAATTTTTAGCAATTCTTACCATATCTGGCCTTTCCATCCTTTTATTCTCTTTTATTACTTTGCTACTCACGTTATTATTCTGAGTGTCTTTTGTTGTGCATGATTACTCGCCTCGGAAGCATTGACAAGGAATTACCTTTTGATCCCAAGATTGAAAAAACTGCACGAACACTTCGAGCTTTAACAAGGTGTAACGACTGGTTTTCTTGTATAGATTATATATATATATATATTTGGTTGCCTTCTCTTTGGTTGTGATTTCCTTTCTCCGTCTCCGTAGTTTTCGTTTTCGTTCGTTTCGTCGTGTTTTCCTAGCTTCTTCCGTTGATCATCGATTTTGGAGTAAGTCATTCGTGACGGGCTTCATATCGGTCATATCTTATTGTTAGATCAAGCCTAGGAGTCTTAGGAATCGATCCCGGAGCTTCGTGCTCCATTTCGAAACTTTCAGTGCACGTTAGCCGGTAAAAGAAGGGGAACCGACCGACTAGATGACGATCCAGTCTGTCGGCAAACCTTCATGGACCGACTAGTGGGCTTTGATAATTATTCAGGAGTTACTGTTTATCGTTAGTCGGTTTAAGAACATTTGTCGACCGACTAGGTTGCAAACTAGTCGGTCAGCAATCGTTCTTTAACCGACTAGCTCTATGATCATTTTTGATACCAAGTACTATTCATTCTTAGTCGGTCTAAGAACGTTCGTCGACCGACTAGATGAGAAAGTAGTCGATCAGTAGTTGTTCTTTGACCGACTAAATCTAAATCCTATTTTTCGTCAGGAGTTACTGTTTACACTTAGTCGGTCTGCGTTGGTCAACCGACCGACTAGTTCCCAAACTAGTCGGTCAGTGGTTGCTCTTTGACCGACGAATCAATGACGAAACCCTAATTTTTGAGCAGCCGTCGGATTCTTCCTATAAATAGACCCGATCACTTTCACTTTCTTTTTCTCCTGAGCCATTGTCTTCCCCAAATCCTTCTCCATCATCCCCAAACCCTTCCTCCTTCATCTCAAGCCTATCTCCACCATCCCAAGCTCCATCTCACCTCCATTGGCCAAGCTTCAATCTCCTCTTCAAAACCCCCTTTAATCCATTTTTCTCCAGATTTTCCCCGTCATTTCAGATCTGAGCCGTGGTTCCCGGATCGGTCATCCGTTGCCGTGGTTGCTCGGCGTCGATCTTCCGCTTCTATACGGTAGTGTTCGATCCTTTAATGTTTTCACAACCCACATTGATATTGTGAAACCCTAATAAAAATGGTTGTTAGACATCATAGGATTCAATTAAGAAACCGGTTCTAGATATCTTTTCTAATGTTGTTTCTCTATAGCAGTGGACCATTCACCGTAGATAACATTTGTGTGACGTGCTTGTCGACCGTCCTCGTCGGTATCAGGCAAGTGAAACTTGCATCTCTTGATTTGGGCCATGTCTTAGGCCATTGCCTTGCTTTAGCGTAAAAGAGACTAGACGGTGAAAGGATAGCCGTCTAGACGCCATTGACCTAGCTTGACAACGAAGCTTGGTCCGTCACCTTCATCATGCTTGTATTTCACGTTTAATTTCACTTAACGGTACGCGTATTAACTGTTCATGTCATCCATGCATCTTTAACTGCCATGTTTAATTTAAATTAACGGTACACGAATATCTGTTCATGTCATTGCATTTTGCCTGTCATGTTTAAATTCAATTAACGGTACGCGAATATCTGCTCATGTCATTGCATGCTTGAATACTCATCGTGATTGCGTAGCATCGCTACATACTAGTGCTACTTGTTCCGGCTAGGCACCCGTTTTGCGGGCACAACCCTAGGCCAATTACAAATCTGGCTCGTGGTCCAGAAAACGAGCTCAATACAGCCTGCGGGCAATAGGGCACTCACCTGTGTGAGAGTGATCCCTTGTACTTGAACATAGCCTGCGGGCAATAGGGCACTCACACGTGTGTGGGTGATCCCTTGTACTTGTTACTTGACAATACATGTCACACCTACCACTTGTTACTTGCTAATTGTACTTTACTTGTTACTTCCATATGATACTTGCCATGCCATGCACCATACTATAACTGCTAGGTTGTTAGTTTACCTTTCTTTCAGTTTCCTTGCACAAGTCTTTCGACTTGCTGACATGTGCCCCTTTTCTCTTTTGGGTGACACATGTTAGATCCCGAGCCTGAGTTTGTCGCTGAGGACGTGGTGTTTGCTGACGCTGAGTCAGAACCCGCGTTGATCGAGGACTTTGTGGACACTGGAGATCAGTCTTAGTGTCCTCGTAGAGCTTCCCTTTTGTTTTAGACTGCTTTTAGTTATCGGTGCGTAGCACCCATACTATGTTTGTGTTTGTTTTGTTGGCTGTGTGTTAGGCCTTTAGACTCTTTCCTTTTAGCCTGGTGGCTTGTCTGTGATGTTGGATATTATTGTGGACGAATTCTGAGATTGGTTATTTTATAACAGTCTCCTTTCTATGCTATTATTATTATTGTTCCGATTGTGGTTACAGGGACCTGCAGTGATTTTATTTTGACGCTTATCGGGCGTGCAGCTTCACGGCTCCACGCCTGTGCGGACCTTCTCGCGTCTCGCCTCCATTTTAGGGAAGCGGGGCGTGACAGGTTTTGTTGGTGGCCCATGCAGGTCTCTCTGTAACTGCAAATTATCGAAATAACGATAATAATATAAGAATGTCCAACAAATAAAATTCGACATCCGAGCCCTACGCTATTGAGTCTAATTATTTCGTTTCTGTGTCATTAGATGGCAGGAAGGCGAAATACCCGTGCTGGCGGTGGTGCGCTCCCTCATGTTGCGGAGCCTGAGCGGGAGCCCACCAACGGGGAGATGATGCGGATGATGATGCAGATGATGCAGGTTCAGCAGGGCGTGCTTCTGCAAGTCCAGAATGCCCCGACCGCTAGAGCTGCTCGGGCGGTGGAAGCCCCTCGCCCCGAGCCTGGAGCGAAGCAGTTCCGGGAGCTGGGTCCCGCATATTTTGATGGTTCTGAGGGTCCTCTGGCTGTGGATGAGTGGATGAGGAATATTGAGGATAACCTGACGATGGCAAAGATTAACCCGGTTGGATGGGTTGATTTGGCTAAGAGGCAGCTGAAGGATAATGCCAGAAACTGGTGGGATGCTGAGGAGAAGATTTGGAGGTGCCGATAGTTTGGGCTACCTTCAAGACCAGATTTGATGGAGAGTTCTTCCCGAAGGATGCTAGGCAGGTGATGCTGCAGCGTTTCATAGATCTGAAGCAGGGGAGCTCGTCGGTGGATCAGTACCACCAAGAGTTCACGAGGCTTAGTCGGTTTGCACCAAAGATGGTGCAAGATGCCGATGAGAGAGCTCAGCGATTCCTTCAGGGACTTGCTTTGGAGCTTCAGAGTTTTGTGACCTCTTCTGACCTGGAATCATATCAGAAGGTTCTGATTACTGCGAGGCGGCATGAGTTGAATTTGAACCAGAGGAGGGGACATGTTTCAGGAGCTGGGAAGAGGCCTGTGGAGCAGGTCAGAGCGGCGGTTAGACCTGGATACAGGCCTATCCAGCCTGTTCAGTTCAAGAGGCCAGGAGGGCCTATTCTGAAGACTTGCGATTTCTGCGGCAAGACCGGGCACCTCGGGGATCAGTGTAGGAGGTTCCTGGGGCAGTGTATTGTCTACAGAGATCCTGCCCATACCATCAGGGAGTGCCCCAAGTCGAAGCAGCCTTGGCGGGCACCTATTGCAGCACAGCCGTTGCAGCAGCGAGCTCCTGTGCCCGTTGGATGTGGAGCACCCCTTGTTCCACAGAGACAGGCCTTTCAGCAGGCAGTTCCACCGAGAGGGCAGGCTTTCCTGATGACTGAGGAGGAGAGCATGGCCGTGGATGAGGTTATCACAGGTAACTTCCCTCCTAGCTGTTTCTTCCTTAGTTATGTTTGATTGTTAGTCATGTTTGGTTGTTTGCTCATGTTTGTTGCTAGAATAGGATTTGATTGTTAGACTGTTTATTAGGTGTGGTTTTGGTTTGCACATTTCCTGCACGAGTCCTCTTTGACTCAGGTGCGTCGATGTGCATTTTGGCCCGGAGCTTCGTGGAGAAGCATTCCTTGTCGACGTCATCTCTTCCCAAGAGTTGGAACATCGTTACAGGGAATGGGGTGGTCTCGGTGCATCGTGGGTGCAATTCTTGCCTGTTGGTGGTTTGTGGACATGAGCTTTATGCTGATTTCATTGTCCACGACATCATCAACTACGATGCGGTCCTTGGGATGGATTGGCTGGCGAGCTTCTATGCTACGATTGACTGTCGGAGGAAGAAGGATGGTTCGAGTCGCATGTGCATGGACTATCGGGAGCTGAATGCGGTAACCATCAAGAATAAATACCCATTGCCTCGCATCGATGATATTTTTGATCAGCTTGGAGGATCGAGGGTGTTTTCTAAATTGGATTTGAGGAGTGGTTACCATCAGTTGAAGGTGAAGAAGGATGATGTTCTGAAGACAGCGTTCAGGATGAAGTATGGACACTATGAGTTTGTGGTTATGCCCTTCGGTGTAACTAACGCACCCACAGTTTTCATGAATTTGATGAACCTTATTTTCTACGAATTTTTAGACAAGTTTGTCGTTATCTTTATTAACAACATTCTGATCTATTCGAAGTCGGAGGAGGAGCATGCCTCGCACTTGAGGACAGTGTTGGAGATTTTGAGGAAGCATCGGTTGTATGCTAAGTTTTCCCAGTGCGAGTTTTGGTTGGACAGAGTTGCCTTTCTCGGGCATGTGGTGACTGGAGATGGTATTTCAGTGGATCCCGAGAAGATTAGGGCCATCAGGGAGTGGCCTGTTCCGCTGTCAGTGTCTGATATTCGGAGTTTCCTTGGTTTGGCGAGATATTATCGGCGCTTCATTAAGGATTTTTCCCATATTACGGAGCCGATGACCAGATTGACGCGGAAGGATGTGCCTTTTGTTTGGTCGGGTGATTGTGAGAATGCCTTGGGTGTTCTGAGGGAAAGATTGACGACTGCCCCTGTTCTTGCTGTACCTGATCGCAGTGGAGGATTCGAGATCTTTTGTGATGCTGCTGGCAAGGGTCTCGGTTATGTTTTGCATCAGCATGGACATATGGTGGCTTATGCTTCACGTCAGCTCAAGGTTCATGAGAAGAATTACCCGACGCATGATTTGGAGTTGGCTGCTGTTGTGTTTTCTCTTAAGATTTGGAGGCACTTCCTGCTGAGTGAGAAAGTGAAAGTCTTCACCGATCACAAAAGCTTGAAGTATATTTTTACTCAGAAGGAGCTCAACATGCAACATCGTCGATGGTTGGAGCTCATGGCGGATTATGAGATTGATTTGCAGTTTCACCCTGGCAAGGTGAATGTGGTTCCGGATGAACTGAGTAGGCTTCTGGCGGTGATGATGTTGACCTCACAGTGGAGATTGCAGCAGGATTTTTTCGAGTCTGGCGTGGAGATTGTTCTACCTGGGGAGGATTCTTCGTTGATGTGTATGCATGTACAGTCGACGATTGTGGATCGGATTAAGGCTGGCCGGGCCGGAGATCCAAAGCTGGTGAAGATTCGAGAACAGGTTGGAGCTGGGCTGAGGACTGACTTCTTGATTCATGATGATGGCTCGTTGAGGTATGGAGCCAGATTGTGTGTGTCAGCTGGGGATATCAGAGAGGAGTTGCTGGTGGAGGCACACAGTTCGCCGTATTCTATACATCCTGGTAGGACCAAGATGTACAAGGATCTTCGTCTGAACTATTGGTGGCATGGCATGAAGAGGAGTGTGGCTCGGAGTGTAGCCAAGTGTTTGGTTAGCCAGCAAGTGAAGGCGGAGCATCAGCGTACGGCCGGGTTGCTACAACCACTTCCGATTCCGGAGTGGAAGTGACAATACATCACTATGGATTTTGTGACTGGACTACCTCGGAGTCCGAAGCAGAATGACGCAATTTGGGTGATCGTAGATCGATTGACCAAATCCGCACACTTTATTCCATTCCGAGTAGGACAATCCACTGAGGTGCTAGCGAGGAGATACATGGAGGTAAATTCTTTTACTCTCCGTTTCTATTTCCTTTTCCTAGTTTAGATAGTGATGTAATGTGAATCGTGCAGGAGGTCGTACGACTTCACGGAGTCCCCGTGAGTATCGTGTCGGACAGCGACACGAGGTTCACATCTCAGTTCTGGCAGAGTTTGCAGAAGAGTTTGGGTACGCGTCTGAGTTTCAACACGGCATACCATCCGCAGACGGATGGCCAGTCCGAGAGGACGATTCAAATTTTGGAGGACATGTTGAGAGCGTGCATGTTGGATTTCAAGGGTTCGTGGGAGGACCATTTGCATTTGGTGGAGTTCTCTTACAACAATAGCTACCAGGCGTCCATTGGCATGGCGCCTTTCGCCACATTGTATGGGAGGAAATGTCGATCGTCATTGAGTTGGGATGACATTGGTGATCGGGAGTTGTTGGGACCTGAGATGATTGTGGAGGCTGTGGAGGTTGTCAGGAACATTCGGGAGAGGTTGAGAATTGCTCAGGACCGTTTTAAGCATTGGGCTGATGCTAAACGTCATCCTTTGGAGTTTCAGCCTGGGGATCATGTGTTTCTGAGGATTTCCCCGAATCGTGGAGTGATTCGCTTTGGGAAGCGAGGGAAGTTGAGCCCGCGATACGTTGGACCGTTTGACATTCTGGAGAGAGTTGGCGAGGTAGCTTACCGCTTAGCCTTGTCGCCATCTTTGGAAGGAGTTCACAATGTTTTCCATGTGTCGCAGCTTCGTCGATACATCAGCGATCCATCTCATGCTGTGGATTTCTCGGAGATCACCGTTCGCCCAGATTTGACGTATGACCAGCATCCAGTGCTGATTTTGGACAGGCATCAGAAGTCACTTCGGAACAAGATTGTTAATCTTGTTAGAGTGATGTGGAGACACGGTTCACCGGGAGAGTCTACTTGGGAGAGAGAGGATGAGATGCGAGAGCGTTACCCACTTTTGTTCCCGGACACGTGAGTGTTGGGAACTTCCGAGGGCGGAATTTTTCTTAAGTTGGGGAGGATGTAACGACTGGTTTTCTTGTATAGATTATATATATATATATATATATTTGGTTGCCTTCTCTTTGGTTGTGATTTCCTTTCTCCGTCTCCGTAGTTTTCGTTTTCGTTAGTTTCGTCGTGTTTTCCTAGATTCTTCCGTTGATCGTCGATTTCGGAGTAAGTCATTCGTGACGGGCTTCATATCGGTCATATCTTATTGTTAGATCAAGCCTAGGAGTTTTAGGAATCGATCCCGGAGCTTCGTGCTCCATTTCGGAACTTTCAGTGCACCTTAGCCGGTACAAGAAGGGGAACCGACCGATTAGATGACGATCCAGTCGGTCAGCAAACCTTCATGGACCGACTAGTGGGCTTTGATAATTATTCAGGAGTTACAGTTTATCGTTAGTCGGTCTAAGAACATTTGTCGACTGACTAGGTTACAAACTAGTCTGTCAGCAATCGTTATTTAACCGACTAGCTCTATGATCATTTTTGATACCAAGTACTATTCATTCTTAGTCGGTCTAAGAACGTTCGTCGACCGACTAGATGAGAAACTAGTCGGTCAGTAGTTGTTCTTTGACTGACTAAATCTAAATCCTATTTTTCGTCAGGAGTTACTGTTTACACTTAGTCCGTCTGCGTTGGTCAACCGACCGACTAGTTCCCAAACTAGTCGGTCAGAGGTTGCTCTTTGACCGACTAATCAGTGTCGAACCCCTAATTTCTGAGCAGCCGTCGGATTCTTCCTATAAATAGACCCGCTCACTTTCACTTTCTTTTTCTCCTGAGCCATTGTCTTCCCCAAATCATTCTCCATCTTCCCCAAACCCTTCCTCCTTCATCTCAAGCATATCTCCACCATCCCAAGCTTCATCTCACCTCCATTGGCCAAGCTTCAATCTCCTCTTCAAAACCCCCTTTAATCCATTTTTCTCCAGATTTTCCCCGTCATTTCAGATCTGAGCCGTGGTTCCCGGATCGTTCATCCGTTGCCGTGGTTGCTCGGCGTCGATCTTCCGCTTCTATACGGCAGTGTTCGATCCTTTAATGTTTTCACAACCCACATTGATATTATGAAACCCTAATAAAAATGGTTGTTAGACATCATAGGATTCAATTAAGAAACCAGTTCTAGATATCTTTTCTAATGTTGTTTCTCTATAGCAGTGGTCCATTCACCGTATATAACATTTGTGTGACGTGCTTGTCGACCGTCCTCGTCAGTATCAGGCAAGTGAAACTTGCATCTCTTGATTTGGGCCATGTCTTAGGCCATTGCCTTGATTTAGCGTAAAAGAGACTAGACGGTGAAAGGATAGCCGTCTGGACGCCATTGACCTAGCTTGACAACGAAGCTTGGTCCGTCACGTTCATCATGCTTGTATTTCACGTTTAATTTCACTTAACGGTACGCGTATTAACTGTTCATGTCATCCATGCATCTTTAACTGCCATGTTTAATTTAAATTAACGGTACGCGAATATCTGTTCATGTCATTGCAGTTTTCCTGTCATGTTTAAATTCAATTAACGGTACGCGAATATCTGCTCATGTCATTGCATGCTTGAATACTCATCGTGATTGCGTAGCATCGCTACATACTAGTGCTACTTGTTCCGGCTAGGCACCCGTTTTGCGGGCACAACCCTAGGCCAATTACAAATCTGGCTCGTGGTCCAGAAAACGAGCTCAATACAGCCTGCGGGCAATAGGGCACTCACCTGTGTGAGAGTGATCCCTTGTACTTGAACATAGCCTGCGGGCAATAGGGCACTCACACGTGTGTGGGTGATCCCTTGTACTTGTTACTTGACAATACATGTCACACCTACCACTTGTTACTTGCTAATTGTACTTTACTTGTTACTTCCATATGATACTTGCCATGCCATGCACCATACTATAACTGCTAGGTTGTTAGTTTACCTTTCTTTCAGTTTCCTTGCACAAGTCTTTCGACTTGCTGACATGTGCCCCTTTTCTCTTTTGGGTGACACATGTTAGATCCCGAGCCTGAGTTTGTCGCTGAGGACGTGGTGTTTGCTGACGCTGAGTCAGAACCCGCGTTGATCGAGGACTTCGTGGACACTGGAGATCAGTCTTAGTGTCCTCGTAGATCTTCCCTTTTGTTTTAGACTGCTTTTAGTTATTGGTGCGTAGCACCCATACTATGTTTGTGTTTGTTTTGTTGGCCGTGTGTTAGGCCTTTAGACTCTTTTCTTTTAGCCTAGTGGCTTGTCTGTGATGTTGGATATTATTGTGGACGAATTCTGAGATTGGTTATTTTATAACAGTCTCCTTTCTATGCTATTATTATTATTGTTCCGATTGTGGTTACATGGACCTGCAGTGATTTTATTTTGATGCTTATCGGGCATGCAGCTTCACGGCTCCACGTCCGTGCGGACCTTCTCGTGTCTCGCCTCCATTTTAGGGAAGCGGGGCGTGACACAAGGGGTCAGAAATCTTTTGCTTCGATGGCAGAACGTACCATCACTTCGCCTCGTACTAGGTCCATCCGGGACCATTTGAAACCAAGCTATGTGAGCACTTCTTCTATTTTGAGGCCGCAACTGGCGGCGGGTAGCTTCGAGCTGAAGATCGGGTTAATTAATCTGATGCAACAGGATCCCTTCCATGGGCATCCACACGAGAACCCGAATCATCATATTGATTCTTTCTTGGTCAAGTGCGACACGTTCAAAGTAAAGGATGTAAGCTACAATGCCATAAAGCTTAGGCTCTTCCATTTTACTTTGAGGGACAAAGCCTCGTACTGGTTGCGCGCCCATCCGGCCAACCACTTCACCACTTGGGAGAAACTGGCTCTAGCATTCGTGGATAAATTTTACCCACCGTCCAAAACGGTGAGGATTCGAGGTGCCATCCCCAACTTCAAGCAATTGCCTCAAGAGTCCCTCTATAAAGCTTGGGAGAGGTTAGGATCTCCAGCACCAGTGTCCACATCACGGAATCTCGGCTTGGGATCTAGTCTAGAGTTTCTACAACAGGCTCCAGCCGAGCACCAAAATGATCATAGATGCCGCTACACAAGGCGCCCTTTTGGATAAGTCGCCTGAAGAAGCTATATCTCTGCTAGAGCACATGGCTGCAAACAACCAACAATGGAGCGAGGAGCACACCATCATTAAGAACCCCAAGGTAAAAGTTGTTAGGCATCTTGATACTCACATTGAAACACTTTGTAAGCAGGTATCAAGAATCGAATAACGGTTGGATGCTCTTCCAACCACCTCCAGCGCTCCAGCCTATTCTACCCACGAAGAATATCCAGAGCAAGGTTATGTCCCTCATGAAGGGTCATTTGATAGAGCTGACGTGCCACCTGAGCAGGCACATTTTGTGCAAGGAGATGGACGGCACCAATTGCAGCATCCAGCAGCTAGGAATCACCCCGGTCTTTCTTATGGAAATCCAAATGGAGGGCTGCAACCTCTACTGTTTCAGAGGCCGCCTCATCCACCACCTGAACAACAAGGGCCGCAACAACAAAATGGGATTAGGCCATCTGGGCCATATACACCGCCATGATACTTCAATCTCCCCCCTCTACAATAATATGCACCGGCACCACCAAGGCCCAACTTAGAGGCCACGTCGGAAGCATCCATGAGCGGACAACCAAGTTCAACAGTGACACCACCGCTCAATTCAAGAATATTAATACTTCCCTTGATGAGCTTAAGGGTCAGATGTCTCAACTCTTGAAGACGCAAGGAAGATTGCCTTCACAACCGGAGCCCATCCCTAGGGCTCAAGCGAATGCAATAGTTGCCATCACCACCCGAGGAGGAAAGAAAACCGACACTGTAAAGGTGTCGGCTTCTAGCAGGGCAATCCAAGAACCGACAGTGCAAGCTCAAAATGAAGATGTTCTCATTGGCGACGACAAGGAAAAGGCTATTGATGAGCCTAGTATTATTAGAGAGAAGGAGGCATCATCCTCTACTGTTCCCTCCACCACTACGACACTGAAGTATAGCATCACTACTTCCAACAATGCTACCCCGAAAGTTGCCGCTAAGGAAAGGGCAAGTCGACCTCCTCCACCATATCCCCAGAGATTAGCACTTGTGAAGATGGAAAAGAAGTATGCTAAGTTCATGGAGCTCCTTAAAGGTATTCAGCTAAACATTCTTTTCATGGATGCTATAACAGAGATTCCCACGTATGCAAAATTTTTGAAAGAACTTCTTATGTCCCGCTCTCCCAGGTATGGGGAGTGTAGCTGACGAGGCCGCCGTAGTATTCAGACTCAGGATTCGAGCCCTCTTATCTAAATACTACTAGGCATTTTTGTGGATAAATAAATTTAATACGCAGGCCACTGCAACATACTGGAATAATACACAGAAAAAAAGTGCTCCAACAGAAAATAAATCGCAGTACTTAAAAGAAAATACAACAACACAGAACATTACATTACATCATACTTGTCCATATTTATACATCAGCTGTACAAAAGGGGGTACAAAAGTGGGTACAACAAAAGAAGAAACCACCAACCCAAAAAGTACAAAAAGGTACACACCCGGTACAACACACTCACTAGTCTAACCCCGGGAAGTCCAACGGGACAATGTCGCCCGTAGGCTCTGCCTCTGCTGCACTGGTACCTGCCTCTGACTCTGGAACCCTCACAGATTACTCGTGTCCCACACCTGAAACCACAAGTTGGGACACGTCAGCGCATGACCCAGTAGAAACTCCTAACCCTCTAGTAGGACCCAGTTTTAGAACTGATCTTCCTAACTAGTCAACTAACAACAGGTGTCACATCTATCTCAGGAATATGCAGAAATTAAAGACAGAACATAAGTGCTGAAAGTAAACAATAGAAAACAGAACTGAAGTAAAATTACTGATTAAATTAATTAAAATTAATCATTGTTCTGATTTGGAACCCGGGTATACCGTAGGATTCTAAGGAAGCGGACTTCACCCAGGGTGGGTGAAAAAGTGGTACCACTCCAGCGACACGTGCACGGGAGACGCCTCTCGTAACTCCATACCCGAACAGGACAACCGTCATTTATCGACATGGTGCGACACGAGCACACCAGCGGCCTCTCTAACCCTCTCAAACTCCCCTTCCGGGGGTGACACATCGGGCGAGATAATCGTACTGCCGTCCGCTCCTTAACACCTAAAATTTACCCATGCTCCCCCAACCCACATCTGGATTCTCACCCATTTTAGAATGGATGGAGCGCTTACGATGTCAAACTCTCTGCTTACTCTCAGTTTTCAAATTATTACATCATTTCCTTGACAATGATTCATTAACGGTTTCAACTACCGCTTTCACTTCATTTTAACAAATATCATCATCATCATCATCATCTTCTTCTCAAGTAAAGCATTACATGGAATATCATCATAAACTCATTGTCATGAACATACTAATATGAGCATAAGAGCATAAACAATTTAAATTTAAACAACATTAACATAACTTAAGTGTAGCATAATTCATCAATCTGTCTAAAACTGCTACTGCAGAGGGAATGGCTCTGTTACCCTAATTACAGTCAGAATTAGCTTCTGGCCCCTCTTCAAAGTTGTAGATAATGTTCTGCAATTTTTCATCATATCCTAGATTGTATTTTTCTGATTTTTCTACTATTTTCTACGATTTTTCTAAGTTGCTGTCCGGTGCTATGAAAAATTCCAGCAACTTGTTTTTCCAACTAAACTAGTTCTTTAACATTATTTTCTAAGACAATTGTTATGAACATATTCCTACTTCTATTCCAACCACTTCATAACTTAAAACAAAGCATGGCTAAGGAAATTTCATTACTTAGACATTCTGACAATAATCATTAATATATGTATAACATACAACATGATTATATTGCATGCAACTTCTAACTTAATGAAATTAATGAAATTAGCATATAACAAACTTTTTAAACATAACTACTACAATCTAATACTCATCAAGTCAACTTAATTCTCATTCTAAATTTTTTTAACATGTCAAAATATCATTAATTTTGAGTACAAAAACATGATGCAGACAACATACTAATTTTAATACTTAAAGTTCAACATGCCACCAATTTAAGAACCAACATGGAACAAAAACAAAAGAAAAGCATGGTTCCTATTATGACTTGCATACAATAATTCTTACACAATATTTAGTATGACATGCTAAATTAAATTAATCTCCTAGTTCTAAAACTAAATTCTACCAAGATGAAAGGAATTTCTACCTTACTAAGTCCTCCAAAATTTTCCTTGGCCCTTCTTAATCCTTGAAGAAACGAACTCCAAACCTTCTTCTTCAACTCATAGCTTGGTCTTCAAAGTTTGGATTTTTGGAGAGTATATAGGGAGGTTTTGATGTAAGGATGATGGGGAAAATTTTTCGGCTTTTAGTAATGGAAGGGGGAGTACTTAGGATGGTGTTTTGATGGAGGGAGATGGAGCAAAATGAAAGAAATGGGGTGATGAACAATTTGGCCTGATGTGGGGGAATGAGGGAGAGAGTGAATGAGAGATGATTTTTTTCTTTTTTAGTCTTGTATATCTTTTGCCTAAACTTTTGTACCTCTAAAATCCTCTCCACCCTTCATCAAGTCAAGATGAGAGCTATGTGTCTCCTTCCTAATTAGCAAGATGACACCTAATAAGCTAATGTGTCATGGTAAAACAAATTTTGAATTAGTATTTTGTGATGAATAGAAATACTTGATGAAATACTTTATGCATCTCAAATACAAGTATTTCATACAAATACTCCTATTTTCTTATATCAAATGATGAGTTAAAAATCTTTAAAAATAATTCCTATGCCAAATAATTAAAATAAAAATACGGGCATACTCTCAAAAATTATACGTATGCATTTACGCAAAAATACGTATAAATACGCGTAAAATTGGGGCCATTACATCCTATCCCTCTTAAAATAAATTCCGTCCCCGGAATTTCAAATTAAGGGAGAAAAACTTTCTATACATCATATAACATACATAACAAAATTATATCAGACAAACAAGTGAGGGTACTTCTCTCTCATCTCATCATCGAGTTCCTAGGTAGACTCTCCTGGTGACTCTCGGTGCCACATAACCCTCACCAGATTGATGGACTTCTTCCTCAGCATCTTCTGCCTTCGGTCTAGAATGGCCACAGGCTGCTGATCATAAGTCAAGTCTGGTCGCACTTCAATCTCGAGAAGTCGACGACATGATCATGATTTCCAACACACCTCCTGAGTTGCGATATATGAAACACATTATGCACTCTCTCAAGAGATGCTGGCAAGGCAATCCTATAAGCCACTTCTCCAACACGAGCCAAAACTTCAAAAGCTTCAATATATCCTGGGCTATACTTTCCTCGTCTTCCAAAACGAATCAGTCCTCGAGTTGGCGAGATCTTCAAAAATACTAGCTCGCGTGACTGAAACTCTAAGTGTCACCTCTTGGCATCTGCCAAGTGCTTATAACGGTCTTGGGCTATACAAAGATTGTCTCTGATGACTCCCACAACATCCACGGTTTCAGTGATCATATCAGGGCCCAACAATTCACGATTTCCAACATCATCCCAACTGAGAGGAGATCGGCACTTCCTCCGATACAGAGCTGCAAATGGCGCCATACCTATACTGGCTTGAAAACTATTATTGTAAGCGAACTCTACGAGATGCAGATGTTCGTCCCAAGATCCCTTGAAATCCAGCGTGCACGCCCTCAGCATATCTTCTAGGATCTGAATTGTCCTCTCCGACTGACCGTCTGTCTGTGGATGGTATGCAGTGCTGAAACTTAGTTGAGTTCACAAGCTAGCTTACAGACTTCTCCAAAAGTGAGACGTAAACCTAGTGTCACGGTCGGAGACTATGCATACAGGCACTCCGTGAAGCCTCACGATTTCCTGTATACATGACTTAATCAGAATCTAACAAAACAAAGAGAGATATAAAACAAGAAATATTACCTCCATATATGTCTTAACAAGATGGTCTGTCGACTGGCCCACTCGAAAAGGTATGAAGTGAGCTGATTTGGTCAACCGGTCAACGATTACCCAAATAGCATCATTTCCTCGAGGAGTGCGAGGTAAGCCAGTTACGAAATCCATCGTCACATGCTGCCACTTCCACTCTGGAAATGAAAGAGGCTGCAGAAGTCCTGCTGTTCTCTGATGCTCGACCTTGACTTGCTGACATGTCAGACATGAAGCTACACTCCTAGACACACTACACTTCATGCCGTGCTACCAAAAATATTGTCGCAGGTCACGATACATTTTAGTGCCTCCAGGGTGGATAGAATAAGGTGAGCTATGAGACTCTCTTAATAGTTCATCTTGAATGTCACCTGATGGCACACAAATCCTGCTCCCAAAACACAGAGAACCACCTTCAGGGATACAGAAATCATTGCAAAGTCCGGCCTCTGTCTGCTCTCGAATCTTCTTCAACTTCTCATCTCCAGACTGAGTTGCCTTAATCCTTTCAACCAAATCAGATTGAACCTATAAGTTCATCATTACCACTGATGAACCAGGTAAGACAACTTCAATCTCCATCTGTCGAATAGCACCCCAAAGTCCTCTATGGCTATCAACATCATCACTGTCGGCATGCGACTAAGAGCATCAGGCACTACGTTGACTTTTCCAGGATGATATTGGAGGTCAACATCATAATCAGCCATCAATTCGAGCCATCTACGCTACATCATATTTAGTTCTTTCTGAGTGAACACGTACTTCAAGCTCTTGTGATCTGTGTATATCTTTACACGTTCACCCAGAAGAAAATGCCTTCATAACTTCAATGCAAACACCACTGCTGCTAACTCTAAGTCATGCGTAGGATAGTTCGTCTCATGACTCTTCAATAATCTGGAAGCATATGCTACTACCCTACCATGCTGATGGAGAACACATCCCAATCCTCTGCCTGACGCATCACAGTAAATCTCATATCCACCTGAACGGTCTGGTATCGTCAGGACAGGTGCAATAATCAATCTATGCTTCAGTTCATCAAATGCTCGCTGACATTCCTCTGACCAACTGTAAGCAATGTTCTTCTTGGTTAGATGAGTCATCGATGTAGCAATCTTAGAGAAATCCTTGATGAACTTCATGTAGTACCCGCCAATCCCAAGAAACTTCTGATCTCCGTAATTGACTTAGGAACTGGCCACTTCTCTACTGTAACAACCTTCACTTGATCTACATATATCCCATCTCCAGACACAACATGTTCCAAAAAAGCAACCTTGGTCAGCCAAAATTGACACTTGCTATACTTAGCATATAACTGGTGCTGCCTCAGAGTCTCCATGACTATCCTCAGATGCTCATCATGATCTTCCTCTGACCTTGAGTACACCATGATATCATGTATGAAGACAACCACAAACTTATCCAAGTACTCATAGAAGACTTGGTTCATTAACCTCATGAATGTGGCTGGTGCATTAGTAACACCGAAAGGCATCACTGAGTACTCATAATAACCATACCGGGTTCTAAATGCAGTCTTCGGAATATCTGATCCTCTGACCTTCACATGGTGATACCCACTTCTTAAATCCAGTTTAGAATATACATGCGATCCACCCAACTGATCAAAGATGTCATCAATCCTAGGAAGAGGATGCTTGTTCTTCACAGTAACTTTATTCAACTCCTGGTAGTTGATGCACATCCTTCGAGATCCATCCTTCTTATTCACCAAAAGCACTGGCGCACCCCATGGCGAAACACTTGGCTGAATAAAACCACGCTTTGACAAATCTTTCAACTGACTACGAAGCTCTGCTAACTCTGGAGGAGCCATACGGTATATAGCCTTCATAATCGGTTGAGTGAATCAGATCAATGGTGAACTCCAATGATCTATCTGGAGGAAGTACATAGATATCGTCTGGAAAGACATCGGGGAAATCTCAGACTACCCTTGGCAATACAGGTTTAGCTTCCATCTCCATCACCACTTCTACTGGGTTGGCCTCAAACTTCAATGGTTCAAGGGAACTACTGCCACTAAAAAATTCAAATTCTGGATGATCAGAAATCTGAAATACTATCTTCCTGAGTCTACAATCTATAGTAGCATAGAACATCCCTAACTAGTCCATCCCAAACACTGCTTCAAAATGAGGCATCTCCATCACTAAGAAATCTGTATACAGTTTAAGTCCACAAATCTCTACAGGACACTTCGGTATCCTGAAGAACTGCGGATCACTCCACTCCCAGTATGGATATTCCAACTAGAAGCAAATGAATCTACTACTAATGAATTCCTGGTTACAAACTGCTGAGACAAGAAGCAATGGGATGCTCCTGAATCAAATAGTGACAAGGCAGGGAAGGAAGCAACTCTAATAACACCTAAAAGGATAAATATGAACTAACATAAGAATCTAATCATCCTAATCACAACAACAAACGTAACATACTATAATAGAAATAAGAAAACATCCATTACTAAAAATAAATAAGTACCAGTGATCACTCGACCGGTGTCCTCTGCTATGGATGATATGGTAAAAGCCTGACGCCTCGGTGTCGCTCTCCTAGGGGGTCTGCTACTGCTGGGGAGGTCTAGGTGGTCCCCTCGAAGTCACTGTACTAGGTGGTGGTGGCGGCAGCAGTGGAAGCCTCTGTGAAGCCGGTGGAAGGGCCTTCTGCTGCATCGGTCGGACTGCCACTGGTGCCACGGGTCCTGAAGTCTGCCCCTGCTGAGGAAACTGCCTACTGATGTGTCCTGGCTGACCACAGGTAAAACACCGCCCATCCCTAAAATTACAATTCTGCTGCTCATGCCAAGATTTCAAACAAAATCTATAGGATAATCGCCGCTGTGACGCTGGTGGAGCTCCAAGCCTCTAAAAGTGAGTGGTCTGAGTAGGCCTTGGGAAACTCCTTTGCTGACCCACATGGCACCTCTCTGTTGCTGCTGGACCTCTACCCACACTCTTCAGATGTGTCGTCCGTCTCATGCATCCTATCCTGTCCGCCTCTAGCCTGGGTCGACATCGCTGCTCTGAACTCAGGATCCAACCCCATCCTGAATCGCCTAGCTCTGGTGGCCTCTGACTGCACCAACTCTAGAGCAAACTTGCTCAATAGTGATAACTCTACATCATAATCATCTACACTCCGTCGTCCCTGAGTCAGGTGCTCGAACCTCAAACGAAGCTCATTCTTCTTCGTCTCTGGGAGGAACTGAGCCTCAAACAGCTCTCTGAACTTCTTCCACGAGATCGACTTGGTCAAATGTAACTCCTAGCATCCCACCAATCTCGTGCCTGATATGTCAGCTGTCTCTTTACGGCATCCACCCATTTATCTCACGGGTATCCCACAGCCTCCAGGTCATCTTCAGAATGCCTAATCCACTTGTCCACCTCCAGTGGACTCTCTTTACCCGAAAAGGACTTCGGGTGCAAAGCTCTGAACTGTCTGATACCCACAGGATTCGATGGCACACCACTAGCCACCCTATCCTCCATCTACTGCATATGCTCCAGAATCCCTATCATAATCTTCCCCATCAGGGAAGTCTCAGACGAGGCAGCATCAGAAGCAGGGGTCCTGTTCTCGGACGATCCATTCCCCGGATCCATTCTTCATGAACGAACAGGGAAAACAATATTCAGTACAAAAATTGCGGATTATAATGTTGGAGCTTTACTTGTAATATTCTTACGTGTATCGCAGTGTGAGCTGACCTGCATGGGCCACCACAAAAAACTTGTCACGCCCTGCTCTTCCAAGTACGGGGAGTATATCTGACGAGGCTGCCGTAGTATTCAGACTCAGGCTTCGAGCCCTCTTGTCTAAATACTACTAGGCATTTTTTATGGATAAATAAATTTAATACGCAGGCCACTGCAACACACTGGAATGGTACACAGAGAAAAAAAGTGCTCCAACAGAAAATAAATTGTAGTACTGAAAAGAAAATACAACAACACAGAACATTACATTACATTATACTAGTCCATATTTATACATCAGCTGTACAAAAGGGGGTACAAAAGTGGGTACAACAAAAGAAGAAACCCCGACCCAAATGTACAAAAAGGTACACACCCGGTACAACGTACTCACTAGTCTAACCCCGGGAATTCCAACGGGACAAAGTCACCCGTAGGCTCACCTCTGCTGCACTGGTACCGGCCCCTGACTCCAGAACCCTCACAGACGACTCGGGTCCCATAATGAAAACCACAAGTTGGGACACGTCAACGTGTGACCCAGTAGAAACTCCTAACCCTCTAGTAGGACCCAGTTTTAGAACTGGTCTTCCTAACTAGTCAACTAACAACAGGTGTCACATCAATCTCAGGAATATGCAGAAATTAAAGACAGAACGTAAGTGCTGAAAGTAAACAACAGAAAACAGAACTGAAGTAAAATTTCTGATTAAATTAAGTAAAATTAATCATTGTTCTGATTTGGAACCCGGGTATACCGTATGGTGCTAAGGAAGCGGACTTCACCCAGGGTGGGTGAAAAAGTGGTACCACTCCAGCGATATGTGCACTGGAGGGTCCTCTCGTAACTCTGTACCCAAACAGGACAAGGTACCGGAGTAAGACTCATCTCGGTTTTTCTTGGGACAAACGGAGAAAACCGTCATTTACCGACATGGTGCGACACGAGCACACCAGCGGCCTCTCTAGCCCTCTCAAACTCCCCTTCCGTAGGTGACACATCGGGCGAGATAATCTTACTGTCATTCACTCCTTAACACCTAAAATTTACTCGTGTTCCCCCAATCCACATCTGGAGTCTCACCCATTTTAGAATGGATTGAGCACTCCCGATGTCAAACTCTCTGCTCACTCTCAGTTTTCAAATTATTACATCATTGCCTTGACAATGATTCATTAGCGGTTTCAACTACGGCTTTCACTTCATTTTAACAAATATGATCATCATCATCATCTTCTTCTCAAGTAAAGCATTACATGGAATATCATCATAAACTCATTGTCATGAACATACTAATATGAGCACAAGAGCATAAACAATTTAAATTTAAAGAACATTAACATAACTTAAGTGTAGCATAAATCACCAATCTGTCTAAAACTACTACTGCAGAAAGAATGGCTCTTTACCCTAACTACAGTCCAAATTTGGTTCTGGTCCCTCTTCAAAGTTGTAGATAATGTTCTACAATTTTTCATCATATCCTAGATTGTATTTTTCTGATTTTTCTACTATTTTCTACGATTTTTCTAAGTTGCTGTCACGTGCTATGAAAAATTCCAGCAACTTGTTTTTCCAACTAAACTATTTCTTTAACATTATTTTCTAAGACAATTGTTATAAACATATTCCTACTTCTATTCCAACCACTTCATAACTTAAAACAAAGCATGACTAAGGAAATTTCAATACTTAGACATTATGACAATAATCATTATTATATATAACATACAACATGAGTATATGGCATGCAACTTCTAACTTAATGAAATTAGCATATAACAAACTTTCTAAACATACCCACTACAATCTAATACTCATCAACAAGTCAACTTAATTCTCATTCTAAATTTTTTTAACATATCAAAATATCACTAATTTTGAATACAAAAACAAGATGGAGACAACATACTATTTTTAATACTTAAAGTTCAACATGCCACCAATTTAAGAAACAACATGGAACAAAAACAAAAGAAAAGCATGGTTCCTATTATGACTTGCATACAATAATTCCTACATAATATTTAGTATGACATGCTAAATTAAATTAATCTCCTGGTCCTAAAACTAAATTCTACCAAGATGAAAGGAATTTCTACCTTACTAAGTCCTCCAATTTTTTCCTTGGCCCTTCTTAGCCTTGAAGAAATGAACTCCTAGCCTCCTTCTTCAACTCCTATCTTGGCCTTCAAAGTTTGGATTTTTGGAGAGTATATGGGGAGGTTTTGATGTTAGGATGACGAGGAAAATTTTTGGGGCTTTTAGTAATGGAAGGGGGAGTACATGGGGGGATGAACAATTCAGCCTGATGTGGGGGAATGCGGGAGAGAGTGAATGAGAGATGATTCTTTTCTTTTTTAGTCTTGTATTTCTTTTCCCTAAACTTTTGTACCCCTAAAATCCTCTCCACCCTTCATCAAGTCAAGATGAGAGCCATGTATCTCCTTCCTAATTAGCAAGATGACACCTAATAAGCTAAGGTGTCATGGTAAAACAAATTTTGAATTAGTATTTTGTGATAAATAGAAATACTTGATGAAATACTTTATACATCTCAAATGCAAGTATTTCATCCAAATACTCCTATTTTCTAATATCAAATGATGAGTTAAAAATATTTAAAAATATTTCCTACACCAAATAATTAAAATAAAAATACGGGCATACTCCCAAAAATTATACATATGTATTTACGCAAAAATACGTATAAATACACGTACATTAAAATTGGGGCCATTATGTCACGCCCCGCTTCCCAAAATGGACGGAAGCGAAACGTGACGAGGCCCGCTTAGGCCAGAGCTTTAGAAGCTCGGACCCAATAAGCGTCTGTAGGGGGGTACCATTTTAAAAGTTTCAGGTTCTTGCATTTATAAAGTTTAGGAACAACAAAAGTACAGAAAGGAAATGTCATTCATTTATATGGAGAAATAATATCCAACTGGTACAAAGTCTAAAAGAAGCCTAAGCATGGCAACAAAAGTTTAAAGACAAACCGAAAAGTAGCAACCTCTGAAAGTGACGACTAAAAATGACCGCTAGGTCTGGTCCTCGTCAGGTACATACTCTGGTGACGACGTCCTCGGCTCCACGTACTCCAGCGAGTCTGCCTCGTCCACGATCTCTGGCTGAACACCTGACGTACAGCACCCAAGAAAAAGGAACTGTACGTCAGGTAAAGTCTACAAGAAGGGTTAGACTTTACTGCAAGTGCACCGAACTTTAAACAACGGTTTACTGGTTGATTAACATGCTGAGGTTCTTTTACACAACAGTTTACTGGTTGATTAGCATGCTGTGGTTATAACAGGGTAACACAACAGGAAGTAACGTAGCAGGAAAGTAAAACGGGAAAAGTAGTAGTCGTAGCGTGTGCTACCAACTACGGGACTATCCTAAAGGTGTCAGGACAAGACGGAACTAGACAAGACAAGACAGGACACGACACGACTGACAGGACTAGTAAAACACAAAGGTTCACGCCTTACGGTTAGAGGGGGATCAGACCCTCTCACCGTGGGCACGCTCAACCCTACCCCAAACCCCAGAACTCAAGACAGGAAGCACGGATATCACTTTCGCAAGGAAAGCACCTGAAACGCCCGTAGGCTTTTTGTAGCACAGAGATCACTTCCGCAAGGGAAGCACCTGAAACGCCCGAAGGCTTTTTGGTATCACAGAGATCACTTCCACTCGGGAAGCACCTGAAACGCCCGAAGGCTTTTTGGTATCACAGAGATCACTTCCGCTCGGGAAGCACCTGAAACGCCCGAAGGCTTTTTGTATCACAGAGATCACTTCTGCTCGGGAAGCATCTGAAACGCCCGAAGGCTTTTTGTGTAACAGGGACAAGACACGACAAGTGTAAGGAATTGTTATTCTAGGGTGTCCACACGCCCGCACTCACAAGATAGCCCTACGGTGTCAAGAGTTGTTGTTTGTCGAGCTTAGACTTCGTTGTCAAGTCTAAGTCGTCAGGGGCGTCCCAGACGCTATCATTTCACGTCCGGTTCTATACATTCATAGTCTAACAGTTCTAGCAATCTAAGACCAAAGCACGGTCAAAAACGCAAGTGGGTACACTTGCCTGAAATGGCGAGGGTGTCGTCCTCTCGAATCGTCTCGTCCAAGCGTCTCGTCCAAGCGTCTCGTCCGCAGAAGTCCGTCTGAAATATCGCCACGGCGACGGTGTCAGGTCTCAAATTCATCAAATCCTATTAGGTTTCGTTTCTAGGTTTTCGGGACTATCCTATTTGTCAAAAGTCACTTTTTGATGTTTAAGCCTAATCGACGATCTATCCTATGTGCACAGTCAACAAAGTCCGTTCGTCGATTTTCTATGTTCGTACAACGTTTTACAAGAGCTGGAAAGTAAATTTAGTTCAAGTTGACGGTTTTTAGTTTAGGGTTCAGTCAGCTATTGTGGGGGTTTCTACGAGTTTCGGGGAACCAACCTGAACCGGAGTTTGTCGAAGATAGGAAGTCGGGTCTGATCGGAGAATTCCTCAGCTTCAGATCTGTTCCTCGTACGATTCTCCAAAAGTCGAAACTCGTGACGAAGGCCTACGACGTGTCGCAACATCGTAGACGGCAAATCCGTGAAGTAGCACGTCCAAGTGGGGCCCACAGCAGTGCTAGGGGTCCAAGGGGGGCCCACAACATCTCTGGAGAACTTGGGGGGCCCACCACAGGAGTTGGTGTGTGAGAAACCAACTTGCGACGAATGACCATCGGTCGTGCACTGCCGCTGCGGAGAGCTTTCTCGGTCAGACCGAGAGATGGCTTCGGTCGGGCGCTGATGCAGCGCAGCGGGGTCGTTGCAAGGCGGGCGCGAGGGGAATCGTCGGTCAGACCGAGCGGGCCTCTCGGTCAGACACGGGGGTACGGGCGCTGCAGCGCTGCGGAGCGATGCGGAGCGGTCTCTCGGTCGGTGCGGGGAGTGGCTTCGGTCAGGCGCTTGGCGATGCGGAGCGGAGCGGTGCGGCTGTGGAGCGGTGCGGAGTGGGCTGTTCTCTCGGTCAGACCGAGAGACAGCCCCGGTCGGAGCGGGGCGACAACGGGGGGGTTGCCGCGGAGCGTTGCAAGCGGCGATGCGGAGCAGAGCGCCGGTCGTGCGCTGGGAATTGCGGGGGCGGCCGTCGGTCGTGCACTGGGCGATCGTCGCAACGTTGCGACGAACGTCGGGAAGGTGTTTTTGACGGCTAGGGTTTGAGTAATGCGAAAATAACCTATCCTAGGGCTAATATAAATAGTTTAGAGCTAGGGTTAGGGTTTGGGTTTAAGAAATCGTAATTAAATAATTAAAAAAATAATTAATATAATTTAAAATTCTCTCCTCTCCCTCACGCAAGATGGGTGCGACCAAAAATTCTAAAATTTGGCCTAAAAATTCTCCAATACGTTATTATAATATAGTAATTTTATTGTAGTTAAAACTCTTATAAAAATAGGTTTTAAAATTATTTAAAACTTTCAAAAAATGGAAAATAGGTCAAATTAAGTCCAAAAATTGTAAAATAATTCTGAGGTGTTCGGGACGACTAAAGAAAGAGGGTGGAGAAGACGGATCTAAATTTCGACGTCGAGAGACGAAACTAAAATTCGAAACGACTCGCGTCAAAACAGAAAGTCGCGACGTCACGTCAAATTAGTTAGTATCACGGAAGAACGACTCGAGATATGTCGTTCCAAAGTTGTTCCACGATCTAATACTTTCAGAGACGATCACGATGACATATCGCACAAAAACGTTCAAAAACAAATAGAGTCGAAAATAATCACGTGCACGATCAAAAGCACGTGCACGAAGATGGTACGATAGAAACAGGCCGTTACATTCTACCCACCTTAGAAATGATTCCGCCCTCGGAATCACTCACACTAGTAATAATATTACCCATATAACCTTATACCCGCAACTATCATATCTACTCATAAAGATTTCTAATCCTGTAACTTCGAACAACGTTCCTCAATAATCCCTCATAATCCATCTTTTCACTGGGCAAAACCACGACTAAACTCATCTCCTAATAATGTAGTTCCATCACTACCGTTCCAATTTCCAACTCCAAGTTCTCATAAAAATAATTATCATCTTCTGATATCGTACCACTCCACTAAACATCATCATCGCTCATTAATATCTTCTAAATTTCTAAATCTTTTCTCAACATTAATAAATCTCCAAAAAGTGAGATTCTAGTCATCCACCAATCCAAGACAAAAACATTTGTCTATCCTATAATACCTTCACCAATCAGCAATCGTCGTGTCTTCAATACATTCTCGTCATATCTCCCCATAAATTCATCCACCGAATGATTTGATCTGCCAGAATTACATCTCATCCTACTCACTATAACTAATCCCAACCAATATTAAGTCCGACTACCTAAACATCCATTAATCTCATCACGTCGTGTTATTCTCAAAGTCTTCTCACGTCAATTCATCAATTAGTCTCAATGCTAATATAAGCTCTACTCAATCTCATGATCATCCTAACTCATACTATTCTCGGCAGTTACTCCTATCTACTACCCGTCTAAGCCTCAAGTCTGATGAGTTCTCATCTCCCCGCATATAATTTCATCCGACCAGAATTCTCCATTTAGTCCGACACACATCGGTTTTATAAAATAAGTCTTTGGACGGTCCATTCTCTTCACCCAAAAGATATTCTAATCCATCATCCTCATGTTCCCAAAATCAATTAATCATTGCCATAATAAAACTCATCTCACTCCAAGCCTACCTGCAACAAATTCCTATAACGATAATAGCTAGGCCCAATTAATATAACAACCATAAACACGAAAATTTTGTTTAAGGGAGAAAGAAGAGAAGAGAAAGAGAGACTTAAGGCCAAAGAAATATTTTAAAACATTTGTAAAAAAACGTGTGGTGTTGCGGTAATGGATGAGGGAGGTTAAGTGATTTGTGATCTTGTGAGCTAGTTTTAAAACTTTAAAGATTTGGTTTAAAGAAAACAAAGTTTTTTTTTGATACAGTCACATACACCCAAGATAAACCATTCATTAAAACTAAAACTAAGTCTAAGGATCTGCCTGCGATGACGCCATTCATATAAGCATGAATACCGTCATTCAGACAACTTCCAGCATACCATGGTTAACGCGGAGTACACATTCAAGACACATGAAACAAACATCAGGATCCTAAAGATGACACACCCATACATGTCTACACACTCTACCTATACTCAGGCACTGCAACGACATCACCTACCAAAGGGCCTACTCCTAAACTGAAGATAGCATGGATAACTACAAGGTCTAATGTCTAGGTAAAAGAAGGAAGGAAAACTAAGTCAAAAGCGGAACGAAATAAGATCGGAAAGAACGAGTTCAAATAAGACGGGTGTAAGGAGATAGTTGGTTGGATGAGACAAAATATTCTTCAAAATAATTAGATTGATGACATGAGAATTACATGTAGAATATGGTATAATATACTTTTATATATATATAAATGTAGGAGGGAGTGAGCAGATTGTAGAATTTTTATAATTTTGGAAAAGTTGGACGAAGGAAGGATGGGTAGGGTGGAAAAAAAAAACGATTGTTTTGCACATGAAAATAAGTTTACACAAAGATTTTGAAATATGGTCACGGGGAACATAGAACAGATATGATAATAATTATAAAAATAATTGAAGTTCCACCTAGTCCAGAAAATATTTTAAAAGTATGCACTGTAAGTGATTTAGAAATAGATCTGGTAGCCCAGAAAAATACAAATTGAATTATCAAAATGTTAACACGGTTTTGAAAATGAAAACATGAAAGATACCGATTTGAAATAATTACCAGATAGTAACTTGAAAATTGACGACCAAGGAGATTTCAAAATCTCAGAAGGAAACTTTCATCCGAAAAGCAAGAAATTTTAACTATATATATACTAAAGGGTTTTAAGGGAGTTAAACCGAGCAAAAAATTTAGTAATGAGTTTCGAAAACAAGAAATAAAAGAAATAAAAGTAGGATGAGGTAGCGATTGTTTTGCAAATGAAAATGAATTTAAACAAAGGTTCTTGAAGTATGAGCACGATGAACATAGAGATGTTTATATGTAAAGAAATTTAAAATCCCCCCTTTATTTTAGAAAAATATTCTAAAGTACGTACGTAAATGGTTAAAAATAAATTTCGTAGGTTAGAAAAATGATATATTGAATTCCCGAAATGGTAATAAAGTTTTAAAACTAAAATACGATAGATACTGATTCGAAAATAAGTACGCGGCCGTAACTTAAAACTTTTATGACCGAAAGGTTTCAAAATTTGCGAAAGAATTTTAACTCAACCGAAAGTAAGAAATTTTAAATAATTAATAAAAGTTTTCAAAGAAGTCAATTTGGGCGGAGAATTTAATAATGAATTTTGAAAATACTTTTAAAGGAAGCAGGTCTTGGGAAAGGGGAAAATTTGAAAATAAGTACAAGATAGTAGAAATAAATTGTGTAGTTTATAAAAGTAGTATATATATTTTGGAAACAAGGCAAATAATGCGAGATATTGACTTAAAACATTTACGTCCAAGAGAGCTCCAAGTCAATTAAAAGTTTTAACTCGATCAAAAACAACAAATTTTAAATATATAATATAGGGGTTTTCAAAGAAATCAAGCCAGAGCGAAAACTTAATAAGGAAAGTCGAAAATAATTTTAGAGGAGGTAGAATTGGTCAAGGAAGGGATTCGTAGGATTGATGGTGATCGTCAGGAAACGATCACGAGAATCGAGAGAAAGGAAAAATGATCGCATGAAGATTACGCGTAAGATATGAATCGTGAAGAGCTACGATGGGACTCTATCGTCGATAGCACAAAATTTGCAAGGATCAGAGGGATGATAGAGGACAAGGGTTCTAATCATCGGGTCGTCTAAAGATTAGGATAACTCAGCTCAAGGCTTCCTATGAGCTAGAATATAATCAGGATCTAAAGAGAAGGTTCCCTAAGAGAATCGAGGTTACGTTCTGCTGGGCCCGAAGTCGATGGAGCTGGGCGAGCGACTAACTAAAAGAAGGACTATAGATATCTAATACGATCAGAATCAAATGGGGATGCTAGGATAGTCTAGGACGAGAACGACTAAATCTTAACCAAGGCGTCTAGCTATCAAACTGGGACGTCTACCTAAGTCTTCCCACCATCTAAGACAAGGAAACCTATATTTAGACTTGTACATGGATATTAAATGAATGCGGTACTCTTATTGTTCCGAACTTTTGCAAGACCTACATGGGCCACCACTAAAACCTGTCACGCCCCGCTTCCCAAAATGGACGGAAGCGAAACGTGACGAGGCCCGCTTAGGCCAGAGCTTTAGAAGCTCGGACCCAATAACCGTCTGTAGGGGGTACCATTTTAAAAGTTTCAGGTTCTTGCATTTATAAAGTTTAGGAACAACAAAAGTACAGAAAGGAAATGGCATTCATTTATATGGAGAAATAATATCCAACTGGTACAAAGTCTAAAAGAAGCCTAAGCATGGCAACAAAAGTTTAAAGATAAACCGAAAAGTAGCAACCTCTGAAAGTGACGACTAAAAATGACCACTAGGTCTGGTCCTCGTCAGGTACGTACTCTGGTGACGACGTCCTCGCCTCCATGTACTCCAGCGAGTCTGCCTCGTCCACGATCTCTGGCTGAACACCTGACGTACAGCACCCAAGAAAAAGGAACTGTACGTCAGGTAAAGTCTACAAGTAGGGTTAGACTTTACTGCAAGTGCACCGAACTTTAAACAACGGTTTACTGGTTGATTAACATGCTGAGGTTCTTTTACACAACAGTTTACTGGTTGATTAGCATGATGTGGTTATAATAGGGTAACACAACATGAAGTAACGTATCAGGAAAGTAAAACGGGACAAGTAGTAGTCGTAGCGTGTGCTACCAACTACGGGACTATCCTAAAGGTGTCAGGACAAGACGGAACTAGACAAGACAAGACAGGACACGACACGACTGACAGGACTAGTAAAACACGAAGGGTTCACGCCTTACGGTTCGAGGGGGATCAGACCCTCTCACCGTGGGCACGCTCAACCCTACCCCAAACCCCAGAACTCAGGACAGGAAGCACGGAGATCACTTTAGCAAGGAAAGCACCTGAAACGCCCGTAGGCTTTTTGTAGCACAGAGATCACTTCCGCAAGGGAAGCACCTGAAACGCCCGAAGGCTTTTTGGTATCACAGAGATCACTTCCGCTCGGGAAGCACCTGAAACGCCCAAAGACTTTTTGGTATCACAGAGATCACTTCCGCTCGGGAAGCACCTGAAACGCCCGAAGGCTTTTTGTATCACAGAGATCACTTCCGCTCGGGAAGCATCTGAAACGCCCGAAGGATTTTTGTGTAACAGGGACAAGACACGACAAGTGTATGGAATTGTTATTCTAGGGTGTCCACACGCACGCACGCACAAGATAGCCCTACGGTGTCAAGAGTTGTTGTTTGTCGAGCTTAGACTTCGTCGTCAAGTCTAAGTCGTCAAGGGCGTCCCAGACGCTATCATTTCACGTCCGGTTCTATACATTCATAGTCTAACAGTTCTAGCAATCTAAGACCAAAGCACGGTCAAAAACGCAAGTGGGTACACTTGCCTGAAATGGCGAGGGTGTCGTCCTCTCGAATCGTCTCGTCCAAGCATCTCGTCCAAGCGTCTCGTCCGCAGAAGTCCGTCTGAAATATCACCACGGCGACGGTGTCAGGTCTCAAATTCATCAAATCCTATTAGGTTTCGTTTCTAGGTTTTCGGGACTATCCTATTTGTCAAAAGTCACTTTTTGATGTTTCAGCCTAATCGACGATCTATCCTATGTGCACAGTCAACAAAGTCCGTTCGTCGATTTTCTATGTTCGTACAACGTTTTACAGGAGCTGGAAAGTAAATTTAGTTCAAGTTGACGGTTTTTAGTTTAGGGTTCAGTCAGCTATTGTGGGGGTTTCTACGAGTTTCGGGGAACCAACCTGAACCGGAGTTTGTCGAAGATAGGAAGTCGGGTCTGATCGGAGAATTCCTCAGCTTCAGATTTGGTCCTCGTACGATTCTCCAAAAGTCGAAACTCGCGACGAAGGCCTACGACGTGTCGCAACGTCGTAGACGGCAAATCCGTGAAGTAGCACGTCCAAGTGGGGCCCACAGCAGTGCTAGGGGTCCAAGGGGGGCCCACAACATCTCTGGAGAACTTGGGGGGCCCACCACAGGAGTTGGTGTGGGAGAAACCAACTTGCGACGAATGACCGTCGGTCATGCACTGCCGCTGCGGAGAGCTTTCTCGGTCAGACCGAGAGATGGCTTCGGTCGGGCGCTGATGCAGCGCAGCGGGGTCGTTGCTAGGCGGGTGCGAGGGGAATCGTCGGTCAGACCGAGCGGGCCTCTCGGTCGGACACGGGGGTACGGGCGCTGCAGCGCTGCGGAGCGATGCGGAGCGGTCTCTCGGTCGGTGCGGGGAGTGGCTTCGGTCAGGCGCTTGGCGATGCGGAGCGGAGCGGTGCGGCTGTGGAGCGGTGCGGAGCGGGCTGTTCTCTCGGTCAGACCGAGAGACAGCCCCGGTTGGAGCGGGGCGACAGCGGGGGGGTTGCAGTGGAGCGTTGCAAGCGGCGATGCGGAGCGGAGCGCCGGTCGTGCGCTGGGAATTGCGGGGGGCGGCCGTCGGTCGTGCACTGGGCGATCGTCGCAACGTTGCGACGAACGTCGGGAAGGTGTTTTTGACGGCTAGGGTTTGAGTAATGCGAAAATAACCTATCCTAGGGCTAATATAAATAGTTTAGAGCTAGGGTTAGGGTTAGGGTTTAAGAAATCGTAATTAAATAATTAAAAAAATAATTAATATAATTTAAAATTCTCTCCTCTCCCTCACGAAAGATGGGTGCGGCCAAAAATTCTAAAATTTGGCCTAAAAATTCTCCAATACGTTATTATAATATAGTAATTTTATTGTAATTAAAACTCTTATAAAAATAGGTTTTAAAATTATTTAAAACTTTCAAAAAAATGGAAAATAGGTCAAATTAAGTCCAAAAATTGTAAAATAATTCTGGGGTGTTCGGGACGACTAAAGAAAGAGGGTGGAGAAGACGGATCTAAATTTCGACGTCGAGAGACGAAACTAAAATTCGAAACGTCTCGCGTCAAAACAGAAAGTCGCGACGTCACGTCAAATAAGTTAGTATCGCGGAAGAACGACTCGAGATATGTCGTTCCAAAGTTGTTCCACGATCTAATACTTTCAGAGACGATCACGACGACATATCACACAAAAACGTTCAAAAACAAATAGAGTCGAAAATAATCACGTGCACGATCAAAAGCACGTGCACGAAGAAGGTACAATAGAAACAGGCCGTTACACATTATTGAACTCATTACGGGGAAGCAGAAACATGAGGAGGTAAAGCTTTTGGAGGACTCTACTTCTATTATCAAGAACCATCTTCCAAAGAAGTTGCCGGATCCCGGGAGCTTCACGATGCCGTGCTCCATCGCGGCACTCCTATTAGCCGGGCGTTGATAGACTTAGGAGCAAGCATCAGCTTGATACCGCTTTCCATTATCAGGAGGCTAAATATTGGAACAGAGCTTGAGCCGACCGACATGTCCATTCAGTTGGCGGACCACTCCATCATGTATCTGGCGGGGATAGCGTGGGACATCATTTTGCAGATACCACCCAGAGTTTGCGTACCGGTGGACTTCATCATCATGGATATGCCAGAAAAAGCGAGCTCTCAGCTCATGTTGGGCCGTCTGTTCATGGAGACGGTCGGAGTGTTAATATATGTTTGTGAGGGAACACTTTCTATGAATGTGGGCGATATAGAGGTGTAGTTTCATCTACAAAAGCCTATGAGGAAATGTGCCCCTCAAGGAGATGCGAGCTACCTAGAGCTCCTGGAAGATGAGGCCATAGATGAATACACTGTGGTAGAATTCACCAAAGATTCGGTGAAGCTGAGCATTGATGACGATGGTGACGTCGTATATAACAATGCGGTAGCTGCCTATCTACGCGTACTCGATGAGGAGACTCCGGACAATTCATTGCACCACCGAGAGCCGGGAGCTCCTATACCTATGGCCGAGGAGAGCCACCTTGAAGATGCGTGTCAAATATCGCCTCATGGGATCGTCGGTAAACATGACGGGCGCATCTCGTATGCACTCAATATTCAATGAAAATCTTGAGGGAGTCGAGCTTATGACTTAAAACAAGCGCTTATCGGGAGGCGACCCGACTTTCTATCCATTATTTTTTGCTTTCTTTTTTTGTTTTTCTATTCATCAAAAACCAAATAAATACGTATTTGCATCTATAAAAATTCAAAACATAAAAAGCTCACGAGTTCTTCCTTTTTCAGGTTGAACGACGAGAAGAGCGCGTTACACGATGAATTAAAGGCAAAGGAACTAAGGGGAAAGCGCCATAGAGAAACACAAGCTTAGGGGAGAAAAGCTACAGGAGACTCGACCGAGTAGACCCCTACTCAGTCGAGCTGCAATCAGATAGAGAAGAGGGCCAAAACAACGTTCTGAAAGCTATATGCAACTCGATCAAGTAGCACCCTACTCGGCCGAGCAGCAGGAAATTGGAGAAAACAGGCGAAAAATGGCTTCTGGAAATTTATTGTGACTCGGTCGAGTAGGGTGCTACTCGGCCGAGCTGCATGAAATTGGAGAAAATTGGCGAAAAACGGCTTCTGGAAATTTATTGAGACTCGACAGAGTATTACCCTACTCGGTTGAGCTGCATGAAATTGGAGAAAACAGGCGAAAACCAGCTTCTGGAAATTTATTGCGACTTGACCGAGTAGCACCCTACTCGGTCGAGCTACAGTATGAGCTTTAGGAAGCCGAAGATGAAGGCAAAAAGTGGCTCTGGAAATTAATTACGACTCAACCGAGTAGCCACCTACTCGGCCAAGCTACAGACAGAAGCCAAAATGGTCGAAGAGGGCGCTCTGAAAAGTTTAATGGACTCGACCGAGTAGCTATCCTACTCGGCCGAGCGGTAGGATGAACAAAAGAGAGCTGAAAATATCGCTCTGTTTTAATTCAGCTCGACCGAGCTGAGTAAGCAGCTCGGTCGAGTACTAGGGCACAATTTTTGAGCTTAATTTCAAAATTATTTTCATCTTTTCCTACTCGACCGAGCAGCTATAACTGCTCGGTCGAGATACAACTTGAAATTAGGGTCCACATTCCAAACCGAGTCAGCTCGGTTTATAATCTCTCTCTTTCCCACTCGAGCTATCCTATTCGAGCAACTCCCCTAATTCTCCCCGAGCTCCCCTAATCCCCTAGAGTTCCACTCCCCTGCCTTACTCGACCCCACTCCGGCCACGTTGCTGCCCACTCCGTCGCCCATCACTGCCTGCCGGTCCGCCTCCCTTCCCTCTCTCTCCTCATCTTTATCTCCCCTCTCTATCTCTCTCTCTCTCCCCCCCTCTCTATCTACCCTAAACCCCCCAGCTCCGGCGAACAACCGAAGCGGCACCGTCGGCGGCGCTGCCGTCCACAACCACCCCTTACTTCCACCCTACATACCCCCTCCATCTCCCTCTATTTCACTCTAAAAAACCCCTCCCCCAGACCCTAGCTCTGGCAATATGCCGAAGCACCACCGCCGGCGCCACGCAGTGCCGGCGGTGATTCAACCCCCCACTCCCTCTTTCTTGCACCCACTTCTTTTCCCCCTCTCTTCCCCCGCCCTCTTCCCCCCTCCACCACCTCCAACTGCCGGAGTTTGGCCCCAACCCTTCCACCTGAGCAGCCTACCGACGCACAACTTGTGCTCGGGCCTAGCGGCCCCACCCCCATCCTCTACATCTTCTTCCTCCCCATCATCCCCATCATCATCATTACCCTCCCCATCATCCCCTTACCACCCCGACTTCATTAATTTTTAGATTTTATCGCTTCGATCCGTTATATAAATGAAATTGCCTCCTGATATATTTGCTTTCTTCTTATTGCAGGTCCTACGCTGCGCTCCGAGGAGTCGTCTGGATCCGGAGCAGCTTGGGGAATCCATCTGTTTTTACATCGTGCCCATGCTTCTAGATTGCATTCGTAGCGACTATCGGCTTGGGTATACTCTTTCCTCTCATATTTACTTTACCATAGTCAGTCGTTTGCACCCATCACACAATGCCGCCTCGCCTTCGTCTGAGGCCACCACCCAGGAAGAGGAAGGCCGATGATGGCTCTTCCTCTTCCTAGTCGTCACGCCGTTCCAGCCATGCACGTACACCTACACCTGAGGAGGAGGGGTGGATGGGAGCCTCTACATCCTCTTCAAACCCCTCCCGATCTCCCTCACCCGTGCCTGTAGACATAGATGCACCACTCCACCCACCCCCCGCCCACTCTGCCCCTCCTTCCATCCACACGATCGCTCTGCCACCATGTCCCATACCTCCACCCCCACCCTTAGGACCTATGGCATCGTCTTCCGAGATGACGCTCACCGAAAGCATTTCTCGGCCATGTCCCATCGCAGCATCGTCCGCACCTGATTCGCACACATCCCTACCCTCTAGCGCCTTGGCCTCCTACTGGGGTGGTCTGGATTTACCAGGCCATTGGTTTTGACTGCCTCCTCGCACTCCACGCCCGCACGTAAACACGCCTCACACTAGAGGCGTTGAACTCCATTGTCGTCACCCCAGTGAGTGATGTCATTACCTTCCGGCTGCTTGACCATGATGTAGTGGTCACGCACGCCATGATCTACGCACACTTTCCCTTTCCCGCCATCCCAGACCATAGACTCACTATCTCCCCTGATTACGAGCCTACCAATTTTCACACCGAGCAGTTTTGGCATCGTATCACGGGTCTGCGAGGATATCACCCTAGCAGGGTGAAATCCTCTTCTATCGTGCACTCATGCCTTCGCTACACCCAGCACCACCTCGCCACCACCGTCTTTTCTAGGCCAGAGGTTGGGACACTCTCACTTCCTGAGCTTTCCTATATTATGGGGATGACTCGACCTCTGCGCTTTTACCCTGACGGCGCCCTCCACCCATTGCTACTATCCGACGTAGCCCACTGGTTGTGTCACCGCCTTCTTCAGACCATCCATGCCTCCATAGATATCTGCTGCGGCGGATTCTTTACCATTTTCGCCCATATGCTCGGCCTAGAGCTTCCTGCATGTCTGGCGACCCCCACCGGGCCTACACGCCTGACGATGGATGTGCTCACCCGCATGTCTATTATTAGGCCGCACGGTGCGCATTAGTGGATTTACCTTTTAGGCACCTACCACAAGCCATACCTCTTCCTCCCCGCCATGCCCTCACCTATATCCCCTCAGTCATGCTTCCATTCCCGCATTTTTCCTATTCCACACGTCCATGTCCTGGAGCCACCTGATGCCCTGGTCGACAATGACATCGACATTTGGGTGCTAAGTTTTGACGAGGACGAGCCTGACCTTGCTGTCCTCATGGAAGCCCAGCCACCCCACCCTGCCCCACCGCCACCACCCCCCCACTGCTCACACTTCTGTCCCTTCTTCTGCCAGTGTGAGCACCACCACCACCACCACCATCCACACCCAAGAGACATTGGGGACTGTAACGGCCTGTATTTTTAGACGCGTTTTAGATCCTGCGTGTCGATATTTTTCAGTCGTCCGTATAATCTTTTCGTCCGTACTTTCTTTGTTATGCGTACAAATATCTGTACTTCGTTTTTACCGTAACCTGATTAATTAGCTGTCAAAGTTTAACAAATTACTTTAACTAAATTATCTTGCTAATTACAGCTCGCTAATCACTTTAAATATTTTACTGATTACTTTAATTATTCCACCACTTTAATTAAGTTACTAATTGCTTTATTACATTTAATTTTACTTAATTACTTAATTACCCTAATCTCTTACCTATCACTACAAACCACAAACACGTTTGATAAAACCAGGTTCCTCCCCCTAATATTTTATTCAACAGTTACAATTAATACCAATCCTAATCACAAACATAATCCTTGACTAAATCTAACAGGCAAAACCACAAAATTCCGCATGAGACAAATGAAATTAAATTAAAGCTGAAAGAAGCTTTGACTTAGGCACTACTAAACTTTCATTACAAAATCGTATAAATCACTCCCTGATCAACAAATCAGTTCCCAAGCAAATATTCCCAAGATCAATCAGCAAAACAAATTTCCCAAACCCATCAACACAAACCAAAATCTGTTCATCCTTCTCCAGAATCAAACAATTTCATCAAACTCCATTATGCAAACCCCAAATCAGCCAACCAAAACACCATCGTCTTTCTCAACCTTCTGCAAAACAAATCATCCATCAACCCAAACCAGAAACAATCAGTTTCCCAAATCCAAGAACAATCAAGCCAGAAACCAAATTCAAACCCAAATCCCCTAACAGTCAGCCCCAATTTCTCCAAACTCATCATCTTCCCAAAAATCAATAACCCAAACCTATTTCTCAAACAAAACAAACTGAAATTCAAATAAAAAAGGAAAACTTCAGATTTGAAATCTAAAGAAACCCAAACAATTTCAAATCAACAAACCCTCTACACAAAAACCCTCATCTTCTTCCTCCTTTCATCCTTCCCTCCTCCTCTCCCCCGCCGCCCGGAGAAGCGCATCGCCTGTGGGCTGCATCGCCGTCGGGCGGCCACCATGGCCGCCTGGCTGGAGACCACCGGCCCCCAGCTGCGTACGCCACCGCCCCAGCACCCAGCGCCGCCTGCGCAGCTGCCCAGCACCGCCGCCCTCTTCTCCCATGCGTGCGCCGTGCATAGGTGAGATCTCCTCTCGTTTTGCTTGCGTGAGTTCTTGCATGCAGCTTGAAAACAAAAAAAGAATGTAAACTGAGAACAGAGAGAGGAGAAGAAGAGAAAGCAACAAAAAATATAAAGAAAGACAAGATAGACAGAGAGTAAGAGATAGAAGGGCCTAGCTATTAAAGAGAGAGTTGAATGAGTAATATAGAGATAATGTTAGGGGAAAGTTGACAGCCTTGAGATTAGAAAACAAAATGGCAGGTTATAGTAAAGAATGAAGAGAGAGTGTGTATGTAAGAATAATAATAATTTAAATGGTGTAAGAGGTAGGTATATAGTAGGCGGGAGATATTGATTGAGATGGTTAACCGTGCAATTAACTTAGTAATTTAACTAATAGGTTGATTAGTGATAGTTAGTATTAGTTTAATTTTTAAAATGATAATTTGTTTCAGCAAATTGGTAGTTGTGAATAATGTTAGGTTAACAATATCAAAATAAAATGAGGCGTATATTATTAGTATAACACAATATAGACATCATCCTAACCAGAGAGCCCAATAAAATTAGACGAACCAAATTCAGGGATTTACTTGATATTTGCTCATCTCGCAATATATCTTATTCAGTGATTTGTCTAACCAAAATAGAGAACCGGAAGTACCAACACATAGTACCCATCCAGACGAACCCACGACAACTGATACCACCGAAACCAGGCAAGTGATACTTGCCAGTGTTTGTTTAGGCCACGTTTTAGGCCAATTTGTGTACTAGCGTAAAAGAGACTAGGCGATGAAATGATAATCGCATAGATGCCCTTTACTAGATCTAGCTTGACAATGAAGCTAGATCTGACACATTTACCATACTTTCATTTATGCTGCCATGTCATGTTTAATTTCAATTATCGGTACGCAATTTAACTGCTCATTGTCATGTCATGTCTTGCATTGAAATGTTTCATCATGATTGTGTAGTACACGCTACAATTATTGTAACTATTAAGGCTAGACACCTGCTTTGCGGGCACAACCCTATGCCATATTGAATAACACTTCCTGGCTCGTGATCCAGAAGCGAGCACAGTGTAGTTGGGAAACCAATGCTCGATACACGTGGAGGGGTAGGGTTAAGCGATCACTTGAGCGTAGAAGTGTGCCCGTACATCCACTTCAGCCAAAAGGCGTAAACCATGTGCACAAAGTGATAAATCTGTGATTCGTGAATCGTGAAATAGTGAATTGTAGCTTTCTACTACGCCGTGCTTGATTGTTATCATCTTATTCATTTAATTGTTGCACTCTTCTAATGTCATGACATATCATCATGTTAGAACTGCAAGTTACATTATTTCATTTATATCCTTGAACAAAAGTCCTTCGTTTTCCTTGGGAGACTTTTGCTGACATGTGCCCATTTCTCTTTGGGTGTCACATGTCAGGTTTAGAGACAAAGTCAGTTACAGGGGACGAGCAGTACGTGGATGTAGAGTTCGAGGTTCTTATAGGAACTGAGTTTGAGGACACTGGCGACCAGTCCTAGTCTAACCTGGAGACTTCTTTTAGTAGTTGCTGTTAGGTTTCGGTGCGTAGCACCTATCTCTCTGCTTTATGTTTCGGCCATGCTTTAGGCCTTTTGTTCAAACTATGTACTTTGTGACTTTTCTGTGATGTTTGGAATATTTGTTGGATGCCTGGTGGATGTTTCTCGTCTGATTTTATTTATCATTGATGTTGTTTCGTCGCAATGCAAGGACCTACAATTTGTATTTATTCATAGATGCTTATCGGACTACAGCTTCACAGCTCCAAGTCCGAACGGACCTTCTAACGTCTCGCCTTCAATATTTGGGAAGCGGGGCATGACAGTTTTTAGTGGTGGCACATGCAGGTCCTATTTGCATCTGCAAAATATCGGAACAACAATAATGATAATAACATCCATTTAAATATTCGAAACATTCAAGTCATAAATCGAGTCTAATTTTAATGTTTTCCTATCTTAGATGGTAGGAAGACAACATAGATAATATTACAATCTTGACTCTCAAACAACACCTTCCCTAGAATCTTCTATCCCGATCAACTTCATTAGTAAAATTCCAGTCCTAAGTTTCCTGATACTTAGTCAACCAAATCAGTATATCCTTGATTTTTAAACCACCCTTCATTTTACATTCCATTTTTGACATTAGGAATCCATCGTAGCCTTTTTACAAGTCATTTCTACCCGTACTCACATTTGATCGTCCGATTCTAATCCATGCTCTCGATCCACGTGATCTTCCTGACAGCCATCTTTATCATTTGAATCACTCCCATTACTATACTGATTCTACTATCGATATCTCTTTTATGGAATTTCTCACCCGGTTTAACATCTTTAAAAATCTTTAATATATATACATACATATGCCTCATATTTTTAACTGACTTAAAATTATTCTTTGAGTTGAATTTGCTTCGCTGAAAATTTTTTGTCACTGAATTTTTAATGATTTCTAACATATACCATCCTATTTTACTTTCTACATATGAAGATCTTTATTTTTAAACTTTTTGTTGATGGCATATATATAAATGATAAGCTTCCTTCAATGGACCATGATCCGGTCAATGTGCTTGGCTAAGTTTGTTGGATCACCCTTGCTAGACTGGGGGTAAGTGATCCTGGCTTAGTCACTTTCGTGGCCATGTCCGCTGGACTGCAAGGACGTGAGTCATGATTATGTATGGCATTTTCTTTCTTACTATACTACAACAGATTTCAAAACAACCGACCATATACTAATTTTAAATACTTTTTATGCTAAATAAAACGTCAACTATTTCACTGTATTAGTTCTATAATCATCGTACTTATACTTTAAAATTTTTGTATATATTAAAAAAATATCTATCTCTATTTACAAAACAAACACTACATCTCTGCACCCATGACTCTTTTGTCTTTTGCTTATCTACTATTTTAACTTATACCACACACTCACTATCCTTCGATACGTTGTTAGTATATTGTCACAATTTACACATACCTACCATTCTCCCATTTAATCATTCATAACCATATCTATGCCACCTGATCAAACTAACTCTTGTCACGACTACTGATTTGATACCACTGTTCCACAGACCAAGTCGAGACTACTCGAACGTGATAGAACTGTATAATAATAATCAGTCTTAAATTACTACTGGATCAGTGTCTAGAAAGGAATGGGAAGGGGGTTGGTCAACCAAAGGACTTGTCCTGTGGTCATAGAAGTGACATGTGCCTTCAATCCCTGACTGCCTGGCTGGTTTGGGAGTTAAGCTAGACTTCTTATTATTAAGTCAGCCTACACTATTAGATAGTCAAGCGACATTTGTTTTCCTTATGCTCGCTCATTACTTGTCCTATTCAGTGTTTCTGTGTCTACCTGGTTGTCTTCCTATTGTCATCACATTGCCTGTTGGTTAATACATTGTTGCTACCATATGCTATGCCACCGTCGTTAAGTTTTGTATTTACACAGTCACCCTTATTTTATACATTACATGCACTTTACTTACCACTCTTGAGCAGCCACACATATTTTACTTTTCGCTCGTATATGCATATCTATTCTTACCTCTTGTACCTGTAAGATCATCTTTCTGATCAAGCTAACTCCATATCCTTGCCTCACCTAAACCCATTCGTCGCGAACTTGATTCGTTACAACAAACAACTCTGTATCCTACACTATCTCTTGGTTATACATTAGTGCATATATTTACTTACTTTAGCGAGATTAGTTTTACCTTTGCGTTATAACCCTTTTCTTTTTAAAATGTTATTCTTTAACCTTTATTTCTATCATCAACAGTGTTAACTTTGTTATGCGTTATGTTGATAAGATGTTAGATATGATTATTATTATAAGGGGATTATAATTGAGATGATGTAAGGTGTAGTTATATTGATTGTTTACTATATGATCGATAGAATGATGTGTTCAGGAGTTGTATTTCACATTTGGATATACCCATACATAATGGCTTCAATAGGATTCCATACTATGAATGGTGCACAGGAAGACGAGTACATTACGGATTTGGAATTCATATTAGTAGCAGCTGAGAGTAACTTTGTAGATATTACATGATTTATAATGACGATGATGATTAGTAGAATATATAAAGTAAGAAGACTTCATCGTATAGATCGAGTGATGGAGACGTCAGTAATGATATGATATGTTGATACGAATGGATAGTTGCGTTAATTGATCAAAGTTTCTTGGGATAAGATTCAATAAGAAATGATGAGATGTGATTTAATAATTTGTTAATTAGGGGTCTTAAACTTATAAGTTGTCACGATGAAGAATGAGTTGGAGCATGATAAATGTTGGAGTTAGATGATGTCACAATTTTAGTACTACAAGTTAGGTTATTCGATGAGTAAGGAATGATACATTACGGATGAAATAACCTATGAGAATGTACAGCTTTTTGGAGAACTTAGGTATAAAAGATATTGTACATTAAAGATTTTCCGAGAAGATGTTACTGCCTTGATAGCAACGATAAGCAAAGAAGAGAGGAAATTTGTAAGAAGTATTGATTGAGGATAGTTGGTATTTTCCCTTTCGAGATTGCCTTGTTTAGAGTATTAATTGTTTAAGGCAAGAATTATGAGATAGAAAAAAACAGAAAGAGAAAGTATTGGACCTGTATTTAAGTTCAGGATATGTTAATAGTTGTAACATTATTCATTATTCAGTGACGAGACGAGAAGTGATGATTTATTTTAGTAACACTTGTTTGGGTTTATGAGTTTAGCAACCTGAGTGTTAGAATATTGGGGTGGCTGTTAAGAGGATCCGTATATACATTATTATTTTTCTCATCCACATCTCTGCACATCTTGGGTAGCCATTCCTAGCCTTTTCACTTGTCTATTGACGGTTAATGCCATCAATGCTGCTTAGTCATCCGAACCTCTTTTTGAAACTCAATTTTAACCACATCACTTGTGTCTTTTCCTAACCAATTCCATTTCTTCGTCTCGAAGAATTTCGGGTTATATTTTACCTCATAAAAATACGAGAGCGTTATCCATACTTGTTTCCTGCCCATTAGTTGATAAGAATTCCGAGGACGGAATTTTTCTTAAGGTGGGTAGAATGTAACGGCCTGTATTTTTAGACGTGTTTCAGATCGTGCGTACCGGTATTTTTCAGTCGTCCGTATAATCTTTTCGTCCGTACTTTCTTTGTTAGGCGTACAAATCTCTGTATTTCGTTTTTACCGTAACCTGATTAATTAGCTGTCAAAGTTTAACAAATTTCTTTAACTAAATTATCTTGCTAATTACAGCTCGCTAATCACTTTAAATATTTTACTGATTACTTTAATTATTCCACCACTTTAATTAAGTTACTAATTACTTTTTTACATTTAATTTTACTTATTTACTTAATTACCCTAATCTCTTACCTATCACTACAAACCACAAACACGTTTGATAAAACTAGGTTCCTCCCCCTAATATTTTAGTCAACAGTTACAATTAATACCAATCCTAATCACAAACCTAATCCTTGACTAAATCTAACAGGCAAAACCACAAAATTCTGCATGAGACAAATGAAATTAAATTAAAGCTGAAAGAAGCTTTGACTTAGGCACTACTAAACTTTCATTCCAAAATCGTATAAATCACTCCCTTCAACAAATCAGTTCCCAAGCAAATATTCCCAAGGTCAATCAGCAAAACAAATTTCCCAAACCCATCAACACAAACCAAATTCTGTTCATCCTTCTCCAGAATAAAACAATTTCATCAAACCCATTCTGCAAACCCCAAATCAGCCAACCAAAACACCATCATTTTTCTCAACCTTATGCAAAACAAAACATCCATCAACCCAAACCAGAAACAATCAGTTTCCCAAATCCAAGAACAATCAAGCCAGAAACCAAATTCAAACCCAAATCCCCTAACAGTCAGCCCCCATTTCCCCAAACTCATCATCTTCCCAAAAATCAATTTCCCAAACCTATTTCCCAAACAAAACAAACGGAAATTCAAATAAAAAGGGAAAACTTCAGATCTGAAATCTAAAGAAACCCAAACAATTTCAAATCAACAAACCCTCTACACAAAAACCCTCATCTTCTTCCTCCTTTCCTCCTCCCCTCCTCCTCTCCCCCACTGCCCGGAGAAGCGCTCGCCCGTGCGCCTGCACCGCTATCGGACGGCCACCATGGCCGCCTGGCCGAAGACCGCTGGCCGCCAGCTGCGCGCGCCACCGCCCCAGTACCCAGCACCGCCTGCGCAGCTGCCCAGCACCGTTGCCCTCTTCTCCCACGCGTGCGCCGTGCGTAGGTGAGATCTCCTCTCGTTTTGCTTGCGTGAGCTCTTGCCTGCAGCTTGAAAACAAAAAAAGAATGGAAACTGAGAACAGACAAAGGAGAAGAAGAGAAAGCAACAAAAAAATATATAAAGAAAGATAGGATAGACAGAGAGTAGGAGAGAGAAGGGCCTAGCTATTAAAGAGAGAGTTGAATGAGTAATAGAGAGATAATGTTAGTGGAAAGTTGACAGCCTTGAGATTAGAAAACAAAATGGCAGGTTATAGTAAAGAATGAAGAGAGAGAGTGTGTATGTAAGAATTATAATAATTTAAATGGTGTAAGAGGTAGGTATAGAGTAGGTGGGAGATATTGATTGAGATGATTAATCGTGCAATTAACTTAGTAATTTAACTAATTGGTTGATTAGTGCTAGTTAGTATTAGTTTAATTTTTAAAATGATAATTTGTTTCAGCAAATGGGTAGTTGTGAATAATGTTAGGTTACCAATATCAGAATAAAATGAGGCGTATAATATTAGTGTAACACAATATAGACATCATCCTAACCAGAGAGCCCAATAAAATTAGACGAACCCAATTCAGGGATTTACTTGATATTTGCTTATCTCGTAATATATCTAATTCAGTGATTTGTCTAACCAAAACAGAGAACAAGAAGTACCAACACATAGTACCCGTCCAGACGAACCCACGACAACCGATACCACCGAAACCAGGCAAGTGATACTTACCAGTGTTTGTTTAGGCCACGTTTTAGGCCAATTTATGTACTAGCGTAAAAGAGACTAGGCGATGAAATGATAATCGCATAGACGCCCTTACTAGATCTAGCTTGACAACGAAGCTAGATCCGACAATTTTACCATACTTTCATTCATGCTGCCATGTTATGTTTAATTTCAATTAACGGTACGCAATTTAACTGCTCATTGTCATGTCATGTCATGTATTGAAATGTTTCATCGTGATTGTGTAGTACACGCTATAATTATTGTAACTATTGAGGCTAGGCAACTGCTTTGCGGGCACAACCCTATGCCATATTGAATAACACTTCGTGGCTCGTGATCCAGAAGCGAGCACAGTGTAGTTGGGAAACCAACGCTCGATACACATGAAGGGGTAGGGTTAAGCGATCACTTGAGTGTAGAAGTGTGCCCGTACAGCCACTTCAGCCAAAAGGCATAAACCCTGTGCACAAAGTGATAAATCAGTGATTCGTGAATCGTGAAATAGTGAATTGTAGCTTTCTGCTACGAAGTGCTTGATTGTTATCATCTTGTTCATTTGGTTGTTGCACTCTTTTAATGTCATGACATATCATCATGTTAGAACTGCTAGTTGCATTATTTTATTTGTATCCTTGCACAAAAGTCCTCCGTTTTCCTTGGGAGAATTTTGCTGACATGTGCCCTTTTCTCTTTGGGTGTCACATGTCAGGTTTAAAGATAGAGTCAGTTACAGGGGACGAGCAGTACGTGGACGTAGAGTTCGAGGAGTTTGAGGACACTGGTGACCAGTCCTAGTCTCACCTGGAGACTTCTTTTAGTTGTTGCTGTTTTAGTAGTTGCTATTAGGTTTCGGTGCGTAGCACCTATCTCTCTGCTTTATGTTTCGGCCATGCTTTAGGCCTTTTGTTTAGACTATGTACTTTGTGACTTTTCTGTGATGTTTGGAATATTTGTTGGATGTCTGGTGGATGTTTCTCGTCTGCTTTTATTTATCATTGATGTTGTTTCGTCGCAATGCAAGGACCTGCAATTTGTATTTTTTCATAGACGCTTATCCGACTGCAGCTTCACAGCTCCAAGTCTGAGCGGACCTTCTCACGTCTCGCCTTCCATATTTAGGAAGCGGGGCGTGACAGGGGCTGTCTCCACCTCTTGCCCCGAGGTCACTACTGCTGCCCCTACTGTGCCCGGACCTGAGGGCACAGTCGCTCCTGCTGCTCCCGACCTTACTTTTTCTTCCATTTTGGAGCCAACCTCTTCTCCTGCTCCCGAGCCCACAGAGCCACTCTTTCCAGAGCCGGATCCCACCAGCACCCTACCAATCAATGTGGACCTCTTCGTTTCCATGCCCACCTCCCTCGGGTCCACAGACCCTCTATCTGCCACCACCACCACCCCGGCAGCAGCAGTATTCACTGAGAGCATCGCGACGTATGTCCACACTTCTGTGTCTATGAAGACTCCTTTTTCTGTTGCCACTACTGCTTCTGCCTTCGCACCGGATCTCAATTTGATCCCACTCCATTCTACATCAGCTGAGATCCTTGCTAGCTTGCCTTCACCAGTCTTTCAGGCTAGGACCAGTGGATCTCATTCACGGGGCCATCCTTTAAGAGTGGTGTCTAGCATCTCCAATCCTCCCCTCGGCTCTCACGTCTCTAAAGCCTGCTTGACCACCATGGAGACCGAGGTAGTACGACTTAGGAGTGACTTTGACTCCTTCGCTAGATCAGTCGCCACACACCACAGTAGAGTCGAGGATGACCTCACCATGATTATAGATATTCTGAGGACAAGGCACATACCCACCGTGATCCTCGCCCTGCCCCTCCTCTTAGGCCAGACCCTGTCGCGTCTCGTGCACCACTCGCCGACCCTCACTCTCAGGCTTTTACAGGGCCTGTCACTTCTACCCTTAAGTTGGTTGCCACACCAGCAGACACTTCAGTCGCTGACACACGACACACCAGTTGTCTCACTCTTGTCTGAGCTTGCACCACCATCTGGCCCTCCTACCGACACTTAAGTCGATCCTTCTGCTGTCGTCCCTACACCTGGTCTCCAGCAGCGGGACCCATCACCACCCCGAGAGGGTGGTGCCGCTGTCTGATGCTCATATCACATTTTTGTACCGGTCCCCCCTCATATTCTTTAGTGCCCATCTGTCTTTTTGGGGCCCTAGTCTTACACATCTTGGGGGAGGACACATTTTTGCATTTTGCATTTCTCCATCATTTTGCATTTGTCCATATAGCATTTGCATCATATCAGGTTTTGCATTTCCTGCATCACTCCATGCATTTGCATCTACACCCTTTCTTTTATTTGCACCGTTTTATTTTCCATTTATTTCTTATCTTTCTTGCCCGTCCACCCACCCTGGCCTCGTTCCCCGGCATACCAGCGTGTTCTCAGTAGTAAGGACACTGTTGTGTTTAGCTTGATGGATGAGCGCTATCGCTTTTTATTTTCATTTTTTTATTTATTTCCTTATATTTTACTCCTTTTTACTTTTATTTTCCACCCATTTTGTCCACCTTTTTCTTTTTCTCATTCAGCATCACGTTTTCCATATTTTACCATGCTTGATGATTGTTTTTATTTTTACTTTCTCCGCATTTCTTTCCCCCTTTTGCTAGATATGTTCCATATGATGAAATCTCTCATAGCCTTTAGTATGCTATTGCGATGCTTATTACTCCTGCCATGCTAGTTAGAGTATTTCGGTCTTTTGCTACCTGAATGATTACATATATGTTCTTTTGCCGATTTCTCTATATGAATGCATGAAATGATTTGAAACTGAATGTATGCAGTAGTATCTAGTATACGCTTGTTGGAAATGCACCAAGCTTCATGAATCATTAGAATATTTGAAGCATCTGCCTGTTGTCTTATTTCACTTCTTATTGCATGCCTGCTATGATTGTATGCTCTACCGCATGTCTTCACTATTTATCGAAATGAATGAAGATATCCATGCCTGCTTATGAGTACTTATGTTCTTGCTTTCCGAAGAGAAGGGAAACTGCCTGAATTGACTTTCTCTCTTGATCAGTGGCCTAGATTTTATCCTATGTCACTTGAATAAGTTGAAAACCATTTTTGCCATATTTGACTTTTAAGCCAATTGGAGTCGACGCTCGAAACCAACCCGAGTTAAAGGGATGCGATAGATAATTCTTCATCTTATATTATGCCTACCCTTCTCCGCGAAAGAGGTTTCATCTTCGGGCGATCACGAAGATTTAGGCGGGCCTGGAAGAGGGGGAACATGTCAAGTATCCTAGTTAGAGTATTATCCTACTGAACTGTTGTGCACCTCTTATGAGTGAACCGAGTGTTATGTCATTTACTTCTCCACATATCTTTATAAATCTCTACATGTCATCTGGTTTAACCCCCCCACAGCTACTTATACCGCATCCACTTCCCAAAATTCCCAAAAGAAAAGTTAGCCTCCAAAAGCTAATAAAGGAGCCAAAACCAATATGTATATCCTATTGCTCCAATTCAAAAAAAAAATCATTCCTTGTATCCTATTTGCATGGAGCTACACAAATACTTGGAAAAAATCCAAAAATTCCATATTTCTATTCTTTAGATACGATGCCTCAAGTTAAGCTTGGGGGTGAACCATTTGATCATATGAGTGAGTATGACATTAGAGTGGAGTTGTGCACATTTGGGGATGTTTGATAATGCTTAAAATTTATGAAAAACTGCTAGTTATGGAGATTTTTTAGGAGTTAAGAGGAATATATGAATGACATGATCCTTTCTATTCTCTTTTGCATGCCTGATATGAATCTTATATGCTTCGATTATATTTATTGATTGAAAAGTACATCGCCAACTTTTTTTATACTAGACTCTATGAATTACAGGATGTTGATATGAATTGACTGCATTTATACTGAGGAATCCCTTTCGTTGATCTTAAATGATTGCAATTATTACATTAAGCGAAAGACATGAAATTCATATTAGCATGTGATTTATTTCGAAGCATCGTGATATGTAGCTAAGGCTTCAGATCTGACCGAATAATCTAGCACTCCCCTCCATCTTCTATTCCCTTTTTCTATTTCTTACTTTTATCGCCTGGTGAGCCTAGTATTTATCTTTCCCAAGGACGAGTAAGAGGTAAGCTTGGGAGATTTTGATGTGTCCATATTTTCCATGTTTTTACCGCATGATTTCATCTCATTTCATATCATATTACATACGAAATCTATATTTTTAGATATTAATGCGCTTCTAATGCCATATTCTAGTTTTTATATAGATTTGTGGATTTTCAGGGATTTTGGAGCGAATTGGAGCAGATTAGGGACATAGACACATCCAGCGCGTCCAAGGCGTCATTGGCGAGGCTCCATGGGAGTTTGCCACAGTTTGGAAGAAGATCGGAGGAGAGGAGCAGAAGCGAGCAAGAGAAATCCAGAAAAAGCCCTCTGCCATTCTGTTTCCCATGTGACTCGGCCGAGCTGACACGCGGATACAGCAGGAAAAAAATACGAGGTGACTCGACCAAGCAGCTAAGCGCCTCAACCCGAGTTGACAACCCATGCTACTCGACCGAGTAGCTAATTCGGGGTAAATATTGCATAGTAAACACCTCATTAGGCCCCATTGTGTGTGTATATGATGCTTAATTGGTCTCTAATACGATCGAATTTTGAATACCCTTAATTATTAGAGCAAACTCTCATTTTATACACAAAACAGCAATATACTGAGTATTTACACTTTTAGTATTTTTCATGGTTAGATCTCGATCTCACGATTCCAACGGCTATTTATTTGTATTTTTCTGAGATCTGTGCTAATTTGTATGAATTGTTGAATGCAGAATAATATTTAAAATGCAGAAATACGAAGGAAAATAGGCGAATACTGCAAGAATACGGTCACATACAGTCGCCCTGCTCATGCCACGTCCACGTGGCATCCATCCTAGATGCCACCGCCTTATCTGACGGCAGGGTCAAAGCTATCGACGCGGCATCGCGCGGCCCGTTGGATCTTCGATCCAACGGCGTAGCCGCCGTTGTTGCGGGCTTAGCAAAGGAAGCGGAGCGGGATTATATATGGGCGATGAGGTCAGATCTTGACCATCGAATCATGATCAAATGGACCAGATTGGATCCGACCCTCACTCGAAGAGGAAAGCGTAATAGCAGCGACGTGGCGCTTCGTGGGCCATCGAATTGCAATCTAACGGCCAAGAACAGAGCGTTCGAACCAGAGTGCGGATCTGAGTTGGAGTGGGCACAGATCCGTTTAAGTGGACACGTGGCAGCTCCACAGCCAATCCCGTATGGATGAACGGCCCAGAACTGATCTAATCGTGGGGTTTGGGTTTTAATCGATTTGGATGCGGATTCAAACCCATTAAGACCCCAAAACCCGTAATGCTATTATATAATCGTATTTTAGGGTTTTGGGGGGTATTCTGGTGTATTTTGGGATTTTGGAGACGGCTATTGAGCGTATTTTCTGAAGGAGGCTGCTGCATAAATTCTAGAGGCTATCGTTCTACAATCTAGAAGAGTTTGGGTGATTATATTGGAGATTTGGTGATAGATTCTTGAACTTTTACCTCGTATGTAGTACTTTTTCATTGTATTTTGATATTTGAACGATGTATTCATTTATGAAACTTGATTTTTCTTTCACCATGAGTAGGTAATCTCCTTAAGCTATGGTTATGATATAATTTGGAGTATGTGATCGTAGATCTTCATGTCTTTAGCTTTATAATCATGTTAAAATTGCTTGTAATGTTGATTTCTACATCGTATTTCTTGGGTATTATTCATTGTCGATGTGATTGATGTTCTTTATGGCTAGGCCCTGATAAGTTTAGTTAGTATTATGTTCTCTAATCAGGACATATCATTGTGCTTATCGTTTAATGAAATCAAAGTTGCAAGTAATGCATATACGGCTATTTTAACAAATTTTTATCGATTTATCCTCCGATGTTTTCATGCCTTGACCGGGTGAAGCATTGTGTGATATTAAAAGACATGATATTTCAGCGATTACAAACCCCTAATGAAGTCACAACCATTGCATATTCATCTCATTGATAACCAAACTTTTGCGACGCCGTACTTCCTTTTTTAGGAGTTACTCTTTTAATACCAGTCTTTAAAAGTCATTTTCACCTTCATAAAGGTGGTTGCTTTCTCATCCATATATTTTCTTTGAGAGTTGAATTTGTGTTATTTCAGGTCCACTTGCCCCGTGGATATGATTCTGGTCTCTCCAGGTACTACTTGCACGATCTCCTACGCTTGCAAGTATTATCTCACACTATTTTGAGTCAGGCAAGTTTTTGGCGCCGTCGCGAGGGACAGCGGCACCGTTAATCCATATTTTCAGCTTTTCAAAGGAATACTCGGTGAGGTCTTTCCACTTTATAGCTTATTTTTATTATTAAAAAAATAAAAAAACTCTCTTTGCTAGTTTATGTGTCATATGACCTCTACTTCACACGGATTGATAAGATTTGAAAACATGGCTGACAATAATGGACAATCCCATACACACACTCCACAAGAATTACCATTGAGTGCTACATATATGCCCACTAGAGTTGTTTCTGAATCATGCATTGTGTTGCCTGATAGTGCTCATTCTTTTTCGTATAAACCAGGGGTGATCCAAATCCTCCCATCTTACCATGGCGATGATAAGGAAAATCCTTATTTGCATATTAAAGAATTTGAAGAAGCATGCTCAACACAATTAGATGGGAAAGTTAGTAATGATGTTGTCTATCTTAAACTTTTTCCATTCTCGTTAAAAGATAAGGCAAAAAATTGGTTCAAGGCACTACCTCCTAGATCTATTACTTCTTGGCTAACGATGCAAACTGAGTTTCTAAAAAATTCTTTTCTTTGCATAGGACTCAGGATTTAAAGAGGCACATCATGTCTTTTTCGCAGAAGGAAACCGAAAAGGTTCAAGGAACTACTGTTAGCGTGCCCGTATCATGGTTTTGACAAGGGACGTACCATTGGGTTCTTTTACGATGGACTGCAGCCGAATACGAAGCAATATGTAGAAATGATGTGCAACAGCGGCTTCTTTGAGAAGACTCCAATGGAGGCTTGGACATATTTGAAAAACATTGCAGAAAATGCGAGAATATGTGAGCCAACTTCAAAATTTGACAAGAGGAGGCTTGCAGATTTTAAAACCTGACGATGCATTGATGGCACAAGTGGAGGCATTGGTTACGCAAAAGCTACAAAACATTGATTTAAGAGCAGTAAAAGAAGTTACATCAGAGCCATACTGTGTCATTTGTGAGAAGCCAGTTTATGACACTACCGTGTGCCCATTGATTCCAGCAATAAAAGAATTAGGTAGAAATCCAGAGGCAAAGGTGAATTGGGTGGCCTATCAAGGGTACAATGCCAATTGGAAAAATCAATCAAATCAAGGAGGTACTTCATACCAGCAGAAGCAGCAGACTACTACTCCCTATTACCATTCCAACCACACCAACTACCAAGGGAAAAGGGAGCAAAGCAATGAAATGCAAAATCTCACTGCGGTAGTCCAACAGATGGCATAGATGCAACAACTCACTGAAAATTTTGCAAGATTTATAGCATCGCAGGACAAAGGTAAATTACCAGCTCAACATGTTGCAAATCCTAATACAAATCATTCTTCTTTTTTTCAGGAAACAATGTTAAACCATGTCAAGCAGTGACTACATTGCATAGCTGACATGAAATTGAAAAGCCAGAAATGCCCATACATGAACAACCATCTGAGGAAAAAGAGGAAATACAAGCACATGAAAAGTTACAAGATGAGGAAGAGGTCGCATACAAAGAGCCAGAACCATATATACCTCCAGCTCCATTTCCACATAAACTTGCTCCACCATCAAAAGATAAGTATCAGGCAGAAATAAGAGACATATTCAAGCTGGTAAAAATTAATATCCCATTACTTGATGTAATCAGCCAAGTGCCTGCATGTGCTAAATTTTTGAAGGAGTTATTCACTGTAAAATGGAGTCTTAATGTGAAAAAGAAAGCATTCCTAACACAACAGGTAAGTGCAATGGTACAACATGACACTCCACCCAAATATAAGGATCCAAGTTCTCCTACTATTCCATGTATCATAGGAACCAAGAAATTTTGGAGATGCTTTACTTGACTTGGGTTCTAGTGTTCACATTTTGCCTTATTCTGTTTCCCTACAGTTAGGAATGGGGGAGCTGAAAAAGACACCTGTGGTTCTACAATTGGCAGACAGGTCGGTGAAAGTCCCACGGGGATGCGTGGAAGATGTGTTGGTCTAAGTGGAAAAATTCTATTACCTCGCGGATTTTATCGTCCTTGGCATACATGGGCCACAATCAGGTAACTGCACTCCTATCATATTGGGACGCCCATTCTTAGAAAACTTGCAACGCTATGATAAATTATAGGGATGGACAATTGAAGATAAGTTTTGGTAACATGAAACTTGAGCTGAACATTTTTAAATCATGTAAGTTACCAGCAAGTGTTGATGGAGTAAAAGAGGTATGTTTTATTGAGAATTTGATTGAAGATTATTTTGAAGCTAAGTATGACTGCGCATCTAAATTTATTGATTATAATTCAGACAATATTGATGAGTCTTATTTTGTGCAGGACAAAAATGAAAGACCAAAGGATGCATGGGTGCCAAAGTTTGAAACATTGCCTGTGGAATTTCCACCACAACAACCTTTAGAGATTGAGCATCCAAAGTTACAGTTGAAGCCATTGCCAGATTATCTGAAATATGCTTTCCTTGGAAAAGAGGAAACTTTCCATGTGGTAATATCCTCTAAACATACACTTGAACAAGAATATGCTTTGCTTGATGTGCTTAGAGAACACAAAGGGGCCATTGATGGTCTATTGCGGACATTACAGGTATAAATCCTTAAATCTGCACTCATCATATTTATTTTGAGGATGATGCCAAACCTACATATGAATTGCAACGTCGTTTATACCCAACATTAAAAGAAGTTGTTCAGTGAGAGGTTCTTAAGCTACTTGCTGCATGTATTATATATCCTATTTCTGATAGCTGATGGGTTAGTCCCACACATGTGGTCCCAAAGAAATCGGGCTTAACAGTAATAAAAAATGAGAATAATGAGCTTATACCTATGCGAACCACCATAGGTTGGAGGATGTGTATTGACTACAGAAAGCTAAATTCTAAAACACGAAAAGACCACTTTCCTTTACCTTTCCTAGATCAAATTGTTTCCTAGAAAGAGTGGCAAGTAATGAATATTATTGTTTTCTAGATGGCTATTCTGGCTATTATCAGATAGAGATTGCTCCAGATGATCAAGAGAAGACTACCTTCACTTGTCCCTTTAGAATTTTCGCTTTTAGAAGGTCACCTTTTGGATTATGCAATGCGCCTGCTACTTTTCAACGTTGCATGTTGAGCATATTTAGTGATATGGTTGAAAGGATAATGGAAGTATTTAAGGATGTTTTTTCTGTATATGGCACTTCTTTTGAAGATTGTTTATCTAACTTAGCTCTTGCCTTGAACATGTGCTGGGAAAAAAATTTGCTTCTAAACTGGGAAAAATGTCATTTCATGACAACTGAAGGTTTGGTTCTTGGTCACCTAGTCTCCAAAGCAGGTATTCAGGTAGACAGGGCGAAAGTTGAGGTGATTGAGAAGTTGCCTACACCAAAATGTGTCAAAGACATTCGATCCTTTCTAAGCCATGCAGGATTCTATAGAAGATTCATAAAGGATTTCAGTGCTATCTTCCGCCCTATCTACCACTTGTTAACTTTAAACATCGAATTCATATGGACACAAGAGTTTTAAGATTCATTTGATAAACTAAAGAATTCACTTGTTTCATCTCCTATTTTGCAGGTTCCAGACTGGACCATTTCATTTGAAATCATGTGCGATGCAAGTGACTATGCGGTGGGAGCAGTGCTTGGGCAAAAGAAAGAAAAAGTTCCTTGTGTTATCTACTATGCCAGTAAGACGTTCAATGAAGCACAAAGGAACTATACTAGAAAGAGTTACTTGCGGTGGTGTTTGCATTGGAGAAGTTCAGGAGCTACATATTGGGATTGCCTATTCTCATCCTTACAGATCATTCTGCACTTAAATATCTTTTATCTAAAAAGGATGCGAAACCTAGACTTATACGATGGATTCTTCTTTTGCAGGAGTTCAACATTCAGATCAAGGATAAGAAAGTAGTGGAAAACAATGTTGCGGATCACCTTTCTAGATTGACGGTGGGAACAGAGTCCCCTAATATTCCATTTCGAGATTCCTTCCCAGATGAGCATATTTTCGCCATCTCTACTCTACCATGGTATGCAGATATAGCTAATTATTTGGTGACAGGTAGAACTCCCTTACATTGGTCTTCTTTTGATTTTAAACGTTTCAAACATGAGGTAAAATCTTTTTACTTTGATGACCCTTATCTTTTTAAATATTGTGGAGAACAAATTGTAAGGAGATGTGTACCTAACCACGAGTTTGATAGTGTTTTACATTTTTGCCATGATGGGGTATGTGGGGGACATTTTTCAGCTCATAAAACTGTTGCAAAAATTTTACAAAGTGGTTTTTATTGGCCTACTTTGTTTAAAGACTCATATGCTTATTGTAAATCATGTGTGCGTTGCCATGGGGGTAAAAAGAAATATGATGCCATTGAATCCCATGCTAGAAATAGAAATATTTGATTGTTGGGGAATTGATTTCGTGGGGCCTTTTCCACCATCTTTTGATTATATATTTGTATTGGTTGCAATCGATTATGTTTCTAAATGGGTGGAAGCTATTCCTTACAGGTCCAATGACGCTTCCATTGTGCTGAAATTTTTGAAAGAGAACATTTTTCGCGCTTTGGAGTGCCAAAGGCCATTATCAGTGATGGAGGTTCCCACTTCTGCAATAAGCTCTTTGCAAATCTCATGAAGAAATTTGGAGTGACACATAAAGTTTCGACACCTTATCATCCCCAGACGAATGGACAAGCGGAATTGGCAAATAAGGAGATAAAGCATATTCTTCAGAAAACAGTGAACCCAACACGCAATGAATGGAGTCTTCACTTGCCTGAAGCTTTATGGGCCTACAGGACATCATACAAGACTATCTTGGAGATGTCACCTTACAAGACTATATTGCCCAAAACTTCGTTGATCTATCTTTTACGGCCTGTCGACTATTGTTGTATATACAGTCGACTGTACCTTGGATCAGTCGACTGTGTATGCTACAACAGTCGTCTGTCTGTGAGCCAACTTATTGACTCTGCTCTCTGGAAATTCTCAGGGTATTTGACAGTCATCTGTAGAAGGATTTACAGTCGCATGTTCTGATTAACAGTCGACTGTATTATCTGCATCAGTCGTCTATCTTGTTTTCTTACAGGATTTCCAGATTTCATTATGCTTACCATCTCTCGGCCAGTCGCCTGTAGAAGGATTTACAGTCACCTGTTGGTTTAACACTCGACTGTCTTTGCTTCATTAGTCGACTGTCCACATGGTAAGTTACCGTTATGAATTCTTACCTACCCTTGCTGATTATGCAACAGTCGACTGTGGTTTCTTCAACAGTCGACTGTCGCGAGTTCAGATTCTATCAGTTGAGAATTTTCTCACGGATTCCAAAAGAGTTTTTGCCTAAACTGTTTTGTGGATTTGAGAAACCTATAAATGGGGCTTCTACTGTTCCATTGGGAGGTAACAAATTCTTCCCAGTTTTCATCTCAAGCTTTCATTCTAAAGTTTAAAGCTCTCAAATCCAAAGCCCTAAGAATTCCAAATCTTTGATCTCTTGCTCTCCAACCTAGAACCAAAGAGTGATCCTCTAGGAAATTGGTGCAGTCAAGAGAAATGGCTTTCTCCTCTCTTCTAAGAGAGTCTTCAACACACAACACACCACTCCTTCAAGTTCTACTTCAAGGCATAGGTGATTGTAAGTGTTGCTTTCAGATTTCATTATTTTCTTATATTGAATTTGCTCTCAGGTTGTGAGAGTGGTTTGCTTGCTCCCAAGTTATGGGAGTCAAGGACATCGATTGTATTCGATTTCGCTTGTAGGGTTGCTACAAGTGGGTTTCTAAGGAAACCTCAAGTTAGGGTTCTAACTTGAGTAACAGGAGGTATCCGGGTGGAAGGGACGTATGATTATCGGGAACAAGTCGGGAAGTGACTTGGGTAATTCGAATCCTAGAAACATAATTGTGTTTGCATTTGTTTCTTATTTGGGTTCATTTCTAATTCCGCACTTTATTGTTGGTTAGCATTTTAATTTGGTGTAACAATCGTTTTAAATTGCTTAAACACTATTCAACCACCCTTCTAGTGTTTTCTCCATAGACAGGATCCCTTACAATTGGTATCGGAGCGCAAGGTTATTGCTATGGCATACACCAACAACAGTGTTCCTCCGCTGACTTCGTACAACAATCATGATTGTGATGGAGCGTCCACACTTTTCGAAGGTCAATCTACGGTACGTCCTCCACGTTTCAATGGTACTAATTTTGGATATTGGAAGTGTAGGATGGAGACGTTCCTTAGGAGTGCTTCACTTTGGATAACTCTCCACAAGGAGTACGTCGTGCCCACTGAAGAGGACTTCGAGAAATGGACGACTTCTGAGTAGTCCGTCGAAGTCAACAAAGCTAAAGCAATGAACGCTCTTCATTGTGCGTTGGACCCAAATGAGTTCAACAAGATATGCACATGTAAGAGTGCATATCAAATTTGGAACCATCTCATCGTTACCCATGAGGGAACGAATAAGGTAAAACTTTCGAAGTTATATGTTGCAGTGCAAAACTTCGATTTGTTTCATATACAGAAGAATGAAAGCATTGCATCGATGTACGGACGCTTTACTTGGAATCCCTTGACCAAAAATATTCCAAACCTGACAAGGTAAGGAAGATCATCATGGGAATGATCTCCAAATGGGAAAGGAGAGCGATCGCCATCGAGAAGGTCAATGACTTGAAGAATTACACGGTTGTGAATCTTATCGGGACTCTCATGTTTTATGAGGTAAGACGAGAGAACCAATTAAAGATTCGAGTCATGATAAATCCTTCAGAGGTCAAGAAGAAGGCTTTGGCATTCAACGCCAATTCATCATCCTCCGATAGCGAAGATTCGGAAGATGAAATGGAGTTGGGTGAAATGGCCCAAATGGCGAAGAAGTTCCAACGCTTCTTTTGCAAAGGTAAATTTCCGTCCAATAAACGTTTTGAGTCTACTAATGCTACTTCCTCTCTTTGTTTTAAGTGTAATAAAACATGGTACATCAAGAGAGATTGCCCAATGTTAAAGAACAAAGAGAAGTGGAAGGCACCTAAGTACCACAAGTCCGACAAGAACAAGAGAGACAAGAAGAAAGGACTTATAGGTACATTCGATGACTCAAGTGAGGACTCATCAAGCGATTCTGATGATGAGAAGGGTGAGAGCGCCCACATGTGTTTCATGGCCCGAGAGGATCCACTCTCCGATGAGAGTGATTCCGTCACGGATGAAACCGAGGTAACAATGGATGAACTTCGTATTGCTAATGAAGAATTATTTGCTAAATATCAATCTTTAATGCTTAGATACACTAGCTTAAAGAAATCAAATGTTAGCAAGTCATCCATTCCATGCATTATCAACAATGACACCATTGTTGATACTTTACCTCTTGAGAAAGCAAACTTAGCTTCTCAAAATGTCACCTTGAGAGATGAGGTGAAAAACCTCAAATCTCAACTAGATCAAACACATCCAACGGATAATAGTGATCTAGTCACACGTCACACACAATTGGGTTTAGAGAATGATTCTCTTAAAACCCAAGTGCACGAGCTCAAAGCACAGGTGTCCACCTTGGATACCGATATTTCTTCTCTAAAGGACAAATATGAGCTCATGTCCTCCCGTATTATAAGATTCAATAAGGGAAAAGGACAACTGGATGATTTTCTAGCAAACCAATTTCCGGCCACACATCGTGTTGGTCTTGGGTTTGTGAAAGCAAAAGCATCCAATAATTGCACCTCCTATAGTGGTGTCACTATAGACTTTGTGAGGCCTTCCTCCGGTGCATCCACAAGTGATGTCAAAGACACTATAGGTAGCAAACCTACCAAGAAAGTCACAACTTCACCTTCTCTTTCTTTTGGCAAGAAACCCACTAAGGGTGGAAACCAAAAGCAAGGCCATGCTTACATATACACTAACACTCATCCACGTAGGAAACCTCCTACTTCACAAGTGGATAATTATGACACTTTTTATGCTCCACACCCACGGACACGTACACAACCACACATGAGAAATACTCATGTACGTGCTCCAATACACCCGTATGCACATACGCATCATTCTTACATGTATGCACCTCCTCCGCATGTCATGCATAACCCATATGCTTCATACAACATGCATGTTCCCAAGCATACATATCATTCTCGTATGTACAATGCATATCCACCACCTCATATTTATGCTAGAGACCATGTTCCCAAGAAGCTTGCACCGTATAAAAATTTAACAAATGTGCATGCAACTAGGAAAAGGACTCCCAAAAGATACACCATTTGGGGTCCTAAGAACACTAGCCTAAATGATAGGAATGCTTATATTGATTCCTATTTTAATGATGTTATCAATAATGGTAATTATGTTGGGACGCGAAAGTTCACTTGGACTTGGCTTCCAAAAGGCTAATCCCCTTGCACCCACCAAACATTGGGTACCATGAGCTTATGGTATATTATATAGGTACCCAAGAGAAAGAAGAGAAATAAAGGTCAAACTTGCTCTAAAGGGAAAGGATGGATTCTCGATAGTGGTTGCTCCAAACATATGACGGGAGATCACTCATTGCTCTCCGAAGTGATTAGCATCAAGGATGGTGCAACGGTCACTTTTGGAGGTAATCAAAAGGGAACCATCATATGAGTAGGTATCGTTGGTAATCTTTCCAAACCCTTAATTATTAACGTTTATCTTGTTAGTGGTTTGTGTCACAATCCCATTTCCATTAGTCAACTTTGTAACAAAGGTTACACGGTTAACTTTGGAGAAGGATTGTGTACTATTGTTGACTGTGACTCAAATGTTTTATTTTCCGGTATTATGCGTAACAATATTTACTATTTGAGCTTGCTTAAAACGGTAGAACATTGCTTAGTTGCTAACACAAGTGAACAACTATTATGGCATCGCCGTTTTGGTCACGTTCACTTCAAGCACTTATCTAAGTTAGCTAAGCATGATCTAGTCAAAGGTTTTCCTAAAATTGCTTTTAATAAGAAAAACTTTTGCGATTCATGTCAAAGAGGTAAACTTAGTAAATCATTATTTAAGCTTAAAGAATGGATTACTTCTAAGAGGCCCCTAGAACTTCTTCATCTAGATTTGTTTGGGCCAACTAGAACCGCTTCTTAAGGTAATGCTCATTATGGATTAGTTGTCGTTGACGACTTTTCTAGATTTACTTGGGTTTCATTCTTAACTAATAAGAGTGAAGCTTATGAAGAGTTTACCAAATTTTCAAAGAAGATTCGGAATTTCTTAGGATCCATCATTATCACTATCCGTAGTGATAATGGAGGAGAATTTGAGAATGAATCTTTTACTAAGTTTTGTGATGACACCGGGATAACTCATAATTTTTCCTTCCCTCGGGCACCACCACAAAATGGTGTTGTAGAGAGAAAGAATAGGACTCTTATTGAGTGTGCACGCACTATGCTCCACGATAATCATCTTGGACTACAATTTTGGGCAGAGGCGATGCACACGACATGTTATGTGCTCAATAGGATCCTAGTGAGACCTCGAACGAACAAAACTTGTTTTGAGTTGTTTTATGACAAAAAGCCTCAAGTAAAATATTTTCGTGTTTTTGGTTCAAAATGTTTTATCAAGAACACTTTCGGTAATCTAGATAAATTTGAGCCAAGATCCGATGAAGGAATTTTTGTTGGATATTCCACACGTAGCAAAGCCTACCGGATATACAACAAAACTTCTTCAACGATTGAGGAGTCACTACACGTTTCATTTAATGAAGATTTTTATTTTCCTCGTGTTGATGATGATAGTGTAGAAGTTATTTGTGATACTCTTAGTAATGTTAATATCAATGATTCGATTATTGAGACTAACACTACTAACGAAATTGTTGAATATGTTCCTAGTGATGCAGGTATACCCAAAGCTTATCCGACCGTTCGCAATCATCCCCATAACTAAATTATTGGAGATATTGGTGTGGGTGTTCGAACAAGGTCGAGGATTGAAGAATTCTCTCATTGCTCATTCATCTCTACCATCAAGCCAAAGAACATCCAAGAAGCTTGTGAGGATAGCTCTTGGATAGTGGCAATGGAAGAAGAACTAATGCAATTCGAGAGATATGAAGTTTGGGAACTCGTTCCTCTTCCAAGTGGTCACCAAGTCATTGGGACCAAATGGATCTTCAAGAACAAGACCGATGAGAACGAGGTGATAATAAGGAACAAAGCAAGGTTAGTAGCTAAAGGCTATCGGCAAGAGGAAGGTATTGATTTCGAAGAATCTTTTGCCCCCATAGCTAGATTAGAAGCTATTAGGTTGCTTTTATCTTTTGCCTCCCATAAGAATTTTAAACTATTTCAAATGGATGTTAAAAGTGCATTTTTGAATGGGTTTGTCAATGAAGAAGTTTATGTTTCACAACCTCCCGGTTTTATTCATGAAAAATTTCCAAATCATGTTTTCAAACTTAAGAAAGCGTTGTATGGGTTGAGACAAGCTCCTAGAGCTTGGTATGATCGACTTAAGACCTTTCTTTTGAATTTAGGTTTAAAAATGGGAGAAGTTGATTCTACAATCTTCATTAAAGATTATGAAAATGACATTCTCTTGATTCAAGTTTATGTAGACGATATAATTTTTGGTTCTAATAACTTTTATCTTTGTCAAGAATTTTCTAAGTCAAAGAAGGATGAATTCGAGATGAGCCATATGGGAGAGCTCACCTATTTCCTTGGACTGCAAATTCGACAAATGGAGAATGTCACCTTCATACATCAGACAAAGTACACAGTGGAGCTTATAAAGCGATTCGGGATGGAATCGTCGTCAAGCAAATGGACTCCCATGAGTACTACTACCCACCTTCACAAAGATGAAAACGGAAAAGATGTAGACGTTCGTCTATATCGAGGTATGATCGGTAGCTTACTTTACTTAACCGCTAGTAGGCCCGATATAATGTTTTCCTTATGCTTGTGTGCTAGATATCAAGCTAGACCTAAGGAGTAACACTTGATTGCGGTTAAACGAATATTTCGTTATCTCAATCAATCTCTAGATTATGGGTTACTCTACCCTAAATCTAGTGCATATGAGTTAATCTCATATAGTGATGCCGACTTTGTCGGATGCAAGTCCGACAGGAAAAGTACTAGTGGCACTTGCCATTTTCTAGGAAATTCCTTAGTTTCTTGGTTTTTTAAGAAACAGAATTCGGTATCATTGTCCACGACTGAAGCGGAATATATTACCGCGGGTCTTGCATGTGCACAAGTTCTTTGGATGAGACACACTCTTATGGACTATGGTGTCAAATGTGATACTTGCTCGATCATGGTTGATAACCAAAGTGCCATATGTCTTTCCAAGAATCAGGTACACCACTCCCTACCAAATATATAGACGTGAGACCCCATTTTATAAATGATCATGTATCTAAGAAGGACATCATCTTAGAGTACATTGAAACCCAAAAACAAATTGCCGACATCTTCACAAAACCTCTTAAAGAAGATTCATTTGTGAGGTTGCGTGGAGAGTTAGGAATTATGGGTGAATCTGAAATCTAGAAGCTCCATATACATGTTATAACACCTTTTGATCTCATGTCATCTTATTGTCTTTCTTCCTTTGATATATGTTTCATAAGTGTTTAAGAAAGGCAATTACGATTTATGTGATTTCATGATTTCTTTGTTAGAGATTTGTGTTTCAATCGATTTATCGTATTATATTGTTTTTATGATGAGTTTGTATTTAAATTATAATTCATATGGTGAGTGTTCTTATTCTCTGGATTTGTATCTCACTGTGCATTTTTGGACTAGGACAGACGACTGTCTTTCCTTCGACAGTCGACTGCCCTACTCTATCACCTCTGTCTGAGAATTTGTATCTTTCGCACGGCTGACTAATGACTGTTTTTCCAGTCGACTGTTATTTCAACAGGCGACTGAACTTTAGTCATCAGGCGACTATTCTCTCTGTCGAAATTTTACAGAGCTCTCTGTCGTTTTGATGAATTTTATTGATTCTCGGGCAGCCGACTGATGTGTATAGTACAGTCGACTGTCCATCGGACAGACGAATGTATGTTACTCAATAGTCGACTGTCTGTCTTCCTGAGACTAATTCTTATCACTTCATCCAGTCGACTGACTTCTGTTCATCAGTCGACTGTCTACTGTTTGTGACGGTTCTCTGCTTTGATCCGAGCCGTCAATTCTTTGATCCAACGGCCCAGATTTATTCCCTCTTTCTTATATACTTCGAGACTCTTCATTTCGACTCTTTCGTTTCTCTCTCCTCCGATTGAACCGCTTCGTCTTCCCGCTCATTTTCTCAGCCGTTGCCGTCGATCTCCTCCTCCTCGCAAGTCGATCGTTTCATCGTTGCTTCCTCGTGTGGTTGCTCGTGTTTGCTCACGTGTTGATCATCTTCTCGCCGGAATCTTGTTTTTTTACATGACCTAATTGTCCGTTTCAAGTAAGCTCATGGATCCTTTCAGTGTTCTGTTTCCTAATACTTCGTTAAACTTCCTCAATGATCCAGCTCCTTTGTCTCAACCCGCTGACCCGGTTCCGACCTCGCCTCCTTCTTCTGGAGAATTTCTTCATATCACTGTCGGTGACCCCATCCCTTCTGAGGATGCTGCTGTTCACACCTCTCAACCTTCTGACCCTCCTCCAAAGGATACACATGCTGTCACAGAGCATGCTTCTTCTTCTGTAGCCCCTGGAGACGCTCACTCTTAGATAGGTGTTTGTGTGGTCTTAGCTTGTTGATGGTTGTACTTTGATGATGTGATGAATATTTTGATACTGATGTATGCTGATGTTATGATAGATACTTGATGAGATATGTACTTTTGGCATCATGATGTATTTTTTGTGATCATGATGGATGTATTTTTTTGGACATGTTGATGTCTGTTTGCTCTATATATATATATATGAGTTATATGGAGGTGCGCTGACAGCGCAGAGGCTTCCTGCGCTGGCGGGCGTTTTTTGCATAATTCCCTCCGCAGCTTCGCTTTCCTCCCGCACGCCCACGTGATGCCAACATTCCTCTTCCTCCCATGTGAACCCCGAAAATTTCCCCTCCCCTTCTCTCGCGAACCCAACCACGCAGGGGCTCAGACCCTCCCTCTTCTCGATCGCTAGGGCTTCTTCTTCTCCAACTGTGCTACATCCTCTCGACCCATGCCCTAGCTCTGCTCAACCCATGCCCACTTCTTCTCGGTGTGCTTCGACCGCTCGACCCAAGCCCTAGCGCCGATCGACCCAAGCCCGAGCGCTTCTCGACCCAAGCCCTACCGTCCCTGTGCTATATCAACTTGTGCTTCCCGATCCCCGACCTCCCGCAGGTAAACCAAGTTGAAACCCACAGCAATGTCAATTTATGGGTATAAATTCGTTTTTGTCTGGTTCTTAAAACTGGAGATTGTACCCAAAAAAACTGGAGATTGTATGGAAATTGATTTGTGTATCATACTGATTTTTCTCACATTTTCACATACCCAGTTTTTTGGGTATCACACTGTTTCGGTGTATCACATTTTCATAACATCCCTTTTTCGATTTTTGTGTGTGGTTTTAATCTGATTGTTGAAATCTCATTACAAAGAGTGAACACTCAATTTTCCCTTCACTGATAGATAATTTAATTACCATGGCTGATGCAATTTTTCTTTGAGATATTGCTTGTTTTCACAGCATGGTTGTTTCTCAACTCAGGAACGGTGAACACATATTCGAAGAATTTAGAGCTAAAAATGGAAGGAAGTGTGAAGCCTGGGTATCTATCTTGATTAAGCTTTTATAAAGTACCAGTTAACGGGAAAGGTAAAGAAAAGTAAGCCATATTATTCACCATTTTTGTTCACAAAAGAAAATGGAAGGAAAGAGGAGCGCTACTTCCATATATGAATTGCTAGATATGTGAACAAATTTTGTAAACTGGAGGAGGGGTCGGTGTGTCACTTGTGTTCAATTTGTTTGTTTCCTTGGGAAGATGATAATAAAAGATACACCATCTTTAAAAAGATGGGGGATTTATCTTTGTAGGCACTCCAGCTGTAGGTAAACGCCAATATAGCATGTTGTTGCTTGTCATTCATGTTTCCAGGTTCATTTCTTCCATACATTGTATGATCCTTCAAATTTCTTTCTCTTCCCTCATCTGCCAACAGATTTTTTGTTATGGTACCCCCAAAATTCATGCATGTCTGTCTCGCTATGCATCCTGCCCACGCTTTATCTGATTATTTCCTAGTTTGCCCCCAAAATCAACTACTACATCGAATGTCTCATAATGGAAGAAGCCAATACTTAATAGTACACAAAAATCAAAAGCCAAGAAAGCTTGCATATAGAAAAATGCATATTGCAGCATCCTATGTACAGTTGCTTATAGAAAAATGACAAAGTAATCTATTCAGTAATTTACCATGTGAAGATGTTGATCAGTTATCTTTGTGTTTATGTGCATATTAATCGGCGATGATGATTTTCCTGTTATCGCAGTTCTATGTGTTGGCAAGGCAACTAGGAGGGTAAGCAATCATTTGCTTGCAACCGTTGCAGCCACTGGAACATTTTGGATTCATAGAAGCCAATTGCATACATACATTTACGTATACGGGAATGTCTGAGCCTATTACACAGGTATGCTCCTATATCTTTCTGTGAAATGCTTGGGCATCTCTCTTGGTGTGCCTTTTTAGCTGATCTGTCTGCCTTTTCCATTAGTGGCAATGTGTCTTCCATAAGTTCTGCTCATTTACTTGGGTTGTTGGTTTCAACTAACCTATCGATTCACAATTAGATTAACATTTACTTCTTTATGAACTTGCTGAATTAGTGACATTATATTCTGTTAAAGCAAGCATTTTTTGATTTCTATGTCTTCTATGCTAACTTGGTGAATAAATTAGATTCTGTGTCTTCATATGGGTTCATCTAAGCTCAGGTTTTACCATTTCCATAGGCTCACAAGTATTTATGTGCTCCCATATTACAGGTATGCTTATACAATGTGTCTATGCCCTCAATACATGAATTATTTTTATGTTGCCAAACTGTCATACATTTCAATTTGCTGTCATACATGCCAAATGACCAACCAATGACATTCTAAATTTTCATTTATATGATTATCAGGATGGTGGCCCCGCATTTTGATTTGGGATGCGAACGTCTGATCTCATCAGACGGCAGTTGGACCCATTCGCACAGGCTTCGTGCGAAAGCCCTTCACAGCTGAATAATGCCCATAGTAATACTTAGGCGATGATGAGTTTCCCTTCATAATAGGTCATTTCTGATGGCAAGTCAACTTTGGTGGTAAGAAATCATTTGCTTGCAACCGTTGCAGCCACTGGATTCAAGGGAATCTCTGAGCCTATGTGTTATTATCATCGTCATTCTTGGGAATCTTGTTCATGCCACAGGCACATTTTGTTCATGACACAGTTACAATGGGTATGTTTTTAATGGTTTTCAATGTTTGTTACTTCTGGGTAAAAATCACTGTTGTCAAAGAGAGTACGACGCATTGCTTGTGCAGCTGAAGCATGGAGTTTTGAGGTTAATATTGAATCCTTTGATGATCTCCGGGTTTGATATGTGAACTCTCATTTCCAGATTTGGGTGAACTCTCATTTCCATATGTAGGAACAGTACTGAGATATTCTTTTTGTTGTGTTTTTTGTTGTGTGACTTATATGTATCAATCTGATACACACCAAACACAAGATGCACTATTGAGATGCACTGGAAGCTCGAACATTGGAAGCATACAAATACAAGGCTGGAAGCTGGAACACTGGAACCTGGAACCTAGAACTTGTGCAAGCTAGAACTTGGAGAAGTAAACTGCTTTGGAATTGACAAATGAAGAAGTAAAAACTGCTTTGGAATTGGCAAGATATTATGGGAACAACCTGATGTCTTGTAAACTGAAGATATAAAATGAAGATGTAAACTGAAGATGTCTTGTAAACTGAAGATGTAAAATGAAGAAGTATTGTAGCATTTTGGAATACAAATCTGTATGCTTGTATCAAACACTTGTATGCATGAATATCATTTTGGAATGCAAATTCTGTATGTCTATCTTATATAATTTTGATATCTTATATCATTTTGCTGTTTATATCATTTCTGGAATTTTGGTATGACTTGTATCTTCTACTGAACTGACTGGATTAAGTTTCTTTAAAGAGAAGAGGTTCAGTTTCAGTGCTTGTTAGTTTAATGCAGCGAATATATGCAGAGTGTTTTGGTAAGGTGAAAGAAGGGATCATGGAGAAACTCAAGGAAAGGTTGCATCTCCACAGAACAACAATTCGGCCTGATTGGCAATTGTATTCCCAACATAGCAGGGCAATAGCAAATGAAGGTTCACAAGATAGTTTATTTCTTCATGAAAAATTCTTTACAAAAGTTTTCACATGAATACATTGCCTTTAACTCTTAATTTAAGAATTGAGCACGTGATATTTTATCTCCTCATGAAAAATTCTTTACAAATGATTTACAATGTGCTCCTCTCCTTTCTTGGTATCTGGATTGTCTATTTCATATGTACTAGAAGTGTTATCTTCAGCTTAGGGTTCTTGAGCTGTTGCCGAGGGGCGTGACAGGTATAAACTTTCATTCTTGCACTGACGTCCGAGGGGCGTGACAAGTATCACCTTTCATTCTTGCACTAACACGTCAAGTGACAAGCCATTGGAAGTCCATGAGCAACTGCATGCATTTTTTCAAAAATACCATGTTTGTTAACCATTTCAAAATACCATGATCACAGATTAGAAAGCCACACTAGAATTCAGGTTCAAAATACATACTATGGATTGTAATCATAGCACTAACAAATAAAGTGAATGCTCCCATGCAAAGAAACACGAAAATGTCCCATTTATTTCTCTGTAACAATATGTAGAGTTGGACACTAAATCATATGTAGAGTTAGACATTAAATCTATATGCAACAAACCAGATGGACATGATTAAACCTTGAAAAATCTAGATAATTGCAATAGTCACACACATAAGATGTTTGAATACATGTTTCTATTCACAAAATACAAACATAAATAACAAAGTTGGTATATATTCTACTCTACTCCCATATTGACCTACTTATTACCTTCCCAACGCAATTAGATATCCAGTGACAGTGATGATTGAATTGTTCCACACAATTACATGAAGGAAGGTGTTTTGAGCGCATGGGTCTGATAATCTGGTGGGAAAATCCAGAAACAAAGTACATTTACACAAGTCAGGTGGGTAAAAGTGATTTCCAAAAATATGAAATAATCACATTACAACTCATCCAAGATCAATTTGCCCAATTTACTGTTTTATCCATGAATTGAAGGTAAAATATGCAGCCATTCATTAACCTGACATTTCTTAGCCCTCTCATTTCTTCAAAATGAACATAAAAATATTTCTTCAAAATGAACAAGCTTAAGCTCACAAAAGACATCACTGGTTTTACTTCTGATGCTTGAATCAAGTAGGTTACAATTTACGTGAGTAAACATCCTTCCTACATTCCCAATTGAGAAAACATAACAAAAATCAGAGAAATTACACAACTAGAATCGATTCGAGTCGAGGACTTACCCCCGATTAGAATCGATTTGAATCTAACACATTGGAATCTAAAACAACACAACATGTAATGCTTTAAGGACCTCAATGGAGATGATCGACAATCCACAAAAATCCTTCTAAACGTGGGTCATTGCAAAGGACCTCACTGGAGATGATGAATGATCATATCTATAAAGTAGATCCTGATGGGATCAAGCTCAACCTCACCCACAATATCTTTAGCCATCAAGCCTCATATGTTGCATAAACCATCAAATATTGCTATATGTGTGGTGGTTCAGTGGAGAAAATGGGAAATATTAGCTGCACTGTATTCTTTCAATTGAAAAATTGAGATATTAACTTGTGGCAAGAACTCCATGATATCAAAACATATTAGTTCCAAAATAAACTGCATGCAAGCACTATACCTCTGTAATGCCAAACAAAAGAGAAGTGTATCAAAACAAAAGAGTGACATAGAATCAAAACTGACATCTCCATCAATTCAAACAAACCAAAGGTGTCTTTTTAGTTCTCTTTTGTTTCTTCTCTATTTAGCAATCTTTTTCTTCTTTGGCTTGGATTCTTCTCTATTTATCTTATAAAGTCGACTGCAGATCGAATAATCAATCCCTCTGACTTTTGCATTAAAATAAGTTCAAACCAAGAATATATATATATATACTTTAAGCAATATAAACTGCAAAAAAATGTAAACTTGCCACCAAGTGACCAACTTGCCAAAATAGTGTGATACCCAAAAAACTGGGTATGTAAATATGTGAGAAAAATCAGTATGATACACAAATCAATTTCCATACAATCTCTAGTTTTTTGGGTACAATCTCCAGTTTTAAGAACCAGACAAAAACGAATTTATACCCACAAATTGACATTGCTATGGGTTTTAACTTGGTTTACCTGCGGGAGGTCGGGGATCGGGAAGCACAAGTTGATATAGCACAGGGACGGTAGGGCTTGGGTCGAGAAGCGCTCGGGCTTGGGTCGATCGGCGCTAGGGCTTGGGTCGAGCGGTCGAAGCACACCGAGAAGAAGAGGGCATGGGTTGAGCGGAGCTAGGGCATGGGTCGAGAGGATGTAGCACAGTTGGAGAAGAAGAAGCCCTAGCGATCGAGAAGAGGGAGGGTCTGAGCCCCTGCGTGGTTCGGTTCGCGAGAGAAGGGGAGGGGAAATTTTCGGGGTTCACGTGGGAGGAAGAGGAATGTTGGCATCACGTGGGCGTGCGGGAGGAAAGCGAAGCTGCAGAGGGAATTATGCAAAAAACGCCCGCCAGCGCAGGAAGCCTCTGCGCTGTCAGCGCACCTCCATATATATATATATATATATATATATATATATATATATATATATATATATATATATATATATATATATATATATATATATATATATATATATATATATATATATATATATATATATATATATATATATAGTGATCTTCGGTTGCGAAAAATCCCGTGCGAAAGCCCGTGCGAAAACTTTTTTTTATTTTTTTGAAATTTTTTTTTTCAAAAATTCTTTTTTTGCTGTTTAATCCATACAATTATATACCCCAGGGAAAATAATGGGTGAACCCGTTGGGGATTAGAGCACCCATCCACCCGTTACAAATTTAACGGTCTCAAAACGTGCGAATTTGATGAAATGCCTTGATCGAAGGCCAAATGACATTATTTCTCAACCATTATTTTTTGAGGGGGGTATAACAACATATAATGAGGGTGGGAAAAAGAATTTTTGGAAAAAAAAATTTCAAAAAAAAACTAAAAATATTTTCGCACGGTGCGAAATGTTCTCATTTGAAAATTTTCCTATATATATATATATATATATATATATATATATATATATATATATATATATATATATATATATATATATATATATATATATATATATATATATATATATATATATATATATATATATAGGAAAAACGATGAGCGGAATTCTCGGTGAGAGCGATCTGAGAGGGGCGGCTAAACCTAGGTCTCACGGCGGCGGCTCTGACTCCGATCTGCAGGACAAAGCTACCAAAGATGACGGATGGCACTTGGTTTCGCACAGGCGGAGCAAGATTGTGGGGCAATCGTCCTTCAACAACGTTCGTCCCGCTGGAGGCCATGCGGATCCTAGAGGTAACGGATCTAATGGTTTGAAGAATTTTTCAGGGCATGGAGGGCGCGATGCCAAGGGGTTTTCAGGGCATGGCCGGCGTGTGAATTCTGCCAATTTGAGGAGCCAACAACAGCCAGGCAGCATGGGATCTTTTTCAAGGATTGCTAACCGCGTTGTGCCTGTTAGGCCACAAACCCCTTTTCACATTATTCCCTCTGAAGGTAAACGTTCTTGGTCGGATATTTGCTCTTCTCGATGGAAGTATGCTGATCCTTTGGTGATGAGCTTTGTGCCTCCAACTGTTACTGTTGATGGTCTTGCAAAAGCGAAAGTCTCTGATAGCATGATTTTGGAAGGATTTGCTCGATGGAAAAATACGCTTGTTGGTTATGTGCTTGGGGATGTCCCATATTTTGGCCAGATTAAGGCGTTGACTGAGAGACTCTGGCGTATTAAAGGTGGGCTACGAATCTTTTCCCGGGAGAATGGTTACTTCTATTTCAAATTTGATAATGTGGAGGATCGTGATTGTATTTTGCACGGGGGTCCTTGGCTGTTCGATGGTAGGCTTGTCGTCCTACAAAACTGGACACCAACTACCGAGCATACTAGGGATATTCTGACTGCGGTGCCGGTCTGGGTCCAACTACATAATCTCCCTCTCCCTATCTGGACGCTAGGCATTTTGAACCGAATCGCTAGTGTCATTGGCACCCCTCTTTGTTTGGACAAAGCTACTGCAAATCTGGAAAGGATTTCATATGCACGATGTCTAGTGGAGGTAAATTCAGAATTTGACCTGAAGAGGACTGTGCCAATTGAACTTGACAATCTCTCCACAATTTCAATTGAGGTCAAGTATGAAGGGGAGCCTCCAAGATGCAATGCTTGTGCTTGCTTTGGGCATCTTGTTAATCAATGCCCTATGGGAGATAAGGAATCACCTCCTAGGGTAGTGGACTCTACTGTGCTTATTACCAAGTTGCCTGGAAATGGTGACATATCCGGTTCTTTGACAGAACCAAGGGGTAAATCGGTGGCCAATTTGACTATCAATGACCGGTACTTGGAGGTAGGTGAGTGCAGCACACCTCCTGACCCCCAGGCAGCGAAGTCTCCTCTCCAATTTCATGGGATTTGGAAAACGTATATTCCGTGGTGCCCAAGTCTTGAGCTTCTTCATATCTGCATGCACTTCCTAACTGAAGAGTGATCATACTCCAGCTGCTGCTACTCCTGGCCATTGTAGCCCGGATGTTGTCGATGAGGAAGCAACCGAATCCTTAGAGAAGTCTATCCAGGATGGCTTATCTGACCCGCCTGTAAATCTAACAATGCCGAATCCCCAATGGCATGCTCTGCATCTGGAATTGAATAAAGCAAGGGATCAGACTAAGAATAAGCATGTTACACCTTCACCAGGGTCGGTCCATAGAAGTGCGAGGGTCGCGCATGTTTCAAGCGTGCCACCAATCAACCAACACTTGTCTTAATGTCTGTTTTCTTCTGGAATACTAGAGGACTGAATAATACAGCTAGACGAGCAGAGCTGAGGCATTCAATGCGTAATCTATGTCCGTCTATTGTCTGTTTGCTTGAAACTAAGGTTGAACCATGCAATGCTAGTCGTATTTCTAGATGCTTTGGTAAGGATTGGGAAAGCTTCGACAATAGAGACCGCCATAAAGGGGGTCGCATTGTTATCTTCTACAAGACTATTGTCTGGCGTATCACCAAAATTGCGGCCTCAGAACAACACATCTCTGCTATTTTCACCAATTCGGCAGGATTTGTTATGGGTCTAAGTGCTATCTACGGCCTCAACTTGGCTACTTCTAGAATCCCTCTTTGGAGCAATCTGGTGACGGATGCTGATTTATTAAATAAGATGCCCTGGTTATGTGGAGGGGATTTCAACTGCATTAGAAGTGCCCATGAGAAGCATGGAGGGCGACATGTCGATGATATGGCCTTGGATGCATTTAACTATTGTATTGGGGCATGCCAACTTATGGATCTGAAAAGCACAGGACCACAACTAAGTTGGAGCAACAAACGCTCTGGGGGAAACCGTATATCAGCAAGGCTTGATCGCATTCTTTGCAATACTACCTGGATTTCCCAGATGACACATTCTTATTATGAATATCTCCCATCGGGAACTAGTGACCATGCTGCTATGCTGCTTTATCTATTCCGCAAGGTCAGTTCTAAACCCAAACCATTCAAGTTTTATAATTCCTGGACTTCCATTCCTAGCTTTAAAGATATTATTAGTATGAACTGGGGCCGGCTTAGGGGTTCTCCTGGCTTGCGTTATGTCCAGAATCAATTAAGTGATGTTAAAAGTTCACTTAAGGAATGGGCGCCTGGCCAATTGCGGAAGCTGGATGTTAATAAATGCCGTTCCATACTTTACTCAATTCAAACCGACCTGAACTTGAATTTGGATGTTAATCTGCAAAAAGAAGAAATTATGGCATCTCGCAATCTTGGATTGGCTCTAAAAATTGAGGAGGAGGACCTGAGGCAGAAAAACAGGCAGAATTGGCTAACTCTTGAGGATAGCAATTAAAATTTTTTTTATACTGCTCTGCAAGCAAGATACTGTCATAACAATCTACATCACCTTATCAATTCTGATGGGAATATGAACTCTAATTTTGAGGCTTTGCGGGTAGAGGCGCCTCTCTTTTATCAGAATTTATACAATCAAGAAGATTATTGGAATGTTTTTCCTAATCTTATCCCCAAGCGGAAAATTACAGAGGAGGTAGCTTGCTGGTTGGAACTACCAGTGAATCCTGTTGAAATTAAATGTGCATTTTTCCAGATTGGCAAGGACAAAGCTCCTGGGCCCGATGGATTCAACGCCCATTTCTACCAAAATAATTGGGATGTCATTGGCGCAGATGTAATTGCAGGGGTTTCTGAATTTTTCAGATCTGGAAGAATGATCCCTAGTGTAAATCATGCTTTCTTAACTCTTGTCCCAAAGAATGCAAATGCTTCTGGCCTGGGTGACTACAGAACGATTGCGTGCTGCAATGTTCTGTATAAAATTATCAGCAAGCTTTTATGTAACAGACTGAAACATGTCATTTCTGATCTGATTTCTCCACACCAGGCAGCTTTTCTAAAAGACAGGTTACTGGCAGATTGCACTCTTCTTGCCCATGAACAGATTCGAGATTTTAGCAATCCTATGGGATCCAGAAGCTGTATTAAATTGGACATTCGAAAGGCATTTGACAGTGTTAATAGGGAGTTCATACTTTTCCTACTTCACCAGATGGGGTTCAGTTACACCTTCATTAATTGGATTTCTCAGTGCATATCCTCCCCTATGTTCTCAGTATTAATTGATGGTTCCCCTGAAGGTTATTTTGCTCCACTAGAGGTTTGCGCCAGTGCGACCCCCTTTCTCCGTATCTGTTTGTCCTCGTTATGGAAGCTTTCTCCCTCCTCATGTCTGTGGCTGACTCTACTGGTGCAATTCATCCATTGCGTAGAACTGGATCAATATCTCATCTCCTCTTTGCGGATGATCTTTTAGTTTTCTGCCATGCAAATGCACATTCTTTTCAGGGTCTAAAGGATTTACTTGTGAAGTTTAATCTCATGTCGGGCCTTCATATAAATTGGGATAAGAGTTCTGCAATTTTCAGTAAGGGGGTACGTAATGCGAGAAGTTTATCTGATATGCTGGGAATTAAAGTGGTCTCCTCTTTCACTACCTACTTGGGTCTCCCCATTTCATCAAACTACCCCAGAGCATCTATGTTCTCTAGACTGGTCGATAAATGTAAATTGAGGCTTCTTGGGTGGTCTTCTTCACTGCTTTCTGTTGCTGGGAAAATTGAATTGGTCCGCTCTGTCATATACGGTATGGTCGCTTTCTGGATGCAAGCTTATTGCTTTCCTCCTTCTGTTATTAGAGTTATCAATTCAGTTTGCAGGAAATTTATTTGGGGTGGGAGAAATATTTGGGCCTGGCAGGATATGTGTACTCCTAAAAACGTAGGTGGCGTGGGTCTGAGGCATTTGGCTGACTTGAATGTGTCCTCTGGTGTTCGCTTGACTTGGAGAATGCTATCTAATAAAGGAATTTGGGCAAATTATATGAGGAGGCGAAATACTGTGGTTGATAGTGGGTTTTATACTGCCAAATCAGTCCCAACACACTCTGGAACTTGGAAATTCATGCTTAAAAGCCGTCACCTTTCACACCAACTGATTAAACGCACTATCAATGATGGGAAATCAACTTCATTCTGGTTTGATAACTGGCATCCGAGGAGGCCACTTTATCTATTACAAGATCCGATTACGGGAACTGAAAAAGCTCGTGTTAGGGATTTCTGGAATGGAAATGTATGGACAAATTTGCCGCATATCCCTGGAGTTGGTAACCCACTACAGAATGTCACTTTGTGTGAAGAATCCGATGCTTGGACTTGGGCTTCAGGGCGCTGCTCCTCATTGCGTGAGATCTGGGAGAAAACACAAGAAAACCGGCCTGTGTTTCCCGATGTTGATTGTGTATGGTTCAAGCAACAAGTCCCGAAATTCTCTCTTGCTTTGCTACGGGCTCTACTAGGAAAACTATTAACCAAGGATCGGCTATACAGATGGGGAAGCGTCTCAAATCAATCATGTGTTCTCTGTTCTGGTAATGGGGTGGAGAGTATTGATCATATCTACTTTGAATGTGATTATACTAAATACATACTTGCTAGGACTCTTCTTAAGCTCGGTATTGCAAATCAGGTGCCATTATCACTTTCAGCAGTATGTGATCTTGTTCTATCCAGATTTAATAAGAGGGAACCGGTAAGCGTTTTGGCTAAAAGTGCCTTATCTTCTATGGTCTGGCATATATGGAAGCAGCGCAACAAGCGTATCTTTGAGGAGAAGTTCACAACAAAGACTAGTTTGTTCGAGGAAATCGCGGCGGATGTCAAAATTGCGCTTAGCAGTTTAGAATATGATGATGTGTCTGACACCACCCCTTTTGCAAATTGGGGACTTGTAGCTGACTAATTTTGAATTTTGTTCTTAAGCTTGTAGTATTTGTTGTATTATACTTTGATACTCATTGCTAACAAGTGGGGGTAGTTACTAATATTTGGTAGAGGGTGACGGCGCTTGTGCACTATCCCCTTTCCTTTATTATGATTGCTGCTCACTTGTCTAGGAATGTTGTATATTTTGATATTAATAAAGACTAACCATTACCTGTCAAAATATTAATAAAGACTAATTGATTATCGTATCTGTGTGATGATTGCCTCATTGTTTCCTTTAATGCTTTATTCTCTTATGATGTGCTTGTGAGACAAAAGAGGATTTGATATTGGTTTATTTATGCTATCTCTGTTGTGATGCATTTTTGAAACTATTTTTTTTGTTTCGTATATCTACAATGTTGATATTGGACTTCAATTCCTCTATTCACATAAGTATGTGATGTGCTTTTATGAGATTTTTTTGATTCCACATATTTTTTAATCCTTGATTGTTGTTAGTTAGTATTTAGCACTATTATTGTTGTTGTTATTTGCTCCCGCCTTTTTGGATGATGCCATAGGGGAGAGAAATAAACATACAAGATTCATAATGAATGTGCTAAGTATGTTCTAACACTTTGAATCTAAGATTAAAGTTGCCTTAGATTCAGGGGGGTAAGATTACATTGAATAGGGATTTTAATTCCTAGATTTCTTGATTTAAAATCATACGTATCTTACTCATTTGCTTCAATTGATATGTAGATGCCCTAATATTTGTTGACTAACTTGATTGACATCTATGTAAGGGGAGTAAGTTTTCATAAGCACAATTATTAATCTTTTTGTTTATGTTTGTTTGTCATCATCAAAAAGGGGGAGAATGTTGAGTATTGGACTTCTCCCTACTTGGTGTTAATGATGAGCAAACATAAATACTTGTGACTAATCCCCTATTTTGCAGTTAAGCCTAAGCTAATTATGAGGATCTACTTGCAATGGATGACACTCAAAGTTGATTGAAGGCAAATGACATGGATTGGATGATCGTAGATGACGATTGAAGCTCCATGAAGTCTTCAAGCTTATACGATGGATATAAGAGAGAATTCGTCAATGTAATCTTCTTTTATCTTTTCTAGTATGTAGCTTAGAAGTAGAACATCGATGGAGCACTCACACACATCATCATTTCTGTCTTAGGACATTATTAGATCAGTTGTCCTTTGACCCCAATCCATTTCTTTAGTGATTGTGCTTGGATTGTTTATAACAGTCGACTGCTGAACGTTTTACAGTCATCTGTCTCAAAAACAGTCGATTGTGTTTTGTTCTACAGTCGCCTGATATGCACAAGCTTTTAACGATCTAGTTTTGGGCCTTTCTGTTTATTTCGCATAGGCTGCTGATGAACGATTCGCAGGCGCCAGTCCTTGTGACAGTCGACTGTGTTTTGTAAATCAGTCGCATGTCTATCTATTGCCAAAACTTTGTTGATCTGTCTTTTACGGCCAGTCGACTATTTTTGTATATACAGTCGACTGTACCTTAGATCAGTCGACTGTGTATGCTACAACAGTCGTCTGTCTGTGAGCCAACTTATTGACTCTGCTCTCTGGAAATTCTCAGGGTATTTGATAGTCGTCTGTAGAATGATTTACAGTCGCCTGTTCTGATTAACAGTCGACTGTATTATCTGCATCAGTCGTCTGTCCAGTTATCTTATAGGATTTCCAAATTTCATTTTGCTTACCATCTCTTGACCAGTCGCCTGTAGAAGGATTTACAGTCGCCTGTTGGTTTAACAGTCGACTGTCTTTGCTTCATCAATCGATTGTCCACGTGGTAAGTTACCGTTATGAATTCTTAGCTACCCTTGCTGACTGTGCAACAGTCGACTGTGGTTTCTTCAACAGTCGACTGTCACGAGTTCAGATTCTATCCGTTGAGAATTTTCTCACGGATTCCAAAAGAGTTTTTGCCTAAACTGTTTTGTGGATTTGAGAAACCTATAAATGGGGCTTCTACTGTTCCATTGAGAGGTAACTAATTCTTCCAAGTTTTCATCTCAATATTTCATTCTAAAGTTTAAAGCTCTCAAATCCAAAGCCCTAAGAATTCGAAATCTTTGATCTCTTACTCTCCAACCTAGAACCAAAGAGTGATCCTCTAGGCAATTGGTGCAGTTAAGAGAAAGGGCTTTCTCCTCTCTTCTAAGAGAGTCTTCAACACACAACACACCACTCCTTCAAGTTCTACTTCAAGGCATATGTGATTGTAAGTGTTGCTTTCAGATTTCATTATTTTCGTATATTGAATTTGCTCTCGGGTTGTAAGAGCGATTTGCTTGCTCCCAAGTTATGGGAGTCAAGGACATCGATTGTATTCGATTTCACTTGTAGGGTTGCTACAAGTGGGTTTCTAAGGAAACCTCAAGTTAGGGTTCTAACTTGAGTATCCGAAGGTATCCGGATGGAAGGGATGTAGGATTACCGGGAACAAGTCGGGAAGTGACTTGGGCAATCCGAACACTAGAAACATAATTGTATTTGCATTTGTTTCTTATTTGGGTTCATTTCTAATTCCACACTTTATTGTTTGTTAGCATTTTAATTTGGTGTAACAATCGTTTTAAATTGCTTAAACACTATTCAACCCCCCTTCTAGTGTTTTCTCCATAGACAGGATCCCCTACATTATGAGCATAATGCGACGGTTTATGTTAAGTCTAGACTACATCTCATGTAATAAGACGTTGGTTTCCATAAGGCAGCTATGCCATGGCTTGAGTGTGCTCAACAACTACAACATAGAACCTATATTTGCCAACCTCTAAAACAAGGAGAGTTACAGCTAATCTTGATGAAGATTTTAAACGTAATTGACTAGATGTGATCGACGGTTTCACAGAATAACAATTCGCATCCTTGCGGTCCAGTGGAATACTGCCAGGGATTAGGCTAAGCCAGGATCACTTTCCATAGTCGAGCTAGGGTGATCCACGACACTAGTCAAAAAACGCTAGACCGGATCATGATCTATGAATGATACTAATTATTCAAATATGTGACATCGACATGAAATGGCTTCATTAAAACTAGTTAATCTTATCAACTAGTTGAATCCTAAAATTCGAAATTATTAGGATTGGTTAATAACTTTTATTAATGTCCTTATCAACTATAAGGAATTTAGGGTGCTATCCTAATCATGTGTTAGGGATTTAAAATTCAAATTGCAACAATTTAAATCATAGCCTTTTTCAAAATTATTAATAGAACATTTAAATTAAAATTATTGGAGAGTGCTACCCTAATCAATTATTAGGAGTTTAATTTCTTATAACAATTTTTAAAACATAACATGTCCCTAAAAAATTATCTTATTATTTTCTGAAAGCTTTTAATAACTATCCTAAGAGTTTTTCTTGTATTATCACATAATTAACAAGAAATTATATAACCATTAAAAAATATCAACTAAACATTTTAGCATGATAATAGATCAACTAACTTTATCTCATAAAATTTAGCTAAACATGCAACTTAAAATATCTCATAAATTTAAGTTACATTAATAATTATCAAATAATTATAAATATCTAATTTTAAAATTATCACATGATTTTACAATATAGCTCTAATTTTCAAAAAACAATTTTTTCGAAGATAAAACCATCACATGGAACGACAATTTTAATAACTTAATTAACAACCTCCATCGGAAGGAGAAACATGTTGCATCATATACACTTTATAATTGCAAAAACAATAGATTAAGTTGACTGGCTCTGATACCAATGTATGGTTTTCTGGGTCCTTATGGCTATAAATCGACGTCTGGCCTAAGTCGGACGGATGATGAAAGCATAAAAGGCAGCGGAAAAACAACTTAAAACTTTGTTTTAAGTCTAGCACTAAAGAAATAACCCTAGCCAGAATCTCTACTATCCCGCGGTTGGGTCTGACCAACCCCTAAAGAAATATCTATCTAACAACAATTATAAACGCATGTAAATTAAACTACATACATTTCACTACATTTCCGTAGAATACAAAGCATCATTTTCTGCAATATTTCTTTATCTCCGAAGCAAAACCCCGCATTGGGGCTGAGCCGTGTCTCGAGCCAAACCGCATCCTGAGGCAAGCAACACTCTTATCGCCGAGCCAACCATGCGCTCAAGAAAGTTTCATCTTGAGTGGATCCTCCATCAAGGCTTCGGATCCGATCCGAACTCCTTCGTAGCTTTGCTAGAGCCCGATCAGGAGCAAGGATGAATTTGGGAGAAATAGAGAATATTAATTTAAGTCTTAATCCAAGCTTGCTCAAAAAAATTTGGAGCTACTCGAATCGAAGACTTGGTGCAAGTTTCAAGGAGGGGGTTGGCCCCATTTATATTGGCGGCTGACCCCTCCCCTTTATCATTACCGATGTGGGCCTAAAGATTGTTGGAGAGAAAATCATTTCAAGTTTGCCTTTCAAGAAGGACAAACTTTGACGAATTTTCCATCCCTCACCGTAGAGCTTTGCAAGTAATATCACATATCAAATCGAAAATCACTGAACAGTGAATGCATAGAAACAAACATGGCTCAATTTTGACTTTGTTTAACCTCTCAAACGTACGTCCAAAGTGGAGCTAAAAACTGTATTTTCGCAAAGAAACACTAGTTGTCAAAATTTGGGTTCAACCCCCTAATTGTTTGTGGGGCCCACAGAGTGGGCCCCAAGAATTTACCCGTGCACGCGGCCAAAAAGGGCAGCTGGCACGTGCCCCCAACTTGGGGGCATGCAAGCACCTGCTGCTGGGCGCTTCAAGCGCCCACAATTTGGGCGCAAATTAAATGCCCGATCCAATGGGCCGGGCTAGCAGGCCACACCCTTTTTAATTAAAAAAGATCTTGTGCTTTAATCTTTGGGGCCTTTTTGCTTTCTAGTTTTCTATTTTAAACCCCTTTTAAATAGACTTTTGGGCCCGTTTGGACTCCGATTTGAGCGCGGTTTTCTCCTCGAATTTCGTGGAAAAATCCTCTTCATTTCTATGCATCTTATTATTTAAAATACACTCGCAAACACTTTGCGACATATTTAAATACATTTGCATCAAATGCAAATAATCCTATCAATAATATTTTAGACTTATATCGCAAACTCCTTGCGACTTAATAAATTCACATACGTCATATGTATTATTTCCCTTAATTCTACCTATTACTTGACGAAGGTCTCACTCTGTGTAAGACCCTACAACCTGATCCTACTATAGGTGGGGCTCGAAACCCCAGACGGCAGTGACCATGAACAACAGGTGCCGTCTCTGTTTCGGTATCATAATTATGTTGTTAACTCATTGACATGAGTATTATCAGGACCACCCTGACTGTGTCTGTGATGAATACAGCAGTTTTAGTCCCTTCGTCAAAACTATGTCGCCTAGTCAAGCCTAGGGTACGGTCAAACTGTCAACCCTAATAGCTTGAACTTGGTTAGTCTCTATTGAATTGTAGTCAAACAATGTTGGACTTCTTCCAACTTACTTTGGCCAAAGTTTTTCACTAAAGACCGAACCAACACGTGTAACTTCCCATAAATGAAAGAGACGAATCCTTTATTAGTCATTATTCTCCTCGCACGTTTCAAGTTTCACCTAATCAAAGACCGTTTTACAGGCATTGCTTCGAAACTAGGTCAGAGGTCTAAGTGACAACGTTCACGTACATGTTCGTACAATGACATCAAGTCTAAGGACCAACTTGCCTATCATCACTGAGAGCTATCACTGACAGATTTGTTATGTTAACCAAGCGATAACTCTAGTTGGGTCATTCAATGAACTCATTCTCCAATGAGCATCTGTGTCTCGTCTCTGACTTTGTCAAGTCGAACAACCACAAGATCATCGTCACCACTCAATAGTGAAGACAAAGACACAATGGTCTATCTGATGCTTCGATATCCTTTTTTCGAAACATCTACGACCACGAACAATTTTAGACTTATGCTACTAATGGTCAAACAATTCTCCATGATCGAGATCCTCATTCCGATACTTGTTTAACCTCGTATTAAGTCTCAGGACTTTACCTAAGTTCTAATGTCGACTACATTATTATTAACTTATGTAAATTCTTACCAAACTGTTTACTGTTATTTTCAACAAAACGTTTGTACACGTACATAGAGATAAACTGCCTCGAGTGCATAACCATCTCCCAACAAAATCCACACGATTGCATGAACTCATGAAATGGTCGTGTTGCCAGTGGTTCCAATCGAATGAAATGAACAATAAGTCAGGTGGTTTAAATGATCATGTCGATCTCACGACGCGACTGTGTTGACTTACCCAAGCCTTGCTCCTTGTTACACACTACAGCAAAATGGCCGCATCGAATTCAATGCGAGCATGTCGATTTGGCTGACGCGATTGCGTCAGATATTATACGACCATTTCGATTGCACTGTTTTTCTTATTCTCGGTGATTTTAACGATCGAACCCAATCATTTTTGGACCGTGGATCTAATCGATCAACATCAGGGTTCAAGTGGGGTTTGACAAAAGCATAAAAGGAAATTCACAGCCCCATTTTCATTATTTTGGATACTCTAGGGTTTGGAGAACGTGAAATTAGGGTTGGAGCATGGAGGAGCTCGGGAAGCAGTCTAGGGCTTCGGATTCTTTGATTCTTTGCAGATTTGATCTCTTTTCCCTTTTCCCTAGTGTATTTCATAGTATTTTGCATTGTAATTCGAATTAGATGATGTTTAGTGACAAAACATTTGAATTTATTATTACTATGAATTAGATTTTACTTTGTATGTGTTGTGGATTATTTTAGGGCTTCATGAATTGTGATTTCTATGCTGCTTTCCTATTTTCGATGCGAGATTTATAGTATCTATTAGTCGTTATAATTGATTGATGAATCTTCCAAGATGGTGTTCTTCAAGAGAGGATGAGATACTCCGAGAAGGGGGTTTTATTGTGTTCAATGCCATGAGATTGATGACGTAGTAGAATTAGTGAATTCGACTGTGCAAGCCAAGAGGATCCGAAATTGATTCACATTCGTGTTGAGATATTTAAATTCGTGTATGCTCCAAGAGGATGCACGAATCATCTTAGGATCTTGCTCTAGGTGACCCCACAACACGTGCAAACCTCCCTAACTCTTTATCCTTAATTAGCTAAACCACTTTAGATATCACCACTCACACCATTTATACATATCACCAATTTCGTAGATTGAGAAGGTATTAATCTCGCCATAACATTTTCATACTAAATCAAAATTGTATAATTGTAAACAAATTTTCCATGTGTATTCGAAACCCGACTCACCGGGTTTATATTGCATTGACGACGATTCCTATGCTTGGGATTGGCATCAAGAAGCAGACATGTGAAACATCTAAATGATGCAAATGATATCGATCAAATGCCCTTCTCAGTGATCATTTGTCATGTGGACATTAGTTTGACATAGTATAAGAAAAAAATAAACGTGTTATTCATTCATTGGAAAGGAAAAATAAACAAAGAAAACAACATAAGGATTTATTCGAGGTAATTGAGATGTCCATTGATGAAAACCGATGCATTGTCCAGCCTGTCTTGAGCTATAACACGACCACCCCTGCAGATCATTCGATGATCCAGGTAACAGGGGAGCTTGTTATGGCTCCTTTACCATGATCTTTGCCCTTCGAGGTACCCACCTTCGGCCTTGCTTCTGGGGCATCAACGAACTTCTTTAGGTGACCACATTTAATCAGGGCCTCAATGTTCTTTTTTAGCTACCAGCAATCTTCAGTGTCATGGTCGCTATCATGATGGTACCTACAAAATTTGAGGTCGTCTCTATTCTCATACTTGCTCTTCAGTTTGGGAAGAGGTTGGTCGAAGTATCCCTCGCCCTTTGTATAGGCAGGTACTTCCGCCTCGGAGGCATTTAGTTTGGTGAAGGTCTCGTTGGATATTCACGAATGACCTCTGGTGCTCCTCCCTCTTCATTGTCGGTCTCGGGACTCTCGACGAGATCTATCTTGAGGCTGAGCTTCCCTTTTGGTGTCGGTAAGGGTTTGGGATGCGCTTTTGTTCTTGGTGACCAGTGATTCTTCTACCAGAATATATCGTTTCATCCTAGTGAGCAGATGGTCGAGGTTACATGGGGGTTGGTGGTGCAATGATTTCATTAAATCCTCGCAGTGAATTACTTTCTTGAGTACCGCAATAATGACATCATTGTTGCAGCCATCAAAGTTCAGCCTCTCAAGATTGAAACGCTTATGGAAGGCCCACAGTGTTTCCCCTTTTCTCTACTGCAGAGTGAATAGATGGTCCAAGCCTCGCTTTCACATTCATCCTGCCATGAACTGCTGGCAGAAAGCTTGGGCTAAGCTCTTGAATGATCCGATGCTGGGATTGGAAAGCCTATTGTACCATTTCTTCACCGCCTTGCACAATGTCAAATGAAATGCTCAACAAAGGAAAGCGTCATTTGCCCTATGTATCTCCATCACACTCTTGTAGTCTTGGACATTTTCTCGAGGGTCACCCAAGCCATTGTATTTGTCCAGGGTGGATGTCTAGAACTTGTGCAGTCGTGGAGCCAAGGTGATATTCTTCTTCAGTGGATTGTGCTCGTCCTCCGAGCTTGAGGATAGGGAATAAGGATGCCACATACGAGCTTGACGTCTGGTCTGTCAAAAGGTCGAGGCTCTGGAGGAATTAGCTTCGTCCACTCTCAAACCGTTATGGCAGTTTAGCAAGGGAAGGTTGTCTCCCCAACTCTTCTGCTTGCATTTGGAATTGGTTTATTAGGGAGGACTTCGACTGTGAGCCTTTGTGCGGCAATCCCTTTCACGGTCAACGTTGCTCTTAGCTAGACAACGGGCTTCTTTACCATTGGCAGAGGGTCTGTAGCCTCTGGGTCCAGCAGAGTAGTTGTTGCCTTCCTTCTTGCCATCTTGTCCTCATCATGGTTACGGGTGGTCAAGGAGATGATTTTCTGCTTTGAATACAATGCTTCATTCCTCTGGCTTTTGGGTGTGGATGACAACTCCTCGGGGCCTAATCCTGAATTGGCGGGTTGTGGCCCTGTAGTCAATTAGGGCAGTTGGTTCGCCAGTTATTCTATTACGGAAGTCAACGTCTAAATGTTGGCATTGACCATTTGAGAGAGCACCTGGAATTGCTTGAATGTGACCAGTTGTGGCTTGGGACCTCTTTGGGAAGAGGAGTTGAGGTCGTCATGAAGGATGTGGCCGTCTGCCTCCCGACTAGTGAGTAGTCATGTGAGCCTTTGGTTGGTGGGATGAGCCGACATTATTGATAACGAGAATGCTAACTCTTAGTTCCCACAGACGGCGCCAACTGTTGACGGGTAAATCCGTTACACAGTAATGTGGTGCTGATACAGATGTCTCGGATGAGGTGGAGCTTCGTCAGTAGAGGAATGGGACCCGTGATAGATCGATCCGGGGTTGGTGGGAGCAAATTTCGAGCTATTGGGTCGAAGCCCAACCTAACTCCAAGCTATATCCATAGGTTTGCAACACAGAGAAATCGTCAGGTGGATCAGATCTGGGTTCCAACCCAAATCTCCTCCGATGCTTAAGTCAGTGGAAGACTCAAAAGGAACCCGGTACAGCTAAGTCCGACCTATTGGGAGGTCATCCAATTACTGTCACGTCGAGCTATGGAGGAAGAAATTGGGAGTGGAAAGAGATACTTAGAGTGTCAAAGTACCTAAGTGATTAGTATTTCTGAGAGTTGATTCCGTTTTTCTCGTCACTGAGACTACTTATAGGCAAAGGTTACCACCCTTGGTAACGTTAGTGGAGAACGTGCGTGCCCTTTTGGCGGCATGATTGTTCCTAAAAAAGTGTACGACTGCTGAACACGTCCTTTGCCATTATTAACCGACCCATTATTAACCAATCCCTAAATACTTTGGTGCTAAACGGAAATGAGCTGCTGCTATGACTTGATAAGTAGGTAACGTCCCATACTGGCTTCTAGGCCTTTGGGCTTGGTCGGTGCATTTGCTCTTGGGTTTTTTTATTAGAATTAAGTACATTTCTCTGCTACGTGGTTCGGCCTAATGTAGTACACGAGTAAATATCAGTTTAGATATTAGATACGATTCTCATTGACTCGCATCTGATACATATTAGATATGATTCTCATAGATTTAGTGGATACTTCGTTGGAGAGCCAAGCAAATTTTTTGTTCAAAACGATTTACGTATATGGTTGGATTCATCTTGAACACAATTTTTGTTTATCTTATAAGGGAGGAATGTGAAATACCACTAAGTCAATTGGCTCGGGTAAGAGAAGAATTTTATTGCATTATTATTTTTCATTTTATTTATAAATATATGATAACTTGATGGTAGTTTTGTGTTTAAATTATACTTTTTTAAAATAATATATGCAATAAAATTTATATGTGCAACCAAACTTCATGATGGAAGTAAATTAGACTGCTGATTTATGGCAACAGCCAAAATACAATACAATTAGGGATAAAAACTTGTGTCTTTACGGGCCAAGGACAAGCCCCATCTCAGGCCGAAACTTTTCAATTTTTAAATTGAGGCTCAACTTTAGCTTTGAGTTTTGGAGATGTTCCAACCTTAAACCACGTGCTTTCGAGATGGTCCTAACTAAGTTTTTCTACTCACTCAAAAAAATAACAAGATTACTAAAATTTTCTTAACTCATAAACATACGTATCAAATTTTAATTTAATAATAACTAATTTAGACAATGAAATCGAAAAATAAAAAAAAATTGAGTAAAATTTATTTAGTTAGAAACGTAAATAAATAATATATTTCGCCAAATATACCTAGCATGTGAATTGAAATTAAGTAAAAATCTAAAATATTATAATATTATTGTTGTGAATGAGCTTCCTGGGGGAGACCACATGCCTTTATTTATAGGGGATATGGAGAGTTCATACATGGGTATGATACAATCTTTTGAATAGATTACAATCACATCATCTCACAAGATAATCTATTCATAACCCCCCATATCTTGCCAAAAGTGTGAACTCTGCTCATGAATACTTCGGGATTCTGAGTGGTCGGTCCCGAGTATACACCCAGAGAACGGTTGTAGTTTTACCGCAAGTGCACGGTGTAGCAGCGAGCGGGATATCGAACACAGTGAGGACGAGTGACCGTGCTTGTTCCAATCAACCTGGCTATTTAAGAGAGAAATTTGCCTTTGGCGATCCTGTCACAATCGTCAGACAAAAATGCGGAAATATCAAATCAAATAAAGAACGCCTAGGGAATGGGGAATCCCCGCTACTCACCGTATCTCATAAATGTGGTTCGTCGGTTTCAAGATTGCTAGATTGAGAATTTGGATGAACTAGTTGCAACTGAATGTAGAACCAAGCTCACGCTCTCGCGCTGTTGCCGGTCTATAGCTATCCTAGGTTTGGGTCCAATCTCTTGCAAACCCTAGCCTAGGAAAGCTAGCATTAGGATCAACATCATCGTCCAATCGCGCACCGAGCCCAATCTCTTGCAAACTCGGTCCACGACCTAGATTGGGATAGTTCCTACCCGTCCAATCTCTTGCAAACGAGTATCGGCATGGAATTGCAACCGGGAATCCTAGTATCGGTCCAATCTCTTGCAAACCGATACTTCGAAAATCCGACTCCAACCCAATTCAGATTTCTAGGGTTTCCTATCAAATTGGGATCCAATCTCTTGCAAATCCCAATTGATATGAATACCTAGCCATCCGTAGTAAATTGATCCCAATCTAATCCCTAATAACAATTCTAGCACAATTTCTACCAATTCATCACAAATATGAAGATGGGCTTGTAGGGGTTCATCCCCACGCCCAAAGACGTGGAGACTACTCACAAATCATAGCGAGATCACAAAAATAATCGTTGAAATAAGCAATAGAATTCATCACAATATTGAGATAAACAATAAAAATAGAATTTTTAAGGAAAAGAAATGCAAACCAATGGAGTTTTTCAATTGAATCCAACAAAATTCCAATCTTTTTCTCCTTTCCAATCACAAGAACAAAGCTAAAAAAACTAATCTAAAAAGCTGCAAAAAATCTAAGAGGGAGGCTCTAAAACTAGGGTAAAAACAGGGTTTAAATAGCCCTCAAAATCGTCCAAAAATCGTGACCAAAATACCCCTGCACAGCCTGTTTTCCGCAGTTTTCGCTACAGGCAGCGCATCGCACTCGGCCGAGTGACAAAAGTCGCTCGGCCGAGTGAGAAACCCTGTAATTTTCCAGTAAGTCGGGGCCTTCAGGGGTCTCTACTTCGGGGGCGGCTCGGCCGAGTGAGTTGTCGTCACTCGGCCGATGGCTTCACTGCACTCGGGCGGACGGGATTTACCACTCGGCCGAGTGGGTCTTCTGAAGTTCAGGCAGCCGAAAAACAGTAACTTGGATGTTTTTGGAGGGGCTTCGTCTGGGCGCCACTCGGGCGGACGTGATGTCTTCACTCGGCCGATGTGGTCTTCGGTGCTCGGCCGAGTGCACATGTAAATTGTGTCTGTTCTGGTCGGCCGAGCAGTGTCTCGCTGGTCGGCCGAGTGGCTCCTCCACTCGGCTGAGTGGGACACAAAAAATGCCCAATCTGCTTATTTTGGCCTCCTCGTCGCTCCTGCGACGTCCGTTCTTCTTCAGCTCCTCTCCAACAGCAAAATACCCCTTGGGGAGGTCGTTGGTGACTGTCTAGAGTAAGCGCATCTCGAGATCACTCCAAATCGCGCCAAATCACCTGAAATGCGACAAAAACAACAAATCGTGAAAAGCATCGCAATATCGTCGATATATCGTGAAAAACATGATTTGGGCGATCTAAATGGTATGCAAATATGCGGAAAAGGGTGTAAAATAAGGAGTGATCAAAATCCCCCAAGCTTGCCTCTTACTCGTCCTCGAGGAAGATAAGTAAAAGGCGAAACCGGTGGATTCGGAAAACGAAAACGGCGAAAAACGAAAAAATGAAAAATGAAAAACGGAGAAGAATGGAAAACGAAATGAAAATAAAGAAGAGAGAAAGAAGCGAAGAGGTAGGATGCTAGATCATTTTCTCAGGACGGGGTTTCACTTACTCATATAGCATGCACCGAATGAAAAACTCATGTCAAAGGATTTTATTTTGATATCATAGTATAATAGTGCAAATAGAAATAGAAAACCCACGAACAACGATATAATCATGAAAAACGGAATAATTCTAAAATTAACATCGTCTGAATCATTTAAAGCGGTATACAAATCACAGATCACACACTTTTCAATTGAACGCTTTCTATCTGGAGTATAAGAGTATCACACTATAGAATAGAGAGAATAGAAAAGTATGGATTTCATGAAATGAACGCTAGGCTTAGATTTCTGGATTTCGTAAGGCTGGAAATAATCTCACCGAGTATAGAATATTACTTAGCCTAGGTTGTTGTGCAATGTCAAGTAGTCACTCTCTCACACATCAATGGATCCCCTCCCCCAAGCTTATCTATAAGCGTGGTGGCATAAAAAATATTTACATCCCCATTTTTATATAGCTCCAAATGTAATAAGAAGAAAGAAGAAAGGAAGAAAGTGAGATGGGATCTTTTATTGAGGATTTTTCCTCTTTTTTTTTCTTCTTTTTTTTTCTCTTTTTTTTGTTTGTTTTTTTAGAGAATATATACACAATGATCCCAACTCAAAGAGAGATAATGATATACAAGAATATTCTTCTCTCTTTTATTCTTTTTTTAGAGAATAAGAGATTTGGAGCTAGGAATTAATAGCGGGGGAAATGCCATATAATAGAATCACTAAGGGGAGATTCACCAATGATTTTAAAAGTAGAGAAATGATGTTCAAGATTTGTGGAGAAAGAAATAGATATAACCCTCGGTTCACTCTATAAGACATGCACGACAACTTCAGCAGGGTAATCTAATCTACTCAGTTTCGATCACAAAAAAGCTAACTAATCCAGATTTATCATAGCTAACATCATTCAATCATCCTGACGTGAAGTGTACAGTTCATGCATATAGAAGTGATATAGGAAAAAGAAATCAGTACTCCAGATATAAGCATTCAATGCGTGAATCTTGGTGTGTTTTCTGTGATAGCATACATATGAATATTCAGACTCAGCTAATAATAAAGTTTCATCCATTTTCATGTGGCAAAAGTGTGGGTCACTATCTCTAAATGCAAGGCAAGTAATAGCATATGATATCAGAAATAAAGTCTAAGACATGACAAATAAAGCATGCATATAGAGTAAGCTAAATCCAACGTCATCATCATCACAGAAAAGTCATCTCTAGCATGAGATGAAAAAGAAATAAAGATAAATGGAAAATAGAAACTATGCAATGCGGCACACAGAGAAAATAAGAAAAACATGATGCATGGTAAAATAAGAGAAAAAATAATGAAAATGAGTGCAAAAGTGAAAAACGGTGTGAAAAACTAAAAATAAAGGTGGCAAATCGAAAAAGAACGTGAGAACTCACTCCCCCAAGCTAAATGGCACAGTGTCCTCAATGTGCAAAGTGTGGCACACCGAGAGACAAGAAATGTGAGGGGCAGGTGAGGATGCATGCATGAAAAATGAAAATAAAAGGAAAAATAAAGATATGAAAAATATGATGCGGACATGATGCATGCACAGATAGGAATGATACAGATATATAAGTGGCACCAAAACTCTCCCTCTCTCCCAAGAAGATATAAAAAGATATGAGCAAAAAGAGAGTCCCAAAATAAGTGAGGGCAGGGGGGTGGACAAAAAGCGCAACATGACCCAGCAGAAACGGGCAGCACAACGGCAAAAGGAATCGATGTCATCAAGGGTGCCTAAGAAGGTGGTGCTGCACCGTCTCCGTCCTGAGGCGGAGGTCGTGTGGGTGGTGCTGGCTGGACAGGCTGCTGAGCGGGGGTGGGTGTGGGAGTGGTAGCAGGTCGGGTGTGTGTGGAGGTGTGGGCGGGAACCTACTGGGTGGGTGGGGGAACGCGCAGGAGACGCTCCAGAACCTGGGTGAGGCAGTAGTGGATCTGGGGGATCAGCTCGAAGCGGCCAGCCATCGCAGAGACGGTGGCGGACAGAGTCCTAAGGTCGCCTCGGAGGCCACTCATCGCCCCCTCTAGAGCACGAATGCTCTGAAGTACAGTGTCAGGGGGAGGTGGTGCCGAGGGACGCACCGGGCGGGGCTGTGCAGGGCGTGGCTGGCGAACTCGGGTCGCGTAGGTGACTGGCTCAGCGGGGAAAGGAACAAAAGGTGCTGCGCCTGCGAATGTGGGCCTGGCCTCAGTGTGAGGCCGGGGCGCCGGCTGGTGGGAAGTGGAGGCAGCGGCAGCGAAAGAAGAGTGCAGAAATGGCAGCGAGGTGGCCGGAGAGGTCGGTGGCACAGAAGTGTGGACAGACGCCACGACGCTCTCGGAAAATACAGCAGGGGTGGAGACAGAGGTAACTACCGTTGGGGAGGAAGTGTGTGGACCAAAAGGCGCAACCCCAGCGGAGATCATGCTAGCCATGGTCTCCACGACCGTGGCAAACGAGGGCTCTCCACTCTCAACAAAGGTCGACGGGCGCTCAGGGAGTGCGGAGCAAAGTGGCTCGACGGACAGAGGGCTAGTGGTGGTGGTGGGAGTGGTGGTGGAAGTGGGCTCAGCTGAGGTACTCGTGACACTGACAGAAGTGGGGACAGAAGTGTCAGGAGCAGCGGAATCATCAGGTATGGGCTGAGGGGCCACTGGGTCAACAGGCTCGGCAGCAGGCTCGGCAGGGTGTGCAACTGGGTCTACAGGGGCAGCGTGGGCCTGCTCGGCCTCCTCGGCCTCGAGCACGTAAGCAGCAGGGATGAGAACATCCATCGCAGGGAGCCAGTCAATGTGGGCCGGTGCAATCAGAGTCCGAGCAGGGCTCGGGAGAATCATGTAATCGGCACCAAAAGGGCCGTGCAGCCAGACCCAGTGACGCTCACCGTGCGGGCGAAGCATCTTCATCCGGGCCATAACATCTATAGACAGAGAAGTGGGGCCCGGGACGCGTCGCAAGTCATCGGGGAAGTCCTCGCCGGTCATAAGAGCAAGCAAAGTGATCAGGCCGCCGCAGCATATCGGTGAGCGAGCGCCCACCGATACGATGATGCGGTCCAAAAACCAAGCCGCGATATCGATCACGACGGCGGGGACAAGCTCATCGCCATCCCTAGATAGAGCTCTGGGACGTGTCATCGCATAGAGCATGTAGAGCTCTGGCGTAGACATCGTGCCCGGCTCATATCTGGCCAAAAAGGTCGTCGCCATAAGGCGCTGAGCAATGCGGAGGCAGGGATGGACAATGGCCGAGGCCTTGGCCCTGCTAGGGTCAAAGGCAGCGTGGAGACCCGTAATCCGGGCCCAGAAGGCACCGGAGTCGAAGGAAGGTGGGGGGATATGGGTGGGGCCGTAACCGCGATCGGCACCGGGGACAGCGGGCCACGAGAAGAACGCTCTCATCATATCGAGAGTGACCTGGCACTCTCGATCCATGAACCGGAATGAGCATCCCTCGTCGGTCCGGGCGATCGAACTCAAAACCTCAAGTGTCGGGCGGGTAAAAGTATCCGCCGACACCTGCAGAAAATCTCGCCAGCCCACGTTGTCGTACAACGTGAGCATCCCCTCTAGTACCCCCAGGCGTCCTAGGTCAGCGAGGTGTGCAAACCTGGAGGGTACGATCGAGCGCTGGGAGATACGCTCGAAGACGGCGTGGTGTGCGTCGTCTCGGAACGTAATCCCGAGCGGCCCGACCAGTGGAGCCGGTGGTGGTGGCTGTGGGTCGGCAGGGAGAGGCTGTGCGGGCTGTGGGTGCACTGCAGGCTGTGCGGGGTGTGCGGGGCCTGCAGGCTGTGCTGGGTGTGCGGGGTGTGTGGGTGACGGTGGAGGAGAGTCCTCCAACTCGTGGGAGGGGCCGGCATCATCCGACCGCTTCCGCTTGGCGGAAGCTCTCTTCGACCGCGGCCATGTCCGGGGCGGCATATCGGCCCCGAGCGCGCCGAAAAGTGAAAAAAGTGCGGTGCGTGTAAAAGAGTGGAAAGAGTGTACCCCGACACGCCGCGAGTGCTAAGCAGTGGAAGCGTGCGAAGTCAGCGCCTCCGCGAAGTCCGGATCAGCCCGTAGAAGCTCCCCTGGGCTCCCCTAAGCTCCAAAAAGCAACCTGCGCATGAAACGGCGATATCAGCGGGTAATATTCAAAATGTATGGAGTATTAGGGGTATAATAGATAGATATAGGAATTGATTTGGGTTAGGGGTTCGATTAATACACGGATCCTCAAGAAATACTCAAAAAGAGGCGAAATAGGCGAAATAGGGGGTACCGGAGATGGCCGGAGACACGGCCGCCGGCGGCGACTCGGGCGGAGTGCGGCGAGTGGTCGGCCGGCGGTGGCTGGCCGAGCGGCGGCGCGGGTCGAAGGATCGGGCGAGTGGGGAAGGGGTTCGGGTGCTGGGGGAGTCGAAAAGTCGGGCTGTTTGGGTTTTGCTCGTTTCGAAAAATGCGCCCCCCGCGGCCCCTTTTATAGCAGAAGTTACGACTCGGCCGAGTGAAAAGGTCACTCGGCCGAGTAAGGTCAATAGAAAATTCCTCCCCGCTTACGCATCGGCCGAGTAGAGTAAGTCCATTCGGCCGAGTGACTCAAGCTACTCGGCAAGACTCGCCCTAGGAGGGTATCCGTTTTACTCGGCCGAGTGGGAATATGTACTCGGCTGAGTAGCAGTTATATTGAAATCAGGAAAATAAACAGAGAGTTGGGTATAGCAGACTTCCCTCGTTCGTGAGCGGCTCGGCCGGACGAACTTGTGTACTCGGCCGAGTGACTAGTATACTCGGCCGAGTGAGCCTTGTGTTCTGCTGTTTGTCTTCGTTTTGGCTCTAAACTCCGTCTTTCTTCCTCCAATCGATTTCATCTTCCTCCTAAGCGTCGAGCGCCTTCTTGGGGCGCTCCTCGTCGTCTCGTTCGTCCTCCTCATGATGGATCTACCTATCTCCTCTCCTGTCAAGAAAAATAGGACCCGTTTTCACAAAATTTTTGGGCGAACGACTCAAAACACTAAAGATTTCTAAAACGAAAATAAAGAAAAAGTAAAAATGAAGCAAAAACCGTCGGGTTGCCTCCCGACAAGCGCTCGTTTAAGGTCGTGAGCTCGACCCCCTATAATTTTCAATCAATGCGGGATGTTTGGTGCATATGAGATGCACCCATCAAACTTTCCGGGGAGCGCGCTTGGATTTGGACGTGGCGGCGTGTTCTCCCTCGGTGGTCTCCCATCTCGAATAGTGTTGGGGGGAGGCTCCCCTAAGATAGCATTTGCTCCGGTCAACGGCTTTACCGGTGACGCCGATCTCCGTGGCGGAGGAGCTTTCTTTGGAGACTTTAATTTCGAGAGCTTGCAGAGCTCTCGAATCCTTGCAACATCAGCGTCGCCTTCATCATCTTCGGCGGAGAGGTCGGGGGAATCGTCTATCTTCTCATCTTGGCCTAAATCCGGGCCTTCCTCTAAATCTTCATCAAAAAGAGCACCAATTGAGTGGGGGATCGCCTTCTCTATCACCTCATCAAGGAGGTCCATGTAGTCAAGTTCCTCGTGGTAAGGCATGTGCTTCATAGCCTTAGGAATGTGGAGCTCCACCTCGATGTTGCCGACGTTTAAAGTTAGGGTACCTTCGCGCACGTCAACAATTACTCCGGCGGTGGCGAGGAACGGGCGTCCAAGTATCAATGAAGTATCTCCCTCCTCCTTAACGTCCATGATCACAAAGTCACATGGTAAGCATATTCCACCCGGGACTTGTAGAGGTATGTCTTCGGCGATCCCCACCGACCTTGTTATCCGTCCATTGGCTAATTGAATGCGCATGTCGGTGGGTTTCAACTTTGTCCCGGTGTTTAGCCTTAAGAACATGGAGAGAGGCATGAGGCTCACACTAGCCCCTAGATCAACCAACGCCTTTTGAAGAGGGACGCCGCCCAAGGTGCAAGGAATCCGAAAACTCCCCGGATCTTTAAATTTGGCCGGCTCCTTTTCTCTCTTGGTAAACCAATAGCCCTCCTCGGCTAGCATGATCTTCTCCTTCCTCTTTCTCCGCGAAATCAAGTCCTTCAAGAATTTAGAATATGTGGGGATCTCCACGATGGCGTCGAGGAAGGGAATATTGATGCTAACTCCTCTTAGATACTCGAGGAACTTCGCTAGCCTTTTCTCCATTTTCGCTCTCGCTAGTCTTTGGGGGAATGGGACCGGTGGCATGAAGCGCCTTTCCTCAATCAATTGTTCCGCTCTAGATTTCTCCTTGTCTTGTGGCTCCTTCTCCTTTTCAACTTCAACTACCGGCTCAATAGGCTCCAAGCTTTTCTCCACGGGCTCCTTGGTAGGAATCATGGCGGGGGTGGTGTCCTTTCCGCCTCTAGTGGTAACTGCAACTACGGCATTGATGTGGCCGGTGTTGCCCCGTGGGTTTGGTTCGGGTTGCGCCGGCAATCGTTGAGTGTTCCGATTGAGCAACGCCAATTGCTCCGATATTTGAGCCACAACGGTATTAAGAGAGTCTTGCCCCGCCTTCAAAGTAGCATTTACCTTATTTTGCTCGACCATGAACGCCTCCACTCTAGTTTCGAAGTCGGATCGTTGTTGAGCTTGAGGAGGGTTTTGATTTTGATTCCTCAACCCTTGGTTGTATCCGGGCGGCCTATATGGTGGAACTTGTTGCTTCGGTTGAAAGTTTTGTTGAGTAGGCCCCCTCGGTGGATAGTTTTGTTGTTGGGGTGGTGGTGGTCGAGCTTGTTGAGGCGGTGGTTATGGCGGGTTCAAAGCTTCTTCATTGTTCGCGTAGGAGAATCCGGGATGATTTCTTGCGGCCGGATTGGCCCAATATCCTTGGTTCCCCGCAACATATTGTACTTGCTCCAAGGATCCTTCTCCTTGCTCTCCTCCCATGTACATGGCTTGAGATTGGTCTTGCCAATCACACATTTGGTTTGTTGGAGCGGAGGTAGAAGGGGCTCCTTGGGGCTCCGTGATAAACTTCTCCAATCTCTCCACTACCTTGTGGAGAGAATCAAATTTGCTCGTAAGCTCCGCTACGGCCTTCGCCTCGTAGATGCTAGTTGGGTTTAAGGAGGACGTAGAGTGTCCTCGCTCATCGCCCCATTGTTGATTATTTGAGGCCATCTCCTCAATTAGGGCCGTAGCTTCCTCGGGAGTCTTTGACAAGATAGCACCATTCACCGCGGCATCAATAATTTGTTTGGTCCCCGGTTGGAGACCGTTGTAGAAGCTATGAACTAGCTCCCAATATTCTATGCTGTGGTGCGGGCATTGATGCTGCAAATCCTTAAAACGCTCCCAAGCTTCATAGAGCATCTCCTGTGGTCCTTGCTTGAAGGACATGAGAGCGCTCCGGATCTTCACCGTCTTGGATGGCGGATAGAACTTATCAATAAATGCACTCGCCAACTCGTCCCAAGTGGTGAAGACACCCTCAGCTTGCGTCCTCAACCAATAGAGTGCATTGTCCTTTAGCGTGAAAGGGAAGAGACGCAGTCTGATGGCATCGATGGAGACCCCCGGCATCTGGAATGTGGCGCACTTTGACAAGAACGATTGGATGTGGTAGTGGGGATTTTCATGGGCATTCCCATGAAATGGATCCTGCTGCATCAGAACCACTAGTCCAGTCTTTAGCTCGAAGCTCTTGTCAGCCGCCAACCCCGGCATGGCAATGGATGAGGTAGTAGAAGATGTCTTAGGCCGAAGCCTATCTCGAATAGAAATTAGCCTCGCCATCCTTGCCGCCAATTGTTCAGGAGTTTCCGGGTTGGTCATAAACCGCCCTTCCGGATCTTGTCTTCTTTCCGCTCTAAGTCTCCGCGCGGTACGTTCGATCTTGTGATCAAATAATAAAGCTTCAGGGTCCGCCGTAGATCTCGTGTACATGCACAGGGGAAACAGAGTTTCAAAGAAATGATTAGTACCGTGGAAGGGTTAGGTAAGAAATAAGAAATAAAAATAATGATAATAATAATAATAAAAAGAATAGCTAGGGTGAGAAAAAATCAAACGCAATCGCCTCCCCGGCAACGGCGCCAAAAACTTGGTCGGTCCCGAGTATACACCCAGAGAACGGTTGTAGTTTTACCGCAAGTGCACGGTGTAGCAGCGAGCGGGATATCGAACACAGGGAGGACGAGTGACCGTGCTTGTTCCAATCAACCTGGCTATTTAAGAGAGAAATTTGCCTTTGGCGATCCTGTCACAATCGTCAGACAAAAATGCGGAAATATCAAATCAAATAAAGAACGCCTAGGGAATGGGGAATCCCCGCTACTCACCGTATCTCATAAATGTGGTTCGTCGGTTTCAAGATTGCTAGATTGAGAATTTGGATGAACTAGTTGCAACTGAATGTAGAACCAAGCTCACGCTCTCGCGCTGTTGCCGGTCTATAGCTATCCTAGGTTTGGGTCCAATCTCTTGCAAACCCTAGCCTAGGAAAGCTAGCATTAGGATCAACATCATCGTCCAATCACGCACCGAGCCCAATCTCTTGCAAACTCGGTCCATGACCTAGATTGGGATAGTTCCTACCCGTCCAATCTCTTGCAAATGAGTATCGGCATGGAATTGCAACCGGGAATCCTAGTATCGGTCCAATCTCTTGCAAACCGATACTTCGAAAATCCGACTCCAACCCAATTCGGATTTCTAGGGTTTCCTATCAAATTAGGATCCAATCTCTTGCAAATCCCAATTGATATGAATACCTAGCCATCCGTAGTAAATTGATCCCAATCTAATCCCTAATAACAATTCTAGCACAATTTCTACCAATTCATCACAAATATGAAGATGGGCTTGTAGGGGTTCATCCCCACGCCCAAAGACATGGAGACTACTCACAAATCATAGCGAGATCACAAAAATAATCGTTGAAATAAGCAATAGAATTCATCACAATATTGAGATAAACAATAAAAATAGAATTTTTAAGGAAAAGAAATGCAAACCAATGGAGTTTTTCAATTGAATCCAACAAAATTCCAATCTTTTTCTCCTTTCCAATCACAAGAACAAAGCTAAAAAAACTAATCTAAAAAGCTGCAAAAAATCTAAGAGGGAGGCTCTAAAACTAGGGTAAAAACAGGGTTTAAATAGCCCTCAAAATCGTCCAAAAATCGTGACCAAAATACCCCTGCACAGCCTGTTTTCCGCAGTTTTCGCTACAGGCAGCGCATCGCACTCGGCCGAGTGACAAAAGTCGCTCGGCCGAGTGAGAAACCCTGTAATTTTCCAGTAAGTCGGGGCCTTCAGGGGTCTCTACTTCGGGGGCGGCTCGGCCGAGTGAGTTGTCGTCACTCGGCCGATGGCTTCACTGCACTCGGGCGGACGGAATTTACCACTCGGCCGAGTGGGTCTTCTAAAGTTCAGGCAGCCGAAAAACAGTAACTTGGATGTTTTTGGAGGGGCTTCGTCTGGGCGCCACTCGGGCGGACGTGATGTCTTCACTCGGCCGATGTGGTCTTCGGTGCTCGGCCGAGTGCACATGTAAATTGTGTCTGTTCTGGTCGGCCGAGCAGTGTCTCGCTGGTCGGCCGAGTGGCTCCTCCACTCGGCCGAGTGGGACACCAAAAATGCCCAATCTGCTTAATTTGGCCTCCTCGTCGCTCCTGCGACGTCCGTTCTTCTTCCGCTCCTCTCCAACAGAAAAATACCCCTTGGGGAGGTCGTTGGTGACCGTCTAGAGTAAGCGCATCTCGAGATCACTCCAAATCGCGCCAAATCACCTGAAATGCAACAAAAACAACAAATCGTGAAAAGCATCGCAATATCGTCGATATATCGTGAAAAACATGATTTGGGCGATCTAAATGGCATGCAAATATGCGGAAAAAGGGTGTAAAATAAGGAGTGATCACTGAGCATCATATTAGTATCACAAGGGGTGGATACTTTAGGATCCTTAGTTAATGAGATTTGTCTCGTTAAAACTTTAGGCTATGGAAAATTATGTGGGAAAAACCATAGTTACGGAAAAGGTATACAATTCTCCTTTAACTGCCACTGATCTGTACAAGTCCTTTGGCTTTCAAATCTCTTAGGCTTTTTTCGATCAATATTATTTACAACATTCTTAAAATACTTAGAAATTACAAATATCATCAACATTAAGCAGCTGCTGAATCCAAAAACTCTGGAGAGGTGTACTTTATTTTGTCGCCTCTGATGAGGTCTCCTCAAAGTTGACGTAAGCATATGGCTTGGTCTTCATACTATGTGGTCAGCTCCAAATCATCAGCCTTTTACCCAGCCGTCACTGTGATGTGATGTACCATTAGGTGCTACAAACACATCCTTGGTTTGTTTCTGAAATGGCGAGGATCTCGGAATGATAGGATGATGTTGCCTTCATAGTTTGCTTTGTAGATTTGCATTAAATGGCCGTCACACCGTAGGTACCCAGTTTGTGACTCCTTATTATGGGGGTCGAACCTGTAACCTTCATCTGCATAAGCATGGATGATAATTCTTTATAATGTATAAGTCCAAATTGATCGACCCTTGGAGGTAGCAGAGAAGATGCTTAACTCCGGTCCAATGTCGCTTTGTGGGCGTTGCACTGTATCTGGTTAGTGAATTTATTGCGAATGCTATATCAAGACGTATGCAATTAACCCGAGCTGCTCTGATTGCACTTAGATTAGGGACTTCAGGACCTAGAATATCCTCCCACACTTCCAGCTAGTGGAAAGGATATGTATGTACATCCAATGAGCGTACTACCATATGTGTATTTATTAGATGATAATGGTCCTTGTATTAATTCTTCAAAACACTCTAGGTATATGTAGTCTAATGTAACATGATTTTATCTTTTTAAATAATAAATCGGTGAGTCGTGACTTATCTTTATTTTTGATTAGGTCTTTCATATTTGATAGTCAGACTTGAATAGATATTTTGATTTTCTCTTCAGGAGATCTAATGAGATTAAGTTGTTTACAACTATGATCTCAAATCAAGTTCTTTGCTCTTTAGAAAAATGCAAAGACAACCTTTATTAGGGACAATGGGAGCTACCACATGGATAGCACATACAAAACTGTTAATATTAGCTCTCAAGTGATGATATGCAAGCTGATCCTTTGACTTGAGGACATTGTATGAGGCTGTACGTGAACGATGTCATTTAGATATCTGATCTAGATTCGAGGGAGGGCCTGTCAAAAGGTCTTTAGTTGGGTGACACTTGAAGCGTACGAGAGAAGTAGTGGCCAATAGAGGATTCGTCTCTCCCATATGTTGGTAGTTAGTGTCGCGGAATCAGTATGGTTCTTAGCGGAAATCCTTAGCCGTGGTATGTTGGATATGATCCAACAACGACAAACTAAGACAAAATTATACTTATTAATCACGAAGATATTAGGGGTTAACAATCAACCATACCCTAGGCTTCGCAGTGACATAGTGTTGACAAAGGGGTTTATGTCAAGAAACAGACCACGTAATGATGATACCAAATCAGGAACAACAACTGGTGCTCACAATCACTGTTATTAAGGGATATGAGTCTTACCTGTAGTATGGTCAGGTTGTAGAGTCTCACATAGGCTAAGATCCTTGTCCAAGTAATAAGGGAACATGCATATTGTAATGCCCTAAGTGGGACTATGTAGTGTATGTCTACTTGTGTATATGTGAGTATTTATGTAGTGTGTAAAGGTGGATGTATATGTGTGTAGTAGCAACCTATATTACGATATAGGATTGTGTGACATATTTGGAATGTGGTGGATGTCTTGTATTATTCCTTTCAGCATAATGTGTGTAAAAAGAGTAATGTATGTAGTAATATGTTTATTTGATGTAGTGATGTGGGTAAAAGTAGTGTATGCTACTATTAGATGTCTGTTGTGATGTATTGTGTATAGGTGCATGTTTGCGTGTAGTGGTTGAAGGGTTTTGGCGGACCCTAGAGCTCAAATCTGTACCCGTCCTAAGTCGGACAGACCACAGAGGTATAAAGCACAGCAGAAAAAATAAGCTAGCTAGCTAAACATTTTAGCTAGGCCCTGAGAGAGTCAGAACCTAGCCCGATCTATGCCAATTTGGAGTGGATCTGACCACCCCAAGAGGGATCTATCCTACGACAACGAAATTAAATTACACTAAAAATTACTGGGAGAACATACCCAGAATCTCAACCCTGGGGCGGGCAAGATGTACCGCACCGGCTTCTAACGCTCCTCGTAGTCGAACGGCCTTGACTCGATCCACCCGAGCCGCCTTGCACCTTCGAATCGATCCGTCCGAGACGACACCCATCTCCAAGCCGATCACTTTCGGTAGAAGGTTTCACTTGAGCAGACCTGCGTCTTAGACGTCTGGATCCGAATCCAAACCTCCTTCGTAGTCTTGTGAGGACTAGTCTAGAGAATAGGAAGAAGAGAGAAAGCATAGTTTAAGTCGTAGATCGAGCTTGCTCAAAAATTCGGAGCTACTCGATCGAAGACTTGGTGCACTTTACAACAAAAGGGGGGCACTCCTATTTATATAGGGAGTTGGCACATCCCTTTTCGTTGCGAGCAATGTGGGACAAAGATTGAAGAAAAGGGATTTAATTTGGCTAATTGAAGTTTAGTAAGCCTTTCACAAAGGCTAATTTCAATGAATTAAATATCTTTATCTATTAAACTTTATATACCAAACAATCTATCATTTCGAAGGGCTTCGAATGGTGAACACGTAGGAACAAACGGCGATGAATTCTGACTTCATTTGACCCCTCAAATAATTGCCCAAAGATGGACAAAAAGTCATTTTTCTTAGCCATCAAAAAGGTTTCAAAAAACTCTAATTAACTTAAGTTGCATGCGCGCCCGCTCGGCTTAGCGGGTGGACCCGTTTGCCCAAGTGGGTCTAACCCACTTTTGCCATTGACTGTATTTGCGTTTCCGGACTCGTATGAGCTCCGTTTTGGACGCGGTTTGAACCTGGGTTTAGACCGGGACGATCCCGTGAACCAGGTAACCCTTTCAAATGCGTTTGTTCCTACAAATATTGTCGTAACCAATTTACGACACGTTTAATCTTGTTTGCATGAATGCAACATTGTCCCCATCTACGACTTAGTCTCACAACTGGCTTGTGAACTTAACTTTCCATTTCATCGAATGAATTCCTCTTATTTATCTTCCTATTACTAAGACATGAATACTACTCGGTGTGAGACCCTACAGCCTGACCTTACTACAGGTTGGGGCTCGAAACCCCTAGACGACGGTCACCACGAGCAGCCGTTGTCGTCCCTGTTTTAGAATCATCATAACGTGATCGACCCATTGACAAAAGTATCGTTGGGTTCACTTTGGCTGTGTCAGTGATGAATACCGTTAGTTATAGTCCCTTCGTCAAGACTGTGTCTCTGTTGGCCTAGGGTACGGTTTACTGTCAACCCCATTAGTCAACATTGGTCAGTATACGACGGTCTTTGTTGTATTCACGTTGTACATCTTACAACGTACCCCGGTCGAGGATTAACAAAAAGACCATACTGAGCATGTGACACTAACTCCCCTTTAACGGAAGAGACGAATCCCATCTTAGTCATCTACTCGCCTCGAGAGCTTTAGGTGTAACCCAACCTAAGATCTTTCAGCAAAACTAGCTTCGAAGCTAGATCACAGGTCTAAGCGACACTGTTCACTCACAGGTTCGTACAAATGACTTCAGGTCTTAAACACCAGCTTACCTATCATCACCCTAGAGTTATTATAGACAGTTTAGTTAAAGTTAACCATATAATAACTCTAAGTTGGTCGTTCAGTGAACTCATTCTCCAATGAGCACCTGTGTCTCATCTCCGACTTCACTAAGTCAAATGACTATGAGATCATCATTACCCTAATGTAAGACAAAGACACAGTGGTCTATCCGATGTGCCGATATCCGGTTCTCGACACATCTATGATCATGAACCGTTTAAGACTTAAGTTTCTATTCGATCACTTACTATTCATAATCGAGATCTTATCTGGATACGTAAGGACATAACTATAAGTCTATGGACATTATCTAAGTATATTATTCATTCGAATTTATACTTAGGATAATGGATACAATATTATATCTTAACAAGACGTATACTTAGGATAAATCACCTTTTAGGCATATATCCTCCTACAGTGGTTAGGTGTGAGAGAGATGGGGTAGTGGCATTATTGTATTTAAGTTAAGTTGTGTGTGTAGAGTAAGAGTGGGTGTGTACAGTAATGGCACATTAGTAATTAGATATGTAAGTGGGGGGGAGAGAGAGTGTGTGTATAACATATTGACTTTTCCAAACTTGGATTCTTAAGAGAATAGAAGAGAAAAGAAAAGAAGGGAAGGGAAAAAAGAAAGAAGAAGAAAAATCTAGAACATACTTCCATTATCTTTCTTTATCTTCCTTTTTCCTTTAGTGTTCTTCTATTGTTCCTTATCATTTTCGTTCTCCCCTCTCCATGCCCTACTTCTCCTATGTTTTTTAAGAAAAATCCTCTCTTCCCCCTCCTTTAAGCACCCTTGTGTAAGCTTATGACATGAAGATTGTTTGGAGCTTAGAAAGATGTAGTTTCATGAGCAAGTTGGGGACTTTTGGGTGATGGAGCTTGTGGGAAGAGGAGACGGAGCCAATATTGAGTTTTTATAGGGAAAAACAACTAGCTTTGAGGTATGAAACCAACTCCTCTTAGTATATGAACTACATGTCATTAATCTGTCAAGTTGTTATGGCTTCTTTTAAAGTCAGTTTCTGTTGCAATTCTATCTATGCATACCTTTTATTCTAGGATGTTAAAAATAAAGCAAAAATATATTTTGGAAATCTTATGAAGTCCTTTACAACTTTAGTTTATAAATCATGGCCTAAGTCTGTCTAGATCTTGACTGAATCACTGAAATACACTGAAATATCAGATTCTGCCAGAATCAGCAACATGTCACCAAAAACGGTAGAACTCCCATTGTAGTAATCTAAACATGCTGATTTTGGTCAATTTAGAAAGATAACTTCAATATCTACAATTTTTGTGTTTTGACGTCAATGTATTCTAACTATATATTAATAGAGACAATAGATCTTCAGGTTTCAACATTTCTATCTAAAAACAGATTCTGTACATTATGGGGTTTAGTCCATATCAATTAGCCTACTTGCTCTAAATTTATGCTATTTGATATCTGAGAAGAGAACTTCATTACTACAACTTTCATTTAGTAACGTTTCACAAAATTAATAAAGGAAATGGATGATAACTGCCATTGTTCATGACTGTTTACATTTTCCCTGCAAGCTGAATTGTTAAAGTGATGACTATATATTGCTGTTAATCATACTTTCATTGATTATTGTTGCTACATGGTTATTCAAATGGGAACGCATGATTATTGTTGCTACATGATGTAATGGTAGACCATTACATCATTGACGTTAATCATACTTTCATTGTAATGATTATTATTGCTACATGGAAGGATGGTTAAAGATAGCTTGGTTATAGTTGCATGGAAGGCATGTCCCTTTTGATGTGTTATATGAGAATGGGAATGCACAAGGAGATGTATGTCCCAATTATAATGTGAAATGTGGAAAGAAAGAGAATGTGAGGATATTGATATAGTCATGCGTACATGACCCTACAAGCAAGTCAAATAAATTTGTTACTACTTCAAGTTACCTCTCTTATGATTTCAGGTGTTGTAATTGTTGCTATTACAATGCTCATATTTCTACTCTACTTTCTATACATTATGTCTGCGTGCTTTGGCTTACTCCGCATGTAATACAAGTGTATGAATAAATGACTCAATCCCCTAAAAGGGGGTGAGCTTTCACATGGGGGTTGGGGGAACCCTGAGTGTCGCGTGGGCAGAAGGACTGGACATGTTAGAGATGTCTCACTTGTACTCCCGACAGCAGTGCACGGCGGGAATTGAGTAGGGTTAGAGAGGCATATAGGTGTACTCGTGAAGCACCATGTGTAGTGGCTCCTTCTATCTCCCTCTGTTTATCTCACTCCCGAAACGGAGGAGTTCGAGAGGTCATGTTACTTGTAATGCTTGTGTACCAATGGCGAGGTATGATTCTTCCACCCAACCTGTGTAAGGTCCAGTACCTTATGTTACATTCGATACCCAGGTTCGAATGCAAAGAACTAATTAAACAATTAAATTATTTCTCTTTAGCTCATTATCACTTTTGTTGTATAAGTATCTCATTCTCCATATGTTATGTTTTCTCTCGTAGCACCTGCCTATTTGTTGGTTATGGTAAGTAGATTCATTACTTGTAGTTGTAGTTTATGTTTAAGTTTAGTAGTCGTGTGGCTAGCACTTGTAGTTTATTACCTTATGCTATAACATTGCTCTTCTAGATCTATTTCATGTATCACTTGCACTTTGCCATGTCATGCATGCTTAGTAGTTTCCACATATTGATAATATACTGGTTGGAGTTTGGTATTCCAACTGGGTCACGATGTGACGAGTACCACATGTGGCTTTCAGGTAGCAGGTGTTGGTGGCGTGGAGCTGGAGTCGTGAGAGTTGAGAAGTGGTGTGTGTTTGTATAAGTGTGAGAGGTGGGAGATATGAGTTGTACATGTATAAGAATAGTGGTTGTAATAAAAATGTATATGAACATGATGATGGAGTGTGTATAAGATCTATCACGCCCTGCTTCACATTATACTTGGGAGCGAGGACGTGAGCGGGTCCGCATGGGTTAGAGCGGTGAAGCTCGAACCGAATAAGCGTCTGTGAATAAAACCATACGCATTAACTTACATTGCATTTAGAACAACAGAGATAACTTATAAATTTAAGCCAACATCCAGAAAGGAAGTACACAAAATAATAATGCCCCAAGCATGGCCAATAACAATAGAGTTCTAAAAGAGGGTACCCACCCTACAAAAGTACAATAAATGCAATCCTCAGCAGTAGCAGGTACTGATCAACAACTAGTCTTTAGTGGGGAGAACTCCTGGTCAAGCGTACCCCTGGTCCAGTGGGTCAGTCTCCTCAAGTAGCTCGTCCTCGAAAGTACATGTTTAGTGTCCTGATATACATTTCAAACAACATTGAAATGTATGTCAGCAAGGGTCCTTGGCAAGCTATGGTTATGAATGGGACCCTTGGCAAGGTTTTTAAAATGTTTTACATGGCAGTTAAAACATTTATAATAATGGCAATTATAATTTCAGAGATTTACACTAAAAATGACAATTCTGTTATAAATAAAAACATGGCAGTTCTAATTTAAATGGAAATAACAGCAGTTCTATAAGTTAACATGTTCAATATAGCATTGTCAAGATGTTCAATAGTGTGAGCAATATTAGTGACTAAGGTGTAATGCCCTACAAGCTACTGCACAAGTACTAGAGGGGGGGTGAATAGTACTTTAAAAATAACAATGAGTATAATTCCAAATTATAGTGCAAACAACTACCAAATCAAGTTGCGGAAGCTTAAATTGAATGACAACAACAGAATAAACAATGCTAACAAAAGATGTTACTGGGTTCGGATCTACCCAAGTCTCTCCGACTTGTTCCCGGTGATCCTACGTCCCAACCACCCGGATCCCCTCCGGATACTTGAGTTAGAAACCCTAACTCAAGATTTCCACTATGAAATACTTGTGAAAAACCTCCACAAGTCAAATCATACAAAATGTAATTTGTGACTCCCACAACCCGGGATCACAACCACACTCTCACAACCGAGAGTGAAACTTACAATATGAAATTGAAATGAAATAAGAAACTTCTTACCGACAAACTACCTATGCCTTGAGTATTACTTACGAATTAGGGCAAGGATGATTTTGAGGAAGAAGTGGCACCAAACCCTAGCTCCAAGAGTAAAGCAGCGATGGAGAGCTATGGGGAAGTTGGTGACCTAGAATCAAGCACTTGGCTTGGAAGGCTTCACACTTAATGAATCTCTCTTTGGAAGTAAGAGTTGGGAGAGATTATTGAATGGAATGAATGAGCTCTGAATGAGCTTGGATTGATTTCTCTTGATCTCTAAACTTGCAATAATATCAGCCTTGGCAGAAAAGAATGTAGCCCAACAAGTATATATTGGATAGAGGAGAGAGAGAGAGAAAAACGTTTCAATTAAAGCTCCAACGGCTCTTTTCTGAACCCAACTAGTCGGTCAAAGAACAACCACCGACCGACTAGTTCATCAACTAGTCGGTCGGTCAATTAACGTAAACTGACTAATGAGTGAACTGAGAAAAGATCAAAGCACAGACAAAAGGAACTAGTCGGTCTAAGAAGAGTCGCTGACCGACTAGTTTCACAACTAGTCGGTCGGTTACTCAACTGAGACCGACTAACAGATAAATCTGAAGTCTGAGCACAAATTGACTTAGTCGGTCCAAGAACAAATGTTGACCGACTAATTCACTAACTAGTCGGTCACCAAATGAGCTTAGACCGACTAACGATAAACAGTAAGTTAGGTGAAAAATTTGGCAAGTACAGTAAACTAAACTAGTCGGTCCAAGAAGGAAAGTTGATCGACTAGTTCATCAACTAGTCGGTCGATCAATGAACACAGACCGACTAAAGATAAACAGTAGCTCAGGAGAAAATTAGCATGTACAGTAAAGCTCAACTAGTCGGTCAAAGAAGCATCACTGACCGACTAGTTCACAAACTAGTCGGTCGGTGAGTCAACGTAGACCGACTAACTGTAAACAGTAGAGTGCATGAAATTAACTGACTAAAACTAGTCGGTCCAAGAAGCTTTGCCGACCGTCTAGATCACCATCTAGTCGGTCAGTTATTCTTCTTGAACCAGCTAACATGCACAAGAAGTCCCGAATCGAAGCGCGAAGCTTCGGGAAGAATTGTATGGACTTCTACTAAGATCCTAGAGCTAAGATATGAGCGTTATGAAGATTTAAACCGTAAGACCTACTCAAGGCTTAACATTCTACGAAAGAAGCTTAAAGACTATAAATAAAACTTGACGATACCGTCTTCAATAGCTTCAATCGAATCTTCATGACTTCTAAATTGGTCCATAAGCTTCAACGAAGCTTTAGGCATACGATCACGTGCTTTGAGAAGTCTTGAGACGTCGTAATTGATATTCATATGAATTTGGCGACGATCTCCATAACTGCGCTCACAAAGTGTTAGTTCATGTTATATTTATGTTTGTTCATCATCCAAAACCAAATCCGGGGAGTCCAATATCCAACATTCTCCCCCTTTTTGGTGATGACAAACCAACATAAATAATAATCAAAAAATAATAATTCAAATGAAATTTACTTACTCCCCCTGCATTGATGACACGTTAATTTCAAATTAAAAATTAATAATACGCATCAAGCAGACGAGTAAAGTATATAAATGAAAATCGATTTTGAATTATCGAGAACCAAAAATAGGTTATTGAAATATCGGATTTGAAAATCCATTTATATATCTTAACTCCCCCTGAATCTAACATATCAAATTAGATTCTTGGAAAAAGGCTCTAAATTTTCATTTAGCACATCGTTATTATTATATCTCTCCCCCTTTGGCATAAGCAAAAAGAGCGGGAGGATAACAACGACAACAACAATGGCCTAAAAAAATGGAAAGCACGGGAGTCGTAGAATACGACGACGGTTCAAGTGACACCAAAAGAATACGAATAAAATCAAGGCGTGTCAATGAAACCATAGTCGAAAAATCGTAAAATGAAATCATCAAGACTCAAATCAATATTACGGATTGAGTTATGGAATACACTCTCCAATATCAACGTTCTTGGTTAATTTAGTGCATGGAAAATAATTCTATGTTTCCATAGAAGAAATTTCTATTAAACCAAGTTAATATCGTCGAGCGACGAAATCAAACATCAGAGACATAAAAAGAAATTATACACTTTGCACAATAGTATGAAATGTCACTTGCGATGCATATATATATATATATATAATGTAAACCAGAGTACATCACTGACGTAGAAAACATCGATCCACCGATCGGTGCACAAAAGTACATCATCATATCACATATATCGAAGTGTCAAAATACATACTACAGCATCAAACTACATAAGGATACATCATCAAAAGTATCAAAATACATCAACAAAATGATCCAAAACCCCACTCTATCCTAACCAAACTCTCTCACACTGAATGTATCATCTAAGGTGAATCGGAGAGTCCTCAAAGAAGCTCAAGAGGAACTGGCAGGATCTGCAGCAGCAGCAGGCTCTGCAGGAGTAGAGGTGGTGGAAACTGGATCAGCAGGCACATCTGGAATGTCAGCAGGGGCAACGGCAGAAGTGACAATCTCTGGGGCAGGAACAGTAGTGGCCTCGGGAGCACCAGTCGGAGTATCCATCACCAGAGCGGTGGCAACAGGTGTGCTCTCGGGGGCACCAGCAGACAAAGCAGCACCAGCAGCACCAGAGGGGCCCTCACCGACACGAGTGGAAGCACGACAAAGCTCCTCAATGTCCTCCTCGGCCATCTCATCCATCTCCTCATCCTCAGAAACAGGAGGAGGAAGCTCAATACCCATCTGACTAGCCATACGGCAAACTACCTCCTCGGTACGAGCCAAACGAGACTCGTGTCGACGAAGTAACCGGACGACATCATCAAGGGTGGCAGAGGGAGCAGCAGAGGCAGACGCAGAGGCAGACGCTGAAGGTGTCGTCCTCTGAATGTGACGAAGCACCGCAAGAGACTTCTTGACGGCCGTCGTGTTCAGGGGAGGACCAAGGGGACGCTCATCGTCACGAGGCAATGTGACACGGAAATGACGAAAGACAAGGGTCAACATGCACGGAAATGGGATATGAGCTGATTTAGAGGACTTGCGAATACACTCGAAAGAATCAATCTTATCGAGTATAATGCGAGCCCAATTAATCGAGCTCCCCATGAAGATAGCATAGATAAGCTTCAGAAATGGCTGGGACGGTAGAGATGAGGAGCCGTACTTGGGAAGCAAGCACGACTTCAGAATCAGATTTAGGACCCATGCATTCGGCTTGAAAGATTTTGAAGGCACGCCAATCATGGCGGGAGGGATCTGATGGAAAATATCAGAGAGGACGGTCTGATCAAGGGAGGATATATCGTCAACGGAGATATCAGAGGGTAGGAGGCCAGACGAAGAGATACCCAAAATCTCTCCTAAGATTTCCGCTGTGAGGACTATAGGAGTCCCCAAAACGGTCGTCTCTACAGAGTGGGTCTCATCGTACTGACCCCGGATCCTATTCGCATAGAAAAGCTTCACTAATCTAGGGTAGGGGTGAGGATTCGCCTTCGGGTTATATCGAAGGTAATCGAGAAGACCCGACGACGAGAGAAGATCAGCTAACCCTAGGAAGTCGCTAAACTGGACGAAATGCTCCAGAAGCAGCGGGCAATGTTCGATACGGTTGTAGGCCGCGAGACACATAGGATCGTCGTGACACAACGAAATATCGACACCGCCCACCGGCATCGGAGCCTTTCCCTTAGGCTTTCGGGTAGACGTACGAGGGTGGGAGCTAGACTCGGGACGGGTAGGAGGAGTGGGTTCCCTATGAGTCTCAGGCTCGGCTCTATACTCGGAATCGGAATCGGTGGGAGTATGAAAAGAGGAGGGACATGCAAGTTGTTTGGCCTTGGGCTTAGGTTTGGCTTGGGCTCTAGGCTTGGCGGTCGTCGTCCTCTTCTTCTTAAGAGGAGGAGAAGACGACGAGGGTTGGGTGGTCTTAGCACGGCGTTTCGGAGGAGTTCTAGTAGGTTGAACGGGTTCCGTAGGGTTTGGCTCTACGTTCATAGGCGAGGGATTAGATGGAGTGATCGGGATACGTGTTCGGGCTATAATCTCGGCACAACACGACACAAGAGATCGAATGAAAGAACCCTAGCCGAAACCCTAGAAAGCTGAAATCGAAACCCTAGCTGAGAGAATCTAACCCTATAGTACAAACCCTAACCCTAGGAAGCTAGGAAATGAGAGAAAATCACCTAGAAGGAGGGGCCGACGGTGGAGATCGACGGAAATGGCCGGAAAACAGCCGGAGATCGATCGGAATTCGAAGGGGCACGAGGGAGGTCGGGGTTTTGATCTGAGGGAGAAATGTTTTTGATCGACTGGAATGAAAACAAACCGACTAAACAGAGTTTAAGTCGGTCGAGAGTTCAAAAGACCAAACAGTCCCTGGCACAACTAGTCGGTCACAGTTCAAGCACTGACCGACTAGATCACGATCTAGTCGGTCGGTCAATGAGCTTGAACCGACTAGTTGCAAACAGTGGCTGAAACCAAGTTTAACTGACAAGAATTAGTCGGTCTGCGTTCAGTCACTGACCGACTAGATCACAATCTAGTCGGTCGGTCACTGAACATGAACCGACTAAAGAGCTAAAATGGAGAGGAAACTCAAAAAGCTTGAGTTAGTCGGTCTAAGTTCTTCTACTAACCGACTAGATACAAATCTAGTCGGTTGGTGGTTGAACTGAAACCGACTAAATGAGTCCAAAAGTTGATAATCAAGTTCTCTTCTAAAAACACTTGGACGATACATCGCAATTCTCTCAAAAATCATCTAAATTACCCCATTAAACATCGAAATCTCAAATACGACATTCAAAACATGAATTCGAGTAAAAATTCAGAATATCACATAAAATCCCGAAAAATCCAATAAGTCTAGCATGAACGAAATATTTCGAAATAAATTAGCATGCAAGATTATTGAATGAAACATGAATCCTATATCTCGGATTCACCCATAATCCCCAATTCTCGACGCAACCGCACAAAGGAGTCCTCCTTTAGGGGTTTCGTGAAAATATCGGCGATTTGCTTTTGGGTTTCAACGTACACTAAAATGATGTCCTTTTTAGCAACATGATCATCTAAAAAGTGATGTCGGACATCTATGTGTTTCGAACGGGAATGGTGTACCGGGTTCTTGGAAAGACATATTGCACTTTGGTTGTCAACCATGATAGGGCAAGTATCACAATTTATACCAAAGTCTTTAAGTGTGTGTCTCATCCAAAGAACTTGAGCACACGTGGCACCGGCGGCAATGTATTCCGCCTCGGTGGTTGAAAGTGATACGGAATTTTGCTTCTTGGAAAACCAAGAGACAAGAGAATTTCCTATAAAATGGCAAGTGCCACTAGTACTTTTCCTGTCGGATTTACATCCCGCATAATCGGCATCACTATATGAGATTAACTCATATGTGCTAGATTTCGGATAAAGTAATCCAAAATCTAAAGTGTAACTTAGATAGCGAAAAATACGTTTTACCGCTACTAAGTGAGATTCCTTAGGTTGAGACTGATAACGAGCACATACGCATACGGCAAACATAATATCGGGCCTACTTGCGGTAAGATAAAGTAAACTACCTATCATACCTCGATATAGACGAATGTCTACATCCTTACCGCCCGTATCCTTATCAAGATGCGTAGTCGTGCTCATTGGAGTCTTTTTCCCAGAGGCACTTTCCATTCCAAATCGCTTAAGCAACTCCACCGTATACTTCGTTTGGTGGATGAAGATTGCATCGTCCATTTGGCGAATTTGGAGACCTAAGAAATATTTGAGCTCACCTATGTGGCTCATCTCAAATTGTTCCTTCATAACATTAGAAAACTCTTCGCAAAGAGTGAAGTTAGTAGCACCAAAAATGATATCATCAACATAAATTTGAACTAAAATTATATCATTATTCGAATGCTTAACAAAAAGTGTAGAATCGGCTTCTCCCATTTTAAAATTCAAATCCAAAAGAAAATTTTTTAGGCGATCATACCAAGCTCGAGGAGCTTGTCTCAAACCATAAAGAGCTTTCTTTAGTTTAAAAACATGATTTGGAAATTTTTCATTTATGAAACCCGGAGGTTGAGAAACGTAAACTTCCTCAACAACATCTCCATTTAAAAATGCACTTTTAACATCCATTTGAAATAATTTAAAATCCTTATGGCATGCAAAAGACAATAATAATCTAATTGATTCTAACCTAGCTACCGGAGCGAAGGATTCTTCGAAATCAATACCTTCCTCTCGACGGTAGCCTTGAGCAACTAACCGAGCTTTGTTCCGGACGACGACTTGGTTTTCGTCAGTTTTGTTCTTGAAGATCCACTTTGTCCCGATGACGGTGTGGTTCTTTGATGGCAATGGAACAAGTTCCCAAACTTCATTCTTCTCGAATTGAATGAGTTCCTCCTCCATGGCTAAGATCCAAGCGCTATCTTCGCATGCTTCATTAACATTCTTTGGCTCTATTGAGGAGGCAAAGGCACAATGAGCGAAGTAGTTCACTTGCGATCTCTTCTTGACACTATCATAGATATTGCCAATGACTTGCTCATGAGGATGGTCACGAACGGTATGAAGCCGTTTGGGAATACCTTGGTCACTAGGAACATTCTCAACAACTTCATTAGATGGGTTAGTCTCAATAGAATCAATAGAATCATTAGACTTAGAATTATCAAACGAATCACATAAAACATCCATAGAATCATTATCATTTGAAATTCTAGTTGGAACAAATCCTTCATTAAATGAGACATGAAGCGACTCCTCGATCGTTGAGGTTCGTTTGTTGAATATCCGGTAGGCTTTGCTACGCGAAGAATATCCAACAAAAATCCCCTCATCGGATCTTGGATCGAATTTGTCCAAACTACCATACGTGTTCTTAATAAAACATTTCGAACCAAAAACACGAAAATGTTTAACTTGAGGCATCCTACCAAACAACAATTCATAACAAGTTTGTTTAGTGCCGGGCCTCAAAAGTATTCTATTAAACACATAGCAAGCGGTGTGTACCGCTTCCGCCCAAAATTGATGGCCAAGTTGGCTATCATCAAGCATAGTGCGAGCACACTCCACTAGCGTCCTATTCTTTCTCTCAACTACACCATTTTGAGGAGGTGCACGAGGGAAAGAGAATGTGTGTGTAATACCAATTTCATCACAAAATGTCTTAAAAGACTCATTCTCAAATTCACCTCCATGATCACTACGAATAGTGACAATGTTGGTTCCTAAGAGATTTTGTACTTTCTTAACAAAAATTGTGAAGTTTTCAAAAGATTCATTTTTATTACTCAAGGAAAATACCCAAGTAAATCTTGAATAATCATCTACGATGACAAGTCCATATCTTGCATTTCCTAAGGAAGCAACTCTAGTTGGCCCAAATAAGTCTAGATGTAATAGCTCTAGTGGCCATTTAGTAGAAATGCTTTTCTTAGGTTTAAATGAGGATTTAGGAAGCTTGCCACGTTGACAACAATCACAAAAACTTTTCTTCTCAAAAACGAGCTTCGGAAAACCGTTAATGGAATTTAATTTTGAAAGCTTATAAAGTGTTCCAAAGTTCACATGTCCAAAGCGTCGATGCCATAAGTGTTGTTCACTTGTGTTGGCAACGAGAAATTGTTCATATGACTTAGGAAGATCCAAAATATAAATATCTTTATGACGAGTGCCGGAAAATAATAAATTATTATTATCACTCAAAATATTACACAATCCTTTCGCAAAGCTAACTTTGTAACCTTTGTCACAAAGTTGGCTTATTGAAATAAGATTATGATTTAAGCCATTAACTAGATAAACATCACTAATTAAGGGTTTAGTCGGGTTACCCACTTTACCAACACCTATGATGGTTCTGCTCTCGTTGCCTCCAAATACGACGCGGTTTCCATTTGCAATGGGAACCACTCCGGAGAGCAATTGAGCGTCACTCGTCATGTGTTTTGAACACCCGCTATCGAGTATCCAATTCCCCTTGGAGCTAAATTTAAATTTGTTGCTCCTTTTCTTTTTCTTTTCCTTGAGTACCTAAAGATAGAGAATTTCATATCATGGTACCCAAGGTCATTGGGTCCAAAAGATTAAACCTTTGGAAGCCAAGTCCAATTGGACTTAGACTTCCCCACATAATTTCTACTATGCACAACATCCGAAAAATAAGCATTCATATACACTTGTTTTTCATCCATGCTTGTGTCCTTTGGGCTCCAAATAGTGAAAATCTTGGGAGCCCTCATCCTATTGGGTGCATGCATGCGACGTTGATTTCTACATGATGCATGTTGTGGATAGGCATACGGAACATGATGGAATGGTGCATGCAGATAATTATTCATATGATGTTGTGGGTGAACATATGCATGTGAGGGAACACGTGCATGAGGGTGTCTCACATGGGGTGCACGTGCCCGTGAACGTGAAGCATAGAAATCATCATATGTGTGAGCCGGTGGAGTAGGACGTGTGTTCCTACGTGGTATGGTGTTTGTGTACATATAAGCATGCCCCTTCTTTGGAGGTCCACCCAAAGTGGGTTTCTTTCCGAAAGAGGGTGTGGACGAGGTGGAAGCACCATTGGTAGATGAACTACCAATAGAGTGTTTGCTACCACTCGTTGAGTCACCGGAAGTTGGCCTAACAAAAGTAGTGACCGACTTGGATGTCTTTCCCAAAGTATACCCCAAACCAACATGGTGATTGGCCGGAGGTAAGACACTTAGGATATCATCCAAATGGCCCTTACCCTTATTGAATTCATTGATTCGGCCTAATGTGTTCTCATATTTCTCGGTGAGAGAACGTAAAGAAGTATCCAAAGTGGATACTTGCGATGTGAGCACATAAACACGAGATTTAAGACTTTCATTCTCAATACTCAAAGTCGAGTTTTGAGAAGTCAAATCATCTATCTTATGTTCTTCCGGGTCCTCAATGCTAACATGTTCAAGTTGAGTCTTGAGATTAACAATCTCATTCTTCAACTCTTCAACAACGGTGTCGTTGTTGGTGATGATAGTCTTAGGCGAGGTTTGAATGCTAGCTAGGTCATCTTTTACTTTAGTATATTTATTTACTAATTTAGTGTATTTAGACCATAATTGAGAGTTAGAATTCCTAAGGTCATCCATAGTTACCTCATCGCCTTCGTCGTCACTATCATCGGAAGAGGAGGATCCTTGATCATGCTCCTCTCTTGCCATGAAGCACATGTGCGCTTGCTCCACTTGCTCATCATCCGACTCTCCGCTTGAGGAATCCTCGGAGTCGGTGAATGTTGCTCCGATAAGTCCCTTTTTGTTCCCTTTCTTGTACTTCTTGGACTTGTCGTACTTTGGCGCCTTCCACTTCTCCTTTTGCTTGTTGAGAGGACACTCCGCTTTCATGTGTCCTGGCTTATTGCACTTGAAACACAAAGGAGAGGGGGAGTTAGAAGAACCAAATTTAGCTTTGTTCTTGAAGTTACCTTTTCGGAAGAAACGGTTGAACTTCTTGGCCATGAGTGCCATGGACTCCAAGTCCAACTCGTTTTCCGAGTCTTCATCATCGGTTGATGTAGATGTGGATGGAGCGGCCTTAAAAGAAATAACCTTCTTCTTTGGCTCGTCTTGCTTTATATAGGACTTCATCTTGTCCTGCAACTTGAGCTTGCTATCCTTGCGAACCTCGTAAGACATTAGAGTACCCATTAGTTGAACAACGGTATAGGTTTCCATGTCATTACCTTCCTCGATGGCGAAGGTCTGTTTTTCCCAACTAGAAGGAAGTCCATCGATGATCTTCGAGAATTTCTCCTTTTGGGTGTAGGTTTTGTCGAGAGCCTCCAACTCGTTTGTGATGTCGACGAAGCGAGCGTAGTACTCCTTCATCTTCTCACCCTGTATCATATGAAACAACTCGTAATCTCTATTGACTACTACGAGTTTAGAGTCTCTTACCCTACTCGTCACTTCATGAAGTATAAGGAGGGAATTCCAAATTTGATATGCACTCTTACATGTGCATATCTTATTGAAATCCTCAGGTTCCAAGGTGCATTGCAAGGCGTTCATTGCCATGTCATTGCTCACTTCTGCGGCGACCTCCGCGGGAGTCCACTTCTCAAAGTCTTCTTCAGTAGGCTCGACGTATTCCTTCATCGTGGCCCTCCATAGAGATGCACTCCGGAGGAAGGTTTCCATCTGGCATTTCCAGTACCCGTAGTTGGTACCGTTGAAGAATGGAGGCCTCGTCGAGGAATGTCCTTCTACCACCGAAGACGCTCCTTCACGGTTCCTGAAGGTGCTATAGTCAGAAGGTGGACGAACGGTCTTGTTGTCGTTGGCAGACATAGCTAAGTATCTGGCCCTGATACCAAATGTAATGCCCTACAAGCTACTGCACAAGTACTAGAGGGGGGTGAATAGTACTTTAAAAATAACAAGGAGTATAATTCCAAATTATAGTGCAAACAACTACCAAATCAATTTGCGGAAGCTTAAATTGAATGACAACAACAGAATAAACAATGCTAACAAAAGATGTTACTGGGTTCGGATCCACCCAAGTCTCTCCAACTTGTTCCCGGTGATCCTACGTCCCAACCACCCAGATCCCCTCCGGATACTTGAGTTAGAAACCCTAACTCAAGATTTCCACTATGAAATACTTGTGAAAAACCTCCACAAGTCAAATCATACAAAATGTAATTTGTGACTCCCATAACCCGGGATCACAACCACACTCTCATAACCGAGAGTGTAACTTACAATATGAAATTGAAATGAAATAAGAAACTTCTTACCGACAAACTACCTATGCCTTGAGTATTACTTACGAATTAGGGCAAGGATGATTTTGAGGAAGAAGTGGCACCAAACCCTAGCTCCAAGAGTAAATCAGCGATGGAGAGCTATGGGGAAGTTGGTGACCTAAAATCAAGCACTTGGCTTGGAAGGCTTCACACTCAATGAATCTCTCTTTGGAAGTAAGAGTTGGGAGAGATTATTGAATGGAATGAATGAGCGTTGAATGAGCTTGGATTGATTTCTTTTGATCTCTAAACTTGCAATAATATCAGCCTTGGTAGAAAAGAATGCAGCCCAACAAGTATATATAGGATAGAGGAGAGAGAGAGAGAAAAACGTTTCAATTAAAGCTCCAACGGCTCTTTTCTGAACCCAACTAGTCGGTCAAAGAACAACCACCGACCGACTAGTTCATCAACTAGTCGGTCGGTCAATTAACGTAAACCGACTAATGAGTGAACTGAGAAAAGATCAAAGCACAGACAAAAGGAACTAGTCGGTCTAAGAAGAGTCGCTGACCGACTAGTTTCACAACTAGTCGGTCGGTTACTCAACTGAGACCGACTAACAGATAAATCTGAAGTATGAGCACAAATTGACTTTGTCGGTCCAAGAACAAATGTTGACCGACTAATTCACTAACTAGTCGATCACCAAATGAGCTTAGACCGACTAACGATAAACAGTAAGTTAGGTGAAAAATTTGGCAAGTACAGTAAACTAAACTAGTCGATCCAAGAAGGAAAGTTGACCGACTAGTTCATCAACTAGTCGGTCGATCAATGAACACAGACCGACTAAAGATAAACAGTAGCTCAGGAGAAAATTAGCATGTACAGTAAAGCTCAACTAGTCGGTCAAAGAAGCATCACTGACCGACTAGTTCACAAACTAGTCGGTCGGTGAGTCAACGTAGACCGACTAACTGTAAACAGTAGAGTGCATGAAATTAACTGACTGAAACTAGTCGGTCCAAGAAGCTTTGCCGACCGTCTAGATCACCATCTAGTCGGTCAGTTATTCTTCTTGAACCAGCTAACATGCACAAGAAGTCCCGAATCGAAGCGCGAAGCTTCGGGAAGAATTGTATGGACTTCTACTAAGATCCTAGAGCTAAGATATGAGCGTTATGAAGATTTAAACCGTAAGACCTACTCAAGGCTTAACATTCTACGAAAGAAGCTTAAAGACTATAAATAAAACTTGACGATATCGTCTTCAATAGCTTCAATCGAATCTTCATGACTTCTAAATTGGTCCATAAGCTTCAACGAAGCTTTAGGCATACGATCACATGCTTTGAGAAGTCTTGAGACGTCGTAATTGATATTCATATGAATTTGGCGACGATCTCCATAACTGCACTCACAAAGTGTTAGTTCATGTTATATTTATGTTTGTTCATCATCCAAAACCAAATCCGGGGAGTCCAATATCCAACATAAGGTTCATGTCGTTAGACGTCTAATAAGTGGATCTACCTTCAAGTGCTCCCGAAGGCAACCCTTTTTACTACCGGCTGGTGCCCGCGAACCCAATCCCACCCACGTGTACTTTCTGGACCTCAAGCCAGAATCAGCCAACCGGCCATCATGAGTTGTAATACTGGACACGAGACAGATTAGACAAACCGTCCCACAGGAATAGCCAAATCTTGGCATGCAATATCTATAATTAGCCAAAACCGGCACGCAAGATTGTCACTATGTTCATGTAGTTCAAGATTTCATGTATATCCAGAATTGTTTGCTATTTACAAAGTGTTATCAGTCAACTTGTAAAAGTGTCCACACACATGCAAACACACGAGGTTCTTATTTGACAATTTCACAAAAGTGCACATATGGAGTTTAGTGTCGTTGTGTCGCATGGCAATTTTCGTGTATAACATATCATAGTTGAATCGTCCAGAACTAGCTATATGTAAAAACGTCTAAATGTACAACATTTAAGAATGCGTATAAAAATGCGCACTTGCCTGATTTCGGTGATTTTAGTGTCGATGAGTTTGTACGAAAGGCACGATCATTTTCTACATCATTAGATTAACATAAAATAAAGAATAATATTAAACCAACTTACATATACACTGATTATGTAATATGTTCTACTGTTTATAAGTAACATACTGAATAAATATTAACGTACTGATTCTTAATATACTAACACTATAACAATTATTACTATAACAAGTAATCCTTTTATATACTAACATACTGTCATATTCGGTGCTGACATCATAACCACTAATTAACTTATTATAAAAATAACTTACTAATAACTTACTAATAACTAACACTATACACTAATGATATACAGAATTAATATTATAAAATTAATATTATAACAACTAACATTATATCAGGCCGGTTTCCGGCGCCTAGCGGCGGCTAGATCTGTTCGGGTGCCGTTGATCACTCCGGCCTTTCGGCTACCGGATCGTGTTGTCGTCGAGATCTCATTCCAGATCTGGCCAATTCCCTTCAAGGGGGATCTGCCGACGGCTCCTGCGACAATCGAGGGGGACACATGCTGATTCATTCGGGATCAGTCGAGCCTGATTCGATCCTGTTCGAGGTCTGTTGTTCGAGATCCGTTGAGGGGGACACCTGCGGCCGTCGAGAAGACACCTGACTGTTCGATCTCTGCTGTTCGAGATCCCATAGCTGACGGATCCGACTGAATTCCAAGATCCATCGCTGAAGTATCTTCAATACTTCTTCTTCTTCAGATTCATTCGGGACCTGCTGTTTGAGAGCCATCGAGGGGGACACCTGAGGATCCATATCCGGCGTTTCTCTAATCATCTCGGCCTCGGCTGTTCTAGCTCTGGGAAGTCCTTTCATGGCTCCTAGGGGTCAGGCGTTTTCTAGGGGTCATGTGCCTCCAGACCTCGCTTCGGGATTCCCCCCCTCCGGCATGCTATATGGAGAGCTGAACCTGCATGCTTCAATGCAGGAAACCCTTATCATCGGTGTTCGTCATTTTGTCATAAACGGATTTCTATTGCTACTCCAAAGTCAGTACCTAATCATGTTGATCGGAATGATAATGCTATTAGCAAGCCTTCTGCTCCTTTGAGGGTGGTAAAATCGGGGCGTGAAGCATGGAGCTCGCTCTTCTCGGTTGGCCGTTCTGTTGAGCAAAATAGAAAATGTGATTACTTTCCTCCCCGTGAGATTCCATCTGGTAAGGCTGTCCTTTGGATCCCTAAAGAAGCAATATCTGCTAATGTTGCAAAATGGAGTCGTACTCTGGCTGGTTATGTTATGGGGGACAAAACATTTTACTCGCATATTCGAGCATGTGTACATCGGTTGTGGCGCCATATAGGAAAGCTTCAGGTTCACTCCAGGGATAATGGTTTTTTCTTCTTCGAATTTGAGTTAGAAGAAGATTACAGCAGGATACTCAAAGGAGGGCCTTGGATGTTTGATAAAAGGGTGATAATGCTGCGACGCTGGACTCCAGACCTCACAATGGACAGAGATCTTCTGTCATCAATTCCAGTATATGTGAGATTTCCTGACCTGCCCCTTAAATTTTGGTCTACAGAGTGAATAAGTATAATTGCTAGCTCCATGGGGAAGCCTTTATTTCTGGATAAGGCTACAGCTTTAGGTGAAAGGTACACCTATGCACGATGCTTTGTTGAAATTGATGCAAAGACCAAATTGTAAAAACCAATAGAGATTGCTTTGGAGGATGAGGAGAATGTGAATATTAAAGTGGATATGAAAACTTGCATCCAAGCTGTCCAACATGTGAGTGCTTTGGGCATTCATCCTCTCAATGTCCATTTAAGAATATTTGGGTGGAAAAAGGTAAATCTAAACTGTCTGCGGATGGGAGTGCATTAATTAATAAAGGGAATGATACGCGTAGAGGTTTTTCAGCTACTATGGCCCGAATGATAGAGAGCCCTTCTGGTATATAGACTGGAGGCCCTTCTGGTATAGAGACTGGAGGCAAATCAAATGGAAATGTAGAATTACTAATGGTGAGGTAGCGGATATACATGTAATTCCAAAATCTACGGAAACTGGGGGCCCTTCTGGTAGTGATCGCATTGATGACCCTAACAATGTTGGTGATGAAAATGGAAGAAGATGAATATGAGGAAGAATGGATGGAAGATTTTGATGGAGATGCTATAACGACAAACCAAGAGTGGGAGGATGAAATGCGCCGCTTAGCTCCTACCTTAAAGATACGTAGAAAGATTTGTTTCGATCCACCTTGACGAAAAAGCTCAAGGAATACTCGGAATCCTAATTATCATTAGGATTCCTTGCTCTTTTAGAGTTGAAGGTTTATTTATGTACTCAATATGTTTGGTTCTATTTGTAGACCAATATTGTAATTTGTTGAGTATATGAATAAAGTTGCTTACCCTTCAAAAAAAACTAACATTTTATAATACTGACATACTAATCTTATTATATTCTAACATACTGGTTTAAACTAACATTATAACTTAACATATTATATTATTGACTTATGTTATTACGTTACTGATGACATTAATAAATCAACTAACATATTGTTAAACTAAGGTTATATACCAACTTTAATTATAAAAATTAAATTACGGCTAACATTAATAAACTAACGTACTGACATCCCATGACACTAACTTATATATAATATATAATAACTCACATGCAGATAACTTATAATATCAATTATTGTTATAAAAGTAACCTTCGTAATATTAAAAAACTCACTTGTTTTTCATTTCGTTGTGTTGACCTTGGAGGCGGAAGCGTCGACGTGCGGGGTGGTGGCGTGAGGCAGCGACAACCCAGTTGTAGCGACGTCGACGCACTGAGGGAGGTGAAGCGTCGTGGACGGTGAGGTCGACGGGTGCTAGGGCTGTCGTTGTCGAAGGAGTAGCAACGAGGTGAGTTGGGAGGTGTGGTGACATTGGGGAGAGGATTGGGTCGGAGGTCGAGGTCGGAGGGGCTTGGTTTTGTGCTGGTAAGTTGAGGGAGGCGGATGTATCAGAGTTGTGGGGATGCCGATGGTGGGTTGCAGATGAACAGGATTGCTATTGGCAGTGGAGAGTGGAGACTGCAAGGATTAGAGGTGGATGCGTGGTGTCGTCGAAGTGGTGATGGGAGGTGGAGAGCTGAGGGAAGGATGCAGTGAAGTTGAGGGGTGAGTTGCACCGATGGAGGCACGGGCTAGATACTTGGTCGACGATACAGGGATCGGTGTTGCGGGGCTCGATGGTCGGTGTGGTGTTGCCAGGGTTCAAGGGAGGAGCAGGGCTGTCGGTGGTTGAGAGGAGACATGGAGGAAGAGAGGGAAAGCGTGGAGAGAGGTAGGGGACGGTGTGGTTTTTGTTTTGTTGTTTATCCTTTGGGTTTTGTAGAGGGGGGAGGGGGGAGGGGGGGAGGGGGGGAGGGGGAGAGAGAGAGAGAGAGAGAGAGAGAGAGAGAGAGAGAGAGAGAGAGAGAGAGAGAGAGAGAATGGGATTGTGTGCGGTTTGGGAAAGATGAGGGAGGGTTGCCTTGTGTTTGGTTTTATCTTTGTAGGGGAAGGTGGCTGTGAGAGAGAGGGGTTTAGGGTTTTTACAAAAATCGAAGGGTTCTCTTTTGGTAGGTGTTTTGGTAGAGTTAATTGCTAAGGAAATGAAAGGAATGATTGAATTAAATTATAATTATGGAGTGAATATGGAGATTAATAACAAATGAATTTAAGGAAGGTTTGAATTAGAATAATAATTAGGGAGAGAATAAAGGAATTTGAATAGAGATTATTACCTAATTGGCTATAGGTTTTAATAGGATTAAAAATAGAAAGTTTTTTAAAACGATTTGAATTCAAAAAAATTCAAATATATTTATATACTCATAAGATTATAATTAATAGATTCTAAAAATAATACGAGTTATAGTAATAATACATAAGATCAAAAGTCAACAAATCAGTATATCGATAAAATAAGTAAGGAATACGTATTAGTAAATACCGGCCGTTACATTCTTCCCACCTTATTAAAATTTCTGTCCTCGGAATTTCTATTAACTATGATGCTGGGAATTAGTGAGGATCGTGCTCGCGTATTTCCTCTTCAAATAAACATATACCACACTCTCTACTATGCTCACACGCCACCAATAAATAACAATCATGGCATTCGTTCTTAAACACACAATTAATATTACTAATACTACTATCAATACCAATAGTATACTACTAATAACTCTAATTAATAATCATGTCAATAATAATAATAGCACACATCCATACATTACTACTTACACATCAATATTAATACTAATATACCACAACAAATATTATAATTAATACTAATATACCTCAACTATTAATACATTGCCATCATACCACAAAATTAAACTAATATTATAATTAAGTCAAATACTAGCACTTTACTATACACACATCAATTTACTAACTGCAAGTGTGCCATCACCTTGCACTTCCTAGAACATCATGCACAACCATATGTGTACGATCATATTCCAAAATCATAAAGCACTGCATGACGTATAAAACAGTACTCAATGTTAATATATAAGTACAATCATATTCAGTCAGATAACACCTCAATAATACAATCACTTTATACACTACGTAATACACTATACACACCACATAATACATATCACTACACACGTTTGTACACAATACACTATGTCATACACAAAAATAGACATGCCCTACCTTATATAGCACTAGGTTTATTACAATCTAACCACCTTAAGATCAAGTCCGTCCTCAGACTTCCTCGAATATGGCCAACTTAAGAATGACAAACCTAGACATTAAGAGCACTCTATCCCAGTCAAACATACATGTTAACAAAACAGTGCCCACTTATATGCATACACTTACACACATATCCATACTTATACTACTACACACCTACCTCATATCTGCACAAAACATAGTCATATATACTCTATGTTCACACACAAGTATACACAACTTTAGTAATTTACATAAACTTAGTATACTGCTACATATATACATGTATACCTCCTAGCATACATTTGGACACATGCACATATAGCATTTCGTAGGGGCAAGCAATATAATACAATATTATAACCCTACTACTATACGGAAGGCACACATATTCATACTATAATATAAGTATAGATACATATAACTAAGCACATACCTATCAGGGCATGAGCACACGCCCATATGCACTAAAATATAGATCATCCAATAGATATGCACACCCAACTTTAAGCATTCCTATTATCATGTACATTACACCTAACATGTACATAATCTTACTAGCATACAATCACAAACATTGACAAGAACATCCAAAATACATACACCCCTAGTAGATAGTCAAACACAAATTCTAATATACACAAATATCCTATAGTGATATAGTTATCCACACATATGTATAAATATAACACTTATTACCCTACATACAACTCTATATATATATATACTAGTCATTACCCGTGCCCCTATGGGCACGGTTTATTTAAACTTTTGTTTCCCCCCCCCCCAAACTTTTGAAATGGCTCAGATTTTGTGGTTTCCCCCTAAATAATTTCAGCCCATTTTCAATTTTCCCCCCAAAACTTATTGTTTGTCCTAGTCATATTTAGCTTGTCCACGTAGGACAAACCCCGCCACCTAGGACAAACATTTGAAATCTTCATCCTTTATAATATATATATATATATATATATATATATATATATATATATATAGTTATCTTCGGGTGCGAAAAAACCCGTGCGAAAATTTTTTTTTATTTTTTTGAAATTTTTTTTTCAAAAATTCTTTTTTTGATGTTTAATCCATACAATTATATACCCCAGGGAAAAAAATGGGTGAACCCGTTGGGCATTAGAGCACACATCCACCCGTTACAAATTTAATGGCCTCAAAACGTGCAAATTTGATGAAATGCCTTGATCGAAGGCCAAATGACATTATTTCCCAACCATTATTTTTTGAGGGGGGTATAACAACATATAATGAGGGTGGAAAAAAGAATTATTGAAAAAAAATTTCAAAAAAAAGATAAAACCATTTTCGCACGGTGCGAAATGTTCTCATTTGAAAATTTTCCTATATATATATACATACATATATATATATATAGGAAAATTTTCAAATGAGAACATTTCGCACCGTTCGAAAATGTTTTTATCTTTATTTTGAAATTTTTTTTTCAAAAATTCTTTTTTCCACCCTCATTATATGTTGTTATACCCCCCTCAAAAAATAATGGTTGGGAAATAATTTCATTTGGCCTTCGATCAAGGCATTTCATCAAATTTGCACGTTTTGAGGCCGTTAAATTTGTAACGGGTGGATGTGTGCTCTAATGCCCAACGGGTTCACCCATTATTTTCCCTGGGGTATATAATTGTATGGATTAAACATCAAAAAAAGAATTTTTGAAAAAAAATTCAAAAAAATAAAAAAAAGTTTTCGCACAGGCTTTCGCACGGGTTTTTTCGCACCCGAAGATCACTATATATATATATATATATATATAATATAAAACAGGGATGTTATCATGGGTTTTTGGATAAGAGTTTTTGATAAGAGATGAGAAATTGGGTATATATGAGGGATGTTGTTAAGAGAAAATTGGATAAGATATGAGAAATTGGATAAGAGAAATTGGATAAAGGGATATAAGTTGATGATGACTAGGAAAACTTTGGGGGGGGGAAATTTTAAGTTTGAAAAAAAATATTGGGGGGGGGGAATTAAATTGGGGGGGGGAAGAAAAGTGTTTTGGGGGGAACAATACTTTATTCTCAGCCTTTTGGTTCTCTCTCCCTCTCTCTTCTCTATTTCTCACTCACCCAAACCCCCCTCTCTCCTCTGCCGTGAGCCCGACCCCTGCCCCTCGGCCCACTGTGCAGCCACCCCTCTTCCCCTCAGCCCCACGGCTACCCCGCGCACCCCCAGGCCCACACGTACCATGCCGGAGCTCACCCATGCCAAAGCCAAAGCCGCAATAGAGCAACAGGCATTTGCTAGAGCAACATCTCGCAGCATCTGGGTATTTTCGCATCATCTAGGAAGAGAGCAGCATCTCACATCCTAGGCAGCATCTCGGATCTAGGAAGAGAGCAGCATCTCGCATGGCCAAAGTATGTGTTTTTGATTTTTTTTGTTTGCCCTAGGGTTTCTTTGAGTTTCATCCATTTTCCATTTTTTGATGATGTTGTGGTGCCTATCATTATTTCTTGGAGGGAAGCAAAAGAAAATGCCCTGATTTTGGTCAGAAAGTAAGTTTCATATGGGTACGCAAAGGTCTGCACTGGACGGAGAATGTGGGTTTCTTGCGGCTAATCTGTACGCAAAGAGCGTGTTTGTCGAGAAACAGCATGCAGATGGTAAACTCATCTGTTACCTTAGGATATGGAGCAAGACCCAAGGAATTGCCCTCAGCTTAGGAGACTATCACTCTTCGGCTTTCCTTTTCTCTTCCAGGTCTCAGGTCAATTCTTATGTTTTCCTGCAATTCATATATTTTGATTAATTAATCAATTGCGATGTGGTGAATTGGTTGATGTTGTTGGTAAAGATGGAAGCCCATGTCTAGCTGTCCTCTAAGTGTTTGCAGAAATTCATCAAAGAAGAAAAATTAATTTTTGTGATCCATTTTTTTGGTTTTTATGCAGTTTTGATGGTGTTTACAATGGACAGAGGACATGGTAAGATCATGCATGCTAGAGAATAGTGCCACATCAAGAAAATTAAAGAAAGGTGATAAATATACATAGATAGTTGTTAGATATGATTCTAACTTAGTTTATGTTTTCAATAATTTGACTATATATGGCAATTTGACTATATATGGGGACCAATCCACTTATAACATTCGGTATTAGAGCTCAGCTGTGGTCCAATGGAGAGTTTGGACTTTGGAGAATGACATGCCGCCTGAAGCCGATTTACGCCCACAGATGTTGGAGGATCCATTTGTGTTAGCCCAATTGAATGCCATTCAATTTGAGGGATTGTTGGTGAATCTATGCTGTTTTTCGAGATCATGTTGGTCCTCTGATCCCCTAATTGAGAGTGTTAGCCCATGTATTCTTTTGGATGAATCACCCATGAATAGAAAGATTTGTTGGGATCATGTGTGTAAGAAAATAGTGCCAAATCGGGTAAATTAAAGAAAGGTGATGTACTTAAGTAGATAGTTGTGCATCTACCTATTAGCTTATATGCTAAATAAGGCTCCATGCTAGTTTAAGTTCTCACCAATTTAAATCTTCATGGAGACTGATCAAGGATAGAATGATGTGTGATTAATATTTGCGCAGAAGAGAAGGAAACATGTTGCGAGCAAAACAGGTCAGCCAATTTTTTTGAACCCTCTGTTTAAATTCAGCCCCAAACATTGTTTTGAAAACTCTGTTTAACTCTAGAAGAAGATGAGGAAGCCCATTGTTTACGTGCTCACTGATTATTGATTATGTGAACACTCTGCTCATTTGTTGAACTCTCGCTCATGTAATTTTTTGAACCCTCTGCTATTGTTTATGTGCTCGCTGTTTAATTATGTGCACAACATGCAATCATTTGATTATGCTTATCTGCAATTTTTATGAACCCACTGCAATTTTTTTGAACCATGGATTGCATAGAATTAGTGCGCTCAGTGGGTTTATGGACACATGTTATCTGTTTCATCTTGCGTCTTTAAAAAATGCAATTCTTAGGAACTTACCGCACTGCAATTGAATTTTATCTTGCAACTTCATCTTGCAATTTCATCTTTAAAAAATGCAATTAGTTCCTAATTCAATTTACTATGGAACTAAGGCAACTTCATTTTTGTGAACCTTGGAATGTATAGAATTAGTTGACCATTTGGGTTTCATGGAAAAAATACAACATATGGGTTTCATGGAACTTCATTTTTTTACGTTCACAACTTTAAGCAATGGAGTTGAGTGTAATGAATTACTGCAATGAATTATTTTTCCCCATTAACTAATTCTATGCATACAAATATTATGGCCATCTTTTTCCCATTAACTTTACACCTTAATAAGAGTTGCTCGAATTGAGTGTAATGAATTACTGTTGCAGACATTTGCTTTCATGACTGATTCATTAACTCTCTTCATTATAGTAAGTGGGGATATACTTCTCCTTAATTTAGCTGTCATTTATGCCAATGGGTAATTAATGGTTGTTCTATGTCTCCAAATCACTTTGTACCATTACTAGCCAGTAGCCACAATTAACTTTTATCTTCACAAAGTAAGATTTGTAGACTTCCAACATGTTATTGGATTCACAGTATTTTTGAATTCACTTAACTATTCTAGACTGGGCCTACCTTTTCAACTATATTATTGCATTCACTATAATATGTTATAGCATTCCAATATGTTATTGCATTCACGGTGTATCCGACACATATATGGCTTCATGGTAGAAGTTCATCTGCTAAATAGATTAAGGTTGAGTTTTGTACATTTTGAAAATTTCAGTTAAGATATTATCAAGTTTAAGTTTAAGTTTCAGTTCAATATCCATGCTCAGTTTAATACTGAAATTTCATTTATCTTAACTATTTAAGTTTAAGTTTCAATAACTATTTTGAAATTTTGAGAAGTATTTAAGTTTTATATTGGTTATCAAGTTTAAGTTAAAGTTCCAGTTCAATATCCATGCTCAGTTCAATATTGAAATTTCATTTATCTTAACTATTTAAGTTTTTGAGCATTGAAACTATTTAAGTTTAAGTATCTAAGTTTTATTTTCAAAATATTGAGCCTTGAAACATAAACTTAAATATTGAAAATAGTTAACTTAAACTTAAACAAATTTGAGCATTGAGCATATGAAACTAAAATTCATATTAAACAATTTCATTTCATTTCATTTATTGAGCATTCACAATATTGAGCATCATTTATCTTAACAATTTTGAGCATTGAAACTTATACTTAAATATTGAAATTTCATTAATATTTTCAGTTAAGATAAATGAATATTGAAATTGGTTAAGATAAATGAGATAAATGAATATTGAAAATTTCAGTTCAATATCCATCAGTCAAGTTTAAGTTTGAAAGTGGTTATTGAAACCTGACTGAAATTCATATCAATGCTATGTAAATTTCTATCAGAAAAAGAGAAAAAATTCATTTTGAAAATTTCAGCTAAGATAAACAAATATTGAAATTGGTTATCAAGTTTAAGTTTCAGTTCAATATCCATGATCAGTTCAATATTGAAATTTCATTTATCTTAACTATTTAAGTTTAAGTTTCAATAACTAATTTGAAATTTTGAGCATTGAAACTATTTAAGTTTAAGTATTTAAGTTTTATATTGGTTAACAAGTTTAAGTTTAAGTTTCAGTTCAATATCCACGCTCAGTTCAATATTGAAATTTCATTTATCTTAATTATGTAAGTTTTTTAGCATTGAAACTATTTAAGTTTTATTTTCAAAATATTGAGCCTTGAAACTTAAACTTAAATATTGAAAATAGTTAACTTAAACTTAAACATAAACTTAAACAATTTTGAGCATTGAGCATATGAAACTGAAATTCATATTAAACAATTTCATTTCATTTCATTGCAATATCCATCAGTCAAATACTTAAAAACTTAAACATCTTCTGATCACTGTCTTTTTGTGTTCTTCATTTTTTGTGTGGTTCTTCATTGTTTTTGTCACCCCACAATTGTTTGGCAATTTGTTTTATTGAATTATTGATGCCATGAATTAGACTCAGGTTATACTTTGAATACAGGTTGAGGTTACCTCAACATCATTTGATTTTTTTTTGTGTTGTTAATTTTTTGTGTGATGATTAGTTAATAAATGTGTTAACCTCACTGATTGTTAACTTTTGTGTTGGAACAACTTAAAACATCCTATTGATACATTTTTTTGCTCCAAGTGAGAGGTTTTAGTTTATAAGCACAGTTTGATATCAAATAGGAAGTAAAATTGGTTCAGTTTGATGTTTTCAGCTTTTGAGATAATTCTATTAGGTAATTGTCTGATCATCCAATGTTCTCAGCTTTCCTGGCTTTTGAGTTCTAACAGATTTTTTTTGCACTCATGGGTTTCTTTGAATATTTTTCACGCACATCGTTGGGTTTCTCATACTCAGAGCATTGCATTGTTGGAGGGAATGTTGAATGCATATCCTGTCAAACTTACTATTGCAAGGTGATGTAGGCTTTTTTGATCAATATCTTGTCAAAATTTTTGATATGCAATTTTTGAATATTTGATCATGTATCAAAAATTGCATATCCTGAAATTTTTGATCAACTTTTATTCTGTAGTATCCAGAAATTGCATATCCAGAAATTTTTGATATAAAATTTTTGAATATTCTGTAGTATCAACTTTTATTCTTTTTTTTCTATGTTTCATTGAATTTTTGACCGCATATCCTGTCAAAATTACTATTGCAGGGTGATGTAGGATTTTTTGATCAATATCCTGTCAAAATTTTTGATATGCAATTTTTGAATATTTGATCATGTATCAAAAATTGCATATCCAGAAATTTTTGATCAATATCCTGTCAAAAAGCCTACATGATCAAAAAAGCCTACATGATCAAAAATTACATGATCAATATCCTGTCAAAATTTCTGGATTTTTGAATGCATATCCAGAAACAAAACAATTGCAGGGTGATGAATTTCATTTTGATCAAATTGCAGGGTGAATTTTATAGCCCAAATGCTAACAAGTCTCCCTGATTTCCACTTAAATTAAGGATCTTGAAATTTTAGACATTCCTAAAGGAAAATCGATCCTATAACTAATACAGTCAATAAAAAATATGAACCTTCACGAACTGCGTTCAATTTATAAACTAGCATCAGGAATAATCTGCATATGGTGTCAAAGAGTTGAGTGAATATATGGATTTTTTCACTGAAATTACCTGATAATTGTTGAATTTGTTTTGTTTGGATGTTTCAGGTCTGCACAACACTCATGCCATTCGCAACATTGTTTTGAGGTGCTATCACTGAATTTTTTATCCTTTTTTATCATTGGTCGGGCAAGTTGCTAATAGGATCGGAGGAGCACGGGTTGTTCTTGGCGGAGTCCCTCACAGACTCTACAAGAATGACAACAACAAGAATTTTCTTCATAGTATGTTCCCAAATTTTGAAACAATCAAAATATATATATATTTATGGTGCATCATTCTCTTAGTAATCCAATGTGCAACTTTGATTCAGGTGGGCACAGAGGATTCAGCCAAGTCCTGAGATAATAATTTTTGATTTGCTACCTGTTGCTCATTTGCAGGGTTCTCTTCATCGCCACCGCCTTTGCCTACAGGGGAGAAGGAGCAGCATATGTCATTAGATCTTGAAATGTGAAGGTCAAGAAAGAGATAGCAAGGTTTCAGTATTCTTTCTTTCTCTTTCTCTTTCTACTTCTTCTTCTTTCTTTCTAATGTGTTTTTCTTCTATTTTATTAACTTTTTTTGTTAATTATGACTTACTAGCTACATATATATATATATATATATATATATATATATATATATATATATATATATATATATATATATAGCAAAAAATGTACCTAAGAACGTGCGCAGGTAGAATTACCTGCGCACGCCCCCTCTGTTCGGTGTTTGTAAGTATTTTTTTTTGAAATTTTTTTTTGCAGTAGCTAGATATACTTGTTATGAAGCTCCCCACAAAATTTCAGGTCAATCCGACACCGTTTGAGCCTCCGTTCATCGATTTCAAAAACGTTGCGCAAAACTGTCCAAATTCTGGACAGTTTTGCGCAACGTTTTTGAAATCGATGAACGGAGGCTCAAACGGTGTCGGATTGACCTGAAATTTTGTGGGGAGCTTCATAACAAGTATATCTAGCTACTGCAAAAAAAAATTTCAAAAAAAATATTTAGAAACCCCGAACAGAGGGGGCGTGCGCAGGTAATTCTACCTGCGCACGTTCTCAGGCACATTTGCCCCATATATATATATATATATATATATATATATATATATATATATATATATATGGTAAAATGCGCCTGAGGTCGTGCTCAGATTGGATTCCTGCGCTCGACCCCTCCTGACCGTCCGATCCGATCAGCGATCATGGTAATATCTGACCTTTTTGTGCAATTACCAAAACGCCCTTTAAGCTCTTTTTAACGCGCCTCTGTACTAAATTACCTTTAACCCCTTTTCTACTAAAATACAATCGCCACCAATTCTTTTGCTGATTCCCGCGCAAAACGCAGAAGCTGGAGCAATCGCCACCAATTATTTTGCTCACTCCGGTGCAAAACGCAGAAGCTGGAGCAATCGCCACCAATTCTTTTGCTCACTCCGGCGCAAAACGCAGAAGCTGGAGTAGATCCCCAGTTTTGCACAAGGTCTTCGATTTCAACAGCCCACGCCTAAGATCGCCCCCAAATCCAGGCCATCACACTCTCGTTGATTCCCCTGTTACTCTCCTCCATCGAGGTAAGGATCGCCATCCCTAATTTGTTGGACATCTCATATTGCTCAACGCAAACAACGGGATAAATTTTTGAAGGGTTTTGCGCGGGGAGCAATTTCCATTAGCCTGGAAATTCCTCTCCGCGCACAACGGACTAAATTTTTGTCTCGTTTTGCGCAGTGAGTAATTTCCAAACTAGCGAGGTGTTGCGATGGAAATTACTCTCCGCGCACAACCCTTCAAACATCGCACCCGTTGTGCGCTTGAGCAATATGAGATGTCCATCAAAACTTGCCGAAGCAGCTCATATAGCACAACAACATGGAGCGAATGGCGTACATAATATTGCCCACCGCGCAAAACGGTTGATATGTTTGATTTTTTGATGGATTTGATCCGGTCATCAAATATGATGGTAACAATTAGATCAGATTGAAAAAGAATAGATATAATACGCAAGGTTTTAACATGATTAGTAATAGTAGTGTGGTTTCAACTAACATGCTGATGATGATCGACTGATACTTGGATAGACATGTATAGCAGTCATGCTGCGGCAATATTACTGATATTTTTACTTGTTTCTAATGTAGAAAATGAAAATCGAAGAGAGTGAACCCTATGTGCATGATCAGGAGATGCCAAATGAGATTGAAGCTGAAAATGACAGTGCAAATAGCGTATATCAAGAGGATAGGCATAGTGATAGTGAAAAAGGCAGCCCACATGTTGGAATGACATTTCAAACAAAAGAAGATGCGTATCAATTTTATAATACATATGCAGCAATGAAAGGTTTTGCAACCCGAAAGGGATCTACGGGAAAGGGAAAAGATGGCAATACCACGAGGAGGAAGTATACGTGCAACAAAGAAGGGTATAAAAGCTTAAAAGATAAGAGGGAGATAGGGAGGGACGTTAATCGAAGGAAAAACGAGAGAGAAGGCTGTATGGCTCGAATGACAGTTCATAAAATCACCGGAGGAGTATGGCGGATAAACTCCTTTAATGATGATCATAATCATGAGTTGATAAAAAGCCCAGCGAAGATCCAGATGCTACGGTCACATAAAAGATCGCAGATGGACGGAACATGTAGGAATTTAGTTGATCAGATGCGTGGCTGTGGAGTAGGACCTGCAAAGATTGCAAGGATTCTAAATGCCACGAGTAGTAGTAATGTCAATATTACTACGCAACAATGCATTGATCATGGGAGAGTAGAAAGAAAGAACAACATTGGGAAGGAATGCATTAGAGTAATAGAACAATTTATTAAAAGGCAAGCTACAGACTCTCAGTTCTATTATGCTATTGAGCATGATGAAGAGAATGTATGCAGGAGTATATTTTGGGCTGATGGAAGGGCGAGGACATCATACAGCTAGTTTGGAGATGTTGTTGTATTTGATGTCACTTATAAGACAAATAGATTCATGTTGCCTTTTGCACCTTTTACAGGTGTCAATCATCATAAACAGTCTATTTTATTTGGATGTGCTCTTCTTGCTGATGAGAAGGAAGAAACCTTTGTTTGGTTATTCGGACAGTGGTTAACATGTATGTGGGATAAAGCACCAGGAGCTATCATCACCGATCAAGACCCAGCAATATGCAATGCAATCAAAAGAGTTTTTCCAAATACAAAACACAGGTATTGCATATGGCATATCAGTCTGCACGAAGATGAGCATCTACGTTCATTGCGGTCTTCTTATAACCCTGAATTTGAAGAAGACTATGCAAACTGGTGTAAGAACAGTCAAAATGTTGAAGAAGATGAGAATTGTTGGTGCATCTTAATGGAGAAGTACCAAACGGAATTTCAGGAGCCATTGACAGAAAAACAAAAAAATGAAATGAAAGCCTGGAAGTGGTTGCATACGATGCATGAGAAAGCACAGCATTGGATTAAGGCGTACCTACTGGATACTTTCTTTGCGGGTATGAATGTTAATACGATAGAGATCGGTGTAAAAATATATGATCAAAATAAACTCAGCACATGGTATTCATTTCTTGTTTTGTGTGTAGGCATGGCGTCCAGCCAAAGGAGTGAAAGCATGAACGCGTATTTTGATGGATACGTAAACTGTATGACTCCATTATACGAGTTCATTGATCAATATGATAAAGCCGTAAAATTTCAGCGAGACAAAGAGGAGAGAGAAGATACTTTTTGTATGCGGAACAAACCAGAATTTAGCGGCATGCATGAGTTAGAGGTTCATGCCGCAAAGGTATATACTAGAAACATATTTTCCATTTTTCAAAATCGTTTCAAAAATACTTTATACTGTCGGCACGAAAGGGTGAGCACGGATGGGGACACGAGCACGTATAGAGTAACTATGCGGATTGATGGAAAGAGCTACGTGCATAATGTTCAATGCAATATATCTAAGGGAATGTTCAGGTGTATGTGTGCAAGGGCGGTGACTGAAGGTTTGCTATGCACGCAAATTTTATATATGATGAAGCAAAAGTATGACATGCAAGCCATCCCTGAGAGATATATTTTACCCAGGTGGACTCTAAATGCAAGACATAGCATCATGAGTCTTGGGGCCTCGTCGACTAGCACCGTACACGGAGTGCGTCTAACCCAAATTACTCCACTTCAAACCTGGAGACTTCGTTCATCATTCGATAAAGTCGTGGAGGCGGTAACAAGAGATCCCCTTCTGTTTGATGTCGTCTTTGGGTGGGCAAACAGTTTTTTGGACCAGCATAATATGACTAATAAAGCGCAAACTGCTTCTGGAGAGCCAAGATCACAGGTGGGGTCCAGTGCACCTATCAAACAAGAAGTGGGAGTAAATGATGTCATTATGCATGATCCTGCAAAAGCTAGAACTAAAGGCCGACTACGAGTGGCGTCAAGGATTCCGTCTGGAATACAAGTCTCACAAGAACAAAGTCAAACAAGAACAAGGACATGCAGTGTTTGTGCAGAAAAGGGTCATGACATGAGAACTTGTCGTATGAGCACAGCTGGTAGAAATAAGGTATATATGAGCACAGCTGGTAACTATTTTATATACTAGTATAAATTATTGTAACATCATTGCTCCATAATCTCTGTAGGAAAAATCTTCGCCCGATGACTTAACAAGGCTGTGATATGAAGGATGACATTTTTGTATCCTAAAGGCAACAATTTTGTATCAGCTTGGAAGAAATATACTACATGCATCTGTCACGGACATATCAGTGTAAATGGGTTGTAAGTAAACTGGTTCTCTTTAAAAATGGTCATCGGAAAACGGCAGCCTCCTATATTTTTAGTCCAAAATGCAGCCATCGTGGAGTTGAATTAAGAGGGCTGGGGGTCCAAATTGAACATTAAAACAGTAAGTCTTGGTTATAAGCCTATGAGGATGATGCCTATCATTCGAGACCTATATCCGATGCTGCGGATCTCATATCTTATAATTTCTCTGTTGCTGCAGAACCTGACAAATGTCAAGAAAATTAATGGGATTAAGGAGTAAGAAGCAGAAGCAGTAGAGCTGAAGAGAATGAAGATGCAAGAGAATCAGGCATGTAGCTGTCCGCGATGAGTAATGGTGGGTAATTGTATACAGTTTAGCTCTGCGCACACAACGTTTACAACTTTTACCTGTTGTGCGCGCTGATCAAAACTTGGTAATTTTACAGGCTTCCTAATAAGCGCACACAACGTTCAATAATGTTACGGATGTGCGCGCTGAGTAATATGGGTAATTGTAAGCAGTTAAGCCGCACGCGCACAACGGTTCATAACTTTGACGGTTATGATCGATGAGTAAATGTTGGTAATCGTAGACAGTTGTGCTCAGCTCGGACAACGTTCAATGCTGTTGCCGTTGGTGAGAGCTGAGTAATTGTGGGTACTTCAAGTTAGCATCATGCAATTTTGTAATGTGATGCAATTGCACCAAATTTAATGACATTGTATTAAGATCTGTATTCCAACATGCTACAACATTTATGCATTCAAATGTACATAACACAACAAAGTAGAAACTACATCTAAACATTTTGCAACATCACAGTTTTTGCCCGACTAAGCAATTAAAGCACTAGACTATACAAGGGATACAGGGATTCCCACCATGAAAAAAATTTAAAGTTTGTTGCCATTTATGAGCTGCTCCAGCAGCTGCATCAGCGTCACTTGCTTCATTGTATCTTGGCCATCCGTCCCCCTGTCTGCGTTGAAGAAGAATCAGTGATGAACACATAACAAAGCATAATTAACTAAAAATATTGTACGGGTAGACTTAGAATAAGATAGAACATTTATTATCATCGAGCAGTGATGTCTGCAACGAAGTATCAAGGAGCATATACAAGCAGTGAAGAAACGGGTGTGCATGGAAGGTGATAGCTTCAATGACGACAAACAGAACATATGAAGGAGCAAAGAACATCTTCGAATCAATATATATGTGATGTATTCAATTTCTGCATCACGTCACTAGACGCTAGTATATTGTCCATCTTTGAGTGTTGAGGACGCAGCAGTGATGAAGGAAAAAATAGAATGTCGTAGAGAAAATATCATATAACTAGAATAAGATACAATAAGATAGAATAATATCATCAAGAAGTGTAGTGGTTGACGAGGGCTTGTGGGAAGGGAAGCCATTTATAGACGACTTTGGATGCCATTGGATGAGGATGAGACTACAGTAGAGTTACTGGGAGGCAACACAAGAGACCCCGTGAGTCTACAGCAAATTGCTTGTGATTATACAGAAGAATGCCCGTGAATCTACAGCAGATTGAGTGCCCAATAATGTATGACCGTGGTGGTGCGCGTTGAGCAAACAAAATAGCTCAACGCGCACAACAGGCAAGAATATGGCCGTTTTGCGTGGAGAGCAAATAATTTTGGAAGATGTGCACGATGAATAAAATCTTATGTACATTCACGATCAATGCTTTGTAGACTCACGGGGTCTCTTCTGTAGACTCATCCTCATCCAAGGCCAGTCTAATTCGTCTATAAAATGGCTTTCCTACGCACAAGCCCTCTTCAACTCTACACTGCGAGTGATGGTTATCAGTCATGAGGAAGGAGTAATGCTACACTCGACTGTAGGCTCATCCTCATCCAAGGGCAGTCCAATTCGTCTATAAATGGCTTCCATACCCACAAATTATATTCAACCACAACACTTCGAGTGCTGTGAAAGGCATGAGAAAGAAGTAACCTTGCTCAAATATTACTCTGACCATATCAAGCTAACCCTTCCCAAACAACCAGAGCCCATAGCTTAAACAAACCATCACCCGGTTTGCTGTAGCAGTGAAGATGGCCACCCAAACGAGGTTGAAGCTTTTCATAGACAAGGGGATGAAGAGAGTGTTGTTCGCGGAAGCAGGCAAAGAGTTTGTCAATTTCCTCTTCAGCCTTTTGGCCATGCCTGTGGGCTCAGTCATCAAGCTCATCACCAAAGAAAAAGTGGCAGTGGTATGAAAAGCATTTATGTAATGAAGCCCATCATTAAATGTGCTGAAAACTGAATCTCTTGAAAGCTGTATCTATGAAAAATGATTTATCTGGTATTTTAGTTCAAAATGCAGCTAGTGTGGCTTTGAATTCCTAGGTCTGCGGGTACAAACTAAAACTTAATACCCAAAGTTTTAATTATGAGAGTATGAGGATGATGCCTATCATTCGAGAAATCTATATGCTGCTGTCGATCTCATATCTTATAATTTATATGTTACAGCAGGTCACGCCAATTGTCAAGAAATCATTCTAGAAATTGTTTCCATTGATCAAAAATAACTCCAAGTACAACGAACAAAAAGGAGAAACAAAAAAGGGTTCGATCCACCTATGATGCAGGAGCTCGAGAAGAGGCGTCCCCAGGCGATTCGTCTTCTCCCGAACCAGTAGGGTGACCAGGGACAACCGGAGGTCGGGGAAGCATTCTTCGGCCCCGCGCCTCGAATGCTGCCAAACCATCCCGGAAGGACTTCTCGATCTGAGCAGCAAAAATGGCCGAGAACTCCCGGAATCCCTCACGGATAGACTCCACGATCTTCGGAGCCAGGACATCCCCATAGTCCCTCTGGACCTCAGCTACGATCCGACCATGGGCCACTTCCCGCAGGTCGCCTATATCGGCCCAAAGAGCGCCTTTCGCCTTTCTATGCTCCTCCCGGGCGAGGGACAGTGCATCCTCAGCATACTTGGCCGAACTCTTGGCGACAGCCAGAGCCTCCGTCAAACATCCCACCTCCGAGGTGAGCTCTGCAACTCTCAGTTTGAACTGGTGGGCCTCCTTGGCTGATTGGTCAGCCGCCTCAGCCCTCAGGCGCTCCTGCGCCAAGGCCGCCTCAAGACCATCTACAGCAACCGGGTAAACCTGCAAGACCGCAGGGATGAATGTCGCCATCAACAAAACAGTCGTTGAAGAAAAAAGGGTCCGACATGCTGGATATGCCATACCAGAGAGTTTGCCAGTTTCTCCCTGAAGGAGCGGTCACTCGGAAGGACAGCTGGACTACTCTCACTCCTCTTCTTCTTCCTCTCGGGACCTTCAGACCACGAGTGAGAGCGTCTCTTCTTCTCCTCATTCCCGGTTAACACACGGGAACCCTGCTCGACGGCCGCCACGTCCCCCTCTCCTAGGTCGAGACCGGAGGGCGAATCAATCTGATTCGCCACGAAGGGCGAAGGTTCGGCCGTGCCCAAGGGCGGATGGTGAGGAACGTTAGGAACGTCTTCACTGAAATCCCGACCCACCATCTGAGCAAAAAAGATGAAAATCAGGGTAACGAGCAACGGGTAAAGCAGAATTTAAAAGGAGAAAGGCTTTATACTGAAGGTCCCTTCGAATCCAAGCCGTCAGTAAGGGACACGTGTCAAAGTCTCACAGAGGCGGCACTTCGAATACCACTCCCCATGGGCGGGAGAATTCGTTCGACTGGCCTTCATTCAATGCGACCCGGTCCCCGGGTTATCCGATAAGTACGGATCCTTATCATGTATTCCCGAAAAGACGAGTGTTTTTACGTAGAAAGAAATAAAAGAAGAGAGCAGAAAGAACACTGCAGGTAGTTCGCACTTGCAGGGAAGTACAAGTAAAACTCCAACACAGATAAAAAGACTGAGAAAATAACACAATATTCCATTTTAATGATACATTGATACATCTTATACATACACCAACATCTTCTTATTCACAACTCACTCGAAAAAAGATGGGCAAAAGTACAAGTCTCTCATCATACATCAAATCGTAACACTAACACCCTTAGATGAGGACTACATGCATAAGATGTATTATTTGACACTTTGAATTGATTGTTTTTGTATCTCAATGATTGAATGCACCTCAGTCTTGCATTACACTCTACCTGTTGCATGTGTCGATCCATTGTTGTACACCTTGCCTGTTGCACGTGCACGCTTTCACATGTTCATAAGTATAGTTGTTACTGCCTATACTACAGTAGATGTATATGACATACACTCTACCTGCTGACATGCACCATTTCCAAACTTTATGTAAGGACTAGTTGTGACATGGAATTTCTTAACAATTATGCAACGGTGATACGAATAATAAATTTACCCTTTCACATGTAAACGTGGATGGGAAAAAAAATGTTTGTGTGCTGTGTGCAATTGTGAGTTTTTAGTGGGCGTGTGCGGAGAGCAATTATAGGGTTTGAGTCGTTTTGTGCGATGAGCAATAACCCCATACCTTTTCGGCGCCGTACACGGGTTCAACATTGGCCCCCGTGATTCGTTCTCGATTATAAACGCGGATCGAGGCCGACTGATAGGTAATTTCCTTTAATAGGGCACGGCATTCGAAGCATCGAATTTGGATTAAGGCCGCCAAAACCTTTCGCCTATCTCAACCGTTGTTTTTGCCAAAATTCCGACACGTTTCGCTCATCTTGTCCGTTCGTTCGCGTAATAAAAGAAATTGGAGGTGAGGCCAATGGCTTTAGCGCTCCGAGGAAATCTCATCATCTTATTATTTCTTCCAGAAACAAAAATGGCGGGAGGAGCATACAGAGAGTTTACTTCAGAGATGGAGCGGGCCAATGAAGAAGGCCGTAAGAGGAAGAGGGCAGAGGAGGAAGAGGAGGAATGGGAGGAATGGGAGGAATCGGAGGAATCGGAGGAATCGGGGAACCGCATGCTGGAGTTGGGGGAGGCTGGATGCTCCTCAAGTCAAGCTGCGCGGTCTTTGAAGGCGGCTCCTTCGGATCCTCGAGTTGGGGGCGCTTCGTCCTCCAGCACGCCACACGACGGGTGGCCATACGAGGACATTGATCCTCCGGTCCCTTCCGTCGGCCCCATACCTCCAGAGTTCGGCCACCTTCTGCAGTCGAACCGCATTGGGTCTGGCCATCATGGGGAGATTCACGGGGAGACCTATCGGCCACCGTACGTCGTGGGGACGGCCGAGTCGGCCCTCCTGGACTTTGGGACGGGGGCTCGTCTGGCGGAGAATATCACTCTGCCAAGGGATGTCAATTTCCTGAATGGGGTCGACCTTGAGACGATGGCCAACTGCTTCGTTCGTAGTGGCCTTCAGGTTCGTTGCCAATGTGCATTCCGAATTTTGCTTCCCCTTCTGGTTTTGCTGATTGTCGCCATCTGCAGGTGACCATTTTCGGGGCATGTCTGCGTCGCAGGGCCCGCGAACTGATCGAGGGGCAGCGCCGGGTGGCGGATGCCGAGAACGAGGCTTCTGAGCTCAGAGCTCAGGTGAAGAAGCTGGAGGAAGATTTGGGGAAGATAATGGCCGCCAAGGGCAAGTCGGATTGGGCGGCCTCGAACGCGCAATCCAGCCTCGCCGCCTTGTCAAGCACCAAGAAGCAGTTGGAAGATCAGTGGGGTAGAGAGCGTTCTCAACTCCGAGCTGATCTTGAGGCATCGAGGAAGGAGGTTGCTACCCTTCAGGCCAAGCTTCTCGAGAAGGAGCAAGAGGTCGACGCTTTCAAATCTCGGGTCACCGCCAAGATGGAAAGGGTGGGGAGAGAGATAAAGGACCTCTTTACAGCCGACGGTGCGTCGTCTTCCTAAATTTTGGGAATCGTTACTTTTGTAAGACTGATGCTCGCGAGCGAGTCATATGTAATTTTTTTTGGTACTTAAGCCATATGTAATTTTTTCAGATTTTAATGAAGGGGATTTTTGCAACAGACGTCGAGTGAGAGTGTTTACTTCCTCCCCCTGATTCCAGTTCGACACCCGGGAACCCTGTTGGACGGTCGACACGGCCCCGTCACCGAGGACGAGACTGGCGGGAGAATGACCTTCCGTTTAAGATCGCGATGAGTAATTGTGTGTAATGTGTAATTGTATACAGTTTAGCTCCGAGCGCACAACGGATTGTTAAATAACACCGTTGTGCGCGACGAGCAAAACTCGGTAATTGTAGAAAGCGTTGCTTAGCGCGAACAACTTTCATTTCTGTTGCAAGTTGTGCACGCTGAGCAATTATGTGGGATGATTAATTAGTGTCCAGGGGTAAAAGGAAGAAGGTATAAACATAAGTAGCACTTCTACTAAATAAAGGTCAACAGACGATTTCTCGTGAATATACAGAATAATCTTGTACCTCGGGTATTTATTCTATGTATTACACAGATGCTGTTCCCAAATAAAGATCCACTGACGTGCGGAGCGATGTGAGCATAATCGTTAACCTCGATCAAAATTTATAAACGCGCACAACGTTCACGCCGTTTGCCAGTTGTGCGCGGTGTGTAAATCTTTGTATATTACTTTTCACTAATTTTTCCCATTAAAATTCATTGTTGGAATTTGATTTAAGCAAGCATCAATGTATATATCACCAATCACAAGTTTGTAATGGGCTGCAAATGTATCACATTAAATGACATTGTATTAAGGTCTGTGTAATGGGCTGCAAATGTATCACATTAAATGACATTATATTGAGGTCTGAATTCCAACATACTACAACATTTATGCATTCCAATGAACATAACACTCCATCTCCGCCGTTCTCTTGTTCGCTGCATCTTCTGCTTTATACTTCTTTGACTCAAGGAACATCCTTTCAATCTCCTCCTGGGTCTACGTGGCACTTATCGTTAGTGATAGTGATCTTATTTTCTGCACACATACTTTCCTCTGTAGAGGCATTCAAGATACCGTCGGCATCTATCTCAAGGCAAACCATGACACTTCGAACACCCTTGGGAGCAGGAGGGATACCAGCAAGTACAAACTCCCCTAGAAAAAGATAGAATAAAAAAGTAAATATAATTAGACTTAGATATAAGATAGAACAGTTGTTATCATCAAGCAGTTATGTATGCAATGATTCTGAACGAAACTTACGAAGGGTCAAAGAATTTTTGCAAGTTGGCATGGACGAGAATGAAGCTGTAATGATTGCAAGAACATGCGAAGAGAAGCAAAAGAACATCTTCGCGACGAGAATGAAGCTGTAATGAAGAAGAACAGATCATGCGAAGAGGAGCAAAAGAACATCTTCGCCGCCATATAAAGGTGATGTATACAATTTCTGCATCACGGCACTTGCCGCTAGTATATTGGCCATCTTTGTGTGCTGTAGACGACGCACTCATGAACAACAACAAAATTACAAATTTGAAGAAAAAACAATGTATTAGAAGAATCAGAGAGAATCAGATAAAGGAACTATAATCACCTGGGGTAGTGGTTGATGAGGTCTGTTGGGTACGGAAACCATATACAGACGAGTTGGACTGACCAAGTACGAGGATGGAAACACCGTAGAGTAACAGTTCGTGCTCGTGAATATATGGCAGATGGATACCAGCCAGACGTTGTTCCAACTAGTATCCGAGTGCGGTGGTGCGCGAAGAGAAAAATTGCTTGAAGGTAGACCTTTTTATACTCAACGCGCACAACGGCAAAAAAACATCTGGTTTCGATTACCAAAAGAGAAAAATCTAAATACACCGATACTCTTGCGGTGCATGTCCAAGTTTTTCTAAAAAAAACATACATCATCATAGCAGAAGACAGTAACTGTGACAAATCACAGTATAGTTAATATTTTTGCTTAGTGGACACAAAGGTCACTACTTTTGGACGCAGGGCGGGCTGATTAACTTTGAGCAATGGAATACAGTTTTGCTCATACGACAAGTTCTCATGCCGTGACCGTGTGTCCTGGGGATATTGCAGTTATGAGCAGCTCCAATAGAGATTCTTCACATTTTGCACTGGTATGAAATGCAATAATGGCACGCGTAAGAAATTCTTCTGAGCATGGGAACAAATGAGGATGCACAGTTTCAGAGAAGATTGCGCAGTTTGAGAGCCGATACCTTGGTGGCACCTTCAGGCTGATGGCAATGTGAAGCATTCGAAAACATCGTGTGCTTCTTCTGAAGGAGCCAACACCATCGTTGATGATATCTGAAGTAGCAGACTCCATCTTTGATGCCTATATAAATGTGACGAATTCAATTTCAGCAACACGGCAATTGCCGCAAGTTTATTGGCTGGCTCTGTGTGTCGGAGACGAAGCATTCAGTAGTAAGAACAAAAATTTAGCATGTAAAAGAAAATATAGTGTATAGGTATAACCATATAGAACACTATAATCGAGAGGAGTAGTGGTTGACGATGTCTAGAGGGAAGTGAATCACTTTATATAGACGAATTGGACTGGGTATGGTCCGCATGGATGAGGCTGAGACTACAGTTGGGTTACTGTGGGCTACAGAAATTGACGCTAACAAAATTGATTGCCTCTAAGAAAATTGCTCAAAGCGCAAAACGGGTAAAAATATGGCAGTTGTGCGAGTTAAGCAAATTATTTATGTTTATACAATATTACTCATAAATCCATTTATAGCGATGTGAACGCCCCAAATCAAACAGCGTGACCCATGAGTATCAACACTTAAATGTCTGTACACCTTATTCTGTACACCCATCCATTTATATCTTATTCTGTAAACAGTAAGATATGTGTTTCTTATCACTTAAATGTCTGTACACCCATCAGTATGAATATTATTTAATTCTCCCCCAATTTTGTGTTTTCTTTATTATTGGGATTTTTTATTGAACGTTGTGCGCGCTGAGGTAATTAATTATGGGAATTTTGTATAGAACGGTGTGCGCGCAGAGTAATTATTCGTTACGACTGTTTTGCTCAACGCGCACAGCGGGGTGTATTTTGATCCGATGTGCGCGCTGTATTATATTTTATAAATGTATACCTTTTTAAATAAATCGCACAATCCGCACTAAGACGCAAATTTAAACAAATCAAAGAAATGTGAATATTTTTGCAATCTTATTCTGTAAACTGTCGGATATGTGTTGTCTTATCACGTAAATGTCTATATACCCATCAATCAACTGCTCCGCATTTTATTTGCATCAATTTTGATTTTTTTATCTGGCATGTCAGTCTCAACATTAATTAATTCTCCACCCAATTTTGTGTTTTCTTTATTATTGGGATTTTTTATTCAACGTTGTGCGCGCGGAAGATATTAATTATGGGAATTTAGTATTGAACGTGGTACGCGCTTGGTAATTATTCGTACGACCGTTTTTCTCAACGCGCACAGCTGGGTGTATTTTGATCCGTTGTGCGCGCTGTATTATATATCCAAAATGTTTACAATTTAAAAACCCCGCACGGTGCGCACTAAAACTAAAATTTTAACAAATCAAAGAAATGTGAATAATTTTGCAGTCTTATTCTGTAAACTATCAGATATGTGTTGTCAAATCACTTAAATTTCCTTACACCCATCAATCAACTGCTGCCATTATATTTGCATCAATTATGATTTTTTTTTTCTTGCATGTCAGTATGAACAGTAATTAATCTACAAATATTTTGTGTTTCTTCTTTATTATTGGGATTTTTAATTGAACGTTGTGCGCGCTGAAGTTATTAATTATGAGGATTTTGTAATGAATGTTGTGCGCGCAGAGTAAGTATTCATTACGACCATTACGCTGAACGCGGACAGCTCTGTATATTTTGTTCCGTTGTGCCCGCTGTATTATATATTCTAAATGTATACCTTTTTATATACCTCGCACTAAGGGACAATTTAAACAAATCAAAGAAATGTATATCTTTTTGCTGTCTTATTCTGCAAACAGTCGGATATGTGTTGTCTTATCAATTAAATGTATTGAACGTTGTGCGCGCTGATGTAATAAATTATGGGAATTATGGGAATTAAATGTATTGAACGTTGTGCGCGCAGAGGAATTATTCGTTACGACCGTTTAGCTCAACACGCACAGCTGGGTGTATTTAAATCCGTTGTGCGCGCTGTATTATATTTTATAAATGTATACCTTTTTATATACCCCGCACTAAGGATCAAATTTTAACAAATTAAAGAAATGTAGATATTTTTGCTGTCTTATTCTGAAAAAAGGTCTGATATGTGTTGTCTTATCACTTAAATGTCCATCAATCAACTATTGCGCATCAGATAAGTTCAATGGTAATTTTTTTTACTAGCCTGTCAGTTTGAAGTGACTCTGACATTAATTAATTCCCCCAATTTTGTTTTCTTCTTTATTATTGGGATTTTTTATTGAACGTTGTGCGCGCTGAAGTTATTAATTATGGGGATTTTGTATTGAACGTTGTGGGCGCAGAGTAACTATTGGTAACGTCCACTTTTCTCAACGCGCACAGCGGGGTGTATTTTGATCCGTTTTGCGCGCAGAGCAATTATTCGTTACGAAAGTTTTGCGTGTAATTTGATCAGTGCTCGCCACCTTACCTAATGTTGCCCATATGGCGTGATGATTAACTGTGGGTAATAGAGCATGTAATACAGCTTTGCTCAGCACGCACAACGGTCATGGCATCTGACTGTTGTGTGCGATGGTTTATGGTGTTTAATTGCATACAGTTTGGCTCTGCGAGCAAAAGTTGTGTGATTTGGGTAATGGTTGATAACAAGAAACTGTTTTGCTCATCGCGCACAGCGGTCAAACAAATCGATACGAACGTTGTGCATGCTAGTAACTGTGTGCACACGTAAATAGTTTATCACAACATATAGCATGAGCCTGTTGAGCGCCCTGGGGAATTTATAGTTAGGTGAACAGTGTTTGATCAGAATATCTATGTCGGACATTGACTCAAATAAGCATCAATGTATATATGACCTTATATCAATTTTGTATTGTCCTGTAATTGTATCAAATTAAATGACATAGTATTAAGGTCTGAATTCTAACAAACTACATCATTATGCATTATAATGTACATAATGCATAAATGTTATTTATAGTTCGGTAAACAATTTTGCTCAGTAATATCAACGTCGGACATATATATCACCTATATCATTTTTGTATTAGGGTCTGAATTCCAAAATACTACAACATTTATGGATTATTCTGTACATTACACAACAAAGTTGAAACTACAGCTAAACATTTTGCAACTTTACAGTTTGGAACTGGTATGAAATTCAATCACGGGAATATCCTAATGGTACATTGAATCCCACTACGCAAAACTGTTCAAGTGACAGAGTCATGCTGAACAGCTCAAGCAAGATGGCATTTATGATCAGCTCCAATAGCACGCACCATCATCACTAGCATCCAGATCGTCCATAACGGTATAAGTAGCCACTCCTTTAACGAAGTTGGCTGATCTGGATTCTTCAGCGCATGCCACTGTATGCGTTGAAGAAGCATCAATTATGAACCATAAAAAGCATATTTAAGTAAAAAAATAGGGTATAAAGACATGCAACTTTACGTTTAGGGACTGATATAAAAATATATTACGGTTGCTTCTTCTCGGAAGAATCCGCTGCTGTAGTAGAACATATGAAGGAGCAAATAACATCTTCCAGTACACGTCAATTGCCGGTAGTATATTGTTCATCTTTGTGTGTTGAAGACGAAGCAGTGAGGAACAACGGGAAATATTTAGCATTGTGAAGAAAAAATAGTGTATGAAGTAGAAACAGATAGAATTAGTTAGAATACTATCATTAAGAAGTGGAGTGGTTGACAAGGTCTAGTGGGAAGAGAGGCTATTTATAGACGAATTGGACTGGCCCATTGATGAGGACGATAGACTACAGTAGAGTCACTGTGCGTGATATTGTATTGGACATAAAGACGAGTGAATCTACAACAAACTGTTTCAGCCAGATGATGTTCCCAAGAAGGTTTGGACTTTACGGTGCGCGTTGAGCAAACTTGAAGGCCAATAACAAAATTGCTCAACGCGCACAACGGGGAAAATAATGGCTGTTATGCAAGATGAGCAAATTATTTATGTTTGTACAATATTACTCAAGGCACTTTTAAGTATTTAATTTGTTGTTCCGCTAAATTGTTTTACACTAAATTTTTTATTTTGTTTAAGTTAATGGATCATGCTTCTACATAATCTTTCCCAAGGCACTTTTTATTTCAAAGTTTAGGGTTCCAAGGCATTTCTCCCCTAAATTTAATCTTCACAATCTTTCCCAAGGCACCTCTAATTTCAAAGTTTAGGTTCCCATGGCACGTCCCCCCCAAATTTAATCTCCACAATCTATCCAAAGACACTTCTAATTTCAAAGTTTTGGTTTCCAAGACACTTTTCCCACTAAAATTTAAGTTTTCCAACTAAAATTTTCATAAAATCCAATCTCAGCCATTGATTTCACAGGATCAAATCCTAGCCACTCTTTATCTTGTCCTGGTCAGCCCTAGAATTCATAAAACGAGTTTGGCGCCTCGCGCAAAAAGGTCACAAATACGTGCAGTTGTGTGAACTGAGTAATTGTAGATAATCAGATACGGGTATGCTCACAGACTGCACATCGGTCAAACTCATTATGTGACCGATGTGCGCGCTGAGTAATTGTGTGCAAACGTAAATGTTTTATCACAACGTATATAAGGACGGTCACAATTTATGCCCGTTGTGCTCGCTGGGTAAATCATATAACGGTAAAAAGTTTTTACATAGGTAATTTCAATTTCGGACATTGATTCAAGTAAGCATCGATGTATATATCACATATATCAATTTCATAATGTCATGCAATTGTATCAAATTAAATGACAGTGTATTAAGGTCTGAATTCTATCATACTACAACATTTATACGTTACACTGTACATACCACAACAAATTTGAAACTACATTTCGTACATAATGACATAAAACACCAAAGAATATCTACCCACAAACACTCTTCTCCGTCGATGATCAAAAATACAATATAAGACAAGAGAAAGGCTTGTGCGCCAAAGGACCGGCCACCTCAAAAACCTGGAGGCGGAGGCGGAGGCGGAGGTGGTGATGGTGGCGCAACAGTACGGATGTCTCTAGGAGAGGGCACCAGAGTCTCCATCTTCTCTTGTATGTTCGACATTATGAGCATCATAGTGTCGAAGTTGCTACGCAGAAGTGAGATCGCCAGATTGGTGTTGGAGAGATGGGTTTCAATTTCCCCTAATCTACGAGTAAAGTTCACCGGCTGATGGGAGGATGATGAAGCAGCAGATGCGGGGCTTACATTGCCTATGAGTATGTCCTTAAGCTGACGTTGTTCATCTGTAAGTACAGAGACAAACGTAGTAAGCTCCTCGAGTTTGCTACGGAGGTTGTGCAGAACAGAGTCCTGACGGCGAGACATCCCATCCATAGAGAGGAGGCCGTTATAACTGTTGTCCTCGAGTGGGGCATTTTCAGCCGGAGATGGAACTGATGAACCTGCATGTAAAGGAGGAAACGCAGGAGGAGGCAACAGCACATTGTGTTCACCTTGAGTTGGACCAAGCGAAAGCGAATCACGCAGAATGGGTCTATAGGCCGGGAACGATGAGGGAAGGGGATCAACGTGTTCAGGTGACGGTGAATCATCATCACTAACTCCCCAAGGGTCAGAAAAAGTCGACTCACGAGATCGTTTTGGCGGCATGAAGAAACCCGAGTACGAAATGCGAGAGTGGTGAGATGAAGAAGAAAACGGAACGACAGATCAAAGGAAAGAGGAATGAAATTTTCCGCGAAACCCCTCGTCTACTGTACTGACTCCACATATATATAATGATTGGTTATTTTAATCTCAGCCGCTGGATTACATATGGAAGTGGAACTGACTAAAACGATCTCATCAGACGACTGGGGTAAAGCATCCGTTCAAATTGGCAAAAAAAATCGTAATTAAGGGCTTACACGGAAACCGAGGTTCTACTTGACTCATTCTCCAGTTACCACACGTGAACATTGTTGAGAAGAAAGCAGAATCGTTTACAGTCATCATTACATACCTCCGAAATAAGATTATACGAGATGGCGGTTGTACTTTCATCATTACGTGGCATACCGATTGCGTCTCGCAACCGATCTATAAATATCTATTGTTTAGTAGCCACTGCACGTTCAGGAGCGATGTGTATTCAAACAGAACGTGAATGCCCATGAGGTGCACGTATATCGTTCTAGCCTAGAGCCGTCGATTGGCACCCGATCTATTACCTCGGCCTCCACCTTTACAGCAGTAGTCCTCTCTATTGACCGGGAATCCTGAGTAAAAGGCGGGAACCGATATAATGGAGCCGGTGCAAAGGCAGGAGCGATGTGCATTCATGATTCAACCGGAACGTGAATGCCCATGAGGTGCACGTATATCGGTCCAGCCTAGAGCCGCCGTTTGGCACCCGATCTATTACCTCGGCCTCCACCTTTACGGCAGTAGACCTCTCTATTGACAGGGATTCCTGAGTAACAGGCGGGAACTGATATAATGGAGCCGGTGCAAAGGCAGGAGCGATGTGCATTCAAACGGAACGTGAATGCCCATGAGGTGCACGTATATCGGTCCAGCCTAGAGCCGACGTTTGGCACCCGATCTATTACCTCGGCCTCCACCTTTACGGCAGTAGTCCTCTCTATTGACAGGGAATCCTGAGTAACAGGCGGGAACTGATATAATGGAGCCGGTGCAAAGGCAGGAGCGATGTGCATTCAAACGGAACGTGAATGCCCATGAGGTGCACGTATATCGGTCCAGCCTAGAGCCGCCATTTGGCACCCGATCTATTACCTCGGCCTCCACCTTTACGGCAGTAGTCCTCTCTATTGACAGGGAATCCTGAGTAACAGGCGGGAACTGAAATAATGGTGCCGGTGCAAAGGCAGGAGCGATGTGCATTCAAACGGAACGTGAATGCCCATGAGGTGCACGTATATCGGTCCGGCCTAGAGCCGCCGTTTGGCACCCGATCTATTACCTCGGCCTCCACCTTTACGGCAGTAGTCCTCTCTATTGACAGGGAATCCTGAGTAACACGCGGGAACTGATATAATGGAGCCGGTGCAAAGGCAGGAGCGATGTGCATTCAAACGGAACGTGAATGCCCATGAGGTGCACGTATATCGGTCCAGCCTAGAGCCGCCGTTTGGCACCCGATCTATTACCTCGGCTTCCACCTTTACGGCAGTAGTCCTCTCTATTGACAGGGAATCTTGAGTAACAGGCGGGAACTGATATAATGGTGCCGGTGCAAAGGCAGGAGCGATGTGCATTCAAACGGAACGTGAATGCCCATGAGGTGCACGTATATCGTTCCAGCCTAGAGCCGCCATTTGGCACCCGATCTATTACCTCGGCCTCCACCTTTACGGCAGTAGTCCTCTCTATTGACAGGGAATCCTGAGTAACACGCGGGAACTTATATAATGGAGCCGGTGCAAAGGCAGGAGCGATGTGCATTCAAACGGAACGTGAATGCCCATGAGGTGCACGTATATCGTTCCAGCCTAGAGCCGCCATTTGGCACCCGATCTTTTACCTCGGCCTCCACCTTTACGGCAGTAGTCCTCTCTATTGACAGGGAATCCTGAGTAACAGGCGGGAACTGATATAATGGTGCCGGTGCAAAGGCAGGAGCGATGTGCATTCAAACGGAACGTGAATGCCCATGAGGTGCACGTATATCGGTCCAGCCTAGAGCCGCCGTTTGGCACCCGATCTATTACCTCGGCCTCCACCTTTACGGCAGTAGTCCTCTCTATTGACAGGGAATCCTGAGTAACAGGCGGGAACTGATATAATGGAGCCGGTGCAAAGGCAGGAGCGATGTGCATTCAAACGGAACGTGAATGCCCATGAGGTGCACGTATATCGGTCCAGCCTAGAGCCGCCGTTTGGCACCCGATCTATTACCTCGGCCTCCACCTTTACGGCAGTAGTCCTCTCTATTGACTGGGAATCCTGAGTAACAGGCGGGAACTGATATAATGGTGCTGGTGCAAAGGCAGGAGCGATGTGCATTCAAACGGAGCGTGAATGCCCATGTGGTGCACGTATATCGTTCCAGCCTAGAGCCGCCGTTTGGCACCCGATCTATTACCTCGGCATCCACCTTTACGGCATTAGTCCTCTCTATTGACAGGGAATCCTGAGTAACACGCGGGAACTGATATAATGGAGCCGGTGCAAAGGCAGGAGAGATGTGCATTCAAACGGAACGTGAATGCCCATGAGGTGCACGTATATCGTTCCAGCCTAGATCCGCCGTTTGGCACCCGATCTATTACCTCGGCCTCCACCTTTACGGTAGTAGTCCTCTCTATTGACAGGGAATCCTGAGTAACAGGCGGGAACTGATATAATGGTGCCGGTGCAAAGGCAGGAGCGATGTGCATTCAAACGGAACGTGAATGCCCATGAGGTGCACGTATATCGTTCCAGCCTAGAGCCGCCGTTTGGCACCCGATCTATTACCTCGGCCTCCACCTTTACGGCAGTAGTCCTCTCTATTGACAGGGAATCCTGAGTAACAGGCGGGAACTGATATAATGGTGCCGGTGCAAAGGCAGGAGCGATGTGCATTCAAACGGATCGTGAATGCCCATGAGGTGCATGTATATCGGTCCAGCCTAGAGCCGCCGTTTGGCACCCGATCTATTACCTCGGCCTCCACCTTTACGGCAGTAGTCCTCTCTATTGACAGGGAATCCTGAGTAACAGGCGGGAACTGATATAATGGAGCCGGTGCAAAGGCAGGAGCGATGTGCATTCAAACGTAACGTGAATGCCCATGAGGTGCACGTATATCGGTCCAGCCTAGAGCCGCCGTTTGGCACCTGATCTATTACCTCGGCCTCCACCTTTACGGCAGTAGTCCTCTCTATTGACAGGGAATCCTGAGTAACAGGCGGGAACTGATATAATGGTGCCGGTGCAAAGGCAGGAGCGATGTGCATTCAAACGGAATGTGAATGCCCATGAGGTGCACGTATATCGTTCCAGCCTAGAGCCACCGTTTGGCACCCGATCTATTACCTCGGCCTCCACCTTTACGGCAGTAGTCCTCTCTATTGACAGGGAATCCTGAGTAACACGCGGGAACTGATATAATGGAGCCGGTGCAAAGGCAGGAGCGATGTGCATTCAAACGGAACGTGAATGCCCATAAGGTGCACGTATATCGTTCCAGCCTAGAGCCGCCGTTTGGCACCCGATCTATTACCTCGGCCTCCACCTTTACGGCAGTAGTCCTCTCTATTGACAGGGAATCCTGAGTAACAGGCGGGAACTGATATAATGGTGCTGGTGCAAAGGCAGGAGCGATGTGCATTCAAACGGAGCGTGAATGCCCATGTGGTGCACGTATATCGTTCCAGCCTAGAGCCGCCGTTTGGCACCCGATCTATTACCTCGGCATCCACCTTTACGGCAGTAGTCCTCTCTATTGACAGGGAATCCTGAGTAACACGCGGGAACTGATATAATGGAGCCGGTGCAAAGGCAGGAGAGATGTGCATTCAAACGGAACGTGAATGCCCATGAGGTGCACGTATATCGTTCCAGCCTAGAGCCGCCGTTTGGCACCCGATCTATTACCTCGGCCTCCACCTTTACGGTAGTAGTCCTCTCTATTGACAGGGAATCCTGAGTAACAGGCGGGAACTGATATAATGGTGCCGGTGCAAAGGCAGGAGCGATGTGCATTCAAACGGAACGTGAATGCCCATGAGGTGCACGTATATCGTTCCAGCCTAGAGCCGCCGTTTGGCACCCGATCTATTACCTCGGCCTCCACCTTTACGGCAGTAGTCCTCTCTATTGACAGGGAATCCTGAGTAACAGGCGGGAACTGATATAATGGTGCCGGTGCAAAGGCAAGAGCGATGTGCATTCAAACGGAACGTGAATGCCCATGAGGTGCACGTATATCGGTCCAGCCTAGAGCTGCCGTTTGGCACCCGATCTATTACCTCGGCCTCCACCTTTACGGCAGTAGTCCTCTCTATTGACAGGGAATCCTGAGTAACAGGCGGGAACTGATATAATGGAGCCGGTGCAAAGGCAGGAGCGATGTGCATTCAAACGTAACGTGAATGCCCATGAGGTGCACGTATATCGGTCCAGCCTAGAGCCACCGTTTGGCACCCGATCTATTACCTCGGCCTCCACCTTTACGGCAGTAGTCCTCTCTATTGACAGGGAATCCTTAGTAACAGGCGGGAACTGATATAATGGTGCCGGTGCAAAGGCAGGAGCGATGTGCATTCAAACGGAACGTGAATGCCCATGAGGTGCACGTATATCGGTCCAGCCTAGAGCCGCCGTTTGGCACTCGATCTATTACCTCGGCCTCCACCTTTACGGCAGTAGTCCTCTCTATTGATAGGGAATCCTGAGTAACAGGCGGGAACAGATATAATGGTGCCGGTGCAAAAGCAGGAGCGATGTGCATTCAAACGGAACATGAATGCCCATGAGGTGCACGTATATCGTTCCAGCCTAGAGCCGCCGTTTGGCACCCGATCTATTACCTCGGCCTCCACCTTTACGGCAGTAGTCCTCTCTATTGACAGGGAATCCTGAGTAACACGCGGGAACTGATATAATGGAGCCGGTGCAAAGGCAGGAGCGATGTGCATTCAAACGGAACGTGAATGCCCATGAGGTGCACGTATATCGGTCCAGCCTAGAGCCGCCGTTTGGCACCCGATCTATTACCTCGGCCTCCACCTTTACAGCAGTAGTCCTCTCTATTGACAGGGAATCCTGAGTAACAGGCGGGAACTGATATAATGGTGCAGGTGCAAAGGCAGGAGCGATGTGCATTCAAACGGAACGTGAATGCACATGAGGTGCACGTATATCGGTCCAGCCTAGAGCCGATGTTTGGCACCCGATCTATTGCCTCGGCCTCCACCTTTACGGCAGTAGTCCTCTCTATTGACAGGGAATCCTGAGTAACAGGCGGGAACTGATATAATGGTGCCGGTGCAAAAGCAGGAGCGATGTGCATTCAAACGGAACATGAATGCCCATGAGGTGCACGTATATTGTTCCAGCCTAGAGCCGCCGTTTGGCCCCCGATCTATTACCTCGGCCTCCACCTTTACGGCAGTAGTCCTCTCTATTGACAGGGAATCCTGAGTAACAGGCGGGAACTGATATAATGGTGCCGGTGCAAAGGCAGGAGCGATGTGCATTCAAACGGAACGTGAATGCCCATGAGATGCACGTATATCGTTCCAACCTAGAGCCACCGTTTGGCACCCGATCTATTACCTCGGCCTCCACCTTTACGGCAGTAGTCCTCTCTATTGACAGGGAATCCTGAGTAACAGGCGGGAACTGATATAATGGTGCCGGTGCAAAGGCAGGAGCGATGTGCATTCAAACGGAACGTGAATGCCCATGAGGTGCACGTATATCGGTCCAGCCTAGAGCCGATGTTTGGCACCCGATCTATTGCCTCGGCCTCCACCTTTACGGCAGTAGTCCTCTCTATTGACAGGGAATCCTGAGTAACAGGCGGGAACTGATATAATGGTGCCGGTGCAAAAGCAGGAGCGATGTGCATTCAAACAGAACATGAATGCCCATGAGGTGCACGTATATTGTTCCAGCCTAGAGCCGCCGTTTGGCACCCGATCTATTACCTCGGCCTCCACCTTTACGGTAGTAGTCCTCTCTATTGACAGGGAATCCTGAGTAACAGGCGGGAACTGATATAATGGTGCCGGTGCAAAGGCAGGAGCGATGTGCATTCAAACGGAACGTGAATGCCCATGAGGTGCACGTATATCGTTCCAGCCTAGAGCCGCCGTTTGGCACCCGATCTATTACCTCGGCCTCCACCTTTACGGCAGTAGTCCTCTCTATTGACAGGGAATCCTGAGTAACAGGCGGGAACTGATATAATGGTGCCGGTGGAAAGGCAGGAGCGATGTGCATTCAAACGGAACGTGAATGCCCATGAGGTGCACGTATATCGTTCCAGCCTAGAGCCGCCGTTTGGCACCCGATCTATTACCTCGGCCTCCACCTTTACGGCAGTAGTCCTCTCTATTGACAGGGAATCCTGAGTAACAGGCGGGAACTGATATAATGGTGCCGGTGCAAAGGCTGGAGCGATGTGCATTCAAACGGAACGTGAATGCCCATGAGGTGCACGTATATCGTTCCAGCCTAGAGCCGCCGTTTGGCACCCGATCTATTACCTCGGCCTCCACCTTTACGGTAGTAGTCCTCTCTATTGACAGGGAATCCTGAGTAACAGGCGGGAACAGATATAATGGTGCCGGTGCAAAGGCAGGAGCGATGTGCATTCAAACGGAACGTGAATGCCCATGAGGTGCACGTATATCGTTCCAGCCTAGAGCCGCCGTTTGGCACCCGATCTATTACCTCGGCCTCCACCTTTACGGCAGTAGTCCTCTCTATTGACAGGGAATCCTGAGTAACAGGCGGGAACTGATATAATGGTGCCGGTGCAAAGGCAGGAGCGATGTGCATTCAAACGGAACGTGAATGCCAATGAGATGCACGTATATCGTTCCAACCTAGAGCCGCCGTTTGGCACCCGATCTATTACCTCGGCCTCCACTTTTACGGCAGTAGTCCTCTCTATTGACAGGGAATCCTGAGTAACAGGCGGGAACTGATATAATGGTGCCGGTGCAAAGGCAGGAGCGATGTGCATTCAAACGGAACGTGAATGCCCATGAGGTGCACGTATATCGTTCCAGCCTAGAGCCGCCGTTTGGCACCCGATCTATTACCTCGGCCACCACCTTTACGGCAGTAGTCCTCTCTATTGACAGGGAATCCTGAGTAACAGGCGGGAACTGATATAATGGTGCCGGTGCAAAGGCAGGAGCGATGTGCATTCAAACGGAACGTGAATGCACATGAGGTGCACGTATATCGGTCCAGCCTAGAGCCGACGTTTGGCACCCGATCTATTGCCTCGGCCTCCACCTTTACGGCAGTAGTCCTCTCTATTGACAGGGAATCCTGAGTAACACGCGGGAACTGATATAATGGTGCCGGTGCAAAGGCAGGAGCAATGTGCATTCAAACGGAACGTGAATGCCCATGAGGTGCACGTATATCGTTCCAGCCTAGAGTCGCCGTTTGGCACCCGATCTATTACCTCGGCCTCCACCTTTACGGCAGTAGTTCTCTCTATTGACAGGGAATCCTGAGTAACAGGCGGGAACTGATATAATGGTGCCGGTGCAAAGGCAGGAGCGATGTGCATTCAAACGGAACGTGAATGCCCATGAGGTGCACGTATATTGTTCCAGCCTAGAGCCGCCGTTTGGCCCCCGATCTATTACCTCGGCCTCCACCTTTACGGCAGTAGTCCTCTCTATTGACAGGGAATCCTGAGTAACACGCGGGAACTGATATAATGGAGCCGGTGCAAAGGCAGGAGCGATGTGCATTCAAACGGAACGTGAATGCCCATGAGGTGCACGTATATCGGTCCAGCCTAGAGCCGCCGTTTGGCACCCGATCTATTACCTCGGCCTCCACCTTTACAGCAGTAGTCCTCTCTATTGACAGGGAATCCTGAGTAACAGGCGGGAACTGATATAATGGTGCCGGTGCAAAGGCAGGAGCGATGTGCATTCAAACGGAATGTGAATGCACATGAGGTGCACGTATATCGGTCCAGCCTAGAGCCGACGTTTGGCACCCGATCTATTGCCTCGGCCTCCACCTTTACGGCAGTAGTCCTCTCTATTGACAGGGAATCCTGAGTAACACGCGGGAACTGATATAATGGTGCCGGTGCAAAGGCAGGAGCAATGTGCATTCAAACGGAACGTGAATGCCCATGAGGTGCACGTATATCGTTCCAGCCTAGAGCCACCGTTTGGCACCCGATCTATTACCTCGGCCTCCACCTTTACGGCAGTAGTCCTCTCTATTGACAGGGAATCCTGAGTAACAGGCGGGAACTGATATAATGGTGCCGGTGCAAAGGCAGGAGCGATGTGCATTCAAACGGAACGTGAATGCCCATGAGGTGCACGTATATCGTTCCAGCCTAGAGCCGCCGTTTGGCCCCCGATCTATTACCTCGGCCTCCACCTTTACGACAGTAGTCCTCTCTATTGACAGGGAATCCTGAGTAACACGCGGGAACTGATATAATGGAGCCGGTGCAAAGGCAGGAGCGATGTGCATTCAAACGGAACGTGAATGCCCATGAGGTGCACGTATATCGGTCCAGCCTAGAGCCGCCGTTTGGCACCCGATCTATTACCTCGGCCACCACCTTTACGGCAGTAGTCCTCTCTATTGACAGGGAATCCTGAGTAACAGGCGGGAACTGATATAATGGTGCCGGTGCAAAGGCAGGAGCGATGTGCATTCAAACGGAACGTGAATGCACATGAGGTGCACGTATATCGGTCCAGCCTAGAGCCGACGTTTGGCACCCGATCTATTGCCTCGGCCTCCACCTTTACGGCAGTAGTCCTCTCTATTGACAGGGAATCCTGAGTAACACGCGGGAACTGATATAATGGTGCCGGTGCAAAGGCAGGAGCAATGTGCATTCAAACGGAACGTGAATGCCCATGAGGTGCACGTATATCGTTCCAGCCTAGAGCCGCCGTTTGGCACCCGATCTATTACCTCGGCCTCCACCTTTACGGCAGTAGTCCTCTCTATTGACAGGGAATCCTGAGTAACAGGCGGGAACTGATATAATGGTGCCGGTGCAAAGGCAGGAGCGATGTGCATTCAAACGGAACGTGAATGCCCATGAGGTGCACGTATATCGTTCCAGCCTAGAGCCGCCGTTTGGCCCCCGATCTATTACCTCGGCCTCCACCTTTACGGCAGTAGTCCTCTCTATTGACAGGGAATCCTGAGTAACACGCGGGAACTGATATAATGGAGCCGGTGCAAAGGCACGAGCGATGTGCATTCAAACGGAACGTGAATGCCCATGAGGTGCACGTATATCGGTCCAGCCTAGAGCCGCCGTTTGGCACCCGATCTATTACCTCGGCCTTCACCTTTACGGCAGTAGTCCTCTCTATTGACAGGGAATCCTGAGTAACAGGCGGGAACTGATATAATGGAGCCGGTGCAAAGGCAGGAGCGATGTGCATTCAAACGGAACGTGAATGCCCATGAGGTGCACGTATATCGGTTCAGCCTAGAGCCGCCGTTTGGCACCCGATCTATTACCTCGGCCTCCACCTTTACAGCAGTAGTCCTCTCTATTGACAGGGAATCCTGAGTAACAGGCGGGAACTGATATAATGGTGCCGGTGCAAAGGCAGGAGCGATGTGCATTCAAACGGAACGTGAATGCCAATGAGATGCACGTATATCGTTCCAACCTAGAGCCGCCGTTTGGCACCCGATCTATTACCTCGGCCTCCACTTTTACGGCAGTAGTCCTCTCTATTGACAGGGAATCCTGAGTAACAGGCGGGAACTGATATAATGGTGCCGGTGCAAAGGCAGGAGCGATGTGCATTCAAACGGAACGTGAATGCCCATGAGGTGCACGTATATCGTTCCAGCCTAGAGCCGCCGTTTGGCACCCGATCTATTACCTCGGCCTCCACCTTTACGGCAGTAGTCCTCTCTATTGACAGGGAATCCTGAGTAACAGGCGGGAACTGATATAATGGTGCCGGTGCAAAGGCTGGAGCGATGTGCATTCAAACGGAACATGAATGCCCATGAGGTGCACATATATCGTTCCAGCCTAGAGCTGCCGTTTGGCACCCGATCTATTACCTCGGCCACCACCTTTACGGCAGTAGTCCTCTCTATTGACAGGGAATCCTTAGTAACAGGCGGGAACTGATATAATGGTGCCGGTGCAAAGGCAGGAGCGATGTGCATTCAAACGGAACGTGAATGCACATGAGGTGCACGTATATCGGTCCAGCCTAGAGCTGACGTTTGGCACCCGATCTATTGCCTCGGCCTCCACCTTTACGGCAGTAGTCCTCTCTATTGACAGCGAATCCTGAGTAACACGCGGGAACTGATATAATGGTGCCGGTGCAAAGGCAGGAGCAATGTGCATTCAAACGGAACGTGAATGCCCATGAGGTGCACGTATATCGTTCCAGCCTAGATCCGCCGTTTGGCACCCGATCTATTACCTCGGCCTCCACCTTTACGGCAGTAGTCCTCTCTATTGACAGGGAATCCTGAGTAACAGGCGGGAACTGATATAATGGTGCCGGTGCAAAGGCAGGAGCGATGTGCATTCAAACGGAACGTGAATGCCCATGAGGTGCACGTATATCGTTCCAGCCTAGAGCCGCCGTTTGGCCCCCGATCTATTACATCGGCCTCCACCTTTACGGCAGTAGTCCTCTCTATTGACATGGAATCCTGAGTAACACGCGGGAACTGATATAATGGAGCCGGTGCAAAGGCAGGAGCGATGTGCATTCAAACGGAACGTGAATGCCCATGAGGTGCACGTATATCGGTCCAGCCTAGAGCCGCCGTTTGGCACCCGATCTATTACCTCGGCCTCCACCTTTACGGCAGTAGTCCTCTCTATTGACAGGGAATCCTGAGTAACAGGCGGGAACTGATATAATGGAGCCGGTGCAAAGGCAGGAGCGATGTGCATTCAAACGGAACGTGAATGCCCATGAGGTGCACGTATATCGGTCCAGCCTAGAGCCGCCGTTTGGCACCCGATCTATTACCTCGGCCTCCACCTTTACAGCAGTAGTCCTCTCTATTGACAGGGAATCCTGAGTAACAGGCGGGAACTGATATAATGGTGCCGGTGCAAAGGCAGGAGCGATGTGCATTCAAACGGAACGTGAATGCCCATGAGGTGCACGTATATCGGTCCAGCCTAGAGCCGCCGTTTGGCACCCGATCTATTGCCTCGGCCTCCACCTTTACGGCAGTAGTCCTCTCTATTGACAGGGAATCCTGAGTAACACGCGGGAACTGATATAATGGTGCCGGTGCAAAGGCAGGAGCAATGTGCATTCAAACGGAACGTGAATGCCCATGAGGTGCATGTATATCGTTCCAGCCTAGAGCCGCCGTTTGGCACCCGATCTATTACCTCGGCCTCCACCTTTACGGCAGTAGTCCTCTCTATTGACAGGGAATCCTGAGTAACAGGCGGGAACTGATATAATGGTGCCGGTGCAAAGGCAGGAGCGATGTGCATTCAAACGGAACGTGAATGCCCATGAGGTGCACATATATTGTTCCAGCCTAGAGCCGCCGTTTGGCCCCCGATCTATTACCTCGGCCTCCACCTTTACGGCAGTAGTCCTCTCTATTGACAGGGAATCCTGAGTAACACGCGGGAACTGATATAATGGAGCCGGTGCAAAGGCAGGAGCGATGTGCATTCAAACGGAAAGTGAATGCCCATGAGGTGCACGTATATCGGTCCAGCCTAGAGCAACCGTTTGGCACCCGATCTATTACCTCGGCCTCCACCTTTACAGCAGTAGTCCTCTCTATTGACAGGGAATCCTGAGTAACAGGCGGGAACTGATATAATGGTGCCGGTGCAAAGGCAGGAGCGATGTGCATTCAAACGGAATGTGAATGCACATGAGGTGCACGTATATCGGTCCAGCCTAGAGCCGACGTTTGGCACCCGATCTATTGCCTCGGCCTCCACCTTTACGGCAGTAGTCCTCTCTATTGACAGGGAATCCTGAGTAACACGCGGGAACTGATATAATGGTGCCGGTGCAAAGGCAGGAGCAATGTGCATTCAAACGGAACGTGAATGCCCATGAGGTGCACGTATATCGTTCCAGCCTAGAGCCGCCGTTTGGCACCCGATCTATTACCTCGGCCTCCACCTTTACGGCAGTAGTCCTCTCTATTGACAGGGAATCCTGAGTAACAGGCGGGAACTGATATAATGGTGCCGGTGCAAAGGCAGGAGCGATGTGCATTTAAACGGAACGTGAATGCCCATGAGGTGCACGTATATCGTTCCAGCCTAGAGCCGCCGTTTGTCCCCCGATCTATTACCTCGGCCTCCACCTTTACGGCAGTAGTCCTCTCTATTGACAGGGAATCCTGAGTAACACGCGGGAACTGATATAATGGAGCCGGTGCAAAGGCAGGAGCGATGTGCATTCAAACGGAACGTGAATGCCCATGAGGTGCACGTATATCGGTCCAGCCTAGAGCCGCCGTTTGGCACCCGATCTATTACCTCGGCCTCCACCTTTACGGCAGTAGTCCTCTCTATTGACAGGGAATCTTGAGTAACAGGCGGGAACTGATATAATGGAGCCGGTGCAAAGGCAGGAGCGATGTGCATTCAAACGAAACGTGAATGCCCATGAGGTGCACGTATATCGGTCCAGCCTAGAGCCGCCGTTTGGCACCCGATCTATTACCTCGGCCACCACCTTTACGGCAGTAGTCCTCTCTATTGACAGGGAATCCTTAGTAACAGGCGGGAACTGATATAATGGTGCCGGTGCAAAGGCAGGAGCGATGTGCATTCAAACGGAACGTGAATGCCCATGAGGTGCACGTATATCGGTCCAGCCTAGAGCCGCCGTTTGGCACTCGATCTATTACCTCGACCTCCACCTTTACGGCAGTAGTCCTCTCTATTGACAGGGAATCCTGAGTAACAGGCGGGAACAGATATAATGGTGCCGGTGCAAAAGCAGGAGCGATGTGCATTCAAACGGAACATGAATGCCCATGAGGTGCACGTATATCGTTCCAGCCTAGAGCCGCCGTTTGGCACTCGATCTATTACCTCGGCCTCCACCTTTACGGCAGTAGTCCTCTCTATTGACAGGGAATCCTGAGTAACACGCGGGAACTGATATAATGGAGCCGGTGCAAAGGCAGGAGCGATGTGCATTCAAACGGAACGTGAATGCCCATGAGGTGCACGTATATCGGTCCAGCCTAGAGCCGCCGTTTGGCACCCGATCTATTACCTCGGCCTCCACCTTTACAGCAGTAGTCCTCTCTATTGACAGGGAATCCTGAGTAACAGGCGGGAACTGATATAATGGTGCAGGTGCAAAGGCAGGAGCGATGTGCATTCAAACGGAACGTGAATGCACATGAGGTGCACGTATATCGGTCCAGCCTAGAGCCGATGTTTGGCACCCGATCTATTGCCTCGGCCTCCACCTTTACGGCAGTAGTCCTCTCTATTGACAGGGAATCCTGAGTAACAGGCGGGAACTGATATAATGGTGCCGGTGCAAAAGCAGGAGCGATGTGCATTCAAACGGAACATGAATGCCCATGAGGTGCACGTATATTGTTCCAGCCTAGAGCCGCCGTTTGGCCCCCGATCTATTACCTCGGCCACCACCTTTACGGCAGTAGTCCTCTCTATTGACAGGGAATCCTTAGTAACAGGCGGGAACTGATATAATGGTGCCGGTGCAAAGGCAGGAGCGATGTGCATTCAAACGGAACGTGAATGCACATGAGGTGCACGTATATCGGTCCAGCCTAGAGCCGACGTTTGGCACCCGATCTATTGCCTCGGCCTCCACCTTTACGGCAGTAGTCCTCTCTATTGACAGCGAATCCTGAGTAACACGCGGGAACTGATATAATGGTGCCGGTGCAAAGGCAGGAGCAATGTGCATTCAAACGGAACGTGAATGCCCATGAGGTGCACGTATATCGTTCCAGCCTAGAGCCGCCGTTTGGCACCCGATCTATTACCTCGGCCTCCACCTTTACGGCAGTAGTCCTCTCTATTGACAGGGAATCCTGAGTAACAGGCGGGAACTGATATAATGGTGCCGGTGCAAAGGCAGGAGCGATGTGCATTCAAACGGAACGTGAATGCCCATGAGGTGCACGTATATCGTTCCAGCCTAGAGCCGCCGTTTGGCCCCCGATCTATTACCTCGGCCTCCACCTTTACGGCAGTAGTCCTCTCTATTGACAGGGAATCCTGAGTAACACGCGGGAACTGATATAATGGAGCCGGTGCAAAGGCAGGAGCGATGTGCATTCAAACGGAACGTGAATGCCCATGAGGTGCACGTATATCGGTCCAGCCTAGAGCCGCCGTTTGGCACCCGATCTATTACCTCGGCCTCCACCTTTACGGCAGTAGTCCTCTCTATTGACAGGGAATCCTGAGTAACAGGCGGGAACTGATATAATGGAGCCGGTGCAAAGGCAGGAGCGATGTGCATTCAAACGGAACGTGAATGCCCATGAGGTGCACGTATATCGGTCCAGCCTAGAGCCGCCGTTTGGCACCCGATCTATTACCTCGGCCTCCACCTTTACAGCAGTAGTCCTCTCTATTGACAGGGAATCCTGAGTAACAGGCGGGAACTGATATAATGGTGCCGGTGCAAAGGCAGGAGCGATGTGCATTCAAACGGAACGTGAATGTACATGAGGTGCACGTATATCGGTCCAGCCTAGAGCCGCCGTTTGGCACCTGATCTATTACCTCGGCCTCCACCTTTATGGCAGTAGTCCTCTCTATTGACAGGGAATCCTGAGTAACAGGCGGGAACTGATATAATGGAGCCGGTGCAATGGCAGGAGCGATGTGCATTCAAACGGAACGTGAATGCCCATGAGGTGCACGTATATCGGTCCAGCCTAGAGCCGCCGTTTGGCACTCGATCTATTACCTCGGCCTCCACCTTTACGGCAGTAGTCCTCTCTATTGACAGGGAATCCTGAGTAACAGGCGGGAACAGATATAATGGTGCCGGTGCAAAAGCAGGAGCGATGTGCATTCAAACGGAACATGAATGCCCATGAGGTGCACGTATATCGTTCCAGCCTAGAGCCGCCGTTTGGCACTCGATCTATTACCTCGGCCTCCACCTTTACGGCAGTAGTCCTCTCTATTGACAGGGAATCCTGAGTAACACGCGGGAACTGATATAATGGAGCCGGTGCAAAGGCAGGAGCGATGTGCATTCAAACGGAACATGAATGCCCATGAGGTGCACGTATATCGGTCCAGCCTAGAGCCGCCGTTTGGCACCCGATCTATTACCTCGGCCTCCACCTTTACAGCAGTAGTCCTCTCTATTGACAGGGAATCCTGAGTAACAGGCGGGAACTGATATAATGGTGCCGGTGCAAAGGCAGGAGCGATGTGCATTCAAACGGAACGTGAATGCACATGAGGTGCACGTATATCGGTCCAGCATAGAGCCGACGTTTGGCACCCGATCTATTGCCTCGGCCTCCACCTTTACGGCAGTAGTCCTCTCTATTGACAGGGAATCCTGAGTAACAGGCGGGAACTGATATAATGGTGCCGGTGCAAAAGCAGGAGCGATGTGCATTCAAACGGAACATGAATGCCCATGAGGTGCACGTATATTGTTCCAGCCTAGAGCCGCCGTTTGGCCCCCGATCTATTACCTCGGCCTCCACCTTTACGGCAGTAGTCCTCTCTATTGACAGGGAATCCTGAGTAACACGCGGGAACTGATATAATGGAGCCGGTGCAAAGGCAGGAGCGATGTGCATTCAAACGGAACGTGAATGCCCATGAGGTGCACGTATATCGTTCCATCCTAGAGCCGCCGTTTGGCACCCGATCTATTACCTCGGCCTCCACCTTTACGGCAGTAGTCCTCTCTATTGACAGGGAATCCTGAGTAACAGGCGGGAACTGATATAATGGTGCCGGTGCAAAGGCAGGAGCGATGTGCATTCAAACGGAACGTGAATGCACATGAGGTGCACGTATATCGGTCCAGCCTAGAGCCGACGTTTGGCACCCGATTTATTGCCTCGGCCTCCACCTTTAAGGCAGTAGTCCTCTCTATTGACAGGGAATCCTGAGTAACACGCGGGAACTGATATAATGGTGCCGGTGCAAAGGCAGGAGCGATGTGCATTCAAACGGAACATGAATGCCCATGAGGTGCACGTTTATTGTTCCAGCCTAGAGCCGCTGTTTGGCCCCCGATCTATTACCTCGGCCTCCACCTTTACGGCAGTAGTCCTCTCTATTGACAGGGAATCCTGAGTAACACGCGGGAACTGATATAATGGAGCCGGTGCAAAGGCAGGAGCGATGTGCATTCAAACGGAACGTGAATGCCCATGAGGTGCACGTATATCGGTCCAGCCTAGAGCCGCCGTTTGGCACCCGATCTATTACCTCGGCCTCCACCTTTACAGCAGTAGTCCTCTCTATTGACAGGGAATCCTGAGTAACAGGCGGGAACTGATATAATGGTGCCGGTGCAAAGGCAGGAGCGATGTGCATTCAAACGGAACGTGAATGCCCATGAGGTGCACGTATATCGTTCCAGCCTAGAGCCGCCGTTTGGCCCCCGATCTATTACCTCGGCCTCCACCTTTACGGCAGTAGTCCTCTCTATTGACAGGGAATCCTGAGTAACAGGCGGGAACTGATATAATGGTGCCGGTGCAAAAGCAGGAGCGATGTGCATTCAAACGGAACATGAATGCCCATGAGGTGCACGTATATTGTTCCAGCCTAGAGCCGCCGTTTGGCCCCCGATCTATTACCTCGGCCTCCACCTTTACGGCAGTAGTCCTCTCTATTGACAGGGAATCCTGAGTAACACGCGGGAACTGATATAATGGAGCCGGTGCAAAGGCAGGAGCGATGTGCATTCAAACAGAACGTGAATGCCCATGAGGTGCACGTATATCGGTCCAGCCTAGAGCCGCCGTTTGGCACCCGATCTATTACCTCGGCCTCCACCTTTACAGCAGTAGTCCTCTCTATTGACAGGGAATCCTGAGTAACAGGCGGGAACTGATATAATGGTGCCGGTGCAAAGGCAGGAGCGATGTGCATTCAAACGGAACGTGAATGCACATGAGGTGCACGTATATCGGTCCAGCCTAGAGCCGACGTTTGGCACCCGATCTATTGCCTCGGCATCCACCTTTACGACAGTAGCCCTCTCTATTGACAAGGAATCCTGAGTAACACGCGGGAACTGATATAATGGTGCCGGTGCAAAGGCAGGAGCAATGTGCATTCAAACGGAACGTGAATGCCCATGAGGTGCACGTATATCGTTCCAGCCTAGAGCCGCCGTTTGGCACCCGATCTATTACCTCGGCCTCCACCTTTACGGCAGTAGTCCTCTCTATTGACAGGGAATCCTGAGTAACAGGCGGGAACTGATATAATGGTGCCGGTGCAAAGGCAGGAGCGATGTGCATTCAAACGGAACGTGAATGCCCATGAGATGCACGTATATCGTTCCAGCCTAGAGCCGCCGTTTGGCCCCCGATCTATTACCTCGGCCTCCACCTTTACGGCAGTAGTCCTCTCTATTGACAGGGAATCCTGAGTAACACGCGGGAACTGATATAATGGTGCCGGTGCAAAGGCAGGAGCGATGTGCATTCAAACGGAACGTGAATGCCCATGAGGTGCACGTATATCGTTCCAGCCTAGAGCCGCCGTTTGGCACCCGATCTATTACCTCGGCCTCCACCTTTACGGCAGTAGTCCTCTCTATTGACAGGGAATCCTGAGTAACAGGCGTGAACTGATATAATGGTGCCGGTGCAAAGGCAGGAGCGATGTGCATTCAAACGGAACGTGAATGCCCATGAGGTGCACGTATATCGTTCCAGCCTAGAGCCGCCGTTTGGCACCCGATCTATTACCTCGGCCTCCACCTTTACAGCAGTAGTCCTCTCAATTGACAGGGAATCCTGAGTAACAGGCGGGAACTGATATAATGGTGCCGGTGCAAAGGCAGGAGCGATGTGCATTCAAACGGAACGTGAATGCACATGAGGTGCACGTATATCGGTCCAGCCTAGAGCCGCCGTTTGGCACCTGATCTATTACCTCGGCCTCCACCTTTATGGCAGTAGTCCTCTCTATTGACAGGGAATCCTGAGTAACAGGCGGGAACTGATATAATGGAGCCGGTGCAATGGCAGGAGCGATGTGCATTCAAACGGAACGTGAATGCCCATGAGGTGCACGTATATCGGTCCAGCCTAGAGCCGCCGTTTGGCACTCGATCTATTACCTCGGCCTCCACCTTTACGGCAGTAGTCCTCTCTATTGACAGGGAATCCTGAGTAACAGGCGGGAACTGATATAATGGTGCCGGTGCAAAAGCAGGAGCGATGTGCATTCAAACGGAACATGAATGCCCATGAGGTGCACGTATATCGTTCCAGCCTAGAGCCGCCGTTTGGCACTCGATCTATTACCTCGGCCTCCACCTTTACGGCAGTAGTCCTCTCTATTGATAGGGAATACTGAGTAACAGGCGGGAACTGATATAATGGTGCTTGTGCAAAGGCAGGAGCGATGTGCATTCAAACGGAACGTGAATGCCCATGAGGTGCACGTATATCGTTCCAGCCTAGAGCCGCCGTTTGGCACCCGATCTATTACCTCGGCCTCCACCTTTACGGCAGTAGTCCTCTCTATTGACAGGGAATCCTGAGTAATAGGCGTGAACTGATATAATGGTGCCGGTGCAAAGGCAGGAGCGATGTGCATTCAAACGGAACGTGAATGCCCATGAGGTGCACGTATATCGTTCCAGCCTAGAGCCGCCGTTTGGCACCCGATCTATTACCTCGGCCTCCACCTTTACGGCAGTAGTCCTCTCTATTGACAGGGAATCCTGAGTAACAGGCGGGAACTGATATAATGGTGCCGGTGCAAAGGCAGAAGCGATGTGCATTCAAACGGAACGTGAATGCCCATGAGGTGCACGTATATCGTTCCAGCCTAGAGCCGCCGTTTGGCACCCGATCTATTACCTCGGCCTCCACCTTTACGGTAGTAGTCCTCTCTATTGACAGGGAATCCTGAGTAACAGGCGGGAACTGATATAATGGTGCCGGTGCAAAGGCAGAAGCGATGTGCATTCAAACGGAACGTGAATGCCCATGAGGTGCACGTATATCGTTCCAGCCTAGAGCCGCCGTTTGGCACCCGATCTATTACCTCGGCCTCCACCTTTACGGCAGTAGTCCTCTCTATTGACAGGGAATCCTGAGTAACAGGCGGGAACTGATATAATGGTGCCGGTGCAAAGGCAGGAGCGATGTGCATTCAAACGGAACATGAATGCCCATGAGGTGCACGTATATCGTTCCAGCCTAGAGCCGCCGTTTGGCACTCGATCTATTACCTCGACCTCCACCTTTACGGCAGTAGTCCTCTCTATTGACAGGGAATACTGAGTAACAGGCGGGAACTGATATAATGGTGCTGGTGCAAAGGCAGGAGCGATGTGCATTCAAACGGAACGTGAATGCCCATGAGGTGCACGTATATCGTTCCAGCCTAGAGCCGCCGTTTGGCACCCGATCTATTACCTCGGCCTCCACCTTTACGGCAGTAGTCCTCTCTATTGACAGGGAATCCTGAGTAACAGGCGTGAACTGATATAATGGTGCCGGTGCAAAGGCAGGAGCGATGTGCATTCAAACGGAACGTGAATGCCCATGAGGTGCACGTATATCGTTCCAGCCTAGAGCCGCCGTTTGGCACCCGATCTATTACCTCGACCTCCACCTTTACGGCAGTAGTCCTCTCTATTGACAGGGAATCCTGAGTAACAGGCGGGAACTGATATAATGGTGCCGGTGCAAAGGCAGAAGCGATGTGCATTCAAACGGAACGTGAATGCCCATGAGGTGCACGTATATCGTTCCAGCCTAGAGCCGCCGTTTGGCACCCGATCTATTACCTCGGCCTCCACCTTTACGGCAGTAGTCCTCTCTATTGACAGGGAATCCTGAGTAACAGGCGGGAACTGATATAATGGTGCCGGTGCAAAGGCAGGAGCGATGTGCATTCAAACGGAACGTGAATGCCCATGAGGTGCACGTATATCGTTCCAGCCTAGAGCCGCCGTTTGGCACCCGATCTATTACCTCGGCCTCCACCTTTACGGCAGTAGTCCTCTCTATTGACAGGGAATCCTGAGTAACAGGCGGGAACTGATATAATGGTGCCGGTGCAAAGGCAGGAGCGATGTGCATTCAAACGGAACGTGAATGCCCATGAGTTGCACGTATATCGTTCCAGCCTAGAGCCGCCGTTTGGCACCCGATCTATTACCTCGGCCTCCACCTTTACGGCAGTAGTCCTCTCTATTGACAGGGAATACTGAGTAACAGGCGGGAACTGATATAATGGTGCTGGTGCAAAGGCAGGAGCGATGTGCATTCAAACGGAACGTGAATGCCCATGAGGTGCACGTATATCGTTCCAGCCTAGAGCCGCCGTTTAGCACCCGATCTATTACCTCGGCCTCCACCTTTACGGCAGTAGTCCTCTCTATTGACAGGGAATCCTGAGTAACAGGCGTGAACTGATATAATGGTGCCGGTGCAAAGGCAGGAGCGATGTGCATTCAAACGGAACGTGAATGCCCATGAGGTGCACGTATATCGTTCCAGCCTAGAGCCGCCGTTTGGCACCCGATCTATTACCTCGGCCTCCACCTTTACGGCAGTAGTCCTCTCAATTGACAGGGAATCCTGAGTAACAGGCGGGAACTGATATAATGGTGCCGGTGCAAAGGCAGGAGCGATGTGCATTCAAACGGAACGTGAATGCACATGAGGTGCACGTATATCGGTCCAGCCTAGAGCCGCCGTTTGGCACCTGATCTATTACCTCGGCCTCCACCTTTATGGCAGTAGTCCTCTCTATTGACAGGGAATACTGAGTAACAGGCGGGAACTGATATAATGGTGCTGGTGCAAAGACAGGAGCGATGTGCATTCAAACGGAACGTGAATGCCCATGAGATGCACGTATATCGTTCCAGCCTAGAGCCGCCGTTTGGCACCCGATCTATTATCTCGGCCTCCACCTTTACGGCAGTAGTCCTCTCTATTGACAGGGAATCCTGAGTAACAGGCGGGAACTGATATAATGGTGCCGGTGCAAAGGCAGGAGCGATGTGCATTCAAACGAAACGTGAATGCCCATGAGGTGCACGTATATCGTTCCAGCCTAGAGCCGCCGTTTGGCACCCGATCTATTACCTCGGCCTCCACCTTTACGGCAGTAGTCCTCTCTATTGACAGGGAATACTGAGTAACAGGCGGGAACTGATATAATGGTGCCGGTGCAAAGGCTGGAGCGATGTGCATTCAAACGGAACGTGAATGCCCATGAGGTGCACATATATCGTTCCAGCCTAGAGCCGCCGTTTGGCACCCGATCTATTACCTCGGCCACCACCTTTACGGCAGTAGTCCTCTCTATTGACAGGGAATCCTGAGTAACAGGCGGGAACTGATATAATGGTGCCGGTGCAAAGGCAGGAGCGATGTGCATTCAAACGGAACGTGGATGCACATGAGGTGCACGTATATCGGTCCAGCCTAGAGCCGACGTTTGGCACCCGATCTATTACCTCGGCCTCCACCTTTACGGCAGTAGTCCTCTCTATTGACAGGGAATCCTGAGTAACAGGCGGGAACTGATATAATGGTGCCGGTGCAAAGGCAGGAGCGATGTGCATTCAAACGGAACGTGAATGCCCATGAGGTGCACGTATATCGTTCCAGCCTAGAGCCGCCGTTTGGCACCCGATCTATTACCTCGGCCTCCACCTTTACGGCAGTAGTCCTCTCTATTGACAGGGAATCCTGAGTAACAGGCGGGAACTGATATAATGGTGCCGGTGCAAAGGCAGGAGCGATGTGCATTCAAACGGAACGTGAATGCCCATGAGTTGCACGTATATCGTTCCAGCCTAGAGCCGCCGTTTGGCACCCGATCTATTACCTCGGCCTCCACCTTTACGGCAGTAGTCCTCTCTATTGACAGGGAATACTGAGTAACAGGCGGGAACTGATATAATGGTGCTGGTGCAAAGGCAGGAGCGATGTGCATTCAAACGGAACGTGAATGCCCATGAGGTGCACGTATATCGTTCCAGCCTAGAGCCGCCGTTTGGCACCCGATCTATTACCTCGGCCTCCACCTTTACGGCAGTAGTCCTCTCTATTGACAGGGAATCCTGAGTAACAGGCGTGAACTGATATAATGGTGCCGGTGCAAAGGCAGGAGCGATGTGCATTCAAACGGAACGTGAATGCCCATGAGGTGCACGTATATCGTTCCAGCCTAGAGCCGCCGTTTGGCACCCGATCTATTACCTCGGCCTCCACCTTTACGGCAGTAGTCCTCTCAATTGACAGGGAATCCTGAGTAACAGGCGGGAACTGATATAATGGTGCCGGTGCAAAGGCAGGAGCGATGTGCATTCAAACGGAACGTGAATGCACATGAGGTGCACGTATATCGGTCCAGCCTAGAGCCGCCGTTTGGCACCTGATCTATTACCTCGGCCTCCACCTTTATGGCAGTAGTCCTCTCTATTGACAGGGAATACTGAGTAACAGGCGGGAACTGATATAATGGTGCTGGTGCAAAGACAGGAGCGATGTGCATTCAAACGGAACGTGAATGCCCATGAGATGCACGTATATCGTTCCAGCCTAGAGCCGCCGTTTGGCACCCGATCTATTATCTCGGCCTCCACCTTTACGGCAGTAGTCCTCTCTATTGACAGGGAATCCTGAGTAACAGGCGGGAACTGATATAATGGTGCCGGTGCAAAGGCAGGAGCGATGTGCATTCAAACGAAACGTGAATGCCCATGAGGTGCACGTATATCGTTCCAGCCTAGAGCCGCCGTTTGGCACCCGATCTATTACCTCGGCCTCCACCTTTACGGCAGTAGTCCTCTCTATTGACAGGGAATACTGAGTAACAGGCGGGAACTGATATAATGGTGCCGGTGCAAAGGCTGGAGCGATGTGCATTCAAACGGAACGTGAATGCCCATGAGGTGCACATATATCGTTCCAGCCTAGAGCCGCCGTTTGGCACCCGATCTATTACCTCGGCCACCACCTTTACGGCAGTAGTCCTCTCTATTGACAGGGAATCCTGAGTAACAGGCGGGAACTGATATAATGGTGCCGGTGCAAAGGCAGGAGCGATGTGCATTCAAACGGAACGTGGATGCACATGAGGTGCACGTATATCGGTCCAGCCTAGAGCCGACGTTTGGCACCCGATCTATTACCTCGGCCTCCACCTTTACGGCAGTAGTCCTCTCTATTGACAGGGAATCCTGAGTAACACGCGGGAACTGATATAATGGTGCCGGTGCAAAGGCAGGAGCAATGTGCATTCAAACGGAACGTGAATGCCCATGAGGTGCACGTATATCGTTCCAGCCTAGAGCCGCCGTTTGGCACCCGATCTATTACCTCGGCCTCCACCTTTACGGCAGTAGTCCTCTCTATTGACAGGGAATCCTGAGTAACAGGCGGGAACTGATATAATGGTGCCGGTGCAAAGGCAGGAGCGATGTGCATTCAAACGGAACGTGAATGCCCATGAGGTGCACGTATATCGGTCCAGCCTAGAGCCACCGTTTGGCACCCGATCTATTACCTCGGCCTCCACCTTTACGGCAGTAGTCCTCTCTATTGACAGGGAATCCTGAGTAACACGCGGGAACTGATATAATGGAGCCGGTGCAAAGGCAGGAGCGATGTGCATTCAAACGGAACGTGAATGCCCATGAGGTGCACGTATATCGGTCCAGCCTAGAGCCGCCGTTTGGCACCCGATCTATTACCTCGGCCTCCACCTTTACGGCAGTAGTCCTCTCTATTGACAGGGAATCCTGAGTAACAGGCGGGAACTGATATAATGGAGCCGGTGCAAAGGCAGGAGCGATGTGCATTCAAACGGAACATGAATGCCCATGAGGTGCACGTATATCGGTCCAGCCTAGAGCCGCCGTTTGGCACCCGATCTATTACCTCGGCCTTCACCTTTACAGCAGTAGTCCTCTCTATTGACAGGGAATCCTGAGTAACAGGCGGGAACTGATATAATGGTGCCGGTGCAAAGGCAGGAGCGATGTGCATTCAAACGGAACGTGAATGCCCATGAGGTGCACGTATATCGGTCCAGCCTAGAGCTGCCGTTTGGCACCCGATCTATTACCTCGGCCTCCACCTTTACGGCAGTAGTCCTCTTTATTGACAGGGAATACTGAGTAACAGGCGGGAACTGATATAATGGTGCCGGTGCAAAGGCAGGAGCGATGTGCATTCAAACAGAACGTGAATGCCCATGAGGTGCACGTATATCGTTCCAGCCTAGAGCCGCCGTTTGGCACCCGATCTATTACCTCGGCCTCCACCTTTACGGCAGTAGTCCTCTCTATTGACTGGGAATCCTGAGTAACAGGCGGGAACTGATATAATGGTGCCGGTGCAAAGGCAGGAGCGATGTGCATTCAAACGGAACGTGAATGCCCATGAGATGCACGTATATCGTTCCAGCCTAGAGCCGCCGTTTGGCACCCGATCTATTACCTCGGCCTCCACCTTTACGGCAGTAGTCCTCTCTATTGACAGGGAATACTGAGTAACAGGCGGGAACTGATATAATGGTGCTGGTGCAAAGGCAGGAGCGATGTGCATTCAAACGGAACGTGAATGCCCATGAGGTGCACGTATATCGTTCCAGCCTAGAGCCGCCGTTTGGCACCCGATCTATTACCTCGGCCTCCACCTTTACGGCAGTAGTCCTCTCTATTGACAGGGAATCCTGAGTAACAGGCGTGAACTGATATAATGGTGCCGGTGCAAAGGCAGGAGCGATGTGCATTCAAACGGAACGTGAATGCCCATGAGGTGCACGTATATCGTTCCAGCCTAGAGCCGCCGTTTGGCACCCGATCTATTACCTCGGCCTCCACCTTTACGGCAGTAGTCCTCTCTATTGACAGGGAATCCTGAGTAACAGGCGGGAACTGATATAATGGAGCCGGTGCAAAGGCAGGAGCGATGTGCATTCAAACGGAACGTGAATGCCCATGAGGTGCACGTATATCGGTCCAGCCTAGAGCCGCCGTTTGGCACCCGATCTATTACCTCGGCCTCCACCTTTACGGCAGTAGTCCTCTCTATTGACAGGGAATCCTGAGTAACAGGCGGGAACTGATATAATGGAGCCGGTGCAAAGGCAGGAGCGATGTGCATTCAAACGGAACGTGAATGCCCATGAGGTGCACGTATATCGTTCCAGCCTAGAGCCGTCGTTTGGCACCCGATCTATTACCTCGGCCTCCTCCTTTACGGCAGTAGTCCTCTCTATTGACAGGGAATCCTGAGTAACAGGCGGGAACTGATATAATGGTGCCGGTGCAAAGGCAGGAGCGATGTGCATTCAAACGGAACGTGAATGCCCATGAGGTGCACGTATATCGTTCCAGCCTAGAGCCGCCGTTTGGCCCCCGATCTTTTACCTCGGCCTCCACCTTTACGGCAGTAGTCCTCTCTATTGACAGGGAATCCTGAGTAACACGCGGGAACTGATATAATGGAGCCGGTGCAAAGGCAGGAGCGATGTGCATTCAAACGGAACGTGAATGCCCATGAGGTGCACGTATATCAGTCCAGCCTAGTGCCGCCGTTTGGCACCCGATCTATTACCTCGGCCTCCACCTTTACGGCAGTAGTCCTCTCTATTGACAGGGAATCCTGAGTAACAGGCGGGAACTGATATAATGGAGCCGGTGCAAAGGCAGGAGCGATGTGCATTCAAACGGAACATGAATGCCCATTAGGTGCACGTATATCGGTCTAGCCTAGAGCCGCCGTTTGGCACCCGATCTATTACCTCGGCCTCCACCTTTACAGCAGTAGTCCTCTCTATTGACAGGGAATCCTGAGTAACAGGCGGGAACTGATATAATGGTGCCGGTGCAAAGGCAGGAGCGATGTGCATTCAAACGGAACGTGAATGCCCATGAGGTGCACGTATATCGGTCCAGCCTAGAGCTGCCGTTTGGCACCCGATCTATTACCTCGGCCTCCACCTTTACAGCAGTAGTCCTCTCTATTGACTGGGAATACTGAGTAACAGGCGGGAACTGATATAATGGTGCCGGTGCAAAGGCAGGAGCGATGTGCATTCAAACGGAACGTGAATGCCCATGAGGTGCACGTATATCGTTCCAGCCTAGAGCCACCGTTTGGCACCCGATCTATTACCTCGGCCTCCACCTTTACGGCAGTAGTCCTCTCTATTGACAGGGAATCCTGAGTAACAGGCGGGAACTGATATAATGGTGCCGGTGCAAAGGCAGGAGCGATGTGCATTCAAACGGAACGTGAATGCACATGAGGTGCACGTATATTGGTCCAGCCTAGAGCCGACGTTTGGCACCCGATCTATTACCTCGGCCTCCACCTTTACGGCAGTAGTCCTCTCTATTGACAGGGAATCCTGAGTAACACGCGGGAACTGATATAATGGTGCCGGTGCAAAGGCAGGAGCAATGTGCATTCAAACGGAACGTGAATGCCCATGAGGTGCACGTATATCGTTCCAGCCTAGAGCCGCCGTTTGGCACCCGATCTATTACCTCGGCCTCCACCTTTACGGCAGTAGTCCTCTCTATTGACAGGGAATCCTGAGTAACAGGCGGGAACTGATATAATGGTGCCGGTGCAAAGGCAGGAGCGATGTGCATTCAAACGGAACGTGAATGCCCATGAGGTGCACGTATATCGTTCCAGCCTAGAGCCGCCGTTTGGCCCCCGATCTATTACCTCGGCCTCCACCTTTACGGCAGTAGTCCTCTCTATTGACAGGGAATCCTGAGTAACACGCGGGAACTGATATAATGGAGCCGGTGCAAAGGCAGGAGCGATGTGCATTCAAACGGAACGTGAATGCTCATGAGGTGCACGTATATCGTTCCAGCCTAGATCCGCCGTTTGGCACCCGATCTATTACCTCGGCCTCCACCTTTACGGCAGTAGTCCTCTCTATTGACAGGGAATCCTGAGTAACAGGCGGGAACTGATATAATGGTGCCGGTGCAAAGGCAGGAGCGATGTGCATTCAAACGGAACGTGAATGCCCATGAGGTGCACGTATATCGTTCCAGCCTAGAGCCGCCGTTTGGCACCCGATCTATTACCTCGGCCTCCACCTTTACGGCAGTAGTCCTCTCTATTGACAGGGAATCCTGAGTAACAGGCGGGAACTGATATAATGGTGCCGGTGCAAAGGCAGGAGCGATGTGCATTCAAACGGAACGTGAATGCCCATGAGATGCACGTATATCGTTCCAGCCTAGAGCCGCCGTTTGGCACCCGATCTATTACCTCGGCCTCCACCTTTACGGCAGTAGTCCTCTCTATTGACAGGGAATACTGAGTAAAAGGCGGGAACTGATATAATGGTGCTGGTGCAAAGGCAGGAGCGATGTGCATTCAAACGGAACGTGAATGCCCATGAGGTGCACGTATATCGTTCCAGCCTAGAGCCGCCGTTTGGCACCCGATCTATTACCTCGGCCTCCACCTTTACGGCAGTAGACCTCTCTATTGAATGGGAATCCTGAGTAACAGGCGGGAACTGATATAATGGAGCCGGTGCAAAGGCAGGAGCGATGTGCATTCAAACGGAATGTGAATGCCCATGAGGTGCACGTATATCGGTCCAGCCTAGAGCCGCCGTTTGGCACCCGATCTATTACCTCGGCCTCCACCTTTACGGTAGTAGTCCTCTCTATTGACAGGGAATCCTGAGTAACAGGCGGGAACTGATATAATGGTGCCGGTGCAAAGGCAGGAGCGATGTGCATTCAAACGGAACGTGAATGCCCATGAGGTGCACGTATATCGGTCCAGCCTAGAGCCGACGTTTGGCACCCGATCTATTACCTCGGCCTCCACCTTTACGGCAGTAGTCCTCTCTATTGACAGGGAATCCTGAGTAACAGGCGGGAACTGATATAATGGTGCCGGTGCAAAGGCAGGAGCGATGTGCATTCAAACGGAACGTGAATGCCCATGAGATGCACGTATATCGTTCCAGCCTAGAGCCACCGTTTGGCACCCGATCTATTACCTCGGCCTCCACCTTTACGGCAGTAGTCCTCTCTATTGACAGGGAATACTGAGTAAAAGGCGGGAACTGATATAATGGTGCTGGTGCAAAGGCAGGAGCGATGTGCATTCAAACGGAACGTGAATGCCCATGAGGTGCACGTATATCGTTCCAGCCTAGAGCCGCTGTTTGGCACCCGATCTATTACCTCGGCCTCCACCTTTACGGCAGTAGTCCTCTCTATTGACAGGGAATCCTGAGTAACAGGCGGGAACTGATATAATGGTGCCGGTGCAAAGGCAGGAGCGATGTGCATTCAAACGGAACGTGAATGCCCATGAGATGCACGTATATCGTTCCAGCCTAGAGCCGCCGTTTGGCCCCCGATCTATTACCTCGGCCTCCACCTTTACGGCAGTAGTCCTCTCTATTGACAGGGAATCCTGAGTAACAGGCGGGAACTGATATAATGGTGCCGGTGCAAAGGCAGGAGCGATGTGCATTCAAACGGAACGTGAATGCCCATGAGGTGCACGTATATCGTTCCAGCCTAGAGCCGCCGTTTGGCACCCGATCTATTACCTCGGCCTCCACCTTTACGGCAGTAGTCCTCTCTATTGACAGGGAATCCTGAGTAACAGGCGGGAACTGATATAATGGTGCCGGTGCAAAGGCTGGAGCGATGTGCATTCAAACGGAACGTGAATGCCCATGAGGTGCACATATATCGTTCCAGCCTAGAGCCACCGTTTGGCACCCGATCTATTACCTCGGCCACCACCTTTACGGCAGTAGTCCTCTCTATTGACAGGGAATCCTGAGTAACAGGTGGGAACTGATATAATGGTGCCGGTGCAAAGGCAGGAGCGATGTGCATTCAAACGGAACGTGAATGCACATGAGGTGAACGTATATCGGTCCAGCCTAGAGCCGACGTTTGGCACCCGATCTATTACCTCGGCCTCCACCTTTACGGCAGTAGTCCTCTCTATTGACAGGGAATCCTGAGTAACACGCGGGAACTGATATAATGGTGCCGGTGCAAAGGCAGGAGCAATATGCATTCAAACGGAACGTGAATGCCCTTGAGGTGCACGTATATCGTTCCAGCCTAGGGCCGCCGTTTGGCACCCGATCTATTACCTCGGCCTCCAACTTTACGGCAGTAGTCCTCTCTATTGACAGGGAATCCTGAGTAACAGGCGGGAACTGATATAATGGTGCCGGTGCAAAGGCAGGAGCGATGTGCATTCAAACGGAACGTGAATGCCCATGAGGTGCACGTATATCGTTCCAGCCTAGAGCCGCCGTTTGGCACCCGATCTATTACCTCGGCCTCCACCTTTACGGCAGTAGTCCTCTCTATTGACAGGGAATCCTGAGTAACAGGCGGGAACTGATATAATGGTGCCGGTGCAAAGGCAGGAGCGATGTGCATTCAAACGGAACATGAATGCACATGAGGTGCACGTATATCGGTCCAGCCTAGAGCCGACGTTTGGCACCCAATCTATTACCTCGGCCTCCACCTTTACGGCAGTAGTCCTCTCTATTGACAGGGAATCCTGAGTAACACGCGGGAACTGATATAATGGTGCCGGTGCAAAGGCAGGAGCAATGTGCATTCAAACGGAACGTGAATGCCCATGAGGTGCACGTATATCGTTCCAGCCTAGAGCCGCCGTTTGGCACCCGATCTATTACCTCGGCCTCCACCTTTACGGCAGTAGTCCTCTCTATTGACATGGAATCCTGAGTAACAGGCGTGAACTGATATAATGGTGCCGGTGCAAAGGCAGGAGCGATGTGCATTCAAACGGAACGTGAATGCCCATGAGGTGCACGTATATCGTTCCAGCCAAGAGCCACCGTTTGGCACCCGATCTATTACCTCGGCCTCCACCTTTACGGCAGTAGTCCTCTCTATTGACAGGGAATCCTGAGTAACAGGCGGGAACTGATATAATGGAGCCGGTGCAAAGGCAGGAGCGATGTGCATTCAAACGGAACGTGAATGCCCATGAGGTGCACGTATATCGGTCCAGACTAGAGCCGCCGTTTGGCACCCGATCTATTACCTCGGCCTCCACCTTTACGGCAGTAGTCCTCTCTATTGACAGGGAATCCTGAGTAACAGGCGGGAACTGATATAATGGTGCCGGTGCAAAGGCAGGAGCGATGTGCATTCAAACGGAACGTGAATGCCCATGAGGTGCACGTATATCGTTCCAGCCTAGAGCCGCCGTTTGGCACCCGATTTATTACCTCGGCCTCCACCTTTACGGCAGTAGTCCTCTCTATTGACAGGGAATCCTGAGTAACACGCGGGAACTGATATAATGGAGCCGGTGCAAAGGCAGGAGCGATGTGCATTCAAACGGAACGTGAATGCCCATGAGGTGCACGTATATCGTTCCAGCCTAGAGCCGCCGTTTGGCACCCGATCTATTACCTCGGCCTCCACCTTTACGGCAGTAGTCCTCTCTATTGACAGGGAATCCTGAGTAACAGGCGGGAACTGAAATAATGGTGCCGGTGCAAAGGCAGGAGCGATGTGCATTCAAACGGAACGTGAATGCCCATGAGGTGCACGTATATCGTTCCAGCCTAGAGCCGCCGTTTGGCACCCGATCTATTACCTCGGCCTCCACCTTTACGGCAGTAGTCCTCTCTATTGACAGGGAATCCTGAGTAACAGGCGGGAACTGATATAATGGTGCCGGTGCAAAGGCAGGAGCGATGTGCATTCAAACGAAACGTGAATGCCCATGAGGTGCACGTATATCGGTCCAGCCTAGAGCCGCCGTTTGGCACCCGATCTATTACCTCGGCCACCACCTTTACGGCAGTAGTCCTCTCTATTGACAGGGAATCCTTAGTAACAGGCAGGAACTGATATAATGGTGCCGGTGCAAAGGCAGGAGCGATGTGCATTCAAACGGAACGTGAATGCCCATGAGGTGCACGTATATCGTTCCAGCCTAGAGCCGCCGTTTGGCACCCGATCTATTACCTCGGCCTCCACCTTTACGGCAGTAGTCCTCTCTATTGACAGGGAATCCTGAGTAACAGGCGTGAACTGATATAATGGTGCCGGTGCAAAGGCAGGAGCGATGTGCATTCAAACGGAACGTGAATGCCCATGAGGTGCACGTATATCGTTCCAGCCTAGAGCCGCCGTTTGGCACCCGATCTATTACCTCGGCCTCCACCTTTATGGCAGTAGTCCTCTCTATTGACAGGGAATCCTGAGTAACAGGCGGGAACTGATATAATGGAGCCGGTGCAAAGGCAGGAGCGATGTGCATTCAAACGGAACGTGAATGCCCATGAGATGCACGTATATCGGTCCAGCCTAGAGCTGCCGTTTGGCACCCGATCTATTACCTCGGCCTCCACCTTTACGGCAGTAGTCCTCTCTATTGACAGGGAATCCTGAGTAACAGGCGGGAACTGATATAATGGTGCCGGTGCAAATGCAGGAGCGATGTGCATTCAAACGGAACGTGAATGCCCATGAGGTGCACGTATATCGTTCCAGCCTAGAGCCGCCGTTTGGCACCCGATCTATTACCTCGGCCTCCACCTATACGGCAGTAGTCCTCTCTATTGACAGGGAATCCTGAGTAACAGGCGGGAACTGATATAATGGTGCCGGTGCAAAGGCAGGAGCGATGTGCATTCAAACGGAACGTGAATGCCCATGATCGTTCCAGCCTAGAGCCGCCGTTTGGCACCCGATCTATTACCTCGGCCTCCACCTTTACGGCAGTAGTCCTCTCTATTGACAGGGAATCCTGAGTAACAGGCGGGAACTGATATAATGGTGCCGGTGCAAAGGCAGGAGCGATGTGCATTCAAACGGAACGTGAATGCCCATGAGGTGCACGTATATCGTTCCAGCCTAGAGCCGCCGTTTGGCACCCGATCTATTACCTCGGCCTCCACCTTTACGGCAGTAGTCCTCTCTATTGACAGGGAATCCTGAGTAACAGGCGGGAACTGATATAATGGTGCCGGTGCAAAGGCAGGAGCGATGTGCATTCAAACGGAACATGAATGCACATGAGGTGCACGTATATCGGTCCAGCCTAGAGCCGACGTTTGGCACCCGATCTATTACCTCGGCCTCCACCTTTACGGCAGTAGTCCTCTCTATTGACAGGGAATCCTGAGTAACACGCGGGAACTGATATAATGGTGCCGGTGCAAAGGCAGGAGCAATGTGCATTCAAACGGAACGTGAATGCCCATGAGGTGCACGTATATCGTTCCAGCCTAGAGCCGCCGTTTGGCACCCGATCTATTACCTCGGCCTCCACCTTTACGGCAGTAGTCCTCTCTATTGACATGGAATCCTGAGTAACAGGCGTGAACTGATATAATGGTGCCGGTGCAAAGGCAGGAGCGATGTGCATTCAAACGGAACGTGAATGCCCATGAGGTGCACGTATATCGTTCCAGCCAAGAGCCACCGTTTGGCACCCGATCTATTACCTCGGCCTCCACCTTTACGGCAGTAGTCCTCTCTATTGACAGGGAATCCTGAGTAACAGGCGGGAACTGATATAATGGAGCCGGTGCAACGGCAGGAGCGATGTGCATTCAAACGGAACGTGAATGCCCATGAGGTGCACGTATATCGGTCCAGCCTAGAGCCGCCGTTTGGCACCCGATCTATTACCTCGGCCTCCACCTTTACGGCAGTAGTCCTCTCTATTGACAGGGAATCCTGAGTAACAGGCGGGAACTGATATAATGGTGCCGGTGCAAAGGCAGGAGCGATGTGCATTCAAACGGAACGTGAATGCCCATGAGGTGCACGTATATCGTTCCAGCCTAGAGCCGCCGTTTGGCACCCGATTTATTACCTCGGCCTCCACCTTTACGGCAGTAGTCCTCTCTATTGACAGGGAATCCTGAGTAACACGCGGGAACTGATATAATGGAGCCGGTGCAAAGGCAGGAGCGATGTGCATTCAAACGGAACGTGAATGCCCATGAGGTGCACGTATATCGTTCCAGCCTAGAGCCGCCGTTTGGCACCCGATCTATTACCTCGGCCTCCACCTTTACGGCAGTAGTCCTCTCTATTGACAGGGAATCCTGAGTAACAGGCGGGAACTGAAATAATGGTGCCGGTGCAAAGGCAGGAGCGATGTGCATTCAAACGGAACGTGAATGCCCATGAGGTGCACGTATATCGTTCCAGCCTAGAGCCGCCGTTTGGCACCCGATCTATTACCTCGGCCTCCACCTTTACGGCAGTAGTCCTCTCTATTGACAGGGAATCCTGAGTAACAGGCGGGAACTGATGTAATGGTGCCGGTGCAAAGGCAGGAGCGATGTCCATTCAAACGGAACGTGAATGCCCATGAGATGCACGTATATCGTTCCAGCCTAGAGCCGCCGTTTGGCACCCGATCTATTACCTCGGCCTCCACCTTTACGGCAGTAGTCCTCTCTATTGACAGGGAATACTGAGTAACAGGCGGGAACTGATATAATGGTGCTGGTGCAAAGGCAGGAGCGATGTGCATTCAAACGGAACGTGAATGCCCATGAGGTGCACGTATATCGTTCCAGCCTAGAGCCGCCGTTTGGCACCCGATCTATTACCTCGGCCTCCACCTTTACGGCAGTAGTCCTCTCTATTGACAGGGAATCCTGAGTAACAGGCGTGAACTGATATAATGGTGCCGGTGCAAAGGCAGGAGCGATGTGCATTCAAACGGAACGTGAATGCCCATGAGGTGCACGTATATCGTTCCAGCCTAGAGCCGCCGTTTGGCACCCGATCTATTACCTCGGCCTCCACCTTTACGGCAGTAGTCCTCTCTATTGACAGGGAATCCTGAGTAACAGGCGGGAACTGATATAATGGAGCCGGTGCAAAGGCAGGAGCGATGTGCATTCAAACGGAACGTGAATGCCCATGAGATGCACGTATATCGGTCCAGCCTAGAGCTGCCGTTTGGCACCCGATCTATTACCTCGGCCTCCACCTTTACGGCAGTAGTCCTCTCTATTGACAGGGAATCCTGAGTAACAGGCGGGAACTGATATAATGGTGCCGGTGCAAATGCAGGAGCGATGTGCATTCAAACGGAACGTGAATGCCCATGAGGTGCACGTATATCGTTCCAGCCTAGAGCCGCCGTTTGGCACCCGATCTATTACCTCGGCCTCCACCTTTACGGCAGTAGTCCTCTCTATTGACAGGGAATCCTGAGTAACAGGCGGGAACTGATATAATGGTGCCGGTGCAAAGGCAGGAGCGATGTGCATTCAAACGGAACGTTAATGCCCATGATCGTTCCAGCCTAGAGCCGCCGTTTGGCACCCGATCTATTACCTCGGCCTCCACCTTTACGGCAGTAGTCCTCTCTATTGACAGGGAATCCTGAGTAACAGGCGGGAACTGATATAATGGTGCCGGTGCAAAGGCAGGAGCGATGTGCATTCAAATGGAACGTGAATGCCCATGAGGTGCACGTATATCGTTCCAGCCTAGAGCCGCCGTTTGGCACCCGATCTATTACCTCGGCCTCCACCTTTATGGCAGTAGTCCTCTCTATTGACAGGGAATCCTGAGTAACAGGCGGGAACTGATATAATGGTGCCGGTGCAAAGGCTGGAGCGATGTGCATTCAAACGGAACGTGAATGCCCATGAGGTGCACATATATCGTTCCAGCCTAGAGCCGCCCTTTGGCACCCGATCTATTACCTCGGCCACCACCTTTACGACAGTAGTCCTCTCTATTGACAGGGAATCCTGAGTAACAGGCGGGAACTGATATAATGGTGCCGGTGCAAAGGCATGAGCGATGTGCATTCAAACGGAACATGAATGCACATGAGGTGCATGTATATCGGTCCAGCCTAGAGCCGACGTTTGGCACCCGATCTATTACCTCGGCCTCCACCTTTACGGCAGTAGTCCTCTCTATTGACAGGGAATCCTGAGTAACACGCGGGAACTGATATAATGGTGCCGGTGCAAAGGCAGGAGCAATGTGCATTCAAACGGAACGTGAATGCCCATGAGGTGCATGTATATCGTTCCAGCCTAGAGCCGCCGTTTGGCACCCGATCTATTACCTCGGCCTCCACCTTTACGACCGTAGTCCTCTCTATTGACAGGGAATCCTGAGTAACAGGCGGGAACTGATATAATGGTGCCGGTGCAAAGGTGATCACTCCTTATTTTACACCCTTTTCCCGCATGTTTGCATGCCATTTTGATCGCCCAAATCATGTTTTTCACGATATATCGACGATATTGCGATGCTTTTCACGATTTGTTTTTTTTTGTCGCATTTCAGGTGATTTGGCGCGATTAGGAGTGATCTCGAGATGCGTGTAATCTAGACGGCCACCGACGACCTCCCCGAGGGGTATTTTGCTGTTGGAGAGGAGCGGAAGAAGAATGGACGTCGCCGGAGCGACGAGGAGGCCAAAACGACCAGTTTGGGCATTTTTTGTGTCCCACTCGGCCGAGTGGAGGAGCCACTCGGCCGACCAGCGAGACACTGCTCGGCCGACCAATTCAGACACGAGTTACCTGTGCACTCGGCCGAGCACAGAAGACCCACTCGGCCGAGTGACGAAACCACGTCCGCCCGAGTGGCGCCCAGACGAAGGCTCTCAAAAAAAACCGAAGTTACTGTTTTTCGGCCTCTGAGCTTCAGAAGACCCACTCGGCCGAGTGGCAAATCCCGTCCGCCCGAGTGAAGTGAAGCCATCGGCCGAGTGACGACAACTCACTCGGCCGAGCCGCCCCCGAACTGAAGACCCCTGAAGCCCACGACTTACTGGAAATTGACAGGGTTTTCACTCGGCCGAGCGACTTTTGTCACTCGGCCGAGTGCGATGCGCTGCCTGTAGCGAAATTTGCGGAAAACAGGCTGTGCAGGGGCGTTTTGGTCAGGATTTTTAGACGATTTTTGGGGCTATTTAAGCTCTGTTTTTACCCTAGTTTTGGGAGCCTCCTCTCAGATTTTTTGCAGCTTTTTGAGTCTACTTTTTAGCTTTATTAATTGTGATTGGTGAAGAGAAAAACTTGGATTTTTGTTGGGTTGATTGAAGATCTACATTGGTTTGCACTTCTCTTCCACAAAAACTCTATTTTTTATTGTTTATATCATTGTTGTGATGAATTCCATTGTCTATTTCTTTGCCAATTATTGTGCTATTGCTATGATTAGTGAGTAGTCTCCACGTCTTGGGGCGTGGGGATGAACCCTACAAGCCCAATTTCGTATTTGTGTTGAACCGGTAGAAATTGAGCTAGGATTGTTATTAGGGATTAGATTGGGATCGAATTACTACGGATAGCTAGGTATTCACATCAATTGGGATTTGCAAGAGATTGGATCCCAATTCGATAGGAAGCCCTAGAAATCCGAATTGGGTTGGAGTCGGATTTTCGAAGTATCGGTTTGCAAGAAATTGGACCGATGCTAGGATCTCCGGTTGCAATTCCGCGCCGATACCCGTTTGCAAGAGATTGGACGGGTAGGAACTATCCTAATTTAGATTGTGGACCGAGTTTGCAAGAGATTGGACTCGGTGCGCAATTGGACGATGATGTTGATCCCAATGCTAGCTTCCCTAGGCTAGGGTTTGCAAGAGATTGGACCCAAACCTAGGATAGCTATAGACCGGCAACAGCGCGAGAGCGTGAGCTTGGTTTCACATTTAGTTGCAACTAGTTCATCCAAATTCTCATCCTAGCGATTTCGATACCGGCGAACCACAATTGTGAAATACGGTGAGTAGTGGGGATTCCCCATTCCCTAGGCGTTCTCTATTTGATTTGATATTTCGCACTTTTGTCTGACGATTGTGACAGGATCGCCCAAGGCAATTATCCCTCTAAATAGCCAGGTTGATTAGGAGCAAGCACGGTCATTCGTCCTCCCTGTGTTCGATACCCGCTCGCCGCTATACCGTGCGCTTGCGGTAAAACTACAACCGTCGTCCCGGGGCGTGTACGCCGGGGCGCGACCAAGTTTTTGGCGCCGTTGCCGGGGAGGCGATTGCGTTTGATTCTTTTTTCACCTAGCTATTTCTTTCTTTTATTTTCTTTTTTTTTATTTCTTTTACCATTATTATTTCCTTTGCTATTTCTACCTAACCCTTCCACGGTACTAATCATCTCTTTGAAACTCTGCTTTCCCTGTGCATGTACACGAGATCTACGGCGGATCCCGAAGCCCTATTATTCGATCCCGAGATCGAACGTACCGCGCGGAGACTCAGAGCGGAAAGGAGACAATATCCGGAAGGGGGGTTTATGACCAACCGGGAAACTCCTGAAGAATTGGCGGCGAGAATGGCGAGAATAATATCTATTCGCGATAGGCTTCGGCCTAAAACCTCTTCTACTACGTCATCCATCGCCGTGCCGGAGTTGGCGGCCGACAAGAACTTCGAGCTAAAGACGGGGTTGGTGGTTTTGATGCAACAAGACCCCTTTCATGGGAACGCTCACGAGAACCCCCACTACCACATCCAATCTTTCTTGTCGAAGTGCGCCACTTTCCAAATGCCGGGGTCCCGATTGATGCCATCAGACTGCGCCTCTTCCCCTTCACGCTAAAGGACAAAGCACTCTATTGGCTGAGGACGCAAGCTGACGGAGTTTTCACCTCTTGGGACGGGTTGGCGGATGCATTCATTGATAAATTCTATCCACCATCCAAGACGGTGAAGATCCGGAGCGCTCTCATGTCCTTCAAGCAAGGACCACACGAGACGCTCTATGAAGCTTGGGAGCGATTTAAGGATTTGCAGCACCAGTGCCCGCACCACAGTATAGAAGATTGGGAGTTAGTGCACAGCTTCTACAACGGTCTCCAACCGGGGACCAAACAAATTATTGATGCCGCGGCGAATGGTGCAATCTTGTCAAAGACTCCCGAGGAAGCTACGGCCCTAATTGAGGAGATGGCCTCTAATAACCAACAATGGGGCGATGAGCGAGGACACTCTACGTCCTCCTTAAAGCCGACTAGCATCTACGAGGCAAAGGCCGTAGCGGAGCTTACGAGCAAATTCGATTCTCTCCACAAGGTGGTGGAGAGATTGGAGAAATTCATCACGGAGCCTCAAGGAAGCCCTTCCACCTCCACGCCGGCAAGCCAAATGAGTGATTGGCAAGACCAATCTCAAGCCATGTATTCGGGAGGAGAGCAAGGAGAAGGATCCTTGGAGCAAGTGCAATATGTTGCGGGGAACCAAGGGTATTGGTCCAATCCGGCCGCAAGAAATCACCCGGGATTCTCCTACGCCAACAATGAAGGAGCTTTGAACCCGCCACAACAACCGCCTAATCAAGCTCGACCACCACCACCCCAACAACAATACTATCCGCCGAGGGGGCCTCCACAACAAAACTTCCAACCAAAGCAACAAGTCCCACCTTATAGGCCTCCCGGATACAACCAAGGGTGGAGGAATCAAAACCAAAACCCTCCACAAGCTCCACAAAGATCCGATTTCGAAACTAGAGTGGAGGCGTTCATGGTCGAGCAAAACAAGGTGAATGCTACTTTGAAGGCGGGACAAGATTCTCTCAATACCGTAGTGGCTCAAATTTCGGAACAATTAGCGGTGCTCAACCGGAACACTCAAAGATTGCCGGCGCAACCGGAGCAAAACCCACGGGGCAACACGGGCCACATCAACGCCGTAGTTGCCGTCACAACTAGAGGCGGGAAGGACACCACCCCCGCCATGATTCCTATTGAGGAGGCCGTGGAGGAAAGCTTGGAGCCGGTTGAGCCGGTAGTTGAGGTCGATAAGGAGAAGGAGCCACAAGACAAGGAGAAATCTAGGGCGGAGCTATTAATTGAGGAGAGGCGCTTCATGCCACCGGTCCCATTCCCCCAAAGACTAGCGAAAGCGAAAATGGAGAAAAGGCTAGCGAAATTCCTCGAGTATCTAAGAGGAGTTAGCCTAAATATTCCCTTCCTTGACGCCATCATCGAGATCCCCACATATGCCAAATTCTTGAAGGACTTGATTTCGGGGAGAAAGAGGAAGGAGAAGATCATGCTAGCCGAGGAGGGCTCTTGGTTCACCAAGAGAGAAAAGGAGCCGGCAAAATTCAAAGATCCGGGGAGTTTTCGGATTCCTTGCACTTTGGGGGGTGTGCCTCTTCAAAAGGCGTTGGTAGATCTTGGGGCTAGTGTGAGTCTCATGCCCCTCTCCATGTTCTTAAAGCTTAACACCGGGACAACGTTGAAACCCACCGACATGCGCATTCAATTAGCCGATGGACGGATAACAAGGCCGGTGGGGATCGCCGAAGACATCCCACTTCAAGTCCCGGGAGGAATATGCTTGCCATGTGACTTCGTCATCATGGACATTAAGGAGGAGGGAGACACCTCATTGATACTTGGGCGCCCATTCCTCGCCACCGCCGGAGTCATCGTCGACGTGCGCGAAGGTACCTTAACCTTAAACGTCGGAAACATCGAGGTGGAACTCCACATTCCAAAGGCAATGAAGCACATGCCTTACCATGAGGAGCTCGATTATATGGACCTCCTTGATGAGGTGATAGAGGAGGCGATTCCTCACTCAATTGGTGCCCTTTTTGATGAAGAATTGGATGAAAGCCCGGATTTAGGCCATGAGGACAACAATGATGATCCCCCAGACTTCTCAGCTGATGAAGATGAAGGCGACGCTGATGTCGCAAGGATTCGAGAGCTCTGCAAGCTCTCGAAATCAAAGTCTCCAAAGAAAGCTCCGCCGGTACGGAAATCGGCATCGCCGGCTAAGCCGTTGACCGGGGCAAATGCTAGCTTGGGGGAGCCTCCCCCCAACACTATTCGAGATAGGAGACCTCCGAGGGAGACCGCTACGCCGCCACGTCCGAATCCAAGCGCGCTCCCCGGAAAGTTTGACGGGTGCATCTCATGTGCACCAAACATCCCGCATTGATTGAAAATTTTAGGGGGTCGAGCTCACGACCTAAAACGAGCGCTTGTCGGGAGGCAACCCGACGGTTTTTGCTTTATTTTCATTCGTTTTTCTTTATTTTCGTTTTAGAAGTTTTTAGTATTTTGAGTCACCCGACCAAAAATTTTGTGATAACGGGTCCTATTTTTCTTGACAGGAGAGAAGATAGGTAGATCATCATGAGGAGGATGAACGAGACGATGAGGAGCGCCCCAAGAAGGCGTTCGACGCTTAGGAGGAGCATGAAATCGACTGGGGGAAGAAAGACGGAGTTTAGAGTCCAAACGAAGATAAACAGCAGAGATTAAGGCTCACTCGGCCGAGTATACTAGTCACTCGGCCGAGTCAAGAAGTTCGTCCGGCCGAGCCGCTCACGAACGAGGGAAGTCTGCTGTACCCAACTCTCTGTCTATTTTCCTCATTTCATAAGAACTGCTACTCGGCCGAGTACATATATTCACTCGGCCGAGTACAACGGATACCCTCCTAGGGCGAGTCATGCCGAGTAGCTTGAGTCACTCGGCCGAATGGACTTACTCCACTCGGCCGAGGCTGGCAAAGCCACTCGGCCGAAGCGACATCGGGGAGAAATTTTTAATTGCCTCGCTCGGCCGAGTGAGTAAAGGCACTCGGCCGAGTCGTAACTTTTTTAATATAAAACCGAGTGGGGGGCACGGTTTTCGAAAACGAAAAAACCCTTCGCCCGCGCCCCCTCAGCTCTCCCTCGCCCGATCTCGCCTCGCCGCTCGCCCACTCGCCCGCGCGCGCCGCCGCTCGGCCTGCCGTCGCCGGCCGCCCGTCGCCGGACTCCGCCCGAGTCGCCGCCGGCCGCCCCGCCTCCGATCACCTCCGGTTCGCTTATTTTCACCGTTTTCTCCTCTCCTCGTGTATATTTTGAGGATCCATGTGCTAAACGCCCCCCTAACCCAAATCAATTCCTATATCTATCTGTTATACCCCTATTGCTCCATACATTTTGATTATTACTCGCTGATATCGCTTTTCCATGCGCAGGTTGCTTTTTGGAGCTTAGGGGAGCTCAGGGGAGTTTCTACGGGCTGCTCAGGACTTCGTGGAGGCGCGGACTTCGCACGCTTCCACTACTTAGCACTCGCGGCGTGTTTGGGTAAACTCTTTCCACTCTTGTGCACACGCCGCACTTTTCACTTTTTCGGCGCGCGCTCGGGGCAGATATGCCGCCCCGGACACGGCCGCGGTCGAAGAGAGCTTCCGCCAAGCGGAAGCGGTCGGATGATGCCGGCCCCTCCCACGAGTTGGAGGACTCTCCTCCACCGTCCCCCGCACACCCCGCACAGCCTGCAGGCCCCGCACACCCCGCACAGCCTGCAGCGCACCCACAGCCCGCACAGCCTCTCCCCGCCGATCCACAGCCACCACCACCGGCTCCACTGGTCGGGCCGCTCGGGATTACGTTCCGAGACGACGCACACCACGCCGTCTTCGAGCGTATCTCCCAGCGCTCGATCGTACCCTTCAGGTTCGCACACCTCGCTGACCTAGGACGCCTGGGGGTACTTGAGGGGATGCTCACGTTGTACGACAACGTGGGCTGGCGAGATTTTTTCCAGGTGTCGGCGGATACTTTTACCCGTCCGACACTTGAGGTTTTGAGTTCTATCGCCCGGACCGATGAGGGATGCTCATTCCGGTTCATGGATCGAGAGTGCCAGGTCACTCTCGATATGATGAGAGCATTTTTCTCTTGGCCCGCAGTCCCCAGAGCCGATCGCGGTTATGGCCCCACACATATCCCTCCACCCTCTTTCGACGCCGGTGCCTTCTGGGCACGTATCACGGGTCTACACGCCGCCTTTGACCCTAGTAGGGCCAAGGCCTCGGCCATCGTACATCCCTGCCTACGCATTGCCCAGCGTCTCATGGCGACTACCTTTTTGGCCAGATATGAGCCGGGCACGATGTCTACGCCAGAGCTTTACATGCTCTATGCGATGACACGTCCCAGAGCTCTGTCTAGGGATGGAGATGAGCTTGTCCCCGCCGTCGTGATCGATATCGCGGCATGGTACTTAGACCGCATCATTGTATCGGTGTGCGCTCGCTTACCGATATGCTGCGGCGGCCTGATTACCCTGCTGGCTCTTATGACCGGCGAGGATTTCCCCGACGACCTGCGACGCGTTCCGGGCCCCACTTCCTTGTCGATAGACGTTATGGCCCGGATGAAGATGCTGCGTCCGCACGGCGAGCGTCACTGGGTCTGGTTGCACGGCCCCTATGGGGCCGATTACATGATTCTTCCGAGCCCTGCTCGGACTCTGATTGCACCAGCCCACGTTGACTGGCTTCCGGCGATGGATGTCCTCATCCCCGCCGCCTACGTGCTCGAGGCCGAGGAGGCCGAGCAGGGCCCCGCTGCCCACGCTGCCCAGGCTGCTCCCGCAGACCCTGCTGCGCACCCTGCCGAGCCTGCTGCCCACCCCGTCGACCCTGTGGCCTCTCAGCCTGTCCCTGACGTTTCCACTGCTCTTGACACTTCTGTCCCTACCTCTGCCTGTGTTGAGAGTACTTTTGCTGAGCCCACTTCCACCACTGTCACCACTTCCAAGGCTGTCCCCACCACTCCCTCTGCCACCTCAGGCCCTCTGTCCGTGGAGCCCCTTTGCTCCGCACTCCCCGAGCGCCCGTCGACCATAGTCGAGTGCGGAGAGCCCTCGTTCACTTCGGTCGTGGAGACCATGGTTAGCATGATCTCCGCTGGGGTTACACCTTTTGGACCGCACACTTCTGCCCCAGCGGGAGATTCCTCTGTCTCCACCGCCGCCTTATTCTCCGAGAGCGTCGTGGCGTCTGTCCACACGTCTGTGCCACGGACCTCTCTGGCCACCTCGTTACCTCTTTTGCACGCCTCCTTTGCTGCCGCTGCCTCCACTCCTCGCCAGCCGGCGTCCCGGCCTCACACCGAGGCCAGGCCCACTTTTCCAGGCGCGGCCCCTTTTGTCCCATTCCCTGCTGAGCCCGTTACATACTCCACACGCGTACGCCAGCCTCGCCCTGCACAGCCTAGACCGGTGCGTCCCTCTGCACCACCCCCGCCCGACACCGTACTGCAGAGCATACGTGCTCTTGAGGTGGCGGTGAGTGGTCTTAGAGGAGACCTTCGGAGCCTGTCCTCCACCGTCTCTACGCTGTCTGGACGCTTTGACCTGATCCCTCAGATCCACTACTGCCTGACGCAGATCTTAGAGCGTCTCCCGCGCGTACCCCCACCCACCCCGCAGGTTCCCACACACACACCCACACACGCTCGACCTGCTTCCACTCCCACGCCCACCCCAGCTCAGCAGCCTACACCACCACCACCACCTCCTCCGCCTCAGGACGGAGACGGCGCGGCATCGCCTTCTTAGGCACTCTTGATGCCTTGATCCATTCCTGTCGTTGTGCTGCCCGTCTCTGCTGGGTCCTGATGCACTTTTGTCCACCCCCTCCCCTCACTTATTTTGGGATTATATTTCTGATCATATCTATTTGTGCATATCATATCATATCTACTTGGTATTCTCATTTTTGATCACATCTATATATATCTTTTTTGGGAGAGAGGGAGAGTTCTGGGTGCCATATTTATGTTCGTATCACTCCTAGCTGTGCATGCATCATTTCCGCATCGTACTTTCATTTCTTTTTTGTCTTTCTTTTTATTTTTCCATGCATGCATCCTCACTTGCCCCTCACATTGCTTGTCTCTCTGTGTGCCACACTTTGCACATTGAGGACACTGTGCCGTTTAGCTTGGGGGAGTGAGCTTTCACGTTCTTTTTTCCGATTTGCCACCTTTATTTTCAGTTTTTCACACCGCTTTTCACTTTTGCACTCATTTTTCGTTATTTCCCTTTTGTTTCGCCATGCATCACGTTTTCCTTACTTTCCTGTGTGCCGCATTGCATAGTTCTATTTTCCTTTTATCTTTACTTCTTCCTTATTTTTCATCTCATGCTAGAGATGAATTTTCTGTGATGATGTCTACGTGGAGTTAGCTTATTCTATATGCATGCTATATTTGTCGTGTCTTAGATTTCATTTCTGATATCATATGCTATGACTCGCTTGCATTTAGAAATAGGAGCCCACACTTTTTCCTCATGAAAATGGATGAAAATTTTATTATTAGCTGAGCCTGAATATTCATATGTATGCTATCACAGAAAACACACCAAGATTCACGCATTGAATGCCTATATCTGGAGTACTGACTTCTTTTCCTTTATCACTTCTATATGCATGAATTGTACACTTCACTTCCGGATGATTGAATGATTGTTAGCTATGATATATCTGGATTAGTTAGCTTTTTTGCGATCGAAACTGAGTAGATTAGATTACCCTGCTGAAGTTGTCGTGCATGTCTTATAGAGTGAGCCGAGAGTTATATTTATTTCTTTCTCCACAAATCTTGAACAACATTTCTCTACTTTTAAAATCATTGGTGAATCTCCCCTTAGTGATTCTATTTTACGGCATTTTCCCCCGCTATTAATTCCTAGCTCCAAATCTCTTATTTCAAAAAAAAAAGAAAAAAAAAAGAGAAAAAAATATATATAATAAAAGAGAGAAGAACATTCTCGTATATCATTATCTCTCTTTGAATTGGGATCATTGTATATATGATAGAAAAAAAAAGAAAAAAAAAAGAAAAGAGAAAAAAAAAAAATCCTCAATAAAAGATCCCATCTCGCTTATTTTCTTTCTTTCTTCTTTCTCTTCTTTGCCTTTGGAGCTTTATAAAAATGGGGATGTAAATATTTTTGTGCCACCACGCTTATAGATAAGCTTGGGGGAGGAGATCCATTGATGTGTGAGAGAGCGACTACTTGACATAGCACGACAACCTAGGCTAAGTGATATTCTATACTCGGTGAGATTGTTTCTAGCTTTACGAAATCCAGAAATCTAAGCCTAGCATTCATTTCATGAAACCCATACTTTTCTATTCTCTCTATTCTATGATGTGATACTCTTATACTCCAGATAGAAAGCGTTCAATTGAAAAGTGTGTGATCTGAGACTTGTATACCGCTTTAGATGATTCAGGCGATGTTAATTTTAAAATCATTCCGTTTCTCATGATTATACCGTTGTTCGTGGGTTTTCTATTTTCTACTTGCACTATTCTACTATGATATCAAAATGAGATTCTTTGACATGTATTTCTCACTCGGTGCATGCCATAAGAGTAAGTGAAACCCACGTCCTGAGAAAATGATCTAGCATCCTACCTCTTCTTTCTTTCTTCCTTTATTTTCGTTTGGTTTTCATTCTTCTTCGTTTTTCATTTTTTCGTTTTTCGCCGTTTTCGTTTTCCGAATCCACCGGGTTCGCTTTTTACTTATCTTCCTCGAGGACGAGTAAGAGGCAAGCTTGGGGGATTTTGATCACTCCTTATTTTACACCCTTTTCCCGCATGTTTGCATGCCATTTTGATCGCCCAAATCATGTTTTTCACGATATATCGACGATATTGCGATGCTTTTCACGATTTGTTTTTTTTTGTCGCATTTCAGGTGATTTGGCGCGATTAGGAGTGATCTCGAGATGCGTGTAATCTAGACGGCCACCGACGACCTCCCCGAGGGGTATTTTGCTGTTGGAGAGGAGCGGAAGAAGAATGGACGTCGCCGGAGCGACGAGGAGGCCAAAACGACCAGTTTGGGCATTTTTTGTGTCCCACTCGGCCGAGTGGAGGAGCCACTCGGCCGACCAGCGAGACACTGCTCGGCCGACCAATTCAGACACGAGTTACCTGTGCACTCGGCCGAGCACAGAAGACCCACTCGGCCGAGTGACGAAACCACGTCCGCCCGAGTGGCGCCCAGACGAAGGCTCTCAAAAAAAACCGAAGTTACTGTTTTTCGGCCTCTGAGCTTCAGAAGACCCACTCGGCCGAGTGGCAAATCCCGTCCGCCCGAGTGAAGTGAAGCCATCGGCCGAGTGACGACAACTCACTCGGCCGAGCCACCCCCGAACTGAAGACCCCTGAAGCCCACGACTTACTGGAAATTGACAGGGTTTTCACTCGGCCGAGCGACTTTTGTCACTCGGCCGAGTGCGATGCGCTGCCTGTAGCGAAATTTGCGGAAAACAGGCTGTGCAGGGGCGTTTTGGTCAGGATTTTTAGACGATTTTTGGGGCTATTTAAGCTCTGTTTTTACCCTAGTTTTGGGAGCCTCCTCTCAGATTTTTTGCAGCTTTTTGAGTCTAATTTTTAGCTTTATTAATTGTGATTGGTGAAGAGAAAAACTTGGATTTTTGTTGGGTTGATTGAAGATCTACATTGGTTTGCACTTCTCTTCCACAAAAACTCTATTTTTTATTGTTTATATCATTGTTGTGATGAATTCCATTGTCTATTTCTTTGCCAATTATTGTGCTATTGCTATGATTAGTGAGTAGTCTCCACGTCTTGGGGCGTGGGGATGAACCCTACAAGCCCAATTTCGTATTTGTGTTGAACCGGTAGAAATTGAGCTAGGATTGTTATTAGGGATTAGATTGGGATCGAATTACTACGGATAGCTAGGTATTCACATCAATTGGGATTTGCAAGAGATTGGATCCCAATTCGATAGGAAGCCCTAGAAATCCGAATTGGGTTGGAGTCGGATTTTCAAAGTATCGGTTTGCAAGAAATTGGACCGATGCTAGGATCTCCGGTTGCAATTCCGCGCCGATACCCGTTTGCAAGAGATTGGACGGGTAGGAACTATCCTAATTTAGATTGTGGACCGAGTTTGCAAGAGATTGGACTCGGTGCGCAATTGGACGATGATGTTGATCCCAATGCTAGCTTCCCTAGGCTAGGGTTTGCAAGAGATTGGACCCAAACCTAGGATAGCTATAGACCGGCAACAGCGCGAGAGCGTGAGCTTGGTTTCACATTTAGTTGCAACTAGTTCATCCAAATTCTCATCCTAGCGATTTCGATACCGGCGAACCACAATTGTGAAATACGGTGAGTAATGGGGATTCCCCATTCCCTAGGCGTTCTCTATTTGATTTGATATTTCGCACTTTTGTCTGACGATTGTGACAGGATCGCCCAAGGCAATTATCCCGCTAAATAGCCAGGTTGATTAGGAGCAAGCACGGTCATTCGTCCTCCCTGTGTTCGATACCCGCTCGCCGCTATACCGTGCGCTTGCGGTAAAACTACAACCGTCGTCCCGGGACGTGTACGCCGGGGCGCGACCAAAAGGAAGGAGCGATGTGCATTCAAACGGAACGTGAATGCCCATGAGGTGCACGTATATCGTTCCAGCCTAGAGCCGCCGTTTGGCCCCCGATCTATTACCTCGGCCTCCACCTTTACGGCAGTAGTCCTCTCTATTGACAGGGAATCCTGAGTAACACGCGGGAACTGATATAATGGAGCCGGTGCAAAGGCAGGAGCGATGTGCATTCAAACGGAACGTGAATGCCCATGAGGTGCACGTATATCGGTCCAGCCTAGAGCCGCCGTTTGGCACCCGATCTATTACCTCGGCCTCCACCTTTACGGCAGTAGTCCTCTCTATTGACAGGGAATCCTGAGTAACAGGCGGGAACTGATATAATGGAGCCGGTGCAAAGGCAGGAGCGATGTGCATTCAAACGGAACGTGAATGCCCATGAGATGCACGTATATCGGTCCAGCCTAGAGCCGCCGTTTGGCACCCGATCTATTACCTCGGCCTCCACCTTTACAGCAGTAGTCCTCTCTATTGACAGGGAATCCTGAGTAACAGGCGGGAACTGATATAATGGTGCCGGTGCAAAGGCAGGAGCGATGTGCATTCAAACGGAACGTGAATGCCCATGAGGTGCACGTATATCGGTCCAGCCTAGAGCTGCCGTTTGGCACCCGATCTATTACCTCGGCCTCCACCTTTACGGCAGTAGTCCTCTCTATTGACAAGGAATACTGAGTAACAGGCGGGAACTGATATAATGGTGCCGGTGCAAAGGCAGGAGCGATGTGCATTCAAACGGAACGTGAATGCACATGAGGTGCACGTATATCGGTCCAGCCTAGAGCCGCCGTTTGGCACCCGATCTATTACCTCGGCCTCCACCTTTACGGCAGTAGTCCTCTCTATTGACAGGGAATCCTGAGTAACAGGCGGGAACTGATATAATGGTGCCGGTGCAAAGGCAGGAGCGATGTGCATTCAAACGGAACGTGAATGCCCATGAGGTGCACGTATATCGGTCCAACCTAGAGCCGACGTTTGGCACCCGATCTATTACCTCGGCCTCCACCTTTACGGCAGTAGTCCTCTCTATTGACAGGGAATCCTGAGTAACACGCGGGAACTGATATAATGGTGCCGGTGCAAAGGCAGGAGCAATGTGCATTCAAACGGAACGTGAATGCCCATGAGGTGCACGTATATCGTTCCAGCCTAGAGCCGCTGTTTGGCACCCGATCTATTACCTCGGCCTCCACCTTTACGGCAGAAGTCCTCTCTATTGACAGGGAATCCTGAGTAACAGGCGGGAACTGATATAATGGTGCCGGTGCAAAGGCAGGAGCGATGTGCATTCAAACGGAACGTGAATGCCCATGAGGTGCACGTATATCGTTCCAGCCTAGAGCCGCCATTTGGCCCCCGATCTATTACATCGGCCTCCACCTTTACGGCAGTAGTCCTCTCTATTGACAGGGAATCCTGAGTAACACGCGGGAACTGATATAATGGAGCCGGTGCAAAGGCAGGAGCGATGTGCATTCAAACGGAACGTGAATGCCCATGAGGTGCACGTATATCGGTCCAGCCTAAAGCCGCCGTTTGGCACCCGATCTATTACCTCGGCCTCCACCTTTACGTCAGTAGTCCACTCTATTGACAGGGAATCCTGAGTAACAGGCGGGAACTGATATAATGGAGCCGGTGCAAAGGCAGGAGCGATGTGCATTCAAACGGAACGTGAATGCCCATGAGGTGCACGTATATTGGTCCAGCCTAGAGCCGCCGTTTGGCACCCGATCTATTACCTCGGCCTCCACCTTTACGGCAGCAGTCCTCTCTATTGACAGGGAATCCTGAGTAACAGGCGGGAACTGATATAATGGTGCCGGTGCAAAGGCAGGAGCGATGTGCATTCAAACGGAACGTGAATGCCCATGAGGTGCACGTATATCGGTCCAGCCTAGAGCTGCCGTTTGGCACCCGATCTATTACCTCGGCCTCCACCTTTACGGCAGTAGTCCTCTCTATTGACAGGGAATACTGAGTAACAGGCGGGAACTGATATAATGGTGCCGGTGCAAAGGCAGGAGCGATGTGCATTCAAACGGAACGTGAATGCCCATGAGGTGCATGTATATCGTTCCAGCCTAGAGCCGCCGTTTGGCACCCGATCTATTACCTCGGCCTCCACCTTTACGGCAGTAGTCCTCTCTATTGACAGGGAATCCTGAGTAACAGGCGGGAACTGATATAATGGAGCCGGTGCAAAGGCAGGAGCGATGTGCATTCAAACGGAACGTGAATGCCCATGAGATGCACGTATATCGTTCCAGCCTAGAGCCGCCGTTTGGCACCCGATCTATTACCTCGGCCTCCACCTTTACGGCAGTAGTCCTCTCTATTGACAGGGAATACTGAGTAACAGGCGGGAACTGATATAATGGTGCTGGTGCAAAGGCAGGAGCGATGTGCATTCAAACGGAACGTGAATACCCATGAGGTGCACGTATATCGTTCCAGCCTAGAGCCGCCGTTTGGCACCCGATCTATTACCTCGGCCTCCACCTTTACGGCAGTAGTCCTCTCTATTGACAGGGAATCCTGAGTAACAGGCGTGAACTGATATAATGGTGCCGGTGCAAAGGCAGGAGCGATGTGCATTCAAACGGAACGTGAATGCCCATGAGGTGCACGTATATCGTTCCAGCCTAGAGCCGACGTTTGGCACCCGATCTATTACCTCGGCCTCCACCTTTACGGCAGCAGTCCTCTCTATTGACAGGGAATCCTGAGTAACAGGCGGGAACTGATATAATGGAGCCGGTGCAAAGGCAGGAGCGATGTGCATTCAAACGGAACGTGAATGCACATGAGGTGCACGTATATCGGTCCAGCCTAGAGCCGACGTTTGGCACCCGATCTATTACCTCGGCCTCCACCTTTACGGCAGTAGTCCTCTCAATTGACAGGGAATCCTGAGTAACACGCCAGAACTGATATAATGGTGCCGGTGCAAAGGCAGGAGCAATATGCATTCAAACGGAACGTGAATGCCCATGAGGTGCACGTATATCGTTCCAGCCTAGAGCCGCCGTTTGGCACCCGATCTATTACCTCGGCCTCCACCTTTACGGCAGTAGTCCTCTCTATTGACAGGGAATCCTGAGTAACAGGCGGGAACTGATATAATGGTGCCGGTGCAAAGGCAGGAGCGATGTGCATTCAAACGGAACGTGAATGCCCATGAGGTGCACGTATATCGTTCCAGCCTAGAGCCGCCGTTTGGCCCCCGATCTATTACCTCGGCCTCCACCTTTACGGCAGTAGTCCTCTCTATTGACAGGGAATCCTGAGTAACACGCGGGAACTGATATAATGGAGCCGGTGCAAAAGCAGGAGCGATGTGCATTCAAACGGAACGTGAATGCCCATGAGGTGCACGTATATCGGTCCAGCCTAGAGCCGCCGTTTGGCCCCTGATCTATTACCTCAGCCTCCACCTTTACGACAGTAGTCCTCTCTATTGACAGGGAATCCTGAGTAACACGCGGGAACTGATATAATGGAGCCGGTGCAAAGGCAGGAGCGATGTGCATTCAAACGGAACGTGAATGCCCATGATGTGCACGTATATCGGTCCAGCCTAAAGCCGCCGTTTGGCACCCGATCTATTACCTCGGCCTCCACCTTTACAGCAGTAGTCCTCTCTATTGACAGGGAATCCTGAGTAACAGGCGGGAACTGATATAATGGTGCCGGTGCAAAGGCAGAAGCGATGTGCATTCAAACGGAACGTGAATGCCCATGAGGTGCACGTATATCGGTCCAGCCTAGAGCTGCCGTTTGGCACCCGATCTATTACCTCGGCCTCCACCTTTACGGCAGTAGTCCTCTCTATTGACAGGGAATACTGAGTAACAGGCGGGAACTGATATAATGGTGCCGGTGCAAAGGCAGGAGCGATGTGCATTCAAACGGAACGTGAATGCCCATGAGGTGCACGTATATCGTTCCAGCCTAGAGCCGCCGTTTGGCACCCGATCTATTACCTCGGCCTCCACCTTTACGGCAGTAGTCCTCTCTATTGACAGGGAATCCTGAGTAACAGGAGGGAACTGATATAATGGTGCCGGTGCAAAGGCAGGAGCGATGTGCATTCAAACGGAACGTGAATGCACATGAGGTGCACGTATATCGGTCCAGCCTAGAGCCGACGTTTGGCACCCGATCTATTACCTCGGCCTCCACCTTTACGGCAGTAGTCCTCTCTATTGACAGGGAATACTGAGTAACAGGCGGGAACTGATATAATGGTGCCGGTGCAAAGGCAGGAGCGATGTGCATTCAAACGGAACGTGAATGCCCATGAGGTGCACGTATATCGTTCCAGCCTAGAGCCGCCGTTTGGCACCCGATCTATTACCTCGGCCTCCACCTTTACGGCAGTAGTCCTCTCTATTGACAGGGAATCCTGAGTAACAGGCGGGAACTGATATAATGGTGCCGGTGCAAAGGCAGGAGCGATGTGCATTCAAACGGAACGTGAATGCCCATGAGGTGCACGTATATCGTTCCAGCCTAGAGCCGCCGTTTGGCACCCGATCTATTACCTCGGCCTCCACCTTTACGGCAGTAGTCCTCTCTATTGACAGGGAATCCTGAGTAACAGGCGGGAACTGATATAATGGTGCCGGTGCAAAGGCAGGAACGATGTGCATTCAAACGGAACGTGAATGCCCATGAGATGCACGTATATCGTTCCAGCCTAGAGCCGCCGTTTGGCACCCGATCTATTACCTTGGCCTCCACCTTTACGGCAGTAGTCCTCTCTATTGACAGGGAATACTGAGTAACAGGCGGGAACTGATATAATGGTGCTGGTGCAAAGGCAGGAGCGATGTGCATTCAAACGGAACATGAATGCCCATGAGGTGCATGTATATCGTTCCAGCCTAGAGCCACCGTTTGGCACCCGATCTATTACCTCGGCCTCCACCTTTACGGCAGTAGTCCTCTCTATTGACAGGGAATCCTGAGTAACAGGCGTGAACTGATATAATGGTGCCGGTGCAAAGGCATGAGCGATGTGCATTCAAACGGAACGTGAATGCCCATGAGATGCACGTATATCGTTCCAGCCTAGAGCCGCCGTTTGGCACCCGATCTATTACCTCGGCCTCCACCTTTACGGCAGTAGTCCTCTCTATTGACAGGGAATCCTGAGTAACAGGCGGGAACTGATATAATGGAGCCGGTGCAAAGGCAGGAGCGATGTGCATTCAAACGGAACGTGAATGCACATGAGGTGCACGTATATCGGTCCAGCCTAGAGCCGACGTTTGGCACCCGATTTATTACCTCGGCCTCCACCTTTACGGCAGTAGTCCTCTCTATTGATAGGGAATCCTGAGTAACACGCCAGAACTGATATAATGGTGCCGGTGCAAAGGCAGGAGCAATGTGCATTCAAACGGAACGTGAATGCCCATGAGGTGCACGTATATCGTTCCAGCCTAGAGCCGCTGTTTGGCACCCGATCTATTACCTCGGCCTCCACCTTTACGGCAGTAGTCCTCTCTATTGACAGGGAATCCTGAGTAACAGGCGGGAACTGATATAATGGTGCCGGTGCAAAGGCAGGAGCGATGTGCATTCAAACGGAACGTGAATGCACATGAGGTGCACGTATATCGGTCCAGCCTAGAGCCGACGTTTGGCACCCGATCTATTACCTCGGCCTCCACCTTTACGGCAGTAGTCCTCTCAATTGACAGGGAATCCTGAGTAACACGCCAGAACTGATATAATGGTGCCGGTGCAAAGGCAGGAGCAATATGCATTCAAACGGAACGTGAATGCCCATGAGGTGCACGTATATCGTTCCAGCCTAGAGCCGCCGTTTGGCACCCGATCTATTACCTCGGCCTCCACCTTTACGGCAGTAGTCCTCTCTATTGACAGGGAATCCTGAGTAACAGGCGGGAACTGATATAATGGTGCCGGTGCAAAGGCAGGAGCGATGTGCATTCAAATGGAACGTGAATGCCCATGAGTTGCACGTATATCGTTCCAGCCTAGAGCCGCCGTTTGGCCCCCGATCTATTACCTCGGCCTCCACCTTTACGGCAGTAGTCCTCTCTATTGACAGGGAATCCTGAGTAACACGCGGGAACTGATATAATGGAGCCGGTGCAAAGGCAGGAGCGATGTGCATTCAAACGGAACGTGAATGCCCATGAGGTGCACGTATATCGGTCCAGCCTAGAGCCGCCGTTTGGCCCCCGATCTATTACCTCGGCCTCCACCTTTACGGCAGTAGTCCTCTCTATTGACAGGGAATCCTGAGTAACACGCGGGAACTGATATAATGGAGCCGGTGCAAAGGCAGGAGCGATGTGCATTCAAACGGAACGTGAATGCCCATGAGGTGCACGTATATCGGTCCAGCCTAAAGCCGCCGTTTGGCACCCGATCTATTACCTCGGCCTCCACCTTTACAGCAGTAGTCCTCTCTATTGACAGGGAATCCTGAGTAACAGGCGGGAACTGATATAATGGTGCCGGTGCAAAGGCAGGAGCGATGTGCATTCAAACGGAACGTGAATGCCCATGAGGTGCACGTATATCGGTCCAGCCTAGAGCTGCCGTTTGGCACCCGATCTATTACCTCGGCCTCCACCTTTACGGCAGTAGTCCTCTCTATTGACAGGGAATACTGAGTAACAGGCGGGAACTGATATAATGGTGCCGGTGCAAAGGCAGGAGCGATGTGCATTCAAACGGAACGTGAATGCCCATGAGGTGCACGTATATCGTTCCAACCTAGAGCCGCCGTTTGGCACCCGATCTATTACCTCGGCCTCCACCTTTACGGCAGTAGTCCTCTCTATTGACAGGGAATCCTGAGTAACAGGAGGGAACTGATATAATGGTGCCGGTGCAAAGGTAGGAGCGATGTGCATTCAAACGGAACGTGAATGCACATAAGGTGCACGTATATCGGTCCAGCCTAGAGCCGACGTTTGGCACCCGATCTATTACCTCGGCCTCCACCTTTACGGCAGTAGTCCTCTCTATTGACAGGGAATACTGAGTAACAGGCGGGAACTGATATAATGGTGCCGGTGCAAAGGCAGGAGCGATGTGCATTCAAACGGAACGTGAATGCCCATGAGGTGCACGTATATCGTTCCAGCCTAGAGCCGCCGTTTGGCACCCGATCTATTACCTCGGCCTCCACCTTTACGGCAGTAGTCCTCTCTATTGACAGGGAATCCTGAGTAACAGGCGGGAACTGATATAATGGTGCCGGTGCAAAGGCAGGAGCGATGTGCATTCAAACGGAACGTGAATGCCCATGAGGTGCACGTATATCGTTCCAGCCTAGAGCCGCCGTTTGGCACCCGATCTATTACCTCAGCCTCCACCTTTACGGCAGTAGTCCTCTCTATTGACAGGGAATCCTGAGTAACAGGCGGGAACTGATATAATGGTGCCGGTGCAAAGGCAGGAACGATGTGCATTCAAACGGAACGTGAATGCCCATGAGATGCACGTATATCGTTCCAGCCTAGAGCCGCCGTTTGGCACCCGATCTATTACCTCGGCCTCCACCTTTACTGCAGTAGTCCTCTCTATTGACAGGGAATACTGAGTAACAGGCGGGAACTGATATAATGGTGCAGGTGCAAAGGCAGGAGCGATGTGCATTCAAACGGAACATGAATGCCCATGAGGTGCACGTATATCGTTCCAGCCTAGAGCCGCCGTTTGGCACCCGATCTATTACCTCGGCCTCCACCTTTACGGCAGTAGTCCTCTCTATTGACAGGGAATCCTGAGTAACAGGCGTGAACTGATATAATGGTGCCGGTGCAAAGGCATGAGCGATGTGCATTCAAACGGAACGTGAATACCCATGAGATGCACGTATATCCTTCCAGCCTAGAGCCGCCGTTTGGCACCCGATCTATTACCTCGGCCTCCACCTTTACGGCAGTAGTCCTCTCTATTGACAGGGAATCCTGAGTAACAGGCGGGAACTGATATAATGGAGCCGGTGCAAAGGCAGGAGCGATGTGCATTCAAACGGAACGTGAATGCCCATGAGATGCACGTATATCGTTCCAGCCTAGAGCCGCCGTTTGGCACCCGATCTATTACCTCGGCCTCCACCTTTACGGCAGTAGTCCTCTCTATTGACAGGGAATACTGAGTAACAGGCGGGAACTGATATAATGGTGCTGGTGCAAAGGCAGGAGCGATGTGCATTCAAACGGAACGTGAATGCCCATGAGGTGCACGTATATCGTTCCAGCCTAGAGCCGCCGTTTGGCACCCGATCTATTACCTCGGCCTCCACCTTTACGGCAGTAGTCCTCTCTATTGACAGGGAATCCTGAGTAACAGGCGGGAACTGATATAATGGTGCCGGTGCAAAGGCAGGACCGATGTGCATTCAAACGGAACGTGAATGCCCATGAGGTGCACGTATATCGTTCCAGCCTAGAGCAGCCGTTTGGCCCCCGATCTATTACCTCGGCCTCCACCTTTACGGCAGTAGTCCTCTCTATTGACAGGGAATCCTGAGTAACACGCGGGAACTGATATAATGGAGCCGGTGCAAAGGCAGGAGCGATGTGCATTCAAACGGAACGTGAATGCCCATGAGGTGCACGTATATCGGTCCAGCCTAGAGCCGCCGTTTGGCCCCCGATCTATTACCTCGGCCTCCACCTTTACGGCAGTAGTCCTCTCTATTGACAGGGAATCCTGAGTAACACGCGGGAACTGATATAATGGAGCCGGTGCAAAGGCAGGAGCGATGTGCATTCAAACGGAACGTGAATGCCCATGAGGTGCACGTATATCGGTCCAGCCTAGAGTCGCCGTTTGGCACCCGATCTATTACCTCGGCCTCCACCTTTACAGCAGTAGTCCTCTCTATTGACAGGGAATCCTGAGTAACAGGCGGGAACTGATATAATGGTGCCGGTGCAAAGGCAGGAGCGATGTGCATTCAAACGGAACGTGAATGCCCATGAGATGGACGTATATCGGTCCAGCCTAGAGCTGCCGTTTGGCACCCGATCTATTACCTCGGCCTCCACCTTTACGGCAGTAGTCCTCTCTATTGACAGGGAATACTGAGTAACAGGCGGGAACTGATATAATGGTGCCGGTGCAAAGGCAGGAGCGATGTGCATTCAAACGGAACGTGAATGCCCATGAGGTGCACGTATATCGTTCCAGCCTAGAGCCGCCGTTTGGCACCAGATCTATTACCTCGGCCTCCACCTTTACGGCAGTAGTCCTCTCTATTGACAGGGAATCCTGAGTAACAGGCGGGAACTGATATAATGGTGCCGGTGCAAAGGCAGGAGCGATGTGCATTCAAACGGAACGTGAATGCACATGAGGTGCACGTATATCGGTCCAGCCTAGAGCCGACGTTTGGCACCCGATCTATTACCTCGGCCTCCACCTTTACGGCAGTAGTCCTCTCTATTGACAGGGAATCCTGAGTAACATGCGGGAACTGATATAATGGTGCCGGTGCAAAGGCAGGAGCAATGTGCATTCAAACGGAACGTGAATGCCCATGAGGTGCACGTATATCGTTCCAGCCTAGAGCCGCCGTTTGGCACCCGATCTATTACCTCGGCCTCCACCTTTACGGCAGTAGTCCTCTCTATTGACAGGGAATCCTGAGTAACAGGCGGGAACTGATATAATGGTGCCGGTGCAAAGGCAGGAGCGATGTGCATTCAAACGGAACGTGAATGCCCATGAGGTGCACGTATATCGTTCCAGCCTAGAGCCACCGTTTGGCCCCCGATCTATTACCTCGTCCTCCACCTTTACGGCAGTAGTCCTCTCTATTGACAGGGAATCCTGAGTAACACGCGGGAACTGATATAATGGAGCCGGTGCAAAGGCAGGAGCGATGTGCATTCAAACGGAACGTGAATGCCCATGAGGTGCACGTATATCGTTCCAGCCTAGAGCCGCCGTTTGGCACCCGATCTATTACCTCGGCCTCCACCTTTACGGCAGTAGTCCTCTCTATTGACAGGGAATCCTGAGTAACAGGCGGGAACTGATATAATGGTGCCGGTGCAAAGGCAGGAGCGATGTGCATTCAAACGGAACGTGAATGCCCATGAGGTGCATGTATATCATTCCAGCCTACAGCCGCCGTTTGGCACCCGATCTATTACCTCGGCCTCCTCCTTTACGGCAGTAGTCCTCTCTATTGACAGGGAATCCTGAGTAACAGGCGGGAACTGATATAATGGTGCCGGTGCAAAGGCAGGAGCGATGTGCATTCAAACGGAACGTGAATGCCCATGAGATGCACGTATATCGTTCCAGCCTAGAGCCGCCGTTTGGCACCCGATCTATTACCTCGGCCTCCACCTTTACGGCAGTAGTCCTCTCTATTGACAGGGAATACTGAGTAACAGGCGGGAACTGATATAATGGTGCTGGTGCAAAGGCAGGAGCGATGTGCATTCAAACGGAACGTGAATGCCCATGAGGTGCACGTATATCGTTCCAGCCTAGAGCCGCCGTTTGGCACCCGATCTATTACCTCGGCCTCCACCTTTACGGCAGTAGTCCTCTCTATTGACAGGGAATCCTGAGTAACAGGCGTGAACTGATATAATGGTGCCGGTGCAAAGGCAGGAGCGATGTGCATTCAAACGGAACGTGAATGCCCATGAGGTGCACGTATATCGTTCCAGCCTAGAGCCGCCGTTTGGCACCCGATCTATTACCTCGGCCTCCACCTTTACGGCAGTAGTCCTCTCTATTGACAGGGAATCCTGAGTAACAGGCGGGAACTGATATAATGGAGCCGGTGCAAAGGCAGGAGCGATGTGCATTCAAACGGAACGTGAATGCCCATGAGGTGCACGTATATCGGTCCAGCCTAGAGCCGCTGTTTGGCACCCGATCTATTACCTCGGCCTCCACCTTTACGGCAGTAGTCCTCTCTATTGACAGGGAATCCTGAGTAACAGGCGGGAACTGATATAATGGTGCCGGTGCAAAGGCAGGAGCGATGTGCATTCAAACGGAACGTGAATGCCCATGAGGTGCACGTATATCGTTCCAGCCTAGAGCCGCCGTTTGGCACCCGATCTATTACCTCGGCCTCCACCTTTACGGCAGTAGTCCTCTCTATTGACAGGGAATCCTGAGTAACAGGCGGGAACTGATATAATGGTGCCGGTGCAAAGGCAGGAGCGATGTGCATTCAAACGGAACGTGAATGCCCATGAGATGCACGTATATCGTTCCAGCCTAGAGCCGCCGTTTGGCACCCGATCTATTACCTCGGCCTCCACCTTTACGGCAGTAGTCCTCTCTATTGACAGGGAATCCTGAGTAACAGGCGGGAACTGATATAATGGTGCCGGTGCAAAGGCAAGAGCGATGTGCATTCAAACGGAACGTGAATGCCCATGAGGTGCACGTATATCGTTCCAGCCTAGAGCCGCCGTTTGGCACCCGATCTATTACCTCGGCCTCCACCTTTACGGCAGTAGTCCTCTCTATTGACAGGGAATCCTGAGTAACAGGCGGGAACTGATATAATGGTGCCGGTGCAAAGGCTGGAGCGATGTGCATTCAAACGGAACGTGAATGCCCATGAGGTGCACATATATCGTTCCAGCCTAGAGCCGCCGTTTGGCACCCGATCTATTACCTCGGCCGCCACCTTTACGGCAGTAGTCCTCTCTATTGACAGGGAATCCTGAGTAACAGGCGGGAACTGATATAATGGTGCCGGTGCAAAGGCAAGAGCGATGTGCATTCAAACGGAACGTGAATGCCCATGAGGTGCACGTATATCGTTCCAGCCTAGAGCCGCCGTTTGGCACCCGATCTATTACCTCGGCCTCCACCTTTACGGCAGTAGTCCTCTCTATTGACAGGGAATCCTGAGTAACAGGCGGGAACTGATATAATGGTGCCGGTGCAAAGGCAAGAGCGATGTGCATTCAAACGGAACGTGAATGCCCATGAGGTGCACGTATATCGTTCCAGCCTAGAGCCGCCGTTTGGCACCTGATCTATTACCTCGGCCTCCACCTTTACGGCAGTAGTCCTCTCTATTGACAGGGAATCCTGAGTAACAGGCGGGAACTGATATAATGGTGCCGGTGCAAAGGCAGGAGCGATGTGCATTCAAACGGAACGTGAATGCCCATGAGATGCACGTATATCGTTCCAGCCTAGAGCCGCCGTTTGGCACCCGATATATTACCTCGGCCTCCACCTTTACGGCAGTAGTCCTCTCTATTGACAGGGAATCCTGAGTAACAGGCGGGAACTGATATAATGGTGCCGGTGCAAAGGCAGGAGCGATGTGCATTCAAACGGAACGTGAATGCACATGAGGTGCACGTATATCGGTCCAGCCTAGAGCCGACGTTTGGCACCCGATCTATTACCTCGGCCTCCACCTTTACGGCAGTAGTCCTCTCTATTGACAGGGAATCCTGAGTAACAGGCGGGAACTGATATAATGGTGCCGGTGCAAAGGCAGGAGCGATGTGCATTCAAACGGAACGTGAATGCCCATGAGGTGCACGTATATCGTTCCAGCCTAGAGCCGCCGTTTGGCACCCGATCTATTACCTCGGCCTCCACCTTTACGGCAGTAGTCCTCTCTATTGACAGGGAATCCTGAGTAACAGGCGGGAACTGATATAATGGTGCCGGTGCAAAGGCAGGAGCGATGTGCATTCAAACGGAACGTGAATGCCCATGAGGTGCACGTATATCGTTCCAGCCTAGAGCCGCCGTTTGGCCCCCGATCTATTACCTCGGCCTCCACCTTTACGGCAGTAGTCCTCTCTATTGACAGGGAATCCTGAGTAACACGCGGGAACTGATATAATGGAGCCGGTGCAAAGGCAGGAGCGATGTGCATTCAAACGGAACGTGAATGCCCATGAGGTGCATGTATATCGTTCCAGCCTAGAGCCGCCGTTTGGCACCCGATCTATTACCTCGGCCTCCACCTTTACGGCAGTAGTCCTCTCTATTGACAGGGAATCCTGAGTAACAGGCGGGAACTGATATAATGGTGCCGGTGCAAAGGCAGGAGCGATGTGCATTCAAACGGAACGTGAATGCCCATGAGGTGCACGTATATCGTTCCAGCCTAGAGCCGCCGTTTGGCACCTGATCTATTACCTCGGCCTCCACCTTTACGGCAGTAGTCCTCTCTATTGACAGGGAATCCTGAGTAACAGGCGGGAACTGATATAATGGTGCCGGTGCAAAGGCAGGAGCGATGTGCATTCAAACGGAACGTGAATGCCCATGAGATGCACGTATATCGTTCCAGCCTAGAGCCGCCGTTTGGCACCCGATCTATTACCTCGGCCTCCACCTTTACGGCAGTAGTCCTCTCTATTGACAGGGAATACTGAGTAACAGGCGGGAACTGATATAATGGTGCCGGTGCAAAGGCAGGAGCGATGTGCATTCAAACGGAACGTGAATGCCCATGAGGTGCACGTATATCGTTCCAGCCTAGAGCCGCCGTTTGGCCTCCGATCTATTACCTCGGCCTCCACCTTTACGGCAGTAGTCCTCTCTATTGACAGGGAATCCTGAGTAACACGCGGAAACTGATATAATGGAGCCGGTGCAAAGGCAGGAGCGATGTGCATTCAAACGGAACGTGAATGCCCATGAGGTGCACGTATATCGTTCCAGCCTAGAGCCACCGTTTGGCACCCGATCTATTACCTCGGCCTCCACCTTTACGGCAGTAGTCCTCTCTATTGACAGGGAATCCTGAGTAACACGCGGGAACTGATATAATGGTGCCGGTGCAAAGGCAGGAGCGATGTGCATTCAAACGGAACGTGAATGCCCATGAGGTGCACGTATATCGGTCCAGCCTAGAGCTACCGTTTGGCACCCGATCTATTACCTCTGCCTCCACCTTTACGGCAGTAGTCCTCTCTATTGACAGGGAATACTGAGTAACAGGCGGGAACTGATATAATGGTGCCGGTGCAAAGGCAGGAGCGATGTGCATTCAAACGGAACGTGAATGCCCATGAGGTGCACGTATATCGTTCCAGCCTAGAGCCGCCGTTTGGCACCCGATCTATTACCTCGGCCTCCACCTTTACGGCAGTAGTCCTCTCTATTGACAGGGAATACTGAGTAACAGGCGGGAACTGATATAATGGTGCTGGTGCAAAGGCAGGAGCGATGTGCATTCAAACAGAACGTGAATGCCCATGAGTTGCACGTATATCGTTCCAGCCTAGAGCCGCCGTTTGGCACCCGATCTATTACCTCGGCCTCCACCTTTACGGCAGTAGTCCTCTCTATTGACAGGGAATCCTGAGTAACAGGCGGGAACTGATATAATGGTGCCGCTGCAAAGGCAGGAGCGATGTGCATTCAAACGGAACGTGAATGCACATGAGGTGCACGTATATCGGTCCAGCCTAGAGCCGACGTTTGGCACCCGATCTATTACCTCGGCCTCCACCTTTACGGCAGTAGTCCTCTCTATTGACAGGGAATCCTGAGTAACACGCGGGAACTGATATAATGGTGCCGGTGCAAAGGCAGGAGCAATGTGCATTCAAACGGAACGTGAATGCCCATGAGGTGCACGTATATCGTTCCAGCCTAGAGCCGCCATTTGGCACCCGATCTATTACCTCGGCCTCCACCTTTACGGCAGTAGTCCTCTCTATTGACAGGGAATCCTGAGTAACAGGCGGGAACTGATATAATGGTGCCGGTGCAAAGGCAGGAGCGATGTGCATTCAAACAGAACGTGAATGCCCATGAGGTGCACGTATATCGTTCCAGCCTAGAGCCGCCGTTTGGCCCCCGATCTATTACCTCGGCCTCCACCTTTACGGCAGTAGTCCTCTCTATTGACAGGGAATCCTGAGTAACACGCGGGAACTGATATAATGGAGCCGGTGCAAAGGCAGGAGCGATGTGCATTCAAACGGAACGTGAATGCCCATGAGGTGCACGTATATCGGTCCAGCCTAGAGCCGCCGTTTGGCACCCGATCTATTACCTCGGCCTCCACCTTTACGGCAGTAGTCCTCTCTATTGACAGGGAATCCTGAGTAACAGGCGGGAACTGATATAATGGAGCCGGTAAAAAGGCAGGAGCGATGTGCATTCAAACGGAACGTGAATGCCCATGAGGTGCACGTATATCGGTCCAGCCTAGAGCCGCCGTTTGGCACCCGATCTATTACCTCGGCCTCCACCTTTACAGCAGTAGTCCTCTCTATTGACAGGGAATCCTGAGTAACAGGCGGGAACTGATATAATGTTGCCGGTGCAAAGGCAGGAGCGATGTGCATTCAAACGGAACGTGAATGCCCATGAGGTGCACGTATATCGGTCCAGCCTAGAGCTGCCGTTTGGCACCCGATCTATTACCTCGGCCTCCACCTTTACGGCAGTAGTCCTCTCTATTGACAGGGAATACTGAGTAACAGGCGGGAACTGATATAATGGTGCCGGTGCAAAGGCAGGAGCGATGTGCATTCAAACGGAACGTGAATGCCCATGAGGTGCATGTATATCGTTCCAGCCTAGAGCCGCCGTTTGGCACCCGATCTATTACCTCGGCCTCCACCTTTACGGCAGTAGTCCTCTCTATTGACAGGGAATCCTGAGTAACAGGCGGGAACTGATATAATGGTGCCGGTGCAAAGGTAGGAGCGATGTGCATTCAAACGGAACGTGAATGCCCATGAGATGCACGTATATCGTTCCAGCCTAGAGCCACCGTTTGGCACCCGATCTATTACCTCGGCCTCCACCTTTACGGCAGTAGTCCTCTCTATTGACAGGGAATCCTGAGTAACAGGCGGGAACTGATATAATGGTGCTGGTGCAAAGGCAGGAGCGATGTGCATTCAAACGGAACGTGAATGCCCATGAGGTGCACGTATATCGTTCCAGCCTAGAGCCGCCGTTTGGCACCCGATCTATTACCTCGGCCTCCACCTTTACGGCAGTAGTCCTCTCTATTGACAGGGAATCCTGAGTAACAGGCGTGAAATGATATAATGGTGCCGGTGCAAAGGCAGGAGCGATGTGCATTCAAACGGAACGTGAATGCCCATGAGGTGCACGTATATCGTTCCAGCCTAGAGCCACCGTTTGGCACCCGATCTATTACCTCGGCCTCCACCTTTACGGCAGTAGTCCTCTCTATTGACAGGGAATCCTGAGTAACAGGCGGGAACTGATATAATGGAGCCGGTGCAAAGGCAGGAGCGATGTGCATTCAAACGGAACGTGAATGCACATGAGGTGCACGTATATCGGTCCAGCCTAGAGCCGACGTTTGGCACCCGATCTATTACCTCGGCCTCCACCTTTACGGCAGTAGTCCTCTCTATTGACAGGGAATCCTGAGTAACACGCCGGAACTGATATAATGGTGCCGGTGCAAAGGCAGGAGCAATGTGCATTCAAACGGAACGTGAATGCCCATGAGGTGCACGTATATCGTTCCAGCCTAGAGCCGCCGTTTGGCACCCGATCTATTACCTCGGCCTCCACCTTTACGGCAGTAGTCCTCTCTATTGACAGGGAATCCTGAGTAACAGGCGGGAACTGATATAATGGTGCCGGTGCAAAGGCAGGAGCGATGTGCATTCAAACGGAACGTGAATGCCCATGAGGTGCACGTATATCGTTCCAGCCTAGAGCCACCGTTTGGCCCCCGATCTATTACCTCGGCCTCCACCTTTACGGCAGTAGTCCTCTCTATTGACAGAGAATCCTGAGTAACACGCGGGAACTGATATAATGGAGCCGGTGCAAAGGCAGGAGCGATGTGCATTCAAACGGAACGTGAATGCCCATGAGGTGCACGTATATCGGTCCAGCCTAGAGCCGCCGTTTGGCACCCGATCTATTACCTCGGCCTCCACCTTTACGGCAGTAGTCCTCTCTATTGACAGGGAATCCTGAGTAACAGGCGGGAACTGATATAATGGAGCCGGTGCAAAGGCAGGAGCGATGTGCATTCAAACGGAACGTGAATGCCCATGACGTGCACGTATATCGGTCCAGCCTAGAGCCGCCGTTTGGCACCCGATCTATTACCTCGGCCTCCACCTTTACAGCAGTAGTCATCTCTATTGGCAGGGAATCCTGAGTAACAGGCGGGAACTGATATAATGGTGCCGGTGCAAAGGCAGGAGCGATGTGCATTCAAACGGAACGTGAATTCCCATGAGGTGCACGTATATCGGTCCAGCCTAGAGCTGTCGTTTGGCACCCGATCTATTACCTCGGCCTCCACCTTTACGGCAGTAGTCCTCTCTATTGACAGGGAATACTGAGTAACAGGCGGGAACTGATATAATGGTGCCGGTGCAAAGGCAGGAGCGATGTGCATTCAAACGGAACGTGAATGCCCATGAGGTGCACGTATATCGTTCCAGCCTAGAGCCGCCGTTTGGCACCCGATCTATTACCTCGGCCTCCACCTTTACGGCAGTAGTCCTCTCTATTGACAGGGAATCCTGAGTAACAGGCGGGAACTGATATAATGGTGCCGGTGCAAAGGCAGGAGCGATGTGCATTCAAACGGAACGTGAATGCACATGAGGTGCACGTATATCGGTCCAGCCTAGAGCCGACGTTTGGCACCCGATCTATTACCTCGGCCTCCACCTTTACGGCAGTAGTCCTCTCTATTGACAGGGAATCCTGAGTAACACGCGGGAACTGATATAATGGTGCCGGTGCAAAGGCAGGAGCAATGTGCATTCAAACGGAACGTGAATGCCCATGAGGTGCACGTATATCGTTCCAGCCTAGAGCCGCCGTTTGGCACCCGATCTATTACCTCGGCCTCCACCTTTACGGCAGTAGTCCTCTCTATTGACAGGGATTCCGGAGTAACAGGCGGGAACTGATATAATGGTGCCGGTGCAAAGGCAGGAGCGATGTGCATTCAAACGGAACGTGAATGCCCATGAGGTGCACGTATATCGTTCCAGCCTAGAGCCGCCGTTTGGCCCCCGATCTATTACCTCGGCCTCCACCTTTACGGCAGTAGTCCTCTCTATTGACAGGGAATCCTGAGTAACACGCGGGAACTGATATAATGGAGCCGGTGCAAAGGCAGGAGCGATGTGCATTCAAACGGAACGTGAATGCCCATGAGGTGCACGTATATCGGTCCAGCCTAGAGCCGCCGTTTGGCACCCGATCTATTACCTCGGCCTCCACCTTTACGGCAGTAGTCCTCTCTATTGACAGGGAATCCTGAGTAACAGGCGGGAACTGATATAATGGAGCCGGTGCAGAGGCAGGAGCGATGTGCATTCAAACGGAACGTGAATGCCCATGAGGTGCACGTATATCGGTCCAGCCTAGAGCCGCCGTTTGGCACCCGATCTATTACCTCGGCCTCCACCTTTACAGCAGTAGTCCTCTCTATTGACAGGGAATCCTGAGTAACAGGCGGGAACTGATATAATGGTGCCGGTGCAAAGGCAGGAGCGATGTGCATTCAAACGGAACGTGAATGCCCATGAGGTGCACGTATATCGGTCCAGCCTAGAGCCGCCGTTTGGCACCCGATCTATTACCTCTGCCTCCACCTTTACGGCAGTAGTCCTCTCTATTGACAGGGAATACTGAGTAACAGGCGGGAACTGATATAATGGTGCCGGTGCAAAGGCAGGAGCGATGTGCATTCAAATGGAACGTGAATGCCCATGAGGTGCACGTATATCGTTCCAGCCTAGAGCCGCCGTTTGGCACCCGATCTATTACCTCGGCCTCCACCTTTACGGCAGTAGTCCTCTCTATTGACAGGGAATCCTGAGTAACAGGCGGGAACTGATATAATGGTGCCGGTGCAAAGGCAGGAGCGATGTGCATTCAAACGGAACGTGAATGCCCATGAGATACACGTATATCGTTCCAGCCTAGAGCCGCCGTTTGGCACCCGATCTATTACCTCGGCCTCCACCTTTACGACAGTAGTCCTCTCTATTGACAGTGAATACTGAGTAACAGGCGGGAACTGATATAATGGTGCTGGTGCAAAGGCAGGAGCGATGTGCATTCAAACAGAACGTGAATGCCCATGAGGTGCACGTATATCGTTCCAGCCTAGAGCCGCCGTTTGGCACCCGATCTATTACCTCGGCCTCCACCTTTACGGCAGTAGTCCTCTCTATTGACAGGGAATCCTGAGTAACAGGCGTGAACTGATATAATGGTACCGGTGCAAAGGCAGGAGCGATGTGCATTCAAACGGAACGTGAATGCCCATGAGGTGCACGTATATCGTTCCAGCCTAGAGCCGCCGTTTGGCACCCGATCTATTACCTCGGCCTCCACCTTTACGGCAGTAGTCCTCTCTATTGACAGGGAATCCTGAGTAACAGGCGGGAACTGATATAATGGAGCCGGTGCAAAGGCATGAGCGATGTGCATTCAAACGGAACGTGAATGCCCATGAGGTGCACGTATATCGGTCCAGCCTAGTGCCACCGTTTGGCACCCGATCTATTACCTCGGCCTCCACCTTTACGGCAGTAGTCCTCTCTATTGACAGGGAATCCTGAGTAACAGGCGGGAACTGATATAATGGAGCCGGTGCAAAGGCAGGAGCGATGTGCATTCAAACGGAACGTGAATGCCCATGAGGTGCACGTATATCGGTCCAGCCTAGAGCCGCCGTTTGGCACCCGATTTATTACCTCGGCCTCCACCTTTACGGCAGTAGTCCTCTCTATTGACAGGGAATCCTGAGTAACAGGCGGGAACTGATATAATGGTGCCGGTGCAAAGGCAGGAGCGATGTGCATTCAAACGGAACGTGAATGCCCATGAGATGCACGTATATCGTTCCAGCCTAGAGCCGCCGTTTGGCACCCGATCTATTACCTCGGCCTCCACCTTTACGGCAGTAGTCCTCTCTATTGACAGGGAATCCTGAGTAACAGGCGGGAACTGATATAATGGTGCCGGTGCAAAGGCAGGAGCGATGTGCATTCAAACGGAACGTGAATGCCCTTGAGGTGCACGTATATCGTTCCAGCCTAGTGCCGCCGTTTGGCACCCGATCTATTACCTCGGCCTCCACCTTTACGGCAGTAGTCCTCTCTATTGACAGGGAATCCTGAGTAACAGGCGGGAACTGATATAATGGTGCCGGTGCAAAGGCTGGAGCGATGTGCATTCAAACGGAACGTGAATGCCCATGAGGTGCACATATATCGTTCCAGCCTAGAGCCGGCGTTTGGCACCCGATCTATTACCTCGGCCTCCACCTTTACGGCAGTAGTCCTCTCTATTGACAGGGAATCCTGAGTAACAGGCGGGAACTGATATAATGGTGCCGGTGCAAAGGCAGGAGCGATGTGCATTCAAACGGAACGTGAATGCACATGAGGTGCACGTATATCGGTCCAGCCTAGAGCCGACGTTTGGCACCCGATCTATTACCTCGGCCTCCACCTTTACGGCAATAGTCCTCTCTATTGACAGGGAATACTGAGTAACACGCGGGAACTGATATAATGGTGCCGGTGCAAAGGCAGGAGCAATGTGCAATCAAACGGAACGTGAATGCCCATGAGGTGCACGTATATCGTTCCAGCCTAGAGCCGCCGTTTGGCACCTGATCTATTACCTCGGCCTCCACCTTTACGGCAGTAGTCCTCTCTATTGACAGGGAATCCTGAGTAACAGGCGGAAACTGATATAATGGTGCCGGTGCAAAGGCAGGAGCGATGTGCATTCAAACGGAACGTGAATGCCCATGAGGTGCACGTATATCGTTCCAGCCTAGAGCCGCCGTTTGGCCCCCGATCTATTACCTCGGCCTCCACCTTTACGGCAGTAGTCCTCTCTATTGACAGGGAATCCTGAGTAACACGCGGGAACTGATATAATGGAGCCGGTGCAAAGGCAGGAGCGATGTGCATTCAAACGGAACGTGAATGCCCATGAGGTGCACGTATATCGGTCCAGCCTAGAGCCGCCGTTTGGCACCCGATCTATTACCTCGGCCTCCACCTTTACGGCAGTAGTCCTCTCTATTGACAGGGAATCCTGAGTAACACGCGGGAACTGATATAATGGTGCCGGTGCAAAGGCAGGAGCAATGTGCATTCAAACGGAACGTGAATGCCCATGAGGTGCACGTATATCGTTCCAGCCTAGAGCCGCCGTTTGGCACCCGATCTATTACCTCGGCCTCCACCTTTACGGCAGTAGTCCTCTCTATTGACAGGGAATCCTGAGTAACAGGCGGGAACTGATATAATGGTGCCGGTGCAAAGGCAGGAGCGATGTGCATTCAAACGGAACGTGAATGCTCATGAGGTGCACGTATATCGTTCCAGCCTAGAGCCGCCGTTTGGCACCCGATCTATTACCTCGGCCTCCACCTTTACGGCAGTAGTCCTCTCTATTGACAGGGAATCCTGAGTAACACGCGGGAACTGATATAATGGAGCCGGTGCAAAGGCAGGAGCGATGTGCTTTCAAACGGAACGTGAATGCCCATGAGGTGCACGTATATCGGTCCAGTCTAGAGCCGCCGTTTGGCACCCGATCTATTACCTCGGCCTCCACCTTTACGGCAGTAGTCCTCTCTATTGACAGGGAATCCTGAGTAACAGGCGGGAACTGATATAATGGAGCCGGTGCAAAGGCAGGAGCGATGTGCATTCAAACGGAACGTGAATGCACATGAGGTGCACGTATATCGGTCCAGCCTAGAGCCGACGTTTGGCACCCGATCTATTACCTCGGCCTCCACCTTTACGGCAGTAGTCCTCTCTATTGACAGGGAATCCTGAGTAACACGCCGGAACTGATATAATGGTGCCGGTGCAAAGGCAGGAGCAATGTGCATTCAAACGGAACGTGAATGCCCATGAGGTGCACGTATATCGTTCCAGCCTAGAGCCGCCGTTTGGCACCCGATCTATTACCTCGGCCTCCACCTTTACGGCAGTAGTCCTCTCTATTGACAGGGAATCCTGAGTAACAGGCGGGAACTGATATAATGGTGCCGGTGCAAAGGCAGGAGCGATGTGCATTCAAACGGAACGTGAATGCCCATGAGGTGCACGTATATCGGTCCAGCCTAGAGCTGTCGTTTGGCACCCGATCTATTACCTCGGCCTCCACCTTTACGGCAGTAGTCCTCTCTATTGACAGGGAATACTGAGTAACAGCCGGGAACTGATATAATGGTGCCGGTGCAAAGGCAGGAGCGATGTGCATTCAAACGGAACGTGAATGCCCATGAGGTGCACGTATATCGTTCCAGCCTAGAGCCGCCGTTTGGCACCCGATCTATTACCTCGGCCTCCACCTTTACGGCAGTAGTCCTGTCTATTGACAGGGAATCCTGAGTAACAGGCGGGAACTGATATAATGGTGCCGGTGCAAAGGCAGGAGCGATGTGCATTCAAACGGAACGTGAATGCACATGAGGTGCACGTATATCGGTCCAGCCTAGAGCCGACGTTTGGCACCCGATCTATTACCTCGGCCTCCACCTTTACGGCAGTAGTCCTCTCTATTGACAGGGAATCCTGAGTAACACGCGGGAACTGATATAATGGTGCCGGTGCAAAGGCAGGAGCAATGTGCATTCAAACGGAACGTGAATGCCCATGAGGTGCACGTATATTGTTCCAGCCTAGAGCCGCCGTTTGGCACCCGACCTATTACCTCGGCCTCCACCTTTACGGCAGTAGTCCTCTCTATTGACAGGGATTCCTGAGTAACAGGCGGGAACTGATATAATGGTGCCAGTGCAAAGGCAGGAGCGATGTGCATTCAAACGGAACGTGAATGCCCATGAGGTGCACGTATATCGTTCCAGCCTAGAGCCGCCGTTTGGCCCCCGATCTATTACCTCGGCCTCCACCTTTACGGCAGTAGTCCTCTCTATTGACAGGGAATCCTGAGTAACACGCGGGAACTGATATAATGGAGCCGGTGCAAAGGCAGGAGCGATGTGCATTCAAACGGAACGTGAATGCCCATGAGGTGCACGTATATCGGTCCAGCCTAGAGCCGCCGTTTGGCACCCGATCTATTACCTCGGCCTCCACCTTTACAGCAGTAGTCCTCTCTATTGACAGGGAATCCTGAGTAACAGGCGGGAACTGATATAATGGTGCCGGTGCAAAGGCAGGAGCGATGTGCATTCAAACGGAACGTGAATGCCCATGAGGTGCACGTATATCGGTCCAGCCTAGAGCTGCCGTTTGGCACCCGATCTATTACCTCGGCCTCCACCTTTACGGCAGTAGTCCTCTCTATTGACAGGGAATATTGAGTAACAGGCGGGAACTGATATAATGGTGCCGGTGCAAAGGCAGGAGCGATGTGAATTCAAATGGAACGTGAATGCCCATGAGGTGCACGTATATCGTTCCAGCCTAGTGCCGCCGTTTGGCACCCGATCTATTACCTCGGCCTCCACCTTTACGGCAGTAGTCCTCTCTATTGACAGGGAATCCTGAGTAACAGGCGGGAACTGATATAATGGTGCCGGTGCAAAGGCAGGAGCGATGTGCATTCAAACGGAACGTGAATGCCCATGAGATGCACGTATATCGTTCCAGCCTAGAGCCGCCGTTTGGCACCCGATCTATTACCTCGGCCTCCACCTTTACGGCAGTAGTCCTCTCTATTGACAGGGAATACTGAGTAACAGGCGGGAACTGATATAATGGTGCTGGTGCAAAGGCAGGAGCGATGTGCATTCAAACGGAACGTGAATGCCCATGAGGTGCACGTATATCGTTCCAGCCTAGAGCCGCCGTTTGGCACCCGATCTATTACCTCGGCCTCCACCTTTACGGCAGTAGTCCTCTCTATTGACATGGAATCCTGAGTAACAGGCGTGAACTGATATAATGGTGCCGGTGCAAAGGCAGGAGCGATGTGCATTCAAACGGAACGTGAATGCCCATGAGGTGCACGTATATCGGTCCAGCCTAGAGCCACCGTTTGGCACCCGATCTATTACCTCGGCCTCCACCTTTACGGCAGTAGTCCTCTCTATTGACAGGGAATCCTGAGTAACAGGCGGGAACTGATATAATGGAGCCGGTGCAAAGGCAGGAGCGATGTGCATTCAAACGGAACGTGAATGCCCATGAGGTGCACGTATATCGGTCCAGCCTAGAGCCGCCGTTTGGCACCCGATCTATTACCTCGGCCTCCACCTTTACGGCAGTAGTCCTCTCTATTGACAGGGAATCCTGAGTAACAGGCGGGAACTGATATAATGGTGCCGGTGCAAAGGCAGGAGCGATGTGCATTCAAACGGAACGTGAATGTCCATGAGGTGCACGTATATCGTTCCAGCCTAGAGCCGCCGTTTGGCACCCGATCTATTACCTCGGCCTCCACCTTTACGGCAGTAGTCCTCTCTATTGACAGGGAATCCTGAGTAACAGGCGGGAACTGATATAATGGTGCCGGTGCAAAGGCAGGAGCGATGTGCATTCAAACGGAACGTGAATGCCCATGAGATGCACGTATATCGTTCCAGCCTAGAGCCGCCGTTTGGCACCCGATCTATTACCTCGGCCTCCACCTTTACGGCAGTAGTCCTCTCTATTGACAGGGAATCCTGAGTAACAGGCGGGAACTGATATAATGGTGCCGGTGCAAAGGCAGGAGCGATGTGCATTCAAATGGAACGTGAATGCCCATGAGGTGCACGTATATCGTTCCAGCCTAGAGCCGCCGTTTGGCACCCGATCTATTACCTCGGCCTCCACCTTTACGGCAGTAGTCCTCTCTATTGACAGGGAATCCTGAGTAACAGGCGGGAACTGATATAATGGTGCCGGTGCAAAGGCTGGAGCGATGTGCATTCAAACGGAACGTGAATGCCCATGAGGTGCACATATATCGTTCCAGCCTAGAGCCGCCGTTTGGCACCCGATCTATTACCTCGGCCTCCACCTTTACGGCCGTAGTCCTCTCTATTAACAGGGAATCCTGAGTAACAGGCGGGAACTGATATAATGGTGCCGGTGCAAAGGCAGGAGCGATGTGCATTCAAACGGAACGTGAATGCACATGAGGTGCACGTATATCGGTCCAGCCTAGAGCCGACGTTTGGCACCCGATCTATTACCTCGGCCTCCACCTTTACGGCAGTAGTCCTCTCTATTGACAGGGAATCCTGAGTAACACGCGGGAACCGATATAATGGTGCCGGTGCAAAGGCAGGAGCAATGTGCATTCAAACGGAACGTGAATGCCCATGAGGTGCACGTATATCGTTCCAGCCTAGAGCCACCGTTTGGCACCCGATCTATTACCTCGGCCTCCACCTTTACGGCAGTAGTCCTCTCTATTGACAGGGAATCCTGAGTAACAGGCGGGAACTGATATAATGGTGCCGGTGCAAAGGCAGGAGCGATGTGCATTCAAACGGAACGTGAATGCCCATGAGGTGCACGTATATCGTTCCAGCCTAGAGCCGCCGTTTGGCCCCCGATCTATTACCTCGGCCTCCACCTTTACGCCAGTAGTCCTCTCTATTGACAGGGAATCCTGAGTAACACGCGGGAACTGATATAATGGAGCCGGTGCAAAGGCAGGAGCGATGTGCATTCAAACGGAACGTGAATGCCCATGAGGTGCACGTATATCGGTCCAGCATAGAGCCGCCGTTTGGCACCCGATCTATTACCTCGGCCTCCACCTTTACGGCAGTAGTCCTCTCTATTGACAGGGAATCCTGAGTAACAGGCGGGAACTGATATAATGGAGCCGGTGCAAAGGCAGGAGCGATGTGCATTCAAACGGAACGTGAATGCCCATGAGGTGCACGTATATCGGTCCAGCCTAGAGCCGCCGTTTGGCACCCGATCTATTACCTCGGCCTCCACCTTTACAGCAGTAGTCCTCTCTATTGACAGGGAATACTGAGTAACAGGCGGGAACTGATATAATGGTGCCGGTGCAAAGGCAGGAGCGATGTGCATTCAAACGGAACGTGAATGCCCATGAGGTGCACGTATATCGGTCCAGCCTAGAGCTGCCGTTTGGCACCATATCTATTACCTCGGCCTCCACCTTTACGGCAGTAGTCCTCTCTATTGACAGGGAATACTGAGTAACAGGCGGGAACTGATATAATGGTGCCGGTGCAAAGGCAGGAGCGATGTGCATTCAAACGGAACGTGAATGCCCATGAGGTGCACGTATATCGTTCCAGCCTAGAGCCGCCGTTTGGCACCCGATCTATTACCTCGGCCTCCACCTTTACGGCAGTAGTCCTCTCTATTGACAGGGAATCCTGAGTAACAGGCGGGAACTGATATAATGGTGCCGGTGCAAAGGCAGGAGCGATGTGCATTCAAACGGAACGTGAATGCCCATGAGATGCACGTATATCGTTCCAGCCTAGAGCCGCCGTTTGGCACCCGATCTATTACCTCGGCCTCCACCTTTACGGCAGTAGTCCTCTCTATTGACAGGGAATACTGAGTAACAGGCGGGAACTGATATAATGGTGCTGGTGCAAAGGCAGGAGCGATGTGCATTCAAACGGAACGTGAATGCCCATGAGGTGCACGTATATCGTTCCAGCCTAGAGCCGCCGTTTGGCACCCGATCTATTACCTCGGCCTCCACCTTTACGGCAGTAGTCCTCTCTATTGACAGGGAATCCTGAGTAACAGGCGTGAACTGATATAATGGTGCCGGTGCAAAGGCAGGAGCGATGTGCATTCAAACGGAACGTGAATGCCCATGAGGTGCACGTATATCGTTCCAGCCTAGAGCCGCCGTTTGGCACCCGATCTATTACCTCGGCCTCCACCTTTACGGCAGTAGTCCTCTCTATTGACAGGGAATCCTGAGTAACAGGCGGGAACTGATATAATGGAGCCGGTGCAAAGGCAGGAGCGATGTGCATTCAAACGGAACGTGAATGCACATGAGGTGCACGTATATCGGTCCAGCCTAGAGCCGATGTTTGGCACCCGATCTATTACCTCGGCCTCCACCTTTACGGCAGTAGTCCTCTCTATTGACAGGGAATCCTGAGTAACACGCCGGAACTGATATAATGGTGCCGGTGCAAAGGCAGGAGCAATGTGCATTCAAACGGAACGTGAATGCCCATGAGGTGCACGTATATCGTTCCAGCCTAGAGCCGCCGTTTGGCACCCGATCTATTACCTCGGCCTCCACCTTTACGGCAGTAGTCCTCTCTATTGACAGGGAATCCTGAGTAACAGGCGGGAACTGATATAATGGTGCCGGTGCAAAGGCAGGAGCGATGTGCATTCAAACGGAACGTGAATGCCCATGAGATGCACGTATATCGTTCCAGCCTAGAGCCGCCGTTTGGCACCCGATCTATTACCTCGGCCTCCACCTTTACGGCAGTAGTCCTCTCTATTGACAGGGAATCCTGAGTAACAGGCGGGAACTGATATAATGGTGCCGGTGCAAAGGCAGGAGCGATGTGCATTCAAATGGAACGTGAATGCCCATGAGGTGCACGTATATCGTTCCAGCCTAGAGCCGCCGTTTGGCACCCGATCTATTACCTCGGCCTCCACCTTTACGTCAGTAGTCCTCTCTATTGACAGGGAATCCTGAGTAACAGGCGGGAACTGATATAATGGTGCCGGTGCAAAGGCTGGAGCGATGTGCATTCAAACGGAACGTGAATGCCCATGAGGTGCACATATATCGTTCCAGCCTAGAGCCGCCGTTTGGCACCCGATCTATTACCTCGGCCTCCACCTTTACGGCAGTAGTCCTCTCTATTAACAGGGAATCCTGAGTAACAGGCGGGAACTGATATAATGGTGCCGGTGCAAAGGCAGGAGCGATGTGCATTCAAACGGAACGTGAATGCACATGAGGTGCACGTATATCGGTCCAGCCTAGAGCCGACGTTTGGCACCCGATCTATTACCTCGGCCTCCACCTTTACGGCAGTAGTCCTCTCTATTGACAGGGAATCCTGAGTAACACGCGGGAACCGATATAATGGTGCCGGTGCAAAGGCAGGAGCAATGTGCATTCAAACGGAACGTGAATGCCCATGAGGTGCACGTATATCGTTCCAGCCTAGAGCCACCGTTTGGCACCCGATCTATTACCTCGGCCTCCACCTTTACGGCAGTAGTCCTCTCTATTGACAGGGAATCCTGAGTAACAGGCGGGAACTGATATAATGGTGCCGGTGCAAAGGCAGGAGCGATGTGCATTCAAACGGAACGTGAATGCCCATGAGGTGCACGTATATCGTTCCAGCCTAGAGCCGCCGTTTGGCCCCCGATCTATTACCTCGGCCTCCACCTTTACGCTAGTAGTCCTCTCTATTGACAGGGAATCCTGAGTAACACGCGGGAACTGATATAATGGAGCCGGTGCAAAGGCAGGAGCGATGTGCATTCAAACGGAACGTGAATGCCCATGAGGTGCACGTATATCGGTCCAGCCTAGAGCCGCCGTTTGGCACCCGATCTATTACCTCGGCCTCCACCTTTACGGCAGTAGTCCTCTCTATTGACAGGGAATCCTGAGTAACAGGCGGGAACTGATATAATGGAGCCGGTGCAAAGGCAGGAGCGATGTGCATTCAAACGGAACGTGAATGCCCATGAGGTGCACGTATATCGGTCCAGCCTAGAGCCGCCGTTTGGCACCCGATCTATTACCTCGGCCTCCACCTTTACAGCAGTAGTCCTCTCTATTGACAGGGAATACTGAGTAACAGGCGGGAACTGATATAATGGTGCCGGTGCAAAGGCAGGAGCGATGTGCATTCAAACGGAACGTGAATGCCCATGAGGTGCACGTATATCGGTCCAGCCTAGAGCTGCCGTTTGGCACCCTATCTATTACCTCGGCCTCCACCTTTACGGCAGTAGTCCTCTCTATTGACAGGGAATACTGAGTAACAGGCGGGAACTGATATAATGGTGCCGGTGCAAAGGCAGGAGCGATGTGCATTCAAACGGAACGTGAATGCCCATGAGGTACACGTATATCGTTCCAGCCTAGAGCCGCCGTTTGGCACCCGATCTATTACCTCGGCCTCCACCTTTACGGCAGTAGTCCTCTCTATTGACAGGGAATCCTGAGTAACAGGCGGGAACTGATATAATGGTGCCGGTGCAAAGGCAGGAGCGATGTGCATTCAAACGGAACGTGAATGCCCATGAGATGCACGTATATCGTTCCAGCCTAGAGCCGCCGTTTGGCACCCGATCTATTACCTCGGCCTCCACCTTTACGGCAGTAGTCCTCTCTATTGACAGGGAATACTGAGTAACAGGCGGGAACTGATATAATGGTGCTGGTGCAAAGGCAGGAGCGATGTGCATTCAAACGGAACGTGAATGCCCATGAGGTGCACGTATATCGTTCCAGCCTAGAGCCACCGTTTGGCACCCGATCTATTACCTCGGCCTCCACCTTTACGGCAGTAGTCCTCTCTATTGACAGGGAATCCTGAGTAACAGGCGTGAACTGATATAATGGTGCCGGTGCAAAGGCAGGAGCGATGTGCATTCAAACGGAACGTGAATGCCCATGAGGTGCACGTATATCGTTCCAGCCTAGAGCCGCCGTTTGGCACCCGATCTATTACCTCGGCCTCCACCTTTACGGCAGTAGTCCTCTCTATTGACAGGGAATCCTGAGTAACAGGCGGGAACTGATATAATGGAGCCGGTGCAAAGGCAGGAGCGATGTGCATTCAAACGGAACGTGAATGCACATGAGGTGCACGTATATCGGTCCAGCCTAGAGCCGATGTTTGGCACCCGATCTATTACCTCGGCCTCCACCTTTACGGCAGTAGTCCTCTCTATTGACAGGGAATCCTGAGTAACACGCCGGAACTGATATAATGGTGCCGGTGCAAAGGCAGGAGCAATGTGCATTCAAACGGAACGTGAATGCCCATGAGGTGCACGTATATCGTTCCAGCCTAGAGCCGCCGTTTGGCACCCGATCTATTACCTCGGCCTCCACCTTTACGGCAGTAGTCCTCTCTATTGACAGGGAATCCTGAGTAACAGGCGGGAACTGATATAATGGTGCCGGTGCAAAGGCAGGAGCGATGTGCATTCAAACGGAACGTGAATGCCCATGAGGTGCACGTATATCGTTCCAGCCTAGAGCCGCCGTTTGGCCCCCGATCTATTACCTCGGCCTCCACCTTTACGGCAGTAGTCCTCTCTATTGACAGGGAATCCTGAGTAACACGCGGGAACTGATATAATGGAGCCGGTGCAAAGGCAGGAGCGATGTGCATTCAAACGGAACGTGAATGCCCATGAGGTGCACGTATATCGGTCCAGCCTAGAGCCGCCGTTTGGCACCCGATCTATTACCTCGGCCTCCACCTTTACGGCAGTAGTCCTCTCTATTGACAGGGAATCCTGAGTAACAGGCGGGAACTGATATAATGGAGCCGGTGCAAAGGCAGGAGCGATGTGCATTCAAACGGAACGTGAATGCCCATGAGGTGCACGTATATCGGTCCAGCCTAGAGCCGCCGTTTGGCACCCGATCTATTACCTCGGCCTCCACCTTTACAGCAGTAGTCCTCTCTATTGACAGGGAATCCTGAGTAACAGGCGGGAACTGATATAATGGTGCCGGTGCAAAGGCAGGAGCGATGTGTATTCAAACGGAACGTGAATGCCCATGAGGTGCACGTATATCGGTCCAGCCTAGAGCTGTCGTTTGGCACCCGATCTATTACCTCGGCCTCCACCTTTACGACAGTAGTCCTCTCTATTGACAGGGAATACTGAGTAACAGGCGGGAACTGATATAATGGTGCCGGTGCAAAGGCAGGAGCGATGTGCATTTAAACGGAACGTGAATGCCCATGAGGTGCACGTATATCGTTCCAGCCTAGAGCCGCCGTTTGGCACCCGATCTATTACCTCGGCCTCCACCTTTACGGCAGTAGTCCTCTCTATTGACAGGGAATCCTGAGTAACAGGCGGGAACTGATATAATGGTGCCGGTGCAAAGGCAGGAGCGATGTGCATTCAAACGGAACGTGAATGCACATGAGGTGCACGTATATCGGTCCAGCCTAGAGCCGCCGTTTGGCACCCGATCTATTACCTCGGCCTCCACCTTTACGGCAGTAGTCCTCTCTATTGACAGGGAATCCTGAGTAACACGCGGGAACTGATATAATGGTGCCGGTGCAAAGGCAGGAGCAATGTGCATTCAAACGGAACGTGAATGCCCATGAGGTGCACGTATATCGTTCCAGCCTAGAGCCGCCGTTTGGCACCCGATCTATTACCTCGGCCTCCACCTTTACGGCAGTAGTCCTCTCTATTGACAGGGATTCCTGAGTAACAGGCGGGAACTGATATAATGGTGCCGGTGCAAAGGCAGGAGCGATGTGCATTCAAACGGAACGTGAATGCCCATGAGGTGCACGTATATCGTTCCAGCCTAGAGCCGCCGTTTGGCCCCCGATCTATTACCTCGGCCTCCACCTTTACGGCAGTAGTCCTCTCTATTGACAGGGAATCCTGAGTAACACGCGGGAACTGATATAATGGAGCCGGTGCAAAGGCAGGAGCGATGTGCATTCAAACGGAACGTGAATGCCCATGAGGTGCACGTATATCGGTCCAGCCTAGAGCCGCCGTTTGGCACCCGATCTATTACCTCGGCCTCAACTTTTACGGCAGTAGTCCTCTCTATTGACAGGGAATCCTGAGTAACAGGCGGGAACTGATATAATGGAGCCGGTGCAAAGGCAGGAGCGATGTGCATTCAAATGGAACGTGAATGCCCATGAGGTGCACGTATATCGGTCCAGCCTAGAGCCGCCGTTTGGCACCCGATCTATTACCTCGGCCTCCACCTTTACAGCAGTAGTCCTCTCTATTGACAGGGAATCCTGAGTAACAGGCGGGAACTGATATAATGGTGCCGGTGCAAAGGCAGGAGCGATGTGCATTCAAACGGAACGTGAATGCCCATGAGGTGCACGTATATCGTTCCAGCCTAGAGCCGCCGTTTGGCCCTCGATCTATTACCTCGGCCTCAACTTTTACGGCAGTAGTCCTCTCTATTGACAGGGAATCCTGAGTAACAGGCGGGAACTGATATAATGGAGCCGGTGCAAAGGCAGGAGCGATGTGCATTCAAACGGAACGTGAATGCCCATGAGGTGCACGTATATCGGTCCAGCCTAGAGCCGCCGTTTGGCACCCGATCTATTACCTCGGCCTCCACCTTTACAGCAGTAGTCCTCTCTATTGACAGGGAATCCTGAGTAACAGGCGGGAACTGATATAATGGTGCCGGTGCAAAGGCAGGAGCGATGTGCATTCAAACGGAACGTGAATGCCCATGAGGTGCACGTATATCGGTCCAGCCTAGAGCTGCCGTTTGGCACCCGATCTATTACCTCGGCCTCCACCTTTACGGCAGTAGTCCTCTCTATTGACAGGGAATACTGAGTAACAGGCGGGAACTGATATAATGGTGCCGGTGCAAAGGCAGGAGCGATGTGAATTCAAATGGAACGTGAATGCCCATGAGGTGCACGTATATCGTTCCAGCCTAGAGCCGCCGTTTGGCACCCGATCTATTACCTCGGCCTCCACCTTTACGGCAGTAGTCCTCTCTATTGACAGGGAATCCTGAGTAACAGGCGGGAACTGATATAATGGTGCCGGTGCAAAGGCAGGAGCGATGTGCATTCAAACGGAACGTGAATGCCCATGAGATGCACGTATATCGTTCCAGCCTAGAGCCGCCGTTTGGCACCCGATCTATTACCTCGGCCTCCACCTTTACGGCAGTAGTCCTCTCTATTGACAGGGAATACTGAGTAACAGGCGGGAACTGATATAATGGTGCTGGTGCAAAGGCAGGAGCGATGTGCATTCAAACGGAACGTGAATGCCCATGAGGTGCACGTATATCGGTCCAGCCTAGAGCCGCCGTTTGGCACCCGATCTATTACCTCGGCCTCCACCTTTACGGCAGTAGTCCTCTCTATTGACAGGGAATCCTGAGTAACAGGCGGGAACTGATATAATGGAGCCGGTGCAAAGGCAGGAGCGATGTGCATTCAAACGGAACGTGAATGCCCATGAGGTGCACGTATATCGGTCCAGCCTAGAGCCGCCGTTTGGCACCCGATCTATTACCTCGGCCTCCACCTTTACAGCAGTAGTCCTCTCTATTGACAGGGAATCCTGAGTAACAGGCGGGAACTGATATAATGGTGCCGGTGCAAAGGCAGGAGCGATGTGTATTCAAACGGAACGTGAATGCCCATGAGGTGCACGTATATCGGTCCAGCCTAGAGCTGTCGTTTGGCACCCGATCTATTACCTCGGCCTCCACCTTTACGACAGTAGTCCTCTCTATTGACAGGGAATACTGAGTAACAGGCGGGAACTGATATAATGGTGCCGGTGCAAAGGCAGGAGCGATGTGCATTCAAACGGAACGTGAATGCCCATGAGGTGCACGTATATCGTTCCAGCCTAGAGCCGCCGTTTGGCACCCGATCTATTACCTCGGCCTCCACCTTTACGGCAGTAGTCCTCTCTATTGACAGGGAATCCTGAGTAACAGGCGGGAACTGATATAATGGTGCCGGTGCAAAGGCAGGAGCGATGTGCATTCAAACGGAACGTGAATGCACATGAGGTGCACGTATATCGGTCCAGCCTAGAGCCGCCGTTTGGCACCCGATCTATTACCTCGGCCTCCACCTTTACGGCAGTAGTCCTCTCTATTGACAGGGAATCCTGAGTAACACGCGGGAACTGATATAATGGTGCCGGTGCAAAGGCAGGAGCAATGTGCATTCAAACGGAACGTGAATGCCCATGAGGTGCACGTATATCGTTCCAGCCTAGAGCCGCCGTTTGGCACCCGATCTATTACCTCGGCCTCCACCTTTACGGCAGTAGTCCTCTCTATTGACAGGGATTCCTGAGTAACAGGCGGGAACTGATATAATGGTGCCGGTGCAAAGGCAGGAGCGATGTGCATTCAAACGGAACGTGAATGCCCATGAGGTGCACGTATATCGTTCCAGCCTAGAGCCGCCGTTTGGCCCCCGATCTATTACCTCGGCCTCCACCTTTACGGCAGTAGTCCTCTCTATTGACAGGGAATCCTGAGTAACACGCGGGAACTGATATAATGGAGCCGGTGCAAAGGCAGGAGCGATGTGCATTCAAACGGAACGTGAATGCCCATGAGGTGCACGTATATCGGTCCAGCCTAGAGCCGCCGTTTGGCACCCGATCTATTACCTCGGCCTCAACTTTTACGGCAGTAGTCCTCTCTATTGACAGGGAATCCTGAGTAACAGGCGGGAACTGATATAATGGAGCCGGTGCAAAGGCAGGAGCGATGTGCATTCAAATGGAACGTGAATGCCCATGAGGTGCACGTATATCGGTCAAGTCTAGAGCCGCCGTTTGGCACCCGATCTATTACCTCGGCCTCCACCTTTACAGCAGTAGTCCTCTCTATTGACAGGGAATCCTGAGTAACAGGCGGGAACTGATATAATGGTGCCGGTGCAAAGGCAGGAGCGATGTGCATTCAAACGGAACGTGAATGCCCATGAGGTGCACGTATATCGTTCCAGCCTAGAGCCGCCGTTTGGCCCTCGATCTATTACCTCGGCCTCAACTTTTACGGCAGTAGTCCTCTCTATTGACAGGGAATCCTGAGTAACAGGCGGGAACTGATATAATGGAGCCGGTGCAAAGGCAGGAGCGATGTGCATTCAAACGGAACGTGAATGCCCATGAGGTGCACGTATATCGGTCCAGCCTAGAGCCGCCGTTTGGCACCCGATCTATTACCTCGGCCTCCACCTTTACAGCAGTAGTCCTCTCTATTGACAGGGAATCCTGAGTAACAGGCGGGAACTGATATAATGGTGCCGGTGCAAAGGCAGGAGCGATGTGCATTCAAACGGAACGTGAATGCCCATGAGGTGCACGTATATCGGTCCAGCCTAGAGCTGCCGTTTGGCACCCGATCTATTACCTCGGCCTCCACCTTTACGGCAGTAGTCCTCTCTATTGACAGGGAATACTGAGTAACAGGCGGGAACTGATATAATGGTGCCGGTGCAAAGGCAGGAGCGATGTGAATTCAAATGGAACGTGAATGCCCATGAGGTGCACGTATATCGTTCCAGCCTAGAGCCGCCGTTTGGCACCCGATCTATTACCTCGGCCTCCACCTTTACGGCAGTAGTCCTCTCTATTGACAGGGAATCCTGAGTAACAGGCGGGAACTGATATAATGGTGCCGGTGCAAAGGCAGGAGCGATGTGCATTCAAACGGAACGTGAATGCCCATGAGATGCACGTATATCGTTCCAGCCTAGAGCCGCCGTTTGGCACCCGATCTATTACCTCGGCCTCCACCTTTACGGCAGTAGTCCTCTCTATTGACAGGGAATACTGAGTAACAGGCGGGAACTGATATAATGGTGCTGGTGCAAAGGCAGGAGCGATGTGCATTCAAACGGAACGTGAATGCCCATGAGGTGCACGTATATCGTTCCAGCCTAGAGCCGCCGTTTGGCACCCGATCTATTACCTCGGCCTCCACCTTTACGGCAGTAGTCCTCTCTATTGACATGGAATCCTGAGTAACAGGCGTGAACTGATATAATGGTGCCGGTGCAAAGGCAGGAGCGATGTGCATTCAAACGGAACGTGAATGCCCATGAGGTGCACGTATATCGTTCCAGCCAAGAGCCACCGTTTGGCACCCGATCTATTACCTCGGCCTCCACCTTTACGGCAGTAGTCCTCTCTATTGACAGGGAATCCTGAGTAACAGGCGGGAACTGATATAATGGAGCCGGTGCAAAGGCAGGAGCGATGTGCATTCAAACGGAACGTGAATGCCCATGAGGTGCACGTATATCGGTCCAGCCTAGAGCCGCCGTTTGGCACCCGATCTATTACCTCGGCCTCCACCTTTACGGCAGTAGTCCTCTCTATTGACAGGGAATCCTGAGTAACAGGCGGGAACTGATATAATGGTGCCGGTGCAAAGGCAGGAGCGATGTGCATTCAAACGGAACGTGAATGCCCATGAGGTGCACGTATATCGTTCCAGCCTAGAGCCGCCGTTTGGCACCCGATCTATTACCTCGGCCTCCACCTTTACGGCAGTAGTCCTCTCTATTGACAGGGAATCCTGAGTAACAGGCGGGAACTGATATAATGGTGCCGGTGCAAAGGCAGGAGCGATGTGCATTCAAACGGAACGTGAATGCCCATGAGATGCACATATATCGTTCCAGCCTAGAGCCGCCGTTTGGCACCCGATCTATTACCTCGGCCTCCACCTTTACGGCAGTAGTCCTCTCTATTGACAGGGAATCCTGAGTAACAGGCGGGAACTGATATAATGGTGCCGGTGCAAAGGCAGGAGCGATGTGCATTCAAAGGGAACGTGAATGCCCATGAGGTGCACGTATATCGTTCCAGCCTAGAGCCGCCGTTTGGCACCCGATCTTTTACCTCGGCCTCCACCTTTACGGCAGTAGTCCTCTCTATTGACAGGGAATCCTGAGTAACAGGCGGGAACTGATATAATGGTGCCGGTTCAAAGGCTGGAGCGATGTGCATTCAAACGGAACGTGAATGCCCATGAGGTGCACATATATCGTTCCAGCCTAGAGCCGCCGTTTGGCACCCGATCTATTACCTCGGCCTCCACCTTTACGGCAGTAGTCCTCTCTATTGACAGGGAATCCTGAGTAACAGGCGTGAACTGATATAATGGTGCCGGTGCAAAGGCAGGAGCGATGTGCATTCAAACGGAACGTGAATGCCCATGAGGTGCACGTATATCGTTCCAGCCTAGAGCCGCCGTTTGGCACCCGATCTATTACCTCGGCCTCCACCTTTACGGCAGTAGTCCTCTCTATTGACAGGGAATCCTGAGTAACAGGCGGGAACTGATATAATGGAGCCGGTGCAAAGGCAGGAGCGATGTGCATTCAAACGGAACGTGAATGCACATGAGGTGCACGTATATCGGTCCAGCCTAGAGCCGATGTTTGGCACCCGATCTATTACCTCGGCCTCCACCTTTACGGCAGTAGTCCTCTCTATTGACAGGGAATCCTGAGTAACACGCCGGAACTGATATAATGGTGCCGGTGCAAAGGCAGGAGCAATGTGCATTCAAACGGAACGTGAATGCCCATGAGGTGCACGTATATCGTTCCAGCCTAGAGCCGCCGTTTGGCACCCGATCTATTACCTCGGCCTCCACCTTTACGGCAGTAGTCCTCTCTATTGACAGGGAATCCTGAGTAACAGGCGGGAACTGATATAATGGTGCCGGTGCAAAGGCAGGAGCGATGTGCATTCAAACGGAACGTGAATGCCCATGAGGTGCACTCATATCGTTCCAGCCTAGAGCCGCCGTTTGGCCCCCGATCTATTACCTCGGCCTCCACCTTTACGGCAGTAGTCCTCTCTATTGACAGGGAATCCTGAGTAACACGCGGGAACTGATATAATGGAGCCGGTGCAAAGGCAGGAGCGATGTGCATTCAAACGGAACGTGAATGCCCATGAGGTGCACGTATATCGGTCCAGCCTAGAGCCGCCGTTTGGCACCCGATCTATTACCTCGGCCTCCACCTTTACGGTAGTAGTCCTCTCTATTGACAGGGAATCCTGAGTAACAGGCGGGAACTGATATAATGGAGCCGGTGCAAAGGCAGGAGCGATGTGCATTCAAACGGAACGTGAATGCCCATGAGGTGCACGTATATCGGTCCAGCCTAGAGCCGCCGTTTGGCACCCGATCTATTACCTCGGCCTCCACCTTTACAGCAGTAGTCCTCTCTATTGACAGGGAATCCTGAGTAACAGGCGGGAACTGATATAATGGTGCCGGTGCAAAGGCAGGAGCGATGTGCATTCAAACGGAACGTGAATGCCCATGAGGTGCATGTATATCGGTCCAGCCTAGAGCTGCCGTTTGGCACCCTATCTATTACCTCGGCCTCCACCTTTACGGCAGTAGTCCTCTCTATTGACAGGGAATACTGAGTAACAGGCGGGAACTGATATAATGGTGCCGGTGCAAAGGCAGGAGCGATGTGCATTCAAACGGAACGTGAATGCCCATGAGGTGCACGTATATCGTTCCAGCCTAGAGCCGCCGTTTGGCACCCGATCTATTACCTCGGCCTCCACCTTTACGGCAGTAGTCCTCTCTATTGACAGGGAATCCTGAGTAACAGGCGGGAACTGATATAATGGTGCCGGTGCAAAGGCAGGAGCGATGTGCATTCAAACGGAACGTGAATGCCCATGAGGTGCACGTATATCGGTCCAGCCTAGAGCCGCCGTTTGGCACCTGATCTATTACCTCGGCCTCCACCTTTATGGCAGTAGTCCTCTCTATTGACAGGGAATCCTGAGTAACAGGCGGGAACTGGTATAATGGAGCCGGTGCAAAGGCAGGAGCGATGTGCATTCAAACGGAACGTGAATGCCCATGAGGTGCACGTATATCGGTCCAGCCTAGAGCCGCCGTTTGGCACCTGATCTATTACCTCGGCCTCCACCTTTACGGCAGTAGTCCTCTCTATTGACAGGGAATCCTGAGTAACAGGCGGGAACTGATATAATGGTGCCGGTGCAAAGGCAGGAGCGATGTGCATTCAAACGGAACATGAATGCCCATGAGGTGCACGTATATCGTTCCAGCCTAGAGCCGCCGTTTGGCACTCGATCTATTACCTCGGCCTCCACCTTTACGGCAGTAGTCCTCTCTATTGACAGGGACTACTGAGTAACAGGCGGGAACTGATATAATGGTGCTGGTGCAAAGGCAGGAGCGATGTGCATTCAAACGGAACGTGAATGCCCATGAGGTGCACGTATATCGTTCCAGCCTAGAGCCGCCGTTTGGCACCCGATCTATTACCTCGGCCTCCACCTTTACGGCAGTAGTCCTCTCTATTGACAGGGAATCCTGAGTAACAGGCGTGAACTGATATAATGGTGTCGGTGCAAAGGCAGGAGCGATGTGCATTCAAACGGAACGTGAATGCCCATGAGGTGCACGTATATCGTTCCAGCCTAGAGCCGCCGTTTGGCACCCGATCTATTACCTCGGCCTCCACCTTTACGGCAGTAGTCCTCTCTATTGACAGGGAATCCTGAGTAACAGGCGGGAACTGATATAATGGTGCCGGTGCAAAGGCAGGAGCGATGTGCATTCAAACGGAACGTGAATGCCCATGAGGTGCACGTATATCGTTCCAGCCTAGAGCCGCCGTTTGGCACCTGATCTATTACCTCGGCCTCCACCTTTACGGCAGTAGTCCTCTCTATTGACAGGGATTCCTGAGTAACAGGCGGGAACTGATATAATGGTGCCGGTGCAAAGGCAGGAGCGATGTGTACTCAAACGGAACGTGATCGTCAAGGTAATAGGTGCAGTCAAGAGAAAGGGCTTTCTCCTGTCTTCCAAGAGAGTCTTCAACAGACAACAAACTTCTCCTTCAAGTTCTACTTCAAGGCATATGGATTGTAACTGTTGCTTTCATAATTTCATAACTTTCGTTAATTTGTTTTTGTGCTAGGTTTCCGAGAGCGGTTTGCTTACTAACAAGTTGTAGGAGTGAAGGACATCGATTGTATTCGATTTCACTTGTAAGGTTGCTACAAGTGGGTTTAAAGGCAACCTCAAGTTAGTGTTCTAACTTGAGTATCCGGAGGTATCCGGGTGGAAGGGATGTAGGATAAACGGGAACAAGGCGGGAAGTTACTTGGGTAATCCGAACACTTGAAACATAATTGCGTGTGCATTTGTTTATTATTTGGGTTTAATTTTAATTCCGCACTATATTTGTTGATCATATATCATATATATGTGTGAATTTTGTGATATGGTCTCCATGTATGCTATATCTATATGTGTTGTGATTTGAGACGTTAAGTTTCCATCGTGTATCTCAATGTTGATATTGGACTTTCGTTTCCTCTTATAACCTAAGTTTATAATGTGGTTTTATGATTTTTTGGATTTTATATTTATATATATTTAGATTCTTATTTGGCACGATTGTTGTTATTTTACTGCCGCCTTTTGGATAATGCCATAGGGGGATCGAAATAAACAAACAGAATCGTAATGAATGTTCTATGTATGGTCTAATAAACAGACATACAAAAACTGGATGTAGGTTTCTACACTGTTTTTTTATACACCGGAAGTTGCTACATTGACTCTCCAAATTTGGATGGCCCTGTAGAAAACCGGCAAATTGATTCCAGTTTTGCAGGGCGGTTGATGGAGGGAAAACGCCATATTTGGCGTGTTGTTGCAGTGTGGTTTGGAGATGATATAACCGGCCAACTTCCGCTTAGACTTGCATGGAGTCGTCGAATATAGCTTAATTCACGTAAACTAAATATGGGAAAAAATACCTAATTAAATGTCACATCATCTACCAACTAGATTCAATGGGGTTGGATAGTGGGGTGTCGAGACTCGAGAATATATTGTGGGGCCGGCTAAACAGTCTGCGGACCTTCGCGTTCGAATGTTGTTAACTGGGTCGTTCCGCTGTGCTGCGTTGAAATATTCTATCGTTTTCCCTCTGTGGGCTCCACTTTAATGTGTCACTATTAATAAGATGAAAAGCGATGGTACGTAGTGATGGAAATTGCGGATGAGGTGAGAGGTTGGTGGGACCACAAACAAGAATTCGACCGGTCATCTACTCATCCAACTGCCGACTTTGCTGGAACTTTGTTTGAGAAAAGTTTTTCACGTCAGCGCCATATCAGCGAATATTTGTATCCATTCTGACAAGTAAAACATTTTAGTCGTTTAATATATCTCCTCACACAACTGTATACAGTAATGCCATATGTGTGCGATGAGGAAATTCGTATAATAAATCCAAATATTCGACCGCGCACAACTATCCCTCATTTACGCATATACTGCGCGTGACTAAATTATGTTTGCTCACCGCGAACATCGGTTCAAATTTTGCCGCGTTTTGCGAGCTCAGTAATTAATCCGCCGTTTGTTTATACTTGTAATAACAAACGGAAAAGCGAGAGAGTCAAGAAGCAAGATGGCCACCCATAATGGAGGACCCGGCAAAAAATTTGAGTTGCCGCCAAACTCGGAGTATTAATGTAGCAGACCGCAAAAAAACGCCGCGAAGACCCCAGAAAACCCCTCCATGCGTCCGGTCAAGTGGAGGATATTTATCCCGCCAAATTTGGGGATATATCACCATTCGCCATGATGTGTGCCTTCACTGCAGATATGGCTGAGAAATCGTGTCAGTGGGACGAAGAAACTTTGCAAGGCCAGTCTTCAGAGGGAAGAAGAGACGGTGACGTAGCTGATAACCGTTCCCTTCATGACAGGGGGGATGTGCGGCCGCAGTTGCCTGAGACTCCCCTAAGGGATACGTGGCCATGGGGAGGTCTCGTTCCGGCAGGCTATGTCCCCCCGGCGTACGAGGGGGCATTGCTGTTGAATTCGCCCACTGACGTTCCATCGGAAGGTACTAGGGGGAACCGTCACCGACCCTTCTTCCCCGTCTGGGACGGCGAGTCTGCATTGGTGGATAGGGGGGTGGCCAGTCGGCTGGTGGAGAACTCCATCCTTCCGATTGACCAAAGTGTCGTGGGTCAAATTGACATTGAAAGGCTCGCTAACTCAGTCGTTTATGGCAGTTACCAGGTTAAGTACTAATGTCGTCTCGTTGTGCTGTTGCCTTACTCTTACAGTCTTACTTATCCATGATTCCCTGCAGACATCATTGGTCGGGGCGGAACTGCGTCGCCGAGTGGTGCAATTGTTGATTGCCGAGCGGAAAAAGGCGGTTTCCTTCGAATCTCAACTTAAGGATTTGAAGGAGCAGCTGATGAAAGAGAGAGACCGCAGATCTCAAGCGGAGTGGGAGGTTGCGAAAGCTAAAGATCGGGCGGCCTCTATGTCAGCGGTTCGGAAGAGCTCCGAAGAGCGATGGTACGTAGAGAAGAGCAGTCTCCTGGCTCGTATAGCCGAGTTGGAGAGAAACTCGCTTCCTCCAAACTTGATTGCAGACGTGAGGCATGAGGCTGAGGCGAGGAAGCGTCAGCGATCTGGTCGGGAGTCCGGTGGAGGATCGGCCCAAACGTAGGACGGTTTGGCTACCAACACCCCCTCCAGCGAGGCGTCTGTGTGAATCGTGGCCATCTTTTGAGAGGTGAACATGTGATGGTTTACGCGTTAGTAATGAACCCCGAACATTCAATTGGCAATGAACACCGTCTGGTCCAGTCTTTTACCGCTTGTTAGTTTAATTATCTGTTTGCCAACCATTAGCGATCTTCGTACACCGATTGCTTAATTTCTTGTGGATATTAAAACTATTAGCATACAGCCATCACAGAAATGGTCAAGGATGGTGTGAAATATCGAAGTTTCCCGGGAATATACTTAGTGCACGTGAACTGCGTTGGAATTGAGCTTAGCATCACAGTGAACCAGATATACAATTTTTTTCTCATTGCTCACACCGGTCCCACCTTTAACCTGATGTGTATGGATGAATCTGATTTGTCAGTGTGTTTCATTGGAGTCATTTTCTCCAGCATTCACATAGCCTCTACATGCATCGAGATTGTTACGTATAGAGGTTTCCTTTAAACGAACTTGGGATATTGGACTTATGCCATAGATTCAAGTAGACCATCGTCAAGGAGAGAAAGATTCAAGAATACGCAGAGGTGGAAATCACTTCATGCAACATAAATAACACATTTACTGTTGTATACGGTCTTCAACATCAATAACATACCAAAGCACACAATTATGAGTCCAACTCTTAGCATTCTCCTTTATGTCCGTTGTGCGCGGTGAGCAAATTTTTAATGCTGTAACATAAATTGCTCAAAGCTCACAACGGGCAAAATTATGCCAGGCGTACGAATTTAGCTACTGTATCCCATAACATAAATGATCAAAGCGCACAACAAGCAAAGACATGATGGCGCGTTGAGTTCCCGTTGTGCAGAAATCCCATAGATTTTGTACAAAAATCCCAAAAAATTCAGTATATTCTTTCATTATAAACTCAGTCACTACATTTGCACAAAATTATAAATTCAATGCTCTGATGATACGGTAATTACAGTGGGAAATTTGCCTACATCGTTACAGAATAATGTCTCGAATTGTCGCATCCTCTCTTCAAGGCCTTCCAGCCATCCTTCGGCCTCAGGCAGGCGGTTAGCCTTCCATTGCCTTATTACCGGTGGGACCGGGCTTCTATCTTTAAGTTGAATATTTACAAAGTGATTATTATTTACAAAACGTATGGTGAAGGGACCACGTTTCGTACCTTGGTGTGGTCCTGATCTTAACGGAAAAAATGAAAGACATTGTTGCATTGACAGCAGATGTATTACACAGTTATAACGACTTGAGATAATATGTCCAACTTCAGGGAAGGTCATCCAATATTGCATCGGGGGGTGGTCACCCATATAGTTAATTGACACTACCTGTTCTTGTGCACTTTCCTCACCCATCACCTTTGAGTACACATCATAGTGGTCACGCAGCTCTTGAAGCAATTCTCTTCTGACCACCTTCCACTGGTCCTCTCTCATCCCTAGATGTGAAGATATAGCCCTGTAACCACAGTTCCCATCTGCCGTCACATCTGTGACGTTCGATATATATTTGGCGATTGCAGCGGGGAATTGATCAAGATAAGGTATGCCTCCTTGAACGGCTCTAGCGTCCTTTGCTTCATAATTTGCTGCTGCAAATGAAGCTGTGGCAGAAACCCCAGTCATACTGCCAGATGTCGCAGCTTTGCCAGTTGGTTTCTTTCTAGCAAGTTGAGGAGGAATGGGTGGGGCAGACGTATTTTTGATCCTTTGGGACCGTCTCGGCTGGACACGGCCGACGCTTTCTTGTTTCGATGAGACTTCAGGTGGAATTTGAGCAGAGCAACTAGCCGCATCGCCGAAGTCATGATCAAAATGAGCAGGATGAATGGGGGTGGCTGTTTCTTCATTTGTCAAATTAATATCCCTTTTTCTTCTTCCATTGAACACGACATTAACTTGCGGCTCTGTAATCAGATTTGTCGCCGGGGTAGCTAGCTCCTTCAACTTAATTAACAACTCCTGCTTCATCGGCCCATCAAGTTGAGCATAGAGCATGTGTATGCGCTCTAATTCAGCATGTATAAGCCCATCTTCTGCAGACATCAATTCCGGCTTAGCCTCCATGTCTAGCTGCTTCCAATGAGAATTTACGGCATCTAAGGGAATGGGGCGATTTTCCCTTGTGTATTTGCCAATCTCATTGGCACATGGTACACCATAAATCATTCTAGCTAGACAATCACCTGTGCATTGGTCCGTTCCCATAGGGTCAGATTTATCAGCTTCCACAGACATTATCTTCAACGCCGCAGCGGCTGTAAATCCTATCAGCTCCTTGAACAAGAACACATGCACATTATGTTGCAACATGATCTTAGATTTCTCGAATGATGCCTTGATCTCGATATGCTGCCCCTCTAATGATTCATGTATGGTTGGCCAAGAAGCGGATAAACTGAAGGCCGATGAACCCAATGCCCTTTTAAGCTTAGAATGTTCAGTCTGTGCTCTTTTGGTCTGCCCTCTGTTGGTACTGACATTTCCAAAGTGGAGATTGCCATCTGTCCATACAGAAATAAACTTCTCCTTGTACTTGTCCAACCAAGATGTCTTCACATAGCTCACGACCCTTGTGTAATCTTTGTACTCGGTCTCCAATGCCTTCAGTTTAGCAACATACTCCTCCTCCTTGCGTGCCCCCACCAATAAATTCCAGCTAGAGATGAAACCTAACCATTTTTCTTGATCTTCAAAAGAGGGCTGGCAATTTTTGGCAATATTTTTGGATATGTGCATTCTACATATTTGGTGCACCGCAAGGGGAAATTCATGGCCAATGGCATTCATAAGTGCTGGCTCCAGTGCTGACAAAATTACATGTGGCATCCTGTATCCCTGCAGCACAGAGCTCAACTTCCCCAAGTCCCACAAGTAGTTCTCCTCACGTACGGCCTCCGTGTAACAAAATGCCGCTGCGAACTGAATATCTGTGGACGTCACCCCATACATCTCCATCAATGGTGGCCTGTTGCGGTTGGTCTTCAACGCGCAGTCCATAACCAGAATCTCTGGAAATTTTCGTAATAACTCAACCGACTGCGGATGTGCCCAAAATATAGTCCTCACTGCAGTTGTCACTTCGTCCACTTCATGATACACAATGTAATTACGCTGTGTCAGTAGATTAAGGAATAGCTGCATTTCTGCTCTCCAGGCCATTTCCCCTGCCTTCATCCTCTGTCTGGCTTTATAAATAGTGTTGATTGTGGTAGATGTTGCATTATCCTTTTCCTTCAGGTATTTCAAGATTTCCCTTGGCCTAAGCAGTCTATGTGACAAGTCTCTCACCGTGGCCATCTCCCCACCTCCGAACCTCCTCTCATCTGGATGTCGCTCGATGTACATTGCGGGTTTATGGTTGTGATTGCCACGTACAACTGTCAAAATCCACTTATCTGTTGCCACACCATTAGCCCTCAAGTAGAAGGGACATGAACACTTCTTGCTTCGAGTTGATTTTTTGGCCGATATATCCGGCCTGTGTGGCCGATATGTCCCACTTCTTTCACAACAAAAATAATAAGTTGGGACCCTATTGCCCTTTGTACTCATATTTGATGATTTTGTAACAACCAAATTCCCGGTTTTCACACCGACCCCTTTTACCCATTTACCAAGCTCTTCTATGCTGGGGAAAATTTTATTTGTTGTGAACTGATTTGTATAATCTTCATTAACCTCTGAGCCTTCAACAATACGCTGAATTAAGTCCCAGATACCAATATAGTCACTAAATGTTAAGCTTTATTTTCTAGTAAATTAGTCAGTTAACAAAGCAAAATAATTTCAAACCTTTGCTTCTTTGTCCGCTTCATCCCAGATCCCTCAATGTGTACCGAGCCCATCTCAATCTTCGTAATTTCTACGCAATCATGTTCCAAATGTACATTGCAGCAATAAATTTCTGAAATTATTAAAAAATACCAAATTAATTAGCATCAATTAATGGCTTACCAACTTTACGATGCAGTGCGGCCGCAGTCGAGTATTTTAGGGCACCCCAACCCAATGACACAAATCTTTTGCACTGCCTTAAGGACCTTCGTTTGATATAAGCAGGAACTCTTATAGTCTATATACCTCAGCGAATTAGAATAATTTCTGTTGATCAAACCCTATCTATTTGTGACCGTTTTAGAATATACCTCAGCAATAAATTTGACCGTTTTGCTCTTTGATCATATTTGTGAGATGCTATAAGTTTACTCCCACTGCACGCCACCGCAGTGAATCAATCAAATTCCAAATTTCATCGTACTTACTCTGAATCCCAACCACGCCTACATCCAAACTTTTAGATTTAAGTCTTATTATACTTGTTCAATCTGAAAACATTGTAGATTAAACCGGATACTTATTCACTCTGACTCAGAAACTACATACAAACTTTAAAAATAAATCTGATACCTTTTCAATCTGAAGGCATATTCAATCGACTTCATAAACTGCATGCAAAATTTTAGATTAAATCTCATACATATTCAAATTGATGACATTTTGAAAATTACCCAGCCATTCAAATATATTGATATACATACTGAATTACTGATACAGATCCAAACTGATTCATTAGCCTATGGCCCTATGCTCTTACAAACTGAGGGGTTCTCGTGAATATACAAAAGACTGTTCGTAAATCTACAGCTGATTGATACCAGACATGTGCATTTCTCAAGAATGTTTGACCGCCGGTGGGACTTGAGCTGGAAAAATTAATAGCCGCTTACATAATTGCTCAACGCCCAGAACCAACTAATTTATGGCCGTTGTGCGCGTTGATGATATTTATAATGGTTACTTTAATTGCGCAAAGTGCACAACAAGCACAGCCAGAGCCAGCTGTTCGCTTTGAGCATCTAAGGTATTTTATGGACAATTGTTTAACGCGCATAACCAGCAGAATTTACTCGTTGTGCGCGTTAAGCTGATGTTTCATCGATGACAAATTTTCTCAACACGACCACGGGAATATATTTAATCATACTTATTCTGAATCCCAATCAAGCCTACATGCAAGCTTTTAGATTTAAGTCTTATTATACTTGTTCAATCTGGAAACATTGTAGATTAAACCGGATACTTATTCCATCTGACTCAGAAACTGCATGCAAACTTTAAAATTAAATCTGATACTTATGCAAGCTGAAGGCATATTCAATCGAATTCAACTATATTGATGTACATACTGATACAGACACAAACTGATTCATTAGCCTATGCGCTTACAAACTGATACATATGATTGTCTACGTAGATGTTTGCAATGAAGGGATCGCTGTAGGATAACGGACTTATACTCATCAATTTGAATGGTCAATTTCACTATAAATTGACCGTGAACGCCCTCAAAAATTTCGCTTTGTGTTTGACATTACCCTCAAAAATTACTCAAACCGCAACATCTGTATAAACTGTATATTCACGAGCTCAACAACTGTAGACTCACGGGTTCTTTCCATTACTCACAGTAAATCAACTGTAGTCTCATCCTCATCCATGGGCAGTCCAAATCGTCTATAATAAATGGCGTCTCATTCTAAAATGTTGGTAACTGCTAATTTGATTGCAGCATTCAAAACCTCTCAATAAATACGCAGTTAAAGCCTCGCTTTAATACGCAGCATTCAAAGCCTATTTTAATACTCGTTTAATATTTGACCGTTTGAATTCATAACAGCTATTTTTTGAATTCTATTTATATCCCACTGCTTTCCTCAAGAAAATACACGGAAAAACTGCTTCCTCCAAAAATTCTTCTGTTCTTCATCCCGTTCTCCTGGGTAGCTATACTTTGCAAAATCCAAAGTCTCTGGCCAAGTGTGGACGCGGCCAGGGGCTGCTGTGTTAACCTTTGGGAGCAACCGGCAACTACCACCGAGGTCGCGCCTCAGCGGTTTCAATTACATCTGCCAAGTATTCTTCTTCTCGGATCTTCCTCGTATAGCCACGGTATTCTACATATTTTTCTTACAATATATTTGTTTCTCAGTTTAACCGGACAAATTCTAACCATTGCTTCGTTCTGCTTGATGTAGAAATATACCATGGTAAATGGAAGATAAAATTGAAAGTTACTCCTGTTATTTCAATGTGGAGTCGTGGACCATTTCCTTCATGATGTAGATGCCTATAAAGAGAATGGGATGGCGGTAGAAGATGACTCCAATGAAATCAGTCTAACTTCGCAACCAAAATGCACCTTCAAGAATGTTGTCGCTTTGCATGTAAAACTTCCGATAGGATTCCTGCTTCCCTTCATCGGAATGGCCCTCGACATATTTAGCAGATTGATGGTTGTGCCTGCCCTCAATGACTGTTAACCTTCACTCCTCACCGCCAACGCCGACGCCGACGCCCACCATTACCACGCAATGAGAACAGACATTGACACTTCTTGGTTTTAACTGGCCTGTCGGTCGTTTTTTCCTTTCGGTGTCACCTGTAAACCCCGCTTCTTTCACATGCAAAGTAAACAAATATGTCGATGGCCATTCCGATGAAGGGCAGTAGCTGGGAGTGGAGATGGATCAGTGAGAGATTTGGCAAATAGCACGCTGAGGCCGGCTGAGATTTTGAAAGTCCAACCTTCCATGCAAATCAATTTATAATGCACGTCACCGAGTAAAAAGGGACAACAAGAATGTTGATATTGAAAAAAATTCTGTATAAAATTGATGTTAGGTTTTGTGCAAAATAATCACTTGTTGTAAGAAATTAAAAGATATGTTTACCCATATTGCTACCTTCGTATGGAAATTTCACCACACTTGTCACTTGTGCTTTTTAAGCCCCGCGGGCGACGCGCACGAGGAACGACGGGGGTAAGTTTGCCCGTCGTGCGTGCGGATGGTAATTGCTGCACACTTGTGCGTTTTAACCCCCGCGGACGACGGGGTTAATTTTTCCCGTCGTGCGATCGGATGGAAACTTCTGCACACTAGGCGTTTTAACCCACGCGCACGACGGGGTAAGTTTGCCCGTCGTGCGCGCGGATGGAAATTGCTTTAAGATTGCGTTTTCCCCCTCGCGCACGACGGGGGTAATTTGGCCCGTCGTGCGCACGGCTGTAATCTACTCCTCACTTGTGTGTTTGCCCGCACACGACGCGCACGACGGGGGTAATTTTGCCCGTCGTGCGCGCGGATGTGAATTTCTTCACACTAGGCGTTTTAACCCACGCGCACGACGGGGTAAGTTTGCCCGTCGTGCGCGAGGATGAAAATTGCTTTACAGATTGCGTTTTCCCCCTCGCGCACGATGGGGGTAATTTGGCCCGTCATGCGCACGGCTGTAAATTAATATTTCACTTGTGCGTTTGCCCGCACACGACGCGCACGACGGGGGTATTTTGCCCGTCGTGCGCGCGGATGGAAATTGCCCGACACTTGTGCGTTTTAAGTCCCGCGGACGACGCGCACGACGGGGGTTATTTTGACCGTCGTGCGCGCGGATGGAAAATGCTGCACACTTGTGCGTTTTAACCCCCGCGCACGACGGGGTTAATTTTGTCCGTCGTGCGCGCGGATGGAAATTGCTTTACAGATTGCGTTTCCCCCCTCGCGCACGACGGGGGTAATTTGGCCCGTCGTGCCCACGGCTGAAAATTGCTCCCACTTGTGCGTTTGCCGACACGACGTGCACGACGGGGGTTATTTTGCCCATCGTGCGCGCGGATGTGAATTGCTGCACACTTATGCGTTTTAACCCCCGCGGACGACGGGGTTAATTTTGTCCGCCGTGCGCTCGGATGGAAATTGCTCCTCACTAGGCGTTTTAACCTACGCGCACGACTAGGGTAAGTTTGCCCGTCCTGCGCGCGGATGGAAATTGCTTTACAGATTGCGTTTTAACCCACGCGCACGACGGGGGTAATTTGGCCCGTCGTGCGCACGGCGGTAAATTGCTCCACACTTGTGCGTTTGCCCGCACACGACGCGCACGACGGGGGTTATTTTGCCCGTCGTGCGTGCGGATGGAAATTGCTCGACACTTGTGCGTTTTAAGCCCCGCGGACGATGCGCACGACGGGGGTTATTGTGCCCGTCGTGCGCGCGGATGTGAATTTCTTTACACTAGGCGTTTTAACCCACGCGCACGACGGGGGTAAGTTTGCCCGTCATGCGCGCGGATGGAAATTGCTTTACAGATTGCGTTTTCCCCCTCGCGCACGACGGGGGAATTTGGCCCGTCGTGCGCACGGCTGTAAATATTTCCACACTTGTGCGTTTGCCCGAACACGACGCGCACGACGGGGGTAATTTTGCCCGTCGTGCGCTCGGATGGAAATTGCTCCACACTAGGCGTTTTAACCCACGCGCACGACGGGAGTAAGTTTGCCTGTCGTGCGCACGGCTGTAAATTGCTCCTCACCTGTGCGTTGCCCGCACAGGACGTGCACGACGGGGGTAATTTTGCCCGTCGTGCGCGCGGATGTGAATTTCTTCACACTAGGCGTTTTAACCCACGCGCACGACGGGGGTAAGTTTGCTCGTCGTGCGCGCGGATGGAAATTGCTTAACATATTGCGTTTTCCTCCTCGCGCACGACGGGGGTAATTTTGCCCGTCGTGCGCGCGGATGTGAATTTCTTCACACTAGGCGTTTTAACCCACGCGCACGACGGGGGTAAGTTTGCCCGTCGTGCGCGCGGATGGAAATTGCTTTACAGATTGCGTTTTCCCCCTCGCGCACGACGGGGGTAATTTGGCCCGTCGTGCGCACGGCGGTAAATTGCTCCACACTTGTGCGTTTGCCCGCACACGACGCGCACGACGGGGGTTATTTTGCCCGTCGTGCGTGCTGATGGAAATTGCTCGACACTTATACGTTTTAAGCCCCGCGGACGACGCGCACGACGGGGGTAATTTTTCCTGTCGTGCGCTCGGACGTAAATTGCTCCACACTAGGCGTTTTAACCCTCGCGCACGACGGGGTAATTTGGCCCGTCGTGCGCACGGCGGTAAATTGCTCCACACTTGTGCGTTTGCCCGCACACGACGCGCACGACGGGGGTTATTTTGCTCGTCGTGCGTGCGGATGGAAATTGCTCGACACTTGTGCGTTTTAAGCCCCGCAGACGACGCGCACGACGGGGGTAATTTTGCCTGTCGTGCGCTCGGACGTAAATTGCTCCACACTAGGCGTTTTAACCCACGCGCACGACGGGGTAAGTTTGCCCGTCGTGCGCGAGGATGGAAATTGCTTTACAGATTGCGTTTTCCCCCTCGCACACGACGGGGGTAATTTGGCCCATCGTGCGCACAGCGATAAATTGCTCCACACTTGTGCGTTTGCCCGCACACGACGCGCACGAGGGGGTTATTTTGCCCGTCGTGCGTGCGGAAGGAAATTGCCCGACACTTGTGCGTTTTAAGCCCCGCGGACGACGCGCACGACGGGTGTAATTTTGCCCGTCGTGCGCTCGGATGGAAATTGCTCCACACTAGGCGTTTTAACCCACGCGCACGACGGGGGTAAGTTTGCCCGTCGTGCACGCGGAAGGAAATTGCTTTACAGATTGCATTTTCCCCCTCGCGCACGACGGGGGTAATTTGGCCCGTCGTGCACACGGCGGTAAATTGCTCCACACTTGTGCGTTTGCCCGCACACAACGCGCACGACGGGGGTAATTTTGCCCGTCGTGCGCGCGGATGTGAATTGCTCCACACTAGGCATTTTAACCCACGCGCACGACGGGGGTAAGTTTGCCCGTCATGCGCGCGGATGGAAATTGCTTAACATATTGCGTTTTCCTCCTCGCGCACGACGGGGGTAATTTGGCCCGTCGTGCGCACGGCTGTATATAAATATCCACTTGTGCATTTGCCGGCACACGACGCGCACGACGGGGGTAATTTTGCCCGTCGTGCACGCGGATGGAAATTGCTCGACACTTGTGCGTTTTAACCCCCGCGGACGACACGCACGACGGGTGTTATTTTGCCCGTCGTGCGCGCGGATGGAAATTGCTGCACACTTCTGCATTTTAACCCACGCGCACGACGGGGGTAAGTTTGCCCGGCGTGCGCGCGGATGGAAATTGCTTTACAGATTGCGTTTTCCCAATCACGCACGACGGGGGTAATTTGGCCCGTCGTGCGCACGGCTGTAAATTGCCCCTCACTTGTGCGTTTGCCCGCACACGACGCGCACGAAGGGGGTTATTTTGCCCGTCGTGCGCGCGGATGGAAATTGCTACACACTTGTGCGTTTTAACCCCCGCGGACGACGGGGTTAATTTTGTCCGCCTTGCGCTCACATGGAAATTGCTCTACACTAGGCGTTTTAACCCACGCGCACGACGGGGGTAAGTTTGCCCGTCGTGCGCGCGGATGGAAATTGCTTTACAGATTGTGTTTTCCCCCTCGCGCACGACGGGGGTAATTTGGCCCGTCGTGCGCACGGCGGTAAATTGCTCCACACTTGTGCGTTTGCCCGCACACGACGCGTACGACGGGGGTTATTTTGCCCTTCGTGCGTGCGGATGGAAATTGCTCGACACTTGTGCGTTTTAAGCCCCACGGACGACGCGCACGACGGGGGTAATTTTGCATGTCGTGCGCTCGGAAGGAAATTGCTCCACACTAGGCGTTTTAACCCTCGCGCACGACGGGGTAAGTTTGCCCGTCGTGCGCGCGGATGAAAATTGCTTTACAGATTGCGTTTTCCCCATCGCGCACGACGGGGGTAATTTGGCCCGTCGTGCGCACGGCGGTAAATTGCTCCACACTTGTGCGTTTGCCCGCACACGACGCGCACGACGGGGGTTATTTTGCCCTTCGTGCGTGCGGATGGAAATTGCTCGACACTTGTGCGTTTTAAGCCCCGCAGACGACGCGCACGACGGGGGTAATTTTACCGTCGTGCGCTCGGATGGAAATTGCTCTACACTAGGCATTTTAACCCACGCGCACGACGGGGGTAAGTTTGCCCGTCGTGCGCGCGGATGGAAATTGCTTTACAGATTGCGTTTTCCCCCTCGCGCACGACGGGGGTAATTTGGCCCGTCGTGCGCACGGCGGTAAATTGTTCCACACTTGTGCGTTTGCCTGCACACGACGCGCACGACGGGGGTTATTTTGCCCGTCGTGCGTGCGGATGGAAATTGCTCGACACTTGTACGTTTTAAGCCCCGCGGACGACGCGCACGACGGGGGTAATTTTGCCTGTCGTGCGCTCGGACGTAAATTGCTCCACACTAGGCGTTTTAACCCTCGCGCACGACGGGGTAAGTTTGCCCGTCGTGCTCGCGGATGGAAATTGCTTTACAGATTTCGTTTTCCCCCTCGCGCACGACGGGGGTAATTTGGCCCGTCGTGCGCACGGCGGTAAATTGCTCCACACTTGTGCGTTTGCCCGCACACGACGCGCACGACGGGGGTTATTTTGCCCGTCGTGCGTGCGGATGGAAATTGCTCGACACTTGTGCGTTTTAATCCCCGCGGACGACGCGCACGACGGCGGTAATTTTGCCTGTCGTGCGCTCGGACGTACATTGCTCCACACTAGGCGTTTTAACCCACGCGCACGACGGGGGTAATTTGGCCCGTCGTGCGCACGGCGGTAAATTGCTCCACACTTGTGCGTTTGCCCGCACACGACGCGCACGACGGGGTTTATTTTGCCCATCGTGCGTGCGGATGGAAATTGCTCGACACTTGTGCGTTTTAAGCCCCGCGGACGACGCGCACGACGGGGGTAATTTTGCCGTCGTGCGCTCGGATGGAAATTGCTCTACACTAGGCGTTTTAACCCACGCGCACGACGGGGGTAAGTTTGCCCGTCGTGCGCGCGGATGGAAATTGCTTTACAGATTGCGTTTTTCCCCTCGCGCACGACGGGGGTAATTTGGCCCGTCGTGCGCACGGCGGTAAATTGCTCCACACTTGTGCGTTTGCCCGCACACGACGCGCACGACGGGGGTTATTTTGCCCGTCGTGCGTGCGGATGGAAATTGCTCGACACTTGTGCGTTTTAAGCCTCGCGGACGACGCGCACGACGGGGGTAATTTTGCCGTCGTGCGCTCGGATGGAAATTGCTCTACACTAGGCGTTTTAACCCACGCGCACGACGGGGTTAAGTTTGCCCGTCGTGCGCGCGGATGGAAATTGCTTTACAGATTGCGTTTTCCCCCTCGCGCACGACGGGGGTAATTTGGCCCGTCGTGCGCACGGCGGTAAATTGCTCCACACTTGTGCGTTTGCCCGCACACGACGCGCACGACGGGGGTTATTTTGCCCGTCGTGCGTGCAGATGGAAATTGCTCGACACTTGTGCGTTTTAAGCCCCGCAGACGACGCGCACGACGGGGGTAATTTTGCCTGTCGTGCGCTCGGACGTAAATTGCTCCACACTAGGCGTTTTAACCCTCGCGCACGATGGGGTAAGTTTTCCCGTCGTGCGCGCGGATGGAAATTGCTTTACAGATTGCGTTTTCCCCCTCGCGCACGACGGGGGTAATTTGGCCCGTCGTGCGCACGGCGGTAAATTGCTCCACACTTGTACGTTTGCCCGCACACGACGCGCACGACGGGGGTTATTTTGCCCGTCGTGCGTGCGGATGGAAATTGCTCGACACTTGTGCGTTTTAAGCCCCGCGGACGACGCGCACGACGGGGGTAATTTTGCCGTCGTGCGCTCGGATGGAAATTGCTCTACACTAGGTGTTTTAACCCACGCGCACGACGGGGGTAAGTTTGCCCGTCGTGCGCGCGGATGGAAATTGCTTTACAGATTGCGTTTTCCCCCTCGCGCACGACGGGGGTAATTTGGCCCGTCGTGCGCACGGCGGTAAATTGCTCCACACTTGTGCGTTTGCCCGCACACGACGCGCACGACGGGGGTTATTTTGCCCGTCGTGCGTGCGGATGGAAATTGCTCGACACTTGTGCGTTTTAAGCCCCGCGGACGACGCGCACGACGGCGGTAATTTTGCCTGTCGTGCGCTCGGACGTAAATTGCTCCACACTAGGCGTTTTAACCCACGCGCACGACGGGGGTAATTTGGCCCGTCGTGCGCACTGCGGTAAATTGCTCCACACTTGTGCGTTTGCCCGCACACGACGCGCACGACGGGGGTTATTTTGCCAATCGTGCGTGCGGATGGAAATTGCTCGACACTTGTGCGTTTTAAGCCCCGCGGACGACGCGCACGACGGGGGTAATTTTGCCTGTCGTGCGCTCGGACGTAAATTGCTCCACACTAGGCGTTTTAACCCACGCGCACGACGGGGGTAAGTTTGCCCGTCGTGCGCGCGGATGGAAATTGCTTTACAGATTGCGTTTTCCCCCTCGCGCACGACGGGGGTAATTTTGCCCGTCGTGCGCACGGTTGGTAACTTCTCAACACTTGTGCGTTTTAATCCCATGCCGCGCACGACGCATAGGCTGTAGCGCGTTGTTCGCGGGGAGTAATATACTCCGTTCTGGGTCGACGCGCACAACGGTGCCGTATAGTGCAAACTATTTCTTTGAAAAGGATATAAAGGGCGGGATGGTAATTGCACCAATAGTTCTAAAAAGTTGCCTTCATAGGGGCTATAAGGGCGGGATGGTAATTGCCCCAAACGTTCCGGGCGCGTAAGGGCCCGTTGGTAATTGCACCAAAAGTTCCTCATGTTCCGCTTTTAACAACAGCCGTGGGATCGGATCGAACGGTCAGGAGGGGTCGAGCGCAGGAATCCAATCTGAGCACGACCTCAGGCGCATTTTACCCATATATATATACACCCTTTTTATCAAGAATTTGGAATGAGTTTGTAAAATTGGGCAGGGAATTGAAAGATAGAAGTATGCAACCAAATTATTTATATTTATCTTCATATATCAAATTTTCTATTCCACAAATGTAAATTAAAACACAGAGCAATTCAGTATATTTACCCCTACATAATATGATAAGGTACACTCATATTCTCCATATATATCTTGCAATATGCCATCTTCACTTTTTGTTAGGTTTTCAAGAAACGTGGATGAGTTGCAGACCGTAGTGAACATGGCTCACCTCACACAAGGTCAGCTCATGCCAATCTTTAAATCTGACTCTCAAAATTCACTCAGTTGTTTCAAGCTTACTTATCTTGGGGGCTTGAAGTCTCAGTTTTGTTCAAATTTTTAAAGATAGTTGGATAATTGAGGGTCGATATTCTATATAAATTATAGAAAATTAGCAATGAACTTGGGTTCAACTCCAATTACGAAAAGCGTATAAAGAATAGGTACATCAAGTTTCTGTATATCCACCAAGTTGGGTTCAGTATATCCACCAAGTTTCTGTGTAGAAACTGACCATATGCCTAGGAAGCATACAGTGTGGCGATCTGGCCCTGATTTCACATACGGGGAGCCTCTAAAGTGCAGGTGTTTATACATAACAATTCACCTCAAATTCGATTCACCCATCATGTTGTCTGATGATAAACCTGCCTATGTGTTCTTTTAGGGTGCATACGCTTACATTTGAAGAAGGAATTCTCGAGAAACAATACGACAAGATAATCTGCAGCGACGGGTGGTTGTTCTTGAAGAGCCGGGGTGGTTTCCCAGTGTAGAATTTGATATAAAGAACATGTACATCAAGTTTCGATATCTATTCTATTTCTCTTAGTTGTAGAATTTGATGTAAGGAATCTGCTCATCAGCAACGCGAATGACTCGAGCTCTGTTCTCTTCGATGACATGTCTGGCCTTTGCCGGCAACCTCAACCATCTTTCAGGTCGATCACATGGTCTCATTGGTAGGCAATTGTACATGAATACTACCATAAGGGTTTCTGCTATCAATTATTTTGAATTGCATTTCTCTTATTTTTGCACAAAAAGGGTTATTTTGTTGGTGGGGGGTATGTGGTTAAATAAAATTTGGTGGTGTGTCCCAATCCTATTTGAATCTTCTTTTATTCTTTTTATGTTCTTTTTGCTCATATGTTGCATGTTGGATTTTTGCAGGTTGGATCATATGTTATAGGTTGAAATTTGGTTACAGGTGGGATTTTTTCATGTTTTCAATGTTATAACTAATGCAATTAGCTACTTGAAAATGTGTGGAACGTGACACTATGCAGTCTACGTACATATCATAGTTTTTCTTGCCATAGTCCATCCCTTTGCACACTGTTACAAAATGTGCATTTTGAAAAGTGTTTGCTATTTCGTACAATTTGTGTTTGCTATTGCCTATGGATTCTTTGTTGATTATGGATTTTATGTTGCTTATGATTGCTTTTGAGTTCTGTGTCTGCTAATGACTACAAATTCTCTGCTACCTATGAGTTCTATCTGCCATTGTCTACATGTTCTCTGATACCTATGGGTTCCATGTCTCCTAAAGTGATTTCGTTTTTGTATGACAATCCGGACGTAATTTATATTTATGCTCTAGCTAGCTAGAGGGGAAATGTTAGAATTAGAACATGTGTTAAGTATAAACAATGTTTTGATACAATGTATTACATGCTTTGCCTGTCGTAATTAGTGACATGCATGGTAGATCACAATTTGTTGCATGTGTAACAGTCTTACTATAACTAAGACATGGATGGAAGAAGGCTAATCACTCACTTCTTCGTTATTTTCTCTCTTCTAACATGTTACATTGTGAGAAATATATGTTATTTGGTATATTACTATGATATGAAGTTTGCTTTTGGGCCCATATTATGAGACATCACACATGTCGTTCAGTTAATTATCTGCTTTTTAGGCTTCACCCTTTGCATAACTAATATGATCAACTGGTTTTCATGCCTTACTATCTGTGTGATGCAGGTTGGGGGCATCATGTATACTTTAGCATGACGGCTGATACTCAAAGAAACGGCCAGGTACAACCGGCTACACTGAACCATCTTGCTCTTAATTCGAGGCCAATAGAGATGGAGGTTGTTTCTGTTCCTGTTGATCATCATAATCACTTCAGTATGAGAGACTCCAGTCAGATTCTAGACGCCATGGAGTCATGTGGAAGATACTAATTTCACTGCCACTTGCTTTGTGTAACATACAAATCTCAGATATCATATTTGTGTAAATAAGTAACCACTTGATGACTTTTTGGTTAGCGACTTGATTGTTTTCTTTGTTTCTATGTAACATTGAAATTCCTTTACACATTGAGATAGTCCTAGAGCATGTTATGCATCATATGTTTCATTGTAGCTATTTTGGATCAGTTTATTTGTAATATATTTAGTTACAAAATTGCAGCTTGAAGTTTTCTTTTTAAAAAACAATGCGGAATATGTTAGGTTGGATTGTGTTCTAAGATTTTCACTGAGTTACTAAATTGGGCCGGCATGGGCTAGCCCAAGCAGTGATGCACCGCCCACTGTTGGGAACTTTGTTCATGATGATGGGGCCTGTTATTTATTGTAGGTAGGACCCAAAAGTGTACACGTGACAGGCATAGGGCTCCCCAATGACTTTGGATGCCATTATTGAATCTCCTTGGTTCCATAGGGCTCCCCAACGACTTTGGATGCCATTATTGAATCTCCTCGGTTCTTCTAGGGGTCATCCATTTCAAGGGTAAAATTTTCTTTCTCGAGTCCCACTGTTAAATGTGAACCAGCATTGCCCTACTACATGTTAAACGCTTACACATAAAATACACCTCCGGTGAGCTCACCGCCATCTACCACATGGTCCTCCTCTTGGGGTGTAAACGGAACGATTAAATTTTTTTAAGCTTAATCTCACGGGACCTACTTACAAGCTAACTGCTTAATCACCCTAATTATTTTTGAGTAATGTTTTTGAGCTTAAGTAGGCTAAAAGCCCTTTTCTCGCTCTTATCTCAATGTCATGACCCCTTCCTAAACTTCTTCCATAACCCGTAGGCACGGTTTATTTAAGATTTTCAACCGCGAAATATTTGTTCCACAAAAAATTATTTCCACATCCAATACATAAAAGAACGCCAAATTAGCATAAAAATATTTGGTGACAAGGGCGCATTTGGCGTGGGCGTCTTCGGCGTGGAACAATAAATTCAGCACGGGTGCCATCGACACGGAACAATAAATTCGGCGCATAACAACAAATTATCGTAGAACAACAAATTCGGTGCAGAACAACAAATTAGCGTAAAAACATTTAGCAGCACGTGCATCTTCGCCACGGAACAACAAATTCGGCGCAGTCGCCTTCGACATGGAACAACAAATTCGCATAGAACAACAAATTCGGCACGAAACAACAAATTATCGTAAAAAATTTTGCGGACACCTTCGGCGCAGAACAACAAATTCACGTAGAACAACAAATTTGGCTCAGAACAACAAATTACGTTAAAAAATTTTGCTGGTGCGCTGCAGGCGCTCGCGCTGCAGCTAAATTTTTTAGGCTAATTTGTTGTTTTGCGTCGAAGTTGTTGTTCTGTGTCGAATGTGTTCTTCCACGCCGAAGGCGTCTGCGCCGAATTTGTTGTTCTACACCGAATTTGTTGTTCCGCCCCAAAGGCGTGCACGCCGAAGGCGCCTGTGTCGCTAAATATTTTTACGCTAATTTGTTGTTCTTTTAAATTTTGGCTGTGCAAATAATTTTGGGTGAACAAAGATTTCGCGAGGGAAAATCTTAAATGAACCGTGCCCGAGGGCACGAGTTATGATTAGTATATATATATATCATGTATATATCATGTATATTATCGCATATGCATATACAACACAATAGACAACCATATAATATACTAGTATAGAAATGGTATACACACTCATACATGAGGGGGACACAGAGACCCACACACATGGGTCCACACACATTATATATATATGCACTACAAACATCACAATCAATACAAATTGATCTACTATACATATACCATAAGTTTTATAAAAGAAAGGTTAGGTATTACCTGAAATCACTTGGTCATCAGTCTCAGCCTCTGCGGTTGTCCGATGAATGCCTGACGCCTCGGCTGGTTCTACCTCACTTGCTCAAAGCCTTCTGTTTTTGGGCCAGAGGTGGCCCCACACTAAGTGATCCAAAAGGTTCAGTAGTCGTCGGCTTGTTGTTGTGGTGAGGGCAGTCCCTGATAGCAAGTGCAGATGACGACCCAGATGTGGCGCGAGGCATCGACGTCGACTGCTGTAGCGACGTCGATGCACTGAGGGAGGCGATGCATCGTGGACGGTGAGGTCGACAGTTGCTAGGGCTGTCGTTGTCGAAAGAGAAGCAACGAGGTGAGTTGGGAGGCGCGGTGACGTGGGGGAGAGGATTGGGTCGGAGGTCGAGGTCGGAGGGGCTTGGTTTTGTGCTGGTAAATTGAGGGAGACAGATGTATCGGAGTTGTGGGGACGTCGACGGTGGGTTGCAGATGAACATGCTTGTTATTGGTAGGGGAGAAGGAGAGACTGCGAGGATTGGTGGTGGTTGCGCGGTGTCGTCGAAGTGGTGATGGGAGGTGGAGAGTTGAGGGAAGGAGGCAGTGAAGTTGCGGGGTGAGTTGCACCTGTGAAGCATGGGCTAGATGCTTGGTCGGCAGTACAAGGATCGGTGTTATGGGGCTCGATATTTGGAGTGGTGTTGCCAGGGTTCGAGGGAGGAGCAGGGCTACCAGTGGTCGAGGGGAGACAGGGAGGAAGAGAGGGAGAGCGTGGAGAGAGGTTGGGGACGGTGGGAATTTTTTTTTGTTTTTTATCATTTGGGTTTTGTAAGGGGGAGTGTGTGTGTGTGTGTGTGTGTGCATGGGATTGTGTGTGGTTTGGGAAAGATGAGGGAGGGTTGCCTTTTGTTTGGTTTTATCTTTGTAGGGGAAGGTGGTTGAGAGAGAGGGATTTAGGGGTTTTACAAAAATCGAAGGGTTCTCTTTTGGTAGGTGTTTTGGTAAGGTTAATTGCTAAGGAAATAAAAGGACTGATTGAATTAAATTATAATTTTGGAGTGAATAGGGGGATTAATAACAAATGAATTTAAGGAAGGTTTGAATTAGAATAATAATTAGGGAGAGAATAAAGGAATTTGATTAGAGATTATTACCTAATTGGCTATAGGTTTTAGTAGGATTAAAAATAGAAAGTTTTTAAAAAAGATTTGAATTCAAAAAAATCAAATATATTTATATACTCCTAAGATTATAATTAATAGATTCTAAAAATAATACGAGTTATAGTAATAATACATAAGATAAAAAGTCAATAAATCAGTATATCGATAAAATACGTAAGGAATACGTATTTATAAATACTGGCCGTTAGATTCTTCCCACCTTATTAAAATTTCTGTCCTCGGAATTTCTATTAACTATGATGCTGGGAATTAGTGAGGATCGTGCTCGTGTATTTCCTCTTCAAATAAACATACACCACACTCTCTACTATACTCACACTCCACCCATAAATAACAATCATGACATTCGTGCTTAAACACACAATTAATATTACTAATACTAATATCAATACCAATAGTATACTACTAATAACTCTAATTAATAATCATGTCAATAATAATAATAGCACACATACATACATTACTACTCACACATCAATATTAACACTACTATACCACAACAAACATTATAATTATTACTAATATACCTCAACTATTAATATATTGCCATCATACCATACAATTAAACTAATATTATAATTAAGTCAAATACTAACACTTTACTATACACACATCAATTTATTAACTGCAAGTGTGCCATCACCTTGCACTCCTTAGAACATCATGCACTACCATATGTGTACGATCATATTCCAAAATCATAAACCAATGCATGACTATAAAACACTACTCAATGTTAATACATAAGTACAATCATATTCAGTCAAATAACACCTCAATAGTACAATCACTTTATACACTACGTAATACACTATACACACCACATAATACATATCACTACACACGTATATACACAATACACTATGCCATACACAAAAATAGACATGCCCTACCTTATATAGCACTAGGGTTATTACAATCTTACCAGCATAAGATCAAGTCCGCCCTCAGATTTCCTCGAATAGGGCCAACTTAAGAATGGCAGACCTAAACATTAAGAGCACTCAATCCCAGTCATATATACATGTTAACAAAATAGTGCCCACTCATATGCATACACTTACACACATATCCATACTTATACTACTACACACCTACCTCATATCTGCACAAAACATAGTCATACATTCTCTATGTTCACACACAAGTATACACAACTTCAGTAATTTACATAAACTTAGTATATTGCTACATATATACATGTATACCTCCTAGCATACATTTGGACACATGCACATATATCATTTTGTAGGGGCAAGCAATATAATACCATATTATAACCCTACTACTATACGTAAGGCACACATATTCATACTATAATATAGGTATAGAAACATATAACTAAGCACATACCTATCTGGGCATGAGCACACGCCCATACGCACTAAAATATAGATCATCCAATAGGTATACATACCCAACTATAAGCAATCCTATTATCATGTACATTACACCCAATATGCACATAATCTTACTAGCATACAATCACAAACATTGACAAGCATTTCCAAAATACATATACCCCTAGTAGATAGTCAAACACCAATTCTAATATACACAGATATCCCTATAGTGATATAGCTATCCACACATATGTATAAATATAACACTTACTATCCTACATACAACTATATATATATATATATATATATATATATATATATATATATATATCTATCTATCTATCTATCTATCTATCTATCTATATCTATATCTATATCTATATCTATCTATCTATCTATATTATAAAACAGGAATGTTATCAAGAGAAATTGTATAAGAGATTTTGGTTAAAAGAAAATGGATAAGAGATTTTGGTTATGTGTAATTGGGTGTGTTGTTTATATTAGATGTATTTGAGAAATTGAGATATGAGAAATTGAGATTGAGATTTGTATATAAATTTGAAATCAAAATTTAAAAATGGTTTACCTAGCTCGCATTGGGTGGGAAATTTTTTTGATCACATCAACGCTGAGGGGGAAATTTTTTTGATCCCATCACATTTCTCCTTATTTGTTGTTTACTCCGTATTAGTTTTGCGCGCCACGAGGAAGCAGATCATCTTCTACCTCCTCCAGCATCACCATCATCTACCTCCAGCATCCTACCTCCTCAAGGCAGAGCTAGCACCCTCTTCTAACTCTAGCATCGCCATCATCTTCTACCTCCTCCAGCGCACTCTTCTACCTACCCTCTTCTACCTCAGATCACGGGAGAGGAAGACCATCAAGCAAGCACATCAAGAATTTTCTTCTTTTAATTTACACATCAAGCAGAGCAAGCACATCAAGCACATCAAGCTGATCAAGCAGCTGTGTGAGCTTCATCACGGGAGAGCTCAAGCACCCTCTTGGTGAGCTTTGTAGGTTTGAGGGCTTCATCACGTCCTTTGTGAATTGGTGAGCTTTGTGAACTTTGCCTTTTTTAGATTGGAAATAAACATATTTCCTATTTTCATGTTTCCTGTGATCAAAAAACAAATAGGAAAATTTTTTTGATTTCATATGGTTGTCTGCAATTTCATATCAAAAAAATTTGAACTTGGATAATCAAATTTATGTTTATATAAACATTTTTATATAAACTTGGATAATAGAATCAATGCTAGAAATTTATGTTAGAAACAATGCTAGAAACATTGCATGATGAAGCTATAAACTTATGTTTATGTTTCAAAAATTTATGTTAAGCTATAAATTAAGCTATAAATTTATGTTTCAAAAATGCTAGAAACATTGCAGGATGAAGCTATAAACTTGGATAATCAAAGGCATAAATTTATGTTTCTAGCATTGCTTCTATGATCTGCAATGTTTCAAAAAATTTGAACTTGGATAATCAAATTTATGTTTATATAAAGAGAGGTTGTCTGCAATTTTTTTTATTTCTATTATCCAAGTTTATGTTTCCTGTGACCAAGTTTTTTGATAAACATTGTGATAAAGAGAGCTTCAAAAATTTATATAATGGCCTGTTGTGAGGTTGTCTGCAATGTTTGAAGCAAGTTTCAAAAAATTTTGCAGACAAAATGTTAGGAGCAATGTGTCCTGTAAATTATGGTTGTCTAAACCATGATACAGACTATAGCTATGTGTCCTGTAAATTATGTTAAGCCCAATAGCTATTTCAATTTACTCTTCTACCTAAATTTCAGTGTCCTGTCAATGTTGATTATGAGTTTGATATTGGAATTATCCATTAGCTATGTGAGTTTGATATTGACAGGATAATAGAAGCAATGTGAGTTTGATATTGGTTATCACTTTTGAGAATGGTATCAAATTTCAGAGACTGTTTGCTCACTGAAAACTGATTGTCCTGAGAATGGTATCAAATTTTGAATGAACAAAGTTTGAGAGCTAGCACATTCTCATTAGCTTAAATCAGTACATTCAAATTTCAGAGATTGTCCTGAGAATTGTATCAAATTTTGAAAGCTGAAACTTAGTTCAAATCAGTACATTCTCATTAGCAAGCTCTCAAACTGCCTATGATATCAAATTGAATGAATGATATCAAATGGACTGATACCAAATTTGAATAAATGCTATTGATATCATTCATTCAAATTAGAAAAGTTCTCAAACAGTTTTGTGAGTTTGATATTGATATATCTATTTTTTTGATTGGTTATCAATTTTGAGAATTGGCTGAAATTTGCATTTCAAAGATTGTTTGCATTTCAGAGATTGGTATTTCAGTCCATTTCAATGAATGATATCAAATTTCAGTCCATTCTCCAATTTCTGTCAATATCAAATTTCAATGAATGATATCAAATTGCAAATTTAGAAGATCTATTTTTTTCAGCCACATCAAAATTTTGAGATTAACTCATAGGAATGGATGATATCATTGGTGAGAATTCATTGATAGTTGCAAAAAAAACCTGGAATGGATGAGATTATATAATTGAAACATGGAGCTTGCTAAAACAATGCAACTTGGACAAACTCACATAGCTAATCTCACATTGCTAAAACAAGGAATGCAAAAAAAACCTGGAATGGATGAGATTATATCCATTCATTTGACAAACTTGGATGAGATATGGAAGCACATTGCTAATGGATAAACTCACAGATTATATCCATTCCAGATTATATCCATTCATTCCAGGATAATAGAAGCACATGGACAAACTTGGAATGGATGAGATAAACTTGGATAATAGAAGCACATGGATAAACTTGGATAATAGAAGCAATGCTAGAAACAAACTTGGAATGGATGAGATAAACTGAGATAAACTTGGTTATATCCATTCATTCCAGGATATAATATCAGTTTTTTATTGGTTATATAACTAAGCATTGTTTCTAGCATTGCTAATGGATAAACTTGGATAATCACATATATTCTCTCCATTCCAGATTATATCCATTCATTCCAGGATAATAGAAGCACATGGACAAACTTGGACAAACTTGGACAAACTCACATTGCTAAAACATGGAGCTAGCACAAGGACAAAGTTTCAGCTAATTGAACAAATTTTCTCAAATAATGTTGAGAATGCATATCCATTCATTCTCAGGAGATGCTTCAAATAATGTCCTGAGAATGAATGCATATCCATTCATTTGACTGCATACCCTATTGAACTAATTCAAATAAGTTTACAGTAATGAATTTCATTCTCAATAGGGTATGCATTACTGTAATTTGAATGAATGCATTCAATAGGGTATGCATACCCTATCCCATAAATGCATTCAATAGGGTATGCATACTCAATAGGGTATGCATTCAAATTGCAGTATGTTGACTGAGAATGAAATTGAGAATGAAATTCAAATAAGTGAAAGGATAGGGTATGAAATTCAAATGAGCTTGAATAGGAGAATGGATGAGCTTGGATGAAGCTTGAGAATGTAAAACTGAGTTTGTATTTAACCAATTAATTTTCTCAGTTTTGCATTATGTATTTAAACAACTTTCTCAATTCTCTCAATTCTCTCCACTGCAAACTGAGTTATAATTCACTCAATTCTCTCAATTCTCAATGTATTTTGGCATTTTTCTCATGTTAGCCATTTTCTTTTGGTATTTTCAGATTTTTGCATGGTGGAGGGTCTTCTGGGTGTGTTATATGAAGATCAAAATTTCAAGTTTCAGTGTTATTTACCTCAGGACACTTCAAAATTTTAACATACCCTTTGGTGCTTTGAACAGTTAACTGGGATATTCATAAGTTCAAGTTTCAATTCATCCAACATCAGGTGATTTGAACAGTCCATACTCTTGGTGTGTTATTATATAGCTTGCAGCCTCTTCATCAGTTTATATGCATGGGGCTCAATTTTTGATTCAGTGTTATGTAAACTTCATTGTTATGTAAATATCAAAAATACTCAACTGGTATATTCAGTGTTATTTAAAGTGTCCTGAGGATTTAAATTTTACAGTGTTATGTTTGATTCTCAAGTGTAAGAGATAAATTTTGGGTTTGAATTTTTGATACAGTTTTATGTTTGATTCTCAAGTGTTATGTTTGAATTTTTGAGTTATGAATGTGAATATACAATTTTTGAGTTATGTTTGGAATGTGAAATATACAATTTTTGGAATGTGAATATACAATTTTTGCAATCTACAATTTTTTGAGTTATTAGTTATGTAGAAATATACAATTTTTTGAGTTTTGAGTTATGTAGAAATTTTTTGAGTTATAAGTTATGAGTTATGAGTTATACAATTTTTGAGTTTTGAATTTACGTTTGAATTTTAAGTTGGGTGTAATTTTCATTTGGGTGTAATTTTCAGAGTAGTTTGAATAGGAATTTTGAGAATGGATGAGCTTGAATAGGAGATAATGAATTGAATAGGAGTTTGAAATTGAATAGGAAATTGAGTTTAACAAGACCTTTGTTTTGTACTCAGTGTGTAATTTGTTTTGTACTCATGTTGTCACTCAATTACTCAATTTGTTCATAGGTTTTGTACTTATGTGATCTTTTTGAGTTTAACAGAATTATTTTGCATGAAATTTGATGATATAAGAAAAATGGTTGAATGATTGCAAAAAATTGATAAAGTTATTTTGAATGAGAAAAACCTTTGAATGTTGTCTAAAAATGTTTTACTTAAGTCTAAAAACTGTTTGAATGCGAAAATTTGAAATATGTATTTAAAGAATGTGTCTTTGGAGAATGTGTGAATTTGGAGAATGTGTGAATTTAAATATGCCTTTGAACCATGGCAAACTCAGTTTTTAGTAGAGAATGTATTTGAGCATTATGTATTTGAACCATGACAAACTCATTTTTAAACAATGCTCTCAATTCTCTCCACCTCACAAACTGAGTTATTATGTATTTGGTTATAATTGAATAGGAATTTTGGGAATGGATGAGCTTAACAGGACATGAGCTTGCAATTGAGAGGAAGTGATGAAGTTCAATCATATTGGTTATTCAGTCTACTTTATCATTGTCATGTTAAGAAGTGATGAAAGAGATGTGTGCAGTCATAGTAACAGTGTCCTGTTAAGCTATGACTCAGAGTTTGAGATATCAAATTGGGATGATATTCAAAAAAATGTGTATTGTTGAAAGGGATGAGAGGAAGATTGCTAAAAAGCTGAGTACTTAAATTTTTTTGAATATCCCAGTTTGAACATGATTTGGGATGATATTTATCAAGTTATGTTTGGAATTATTTTGGCTTATTATACAAAGATATTGGCTTCCAAAGATATTGAGTGATGTTTGAACAAGATGTTTGAACAAATTTATATAAACTCAAAAGTATATAGTTTGCATAGAGATATGTTTGAGATAAAAGTAATATCAAATTATATCAAGAATTTCAAATTATATCAAGAATATCAAATTTCACCCTTGCGACAATGGCAACATAAAAGGAATTACAATGACACAATTTTTGAACAAGATGATGAACCATCAGCTAGGTTATTATCCACTTGACTGTGCCAAACATCTAATATATGCTAATAATGTATTTTAATTTTACTTAGTTTGGGTTTAATTTGGATAGGGCTTCAGCTCAACACAGTAGGAGAGAACGAGAACAAGAACAACGAAACATATCTCACGCTCTGACTTTTGACGGTGTACTTGATATACCTCAAATAACACCAGCAGTGACAACTTCTCCGGTTGAACAAGAAGATTCTGTCTCAGCCTCGCGTCACGATATGATTTCCGGCCAAAATCCTGGACCATCTGTCAAGTCATTATCATCTCGCCTGTACATAAAATCTTTTCTCCTCCCATGTATTTTAGGTGTTTTTATTTTTGTGTTTAAATTTGGATAGGGCTTTAGCCCAACGCAAAAGGAGAGAACGAGAACAAGAACAACATAACATATCTCACGCTCTGACTTCTGACGGTGTCCTTGATATACCTCAAATAACACCAGCCGTGACAACTTCTCCGGTTGAACACGAAGATGATGTCTCAACCTCGCGTAACGATATGATTTCCGAACAAGTTCCTGGACCATCTGTCAGGTCATTATCAACTTGCCTGTACATAAAATCTTTTTCTCCTCCCATGTATTTTAGTTGTGTTTATTTTTGTGTTTAAATTTGGATAGGGCTTTAGCCCACCGTAAAAGGAGAGAACGAGAACAAGAACAACGAAACATATCTCACGCTCTGACTTCTGACGGTGTACTTGATATACCTCAAATAACACCATCAGTGACAACTTCTCCGGTTGAACAAGAAGCTTCTGTCTCAGCCTTGCGTAACGATATGATTTTCGGACAAGTTCCTGGACCATCTGTCAGGTCATTATCAACCCGCCTGTACATAAAATCTTTTTTCCTCCCATTTATTTTAGTTGTGTTTATTTTGGTGTTTAAATTTGGATAGGGCTTTAGCCCAATGTAAAAGGAGAGAACGAGAACAAGAACAACGAAACATATCTCATGCTTTGACTTCTAACGGTGTACTTGATATACCTCAAATAACACCATCCGTGACAACTTCTCTGGTTGAACACGAAGATGATGTCTCAGCCTCGCGTAACGATATGATTTCCGGACAAGTTCCTGGACCATCTGTCAGGTCATTATCAAACCGCTTGTACATAAAATCTTTTCTCCTCCCATTTATTTTAGTTGTGTTTATTTTTGTGTTTAAATTTGGATAGGGCTCTAGCTCAACGCAAAAGGCGAGAACGAGAACAAGAACAATGAAACATATCTCACGCTCTGACTTCTGACGGTGTACTTGATATATCTCAAATAACCACAGCCGTGACAACTTCTCCGGTTGAACAAGAAGATGCTGTCTCAGCCTTGCGTAATGATATGATTTCCGGACAAGTTCCTGGACCATCTGTCAGGTCATTATCAACCCGCCTGTACATAAAATATTTTCTCCTCCCATTTATTTTAGTTGTGTTTATTTTTGTGTTTAAATTTGGATAGGGCTTTAGCTCAACGCAAAAGGCGAGAACGAGAACAAATACAAGCAAACACATCTCGATATATGACTCCTACCAGTGTTCTCGATATGCCTCAAAGCACATATGTAGTACCAACTTCTCCCGTTGAACATGAAGAGGAGGTCTCAGCCTCGCACAACGATACGATATGTGCTGAAGATGATGAACCATCTGTCAGGTTATTATTCATAAGAGCTACTCTACCTTAATGTAACTTAATTTTATTTATTTATTATTATGGTTTATTTTGGCTAGGTGTTTAGCTCAATGTCAAAGGAGAGAACGAGAAAAAGCTCAACGAAACATATCTCGATATATGACTCCTATCTGTATACCTCAAATAACACCTGGATTAATAACTTCTCCAGTTGAACAAGAAGACGCTGGCTCATCCTCGATCTTCCGATGTCGGTCAACTCAGCATGGCTCTGGTCCACCAACTCAGGTTGATTTTGGTCGGCACTATCTTGGATTAATGAACATTCCATGCCCTCATTATTCAGCCTTACACTGGTTGGATGAACAGTTGTCGAAGTCAACTTTGAGAACACATCTTTTTGGAACATGTTGTTTACAAGGAAAATTAAAATTGCCGAAACTTAATGAACCCCCTCCAGCACTTCGAGAATTATATGATGGTGACAGTGAGGCATCAAAATCATTTCGAATGTATACTCGGGAGTATAATGCAGCTAATACATTTACCAGCCTTGGTGTGACAATGGATCAAAGATTGATTGCTAGCAGAGGCTCGAACATATTTACTATTCATGGGGAATTACGCCATCGAACAGGATCACTTCTGCCCCCAACCGGATCAAACAGCAAGTTATTGTCAACTTTACATATATGATCCAGATTCTGCTATGGAGTTCCGAAGTAATAGAAATCCACATTTGAGCAAGGCTGTTTTACAAATTATTCAAAATTGTTTATCGGGCATAAATCCATTCATCAAACTATATTGTCAGGCGTATTCTGTTTTATCTCAAGCAGATTCATGTGGTCATGATCTTCCTGTATATCTGTATTACAATTCAAACAAGGATCGTCGCTGTTATAACCTCCCAACCGTAGATGAGATTGCGGTTATTTTACTTGGCGATGGCTATCGACCTTCCGGGATGCGAGATATAGTTTTACATCTTCGAGGAAATCATCAATTAATGCAAATCAATGAGACTCATCCTGCATACTTACCATTACACTACGTCTTATTATTTCCTGATGGTCAGCTGGGATGGGAACCTGAGTTGAAGCAGTGGGATCCAGTTCAAAACATATCCTCAAGTAGACGCCTGACCATGTGTGAGTTTTATAGCTACCGTCTGTTTGAAAGACAGGACGAGTATTCTTCAATTTTGAGAGCTGGGAAGTTATTCCAGGAGTTCATAGTTGATGCTTGGGCAGCAATTGAGAAACAGCGTTTGACATTCATCAAACTTAATCAACGAAAACTCCGCTCAGAGCTCTATAAGGGTCTTGCAGATGTCGATTCATATGCCAGATGCGACCAAATTGGACAGTGCATGATACTTCCTTCATCTTTCACTGGCAGTGCACGTCACATGTTTGAAATATTTCAAGACTCGATGACTATCACACGTTATAACCAGCACCCGGATATTTTTCTTACCATGACCACAAATCCAAAGTGGCCAGAAATTACTTCGGCTCTACTGCCCAATCAAAAGGCTACCGACCGTCCAGATTTAGTCGCACGTGTATTTGAGTTAAAAAGAAAGGCTTTGATGAAGGAGATTGATGGCAATAATGTATTTGGAAAGAAAGTAGCACATGTATTTACAATTGAATTTTAGAAACGGGGTCTTCCACATATGCATGCTCTTTTCTTTCTTCGTGGACCCGATAAGATTCATACATGTGATCAAGTGGATAGAATTGTATGTGCTGAATTTCCTGATCCTGCTCAAGATCCTGCATTATTCGATACTGTGTCAAAATGTATGGTACATGGACCATGTGGTGCTCGGAATCCTAATGCTTCATGTATGGAAAATGGTAAGTGTACTATGAAATACCCTCGAAATTATGCAGATGCAACAACCTTGGATCGTGATGGATATCCTATTTACCATCGTTGTAGTAATGGGCATCTATATACTGTAATGGGGCATCGGGTTGATAACCGAGATGTTGTGCCGCACAATAGGTATCTCTCAAGGCGCTTTAACTGCCACATTAATGTCGAAGTTTGTGCTTGGGTAAGATGTGTGAAGTACATTCATAAGTATATTTATAAAGGTCATGATCGGACCACAATGGTATTGGGCGCAGTAAATGAGATCCAACAATACCTTGATGCAAGATATATTCGACCACCTGAGGCTGCCTGGCGAATATTTGAGCATCCTTTGCATCAAGAGATTCCGTCAGTTTAAAGATTGATACTTCATTTACCAGGGCAACACCGTGTTATTTTTGATCCAGATGAAGATGTAGATGCAATAAGGTCTAGTTCTGAAAATGATAAGACAACTTTGACTGAATTTTTTACATGTTGCGCTTTACATGAGTCTGCACATGATCTCACATATCAAGAATTTCCTCAAAAGTTTGTGTGGCATTCGTCAACAAAGGTCTGGACTCCAAGACAATCTGGATATGCCATTGGCAGAATGTATTTTGCCTCCCCTAATTCTGGTGAGAGATTTTATCTACGGTTGCTACTAACAGTTGTTAAAGGGCCAACATCGTGGGAAAATTTACGCACATTCAATTCGATCGAGTACCCTACATTCAAAGCAACATGTATTACAAGAGGTCTTCTTGAAGATGATTCCGAGTGGAGACAATGTCTTTCCGAGGCTTCAATTATGAAAACAGGATATCAATTACTAAGACTGTTTTGTATTATTCTTATCGAATGTGTGCCGATCGACCCCCTTGCATTATGGAATGAATTTTCAATGCACATTTGCGATGATCTTCCACATAAATTACAAACTTTATTTGCAATTTCTACCCCAACTCAAGGCCAACTTGAAGATTATGGATTATTCCTTATCAATGAATTACTTGAGGAGTACGGTAAGTGTCTATCCGACTTTCCACCAATGCCACTTCCTGCTGGAGATTGGAATGCAATTGTTGGCAATAGATTGTTGCATGAACATCAGGAACTTATAAATAAAGCGAAACAATTGGATGCACAAAAAGACATTGATTGCCTCAATGATGCACAACGCAATGCTTATTCAGTAATTACTTCATCAGTATTTGAAAATAAAGGTACTACATTCTTATTGAGCGGCGGTGCTGGAACTGGAAAGACTTTTTTGTACAATGCACTAGCAACAATGTTGCGTAGTCTTGGAAATATAGTTATCACCGTCGCGTCTTTCGGTATTGCATCATTGCTACTTAGCGGAGGTCGGACTGCACATTCCATATTTCGTATCCCGTTAGATGTGCATGATACTTCAATTTGTAATTTTAGCAAGCAATCCATGCAAGCTCAATTATTTAGAAAAGCAAAACTTATAATATGGGATGAAGTACCTATGCAACATCGGCATTGTATTGAGGTAGTGGATCGATCGTTACAAGATATGTGTGATAACCCCAGAGCATTTGGTGGTATTACTGTTGTTCTTGGTGGGGATTTCCAACAAATTTTGCCCGTCATACCAAAGGGGGTTTGAGAAGAAATTGTTGGTGCCTCTTGAGACGATTTGTATTATGGTGCTCTGTACAAGTTTTGATCTTGGATCAAAATATGCAGTTTAATAACTCATCTGTTGAGAATGCAAATTTTGCAAAATTTATTTTGGAGGTATTTTATTTCATGCCTAATTTAATTTTACTTACTATTTTTATCTTAGCCATTCCTTCACTAAAATTATATCTATATGTATTAGGTTGGGACAAATCCTACAGAAGTTGTAGAACTTCCTTCTAACATATTCAGGTGCAAGGATTTAAACGAGTTAATACTTCGAATTTATCCGCAGCTTGATATTGAGGGTGCCGTGACTCCGGCATACCTTACTGAACGAATTATTCTTTCTGCACGGAATGATGATGTTACTTTTATAAATGCTGCTGCATTAAACATTTTTCCGGGACAGAAGATTAAGTATCAAGCTGCAGACAGTTTTTCTGAAAATGATGAAACCGATCCAACCATTATGAATAGATATCCAACTAAGTACATAAACTCTTTGGATCCTCCTGGGTTGCCACAATTTACACTTGAGCTTAAGGTTGGTTGTCATATTATTTTATTACGAAATATTGCACCAAAAGACGGGCTCTGCAATGGCACTCGGTTGATGGTTGTCAGATGTGCATCACGTGTCATTGAAGCTCAAATTTTAAATGGGGATAAAGCCGGTTGTTTTGTGTTTATTCCAAGAATATCTTTGTCACCATCGGCTACAGAATTACCTTTTCATATGACAAGAAGGCAGTTTCCTGTCTGTGTGACATATTGATAGCGCCCCGGATGCACGTCCCGGAGCGGCGACACTGTAGTCTTACCGCAAACGCATGGTGTAGCGGCGAGCGGGTATCGAACACAGGGAGGCCTAATAACAGTGTCTTCTTCAATCACCTGGCTATAAGAAAAGTCGAGAAACGTTCGCAATAATGCGGTTACAGTCGTTCAATTGTATAAAAGAAGTAACAAATTAATAAAGACACCTAGGGGTAAGGAATCCCCGATACTCGCTGTATCTCATCATTGTGACTCGTAGGTTTAACAATTGCTAGACTTGAAATTCGGGTGAACTATTTGCAACTAAATGTAGAACCAAGCTCACGCTCTCGCGCTATTTCCGGTCTATAGCAAACCTAGGCTAGGGTCCAATCTCTTGTAAACCCTAACCTAGGCAAACTAGCGTGAAGAACAACATCATCGTTCAATCGTATCTCGAGCCCACTCTCGTGCAAACTCGAGCTACGACCTAGGTTGGGATAGTTCCTACCCGTCCAATCTCTTGCAAACGGGTATCGGTATAGAGTTACAATCGAAAACCCTAGTTTCGGTCCAATCTCTTGCAAACCGATTCCGGAGAAATCCAATTGCAACCCAATTCGAATTTCTAGGGCTTCATATCGAGTTGGGATCCAATCTCTTGCAAATCCCAATCGGTATGAATCCCTAACTATTCGTATTAAATCAATCACAAACTAACCCTAATCAATCCTAGCAATAATTTCACCAATTCATCACAAATTTGAAATTGGGCTCGTAGGGTTCATCCCTACGCCCTAAGACGATGAAACTACTCACAATTCATCATATAATGCAATAGAAATTCACAATCAAAATCAATGGAATTCATAGCAATATTCAAAATATCAATAAAAATGGAGTATTTGAGGGAGAGAGAGACAAACCAATGAAGAACAAGATAGCATCCAACAAAAAAATCCCTTTTCTCTCCTCCCTAAAAGCTAAATCTAATCCCTAAAAAGTTAATCTAAAAAGGCTGCAAAAAGTTCTGAAAAAGCTCTCTAAACTAGGTTAAAAACTGGGGTTAAATACCCCCCAAAATCGCCCAAAAAAATCCTGACGAAAATGCCCCTGCGCAACCTCAAAATCACAGTTTACGCTACAGGCAGCGCGGCTCACTCGGCCGAGTGACAAATATCACTCGGCCGAGTGAGAGACCCTGACGAATTCCAGAGAGTTGGGGGTCTTGGGGGTCGTCTCCTCGGAGGTCACTCGGCCGAGTGACTTTTCTTCACTCGGTTGGTGAGCGTTCTTCACTCAGGCGGACGGTCTTTCGTCACTCGACCGAGTCGGTCTTTGGGGCTGACTGACGGATTCCAGAGAGTTGGACGTTTTTGGTTGCCGTCGTCTTGGCTCCACTCGGTCGAGGGATGACTCGGTGCTCGGCCGAGTGGTATGGCGATGCTTGGCCGAGTGCACGCTGATATTGGCTCTGTTGCGTGTCCGATCTGGCCGGCCGAGCGGGCTGTCTATGCTCGGCCGAGTGGCTCCTTCACTCGGCCGAGTGGCATCCTGAAAATGCCCATTCTTCATGTTTTGCCTCCTCGTCGCTCCTACGACGTTCTTTCTTCTTCTACTCCTCTCCAATCGCAAAATACCCCTTAAGAGAGTCGTCGATGACACTCCGGAGTGGGTGCATCTCAGAATCACTTCAAATCGCTCCAAATCTCTTGAAATACGACAAAAACAACAAATCGTGAAAAGCATCGCAATATTGTCGAATAAACGCGAAAAACACGATTTGAGCGATCTAAATGGCATGCAAACATGCAGAAAAAAGGTGTAAAATACGGAGTGATCAAAATCCCCCAAGCTTACCTCTTACTCGTCCTCAAGGAAGATGAGTAAAAAGCGAACCCGGTGGATAAAGATAAAATAAAAAAACGATGGAAAGGCGGAAAATGAAAAACGAAAAACAAAATAGAAAACGAAGAGGGAAGTTGCTAGATCATTTTTCTCAGGACGTGGGTTTTGCTTACTCATATAGCATGCATCGAATTTAAACCACATGTCAAAGGCTTTTATTTTGATATCATAGTATAATGGTGCACTTGAAATAGAAAACCCAAGAATATCAATATAGCATGAAAAATGGAATAATTCTAAGATTGACATCGTCTGAAGCATCTAAAGCGGTATACAATACCGTAGATCACACACTTTTCAATTGAATGCTTTCTATAAGGAGTATAAGAGGTATCACACGATAGAGTAGTAAGAATAGAAAAAGTGTGGTTTTCATGAAGTGAATGCTAAGCGTAGATTTCTGGATTTCGTGAAACTTTAGCAATCTCACCGAGTATAAAATATTACTTAGCCTAGGTTGTCATGCACCGTCAGGTAGTCACTCTCTCACACATCATCGGATTCTCTACCCCAAGCTTATCTATAAGCGTGGTGGCATACACAAACAATATTTACATCCCCGTTTCTTTTATGAAGCTCCAAAAATAAAAGAAAACAAAAAATAAAAGCTAAAGAGGGAAGAAAGAGAGAAAGTGTATGAGATGGGATCGTTTTCGAACTACTTTTCTCTTTTCTTTTCTTATTCTCAAATCTTTTTCTTTTTCTTTTTCTTTTTTCTAAAGTAACATATATACACAATGATCCCAAATCAAAGAGAAGGATATACAAGTATATTTTTTTTCTTTGGATTTTGGGGAATTTGGAGCATGTGATATACTAACGGGAGAATGCCAATAATAGAATCGCTAAGGGGAGATTCACCAACGAATATAGAATAGAGAAATTATGTTCAAGATATGTGGAGAAAGAAATAAATGTATCTCTCAGTTCACTCTATAGGACATGCATGACAACTTCAGCAGGGTAATATAATCTACTCAGTTTAATCTCAAAAAGTAAACTAATCCAGATTTATCAAAGCTAGCAAACATTCAATCAACCTGAAGTGAAGCGTACAAATCATGCAATAAGAAGTGATGTGAGAAAAGAAAGCAGTACTCCAGATATAAGCAATCAATGCGTGAATCTTGGTGTGTTTTCTACGATAGCATACATATGAATCATCAGACATCAGCTAATAATAGAATTTCATCCATTTTCATACAGCAAAAAGAGAGTGTGTTACTATTTCTAAATGCAAGGCAGAACATAGCATATGATATCAGAAATAAAGAACTATGACATGACAAATATAGCATGCATATAGAGAAAAGCTAACACCACGTCATCATCATCACAGAAAAGTCATCTCTAGCAAAAGATGAAAGAAATAAAGATAAACGAAAAACAAAGATATTTACAATGCAGCACACAAGGGAAATAAGAAGAAACGTGATACATGGTAAAAAAGAAAAAAACGTGATGAAAAATGGGTGCAAAAGTGGAAAAACGTGAAAAAACTAAAAATAAAAGGTGATAAAAGCAAAAAGCGTGAGAACTCACTCCCCTAAGCTAAAGTGCACAGTGTCCTCAATGTGCGAAGTGTGGCACACCGAGAGACGGGTAATGGGTGGGGGGGTGGGTATGCATGCATGATAAAAAGAAATAAAAATAACAAAATGAAAAATATGATGCAAATGTGATGCATGCAAGGATAAGAGTGATGCAGATATGTGTGTGTCACCAAAAATACTCTCCCTCACTCCCGAAAAAGGATATAGAATGATATGATCAAAATGTGGACAACAATAGTGATGGGAGGAGGGGTGGGCAAAAATCATCAGGACCAAGCAGAGAATGGGCAGCATAACGACAAAAAATATCGATGGCATCAAGGGTGTGCCTAAGCTGGTGGTGCTGCGCCATCTCCATCCTGAGGCGGAGGTGGGGGGGTGGTGGTGGACGTGTCTGCTGGGTGGGTGGTGGTCGTGGCAGTCGCTCGAGAATCTGGGTCAGGCAAAAGTGAATGCCGAGAAGTAGCTCGAGGCGGTGCTGCATGGCGGTGACTGTGGAAGACAGAGCCCTAAAATCGCCCCGGAGTCCACTCATCGCCCCCTCAAGAGCACGAACGCTCTGAACTAAGGCGTCAGGGGGTGGTGGAGCGGAGGGACGGAAAGGTCTAGGCTGAGCAGGTCAGGGCTGTCTAATACGGGCAGTGTAGGTGATCGGGACAGCAGGCATGTGTGGTAAGGGTGCTGTGCTCACTAGTGGATGCCCAGCCTCAGTGCGAGGCTGGGACACAAGCTGGTGTGAGGTGGAAGCAGCATCAGTGGAAGTGGAAGATAGAATCGGTGACGAGGCAGCAAGAGAGGTTAGTGACACAGACATGGGAACAGACGTCACGATACTCTCAGATAGAACAGCTACGGTGGAGACCGAAGGGTCGACCGCTGGGGAGGAAGTGTGGGGTCCAAAAGGTGAGACCCCATCGGAGATCAAAGTGGATAGGGTCTCCATGACGGAAGCAAAGGAAGACTCGCCGCTCTCAAGTATGGCGGCAGAAAATGCAGGCTCTGGCTGAGGAATCACAGGGTCAACATGTGCAGGGTGTGCCTGCTCAGCCTCCTCGGCCTCGAGCACGTAGGCTGCGGGGATCAGGAGATCCATCGCCGGAAGCCAGTCCTCGTGTGCTGGCCCTATGTGTGTCCGAGCGGGGCTCGGGAGGATCATGTAGTCAGCACCGAAAGGACCGTGCAACCATACCCAGTGCCGCTGGCCGTGCAGACGAAGCATCTTCATCCGGGCCATGACGTCTATCGGAAGTGAACTGGGGCCCGAAGGTCGACGCAGGTCGGCCGGAAGGTCCTCGCCGATCATCAGAGCTAGCAGGGTGATCAGGCCACCGCAACATATCGGTGAGCGAGCGCCCACCGATACGATGATGCGGTCCAAAAACCAGCTAGCGACGTCAATATCCACGGTGGGGACAATCATAACTGTCACGCCCCGCTTCCCAAAAACACGGAGGCGAAGCGTGACTAAGGCCCGCTTAGGCCGGGGCAAGAGCCCCGACCCAATAAGCGTCTGTAGTTTTCCATAGCGAAGGTACAGGTCCTTGCAAGTTAGTACGAAATAACAAAAGTACAGAAAGGAAACATTTCATTTTATTCCAAAATTCATCATCAAGTACTGAGAGTCTAAAGAAAATGCCGTAAACGGCTACAACTGCTGAAAGGGAAACTAACGGTGCAAGCACCCAACCTAAACAAGAAAGCAACAGGTGCTACCCACCCAATCTAAACTGGAACAGAAATCTGGATCAGCAACACGAGGCCTCTAACTCTGGTCCTCCTCCGGGTCGTACTCCGGATCAACGTCCTCCGGCTCTGGGTCAGCTGGCAAGTCCGCCTCGTACTCGTACTCTGGCTCCACACCTGACGTACAGCACCAAAAGAAGGAAACTGTATGTCAGGCAAAGTCTACACAAACTGTCAGACTCTACTGCAAGTGTATCAACTTTTTAACAATGATTTACTGGTTGTTTTAACATGCTGGGGTTATAACTGAGAAACGAAAAGTAGCGTAGCAGGAAAAGTAACGTAGCAAACAGTAGACGTAGCGTGTGCTACCGACTACGGGACTAACCTACAGGTGTCAGGACAAGACGGGACATGACAGACAGGACAAGACAAGACGGGACATGACAAGACACGAAAGGGTTCACGCCTTACGGTTCGAGGGGGATCAGACCCTCTTGCCGTGCGCACGCTCAACCCAACCCCAACCCAGGAACTCAGGACAAGATTCACGGGGATCATTTCCGCTAGGGAAACATCCGAAACGCCCGAAGGCTTTTTGGTCACAGGGATCACTTCCGTGGAGGGAAGCATCTGAAACGCCCGCAGGCTTTTTGTATAACAGTCACGGGGATCACTCTCGCATGGAGAGCATCCGAAACGCCCGAAGGCTTTTTGTACCACGGGGATCACTTCCGCAAGGGAAGCATCTGAAACGCCCGAAGGCTTTTTGTATCACGGGGATCACTTCCGCAAGGGAAGCATCCGAAACGCCCGAAGGCTTTTTGTGTGACAGGACACGACATGACAAGTGTAGGGAAAGTTATTCTAGGGTGTCCACACGCACGCACACACAAGATAGTCCTATGTTGTCAGCAGTTCATTGTTGTCAGGCTCAGACTTCGTCGTCAAGTCTGAGCCGTCACGGTCGTCCCGGACGCTATCATTTCACGTCCGGTTCTCATCACACACAATCTAACAGTTCTACAACTAGAACTAAGGCACAGTCAAATCGCAAGTGAGTACACTTGCCTGGAATAGCGAGTGCGTCGTCTGTCCAGGGCGTCTCGTCCAGTCGTCGCGTCCACGGTAGTCCGTCTGAAAAGAGATCACGGCGACGGTGTCAAGTCGCGATTTTCGTCAAATCCTATTTATGTTCATTTCTAAGTTGAACGTGGCTACCCTAACCGTCACGAGTCAAGTTGTCCGATCAGCCTATCCGACGATTCTACCCTATGTGCACAGTCAAAAAGTCCAACGTCGGTCTACGGTTATACATCGATTTAAGAGAGCAGAAACTAAATTTAGTGAGTTAAGTTGCCAGTTTTACTTAGGTTCTCAGTTTTGCTACTGTGGGGGTTTTGCTACGAGATAGGGGAACCAACCTGTCCGGAGTCTGGGGTAGAGCAGACGTAGTGTCTGAACGGCGACCGATCTGACTGGCACGGCTACGGATTGTCTCCTAGCGGCGTCTCGGCTACGGGCAGCGTAGCCAGACACGTTCCGGGCAGCGGACGGGACGCGTGAACAGCGGGCAGCGCGTCGGGTAGGCGTACTACGGCTTCCGGAGAACTTGCAACGGCAAACAAGATGAACGGTTCGTCGTACCCAACGCCTACGACGTCGGGAGTCGTAGGAAGAGTTCGGGATGACGATGGATACTCCCAGAAGGTGAAGGAGACTGTCGGAGGGCTCCAACAGCGAGGAGAGGCGACTAGATCTCGGCGGCGCGACGGTACGACGCCAAACACACAAAACAGCGAGTATACTCGCTGTTTCAGAGAGTATCGCGGCCTGGGGTCGCTGCCAACAGTGAGAGGGGGCAGAGGGGGTTCACGGCGGTGGAGAGGAGGCACCGGCGGCGGCGGCACCGGCGGCGGCGGCCGTCGCGGGCTGCTGCGGCTTGCTGTGCGATTTCCGGCGCTTCGCGGCGGCTTCCGGCGTCGAGGGGCGGCGCAAGCGAGAGAGGGGAGGTCGGCGAGATCGTCGGCGGCGACGGCAGGCCTCCAGCGGCGGCTCAGGTCGAAGGGGAGGGCTTTTGCGTGGGTTAGGGTGTTTCTAGGGCCAGCGCAAGAGGGGGGGGGTGTTGCGGCTGTGAAAAAATTGTTAGGAGTTAGGGTTTCTTTATAGAATGGGGCCCACGTGACTAAGGGGGTGGAGCTACACGTGAGGGGATGCCACTTAACTAGGTTTAGGGTTTATTAGGGTTAGGTTTGTAGGGGAATCTCGTAATTAACGGGCTCTACTAGTGCACAAGGGTCAATTGGTGCCCAAAAATTATAAGAAAAATACCGGGGCGACCGGGGCGACGAGAGCAAGAAGTCGGAAGAGACGGATTACAATTTCGATGTCGGGAAACAAAATTAAAAATAAAAACGCCTCAAGTCAAAAGTGCGATACGCGACGTCTTCTCAGAAAAGGTCCAATCGTGGGCGAACGGCCCGCGAATTGACGTTGCAAGTCAACACGACAAAAGTAGTACTCTCAGAGAGTGTCACAACGACATATCACACGATAGGGTTTGGAAACAAACAAATTCTAAAATAAATACGTGCACGGTCAAGCACACGTGCACGAAGAACTTACGATCGGAAACCGACCGTTACATCCTCCCCAACTCAGAAATGATTCCGTCCTCGGAATCAACATCAAGCATCGCCCGGGAAAAGATGCGGAAAGCGCTCCCTCATATCATCCTCACGCTCCCAGGTGGACTCTCCAGGTGATCCGTGACGCCACATCACTCTCACCAGGTCGACTACCTTATTCCTCAACTGCTTCTGTCGACGGTCCAAAATCTGCACAGGCTGCTGGTCATATGTCAGATCCGGGCGAACTGTAATCTCTGAGAAGTCTACAGTGTGCGATGGATCACTGACGTACCGACGTAACTGAGATACGTGGAATACGTCATGAACACCCTCCAAAGATGGTGGCAGAGCAAGGCGGTAGGCCACTGCTCCCACACGCTCTAGCACATCAAACGGCCCAATATACCTCGGACTCAGCTTTCCCTTCTTCCCGAAACGAATGACTCCGCGGTTCGGAGAAATCTTCAGGAAGACGTGATCACCAGGCTGAAACTCCAAAGGTCTCCTCTTGGCATCTGCCCAATGCTTGAAGCGATCCTGTGCAACTCTAAGCTTCTCCCTGATGTCCCTCACGACATCCACAGCTTCCACTATCATCTCTGGACCCAACAGCTCCCGATCACCGATGTCATCCCAGCTCAGTGGCGAACGACATTTCCTTCCATATAGGGCAGCAAACGGCGCCATGCCAATGCTCGCCTGGTAGCTGTTGTTATATGAAAACTCCACCAAGTGAAGATGGTCCTCCCATGAACCCTTCAAATCGAGCGTACAAGCTCGCAGCATATCCTCCAGGATCTGAATAGTCCTCTCGGACTGGCCATCAGTCTGCGGGTGGTACGCCGTGCTGAAGCTCAGACTCGTACCCAAATTCTCCTGCAGGCTTCTCCAGAACTGAGATGTGAACCTCGTGTCTCGGTCAGACACAATGCTCACAGGGACTCCATGTAAGCGTACAATCTCCTGCACGTACACGGTCTACATCACGACCATCTCAAAGGGGAAAATCAAAGTGGAAATAGAAGTAGAAACGAAATTTTACCTCCAGATACTTCCTCGCCAAAGCTTCCGTAGACTGGCCCACTCGGAAAGGGATAAAATGCGCAGACTTGGTCAACCGATCCACGATCACCCAAACTGCGTCGTTCTGCCTCGGGGTCCGAGGTAAACCAGTCACGAAGTCCATCGTAATATGTTGCCACTTCCACTCCGGAATGGGAAGCGGTTGCAACAACCCAGCAGTACGATGGTGCTCAGCCTTCACCTGTTGGCATATCAGGCACTTGGCAACGCTCCGTGCCACGCTCCTCTTCATGCCAATCCACCAATAATTCAGACGGAGGTCCTTATACATCTTGGTGCCCCCAGGATGTATAGAATATGGCGAGCTATGAGCCTCGCTCAACAGCTCCTCGTGAACATCACCTGCAGGTACACAGAGTCTACTGCCGTACCGCAGCGAACCATCCTCATGAATCACGAACTCCGTCCGTAGACCAGCATCAACCTGCCTCCTGATCCTCTGCAGCTTCGGATCTCCTGCCTGTGCTGCCTTGATCCGATCCACGATCGTGGACTGAATCTACAGATTCATGAATGAATGAACTACACCAGGTAGGACTACCTCCAAATCCATCTTCCTCAGCTCCTGCTGGATCCTCCAATCTGCTGCAAGCATCATCGCAGTAGGAAGTCTACTCAAGGCATCCGGCACTACGTTCACCTTTCCCGGATGATACTGCAAATCAATCTCGTAGTCAGCCATGAGCTCTAACCATCGCCTCTGACGCATGTTGAGCTCCTTCTGCGTGAAGATGTACTTCAAGCTCTTGTGATCAGTGAAAATCTTCACACTCTCACCTAGCAAGAAGTGTCTCCAAATCTTCAGGGCAAAGATTACTGCCGCCAACTCCAGATCGTGTGTCGGGTAATTCTTCTCGTGAGTCCTCAACTGACGAGAAGCATACGCGACCACGTGGCCATGCTGATGCAAGACGCACCCTAGGCCCTTCCCTGATGCATCACAATAAACCTCGAAGCCTCCGCTTCGATCCGGTACTGCCAACACCGGTGCCGTGGTCAATCTCGCCTTCAAGATACTGAAGGCCTCCTCACAAGCATCTGACCAGATAAAATCCACATCCTTCCTTGTCAGCTTCGTCATCGGCTCCGCAATCTTCGAGAAATCCTTGATGAATCGCCGATAATAGCCTGCTAGTCCCAGAAAACTCCTGATGTCTGATGCTGACTGCGGAGTCGGCCAATCTCTGACTGCTCTGACCTTCTCCGGGTCCACAGATATGCCATCACCGGACACCACGTGTCCCAGGAATGCGACTCTGTCCAGCCAGAATTCGCATTTGCTATACTTGGCATAGAGCTTATGTCTCCTCAGCGTCTCCAGCACTGTCCTCAGATGACAGCTGTGCTCCTACTCAGACTTCGAATAAATCAGAATGTCATCAATGAAGATGACAACAAACTTGTCCAGGAAGTCGTAGAATATTAAATTCATCAAATTCATGAACACAGCCGGCGCATTGGTTACGCCAAACGGCATGACCACGAACTCATAATGTCCGTATTTTGTCCGGAAAGCCGTCTTCTGAACATCGTCCTTCTTTACTTTCAACTGGTGGTATCCACTCCTCAAGTCCAACTTCGAGAAGACTCTCGAACCTCCAAGCTGGTCAAAGATATCGTCGATGCGCGGCAGCGGATACTTATTCTTCACGGTGACAGCATTCAATCCTCGATAGTCCACGCACATCCTGCGGGACCCATCCTTCTTCTTCACGAGTAGAACTGGTGCGCCCCATGGCGACACACTAGGGTAGATGAAACCCTTCTGCAACAACTCATCCAACTGCTTCCGCAGCTCCTCGAGCTCAGCGGGAGCCATCCGGTACGGCGCCTTCGATATCGGTTGCGCTCCCAGCATAAGATCAATTCCAAACACTAAAGCTCTGTCGGTGGCAAACCTGAGATATCCTCCGGGAAGACGTCGTCGAAGTCTCTGACGACGGCTGGTCGCTCGATCTCCATCTCCATCTGCATGGCTGTCACAATCGGTACCATCGGCGTGGCCCGATACTTGATGGGTCCAAGCGACTTATCTCTGCTACGGAACTCGAACTCTGGATGGCCTGGAATCCAGAACACCACCCTCTTGCTGTGACAATCGATCGAGGCGTGGAAATCTCCCAACCAATCGATGCCAAGAACGACATCGAAGTGTGGCAGGTCGTGGACAATGAAATCTGCAAAGAGCTCGTGTCCACTGACCACCAAAGGAATCGATCTACATCCCAAGTTTACTGTCACCACTCCGTTCCCTGTGGTGATGTCCCAACACTTGGGGAGTGTATGGGTGGGAATGGAGTGTCTTGTCACGAATCTCCGGGATAAGATGCACATGGATGCACCGGAGTCGAACAAGGCCAGGGCCGGGTGAGAAGACACTAGAATGGTGCCTAAGATATTAAAAGAAACTACGGTCAAACCAAGCTATTCTAACAAACAAGTCAGGCAAACAAGACTAACAATTTAAAGCTAGACTATGAAATGAAAGACTAGAATTAAGGAGTTAACTGCAATGACTCCATCCAGCTCCTCAGTCTCAGCAGCTGTCATGGTGTACGCCGGCCTCTGAGGCTGCGCTGCTCTCTGAAACACCTGCCTCTGTGGCGCCAAGGGTGGTCCACGAACGGCAGGTCCTCTTTGAACTGGAGCGGGCGCTCTCATCTGCAGCGGGGCTGGCGCTCCAACTACAGCATGACGGGCTCTCGGACAGTCCTTCGCAGCATGCGAGGCATCTCCGCAAACTAGGCACAGTCCCATCCTCTTCCGACAATCCTTCTGAACATGTCCCAGCTTCCCACAGTAATGACATGGTCCCTTGCTCTGACTCTGAATGGGTGCTCCAGGCCTCTTAAATGGTACTGTCTGAACTGGCCTCATCGCCGGCCTAGCAGGTGGCCGGTACTGTTCCATAGGACGCTTCCCCTTATCAGCTGGAGGGTCAGGTAGGAGTGAAATAAGCTCATAATTCTTCGCAGCATCCAGCACCTCCCTCATAGTCGTGAAACTCGCCGAAGACATAGAAGCCTGAATCTTCGGACGCAGTCCCTGACGGAAGCGATCAGCTCGCTTCTCCTCCTTCTTCATCATATGCGGAGCAAAGCGACTCAGCATCTCAAACTCCGCCTCATACTCCTCGACAGTCATGTTCTCCTGCTTCAGGTCTATAAACTTGCTCAGCAGCTCCCTCCTAGTAGTCTTGGTGAAGTACTTCGTCCTGAACATAGACCTGAAGGTCTTCCAATCCACTGGCTTCTCCAGACGCCTCTCCTCAAGGCGCCACCAGTTCCTCGCATTCTCCGTCAGCTGCATCTTCGCTTTCTCCACTCGGGTATCGTCTGGAATCTTTACAGCAACTAATTTCTCCTCCGTGCTTTGGATCCACTCGTCAGCAGCTAGTGGTCCCTCCTTCCCTGAAAATGTCTTCGGCTGGAGCTCGTTGAACTGCTTCACTCCTGGAGCAGCTCGAGGGGCAGGTGGAGGTGGCGGTGGTGCAACTGGAGCAGCCTGGGCAGCACGCTGGGACTGCTGAACCAACTGATGCTGCACCTCCAGCATCTCTCTCATCACGCTCAGAACCTGACGGAAGTCTCCGCCCTGGTCTTCCTGAATCCCATCTCCAGAGCTCCCCGATCGGGTAACACGTCGTCCTGCCATCCTATTGACAGAAAGACACGGATTAGACTCGTACAATTTCTGGATGATAATAATAAAATGAAATTTAATACTTCAATTATTTTCATACTCGCAGAAGAGGGGACCTGCATGGGCCACCACTAAAACCTGTCACGCCCCGCTTCCCAAAAACACGGAGGCGAAGCGTGACTAAGGCCCGCTTAGGCCGGGGCAAGAGCCCCGACCCAATAAGCGTCTGTAGTTTTCCATAGCGAAGGTACAGGTCCCTGCAAGTTAGTACGAAATAACAAAAGTACAGAAAGGAAACATTTCATTTTATTCCAAAATTCATCATCAAGTACTGAGAGTCTAAAGAAAATGCCGTAAACGGCTACAACTGCTGAAAGGGAAACTAACGGTGCAAGCACCCAACCTAAACAAGAAAGCAACAGGTGCTACCCACCCAATCTAAACTGGAACAGAAATCTGGATCAGCAACACGAGGCCTCTAACTCTGGTCCTCCTCCGGGTCGTACTCCGGATCAACGTCCTCCGGCTCTGGGTCAGCTGGCAAGTCCGCCTCGTACTCGTACTCTGGCTCCACACCTGACGTACAGCACCAAAAGAAGGAAACTGTACGTCAGGCAAAGTCTACACAAACTGTCAGACTCTACTGCAAGTGTATCAACTTTTTAACAATGATTTACTGGTTGTTTTAACATGCTGGGGTTATAACTGAGAAACGAAAAGTAGCGTAGCAGGAAAAGTAACGTAGCAAACAGTAGACGTAGCGTGTGCTACCGACTACGGGACTAACCTACAGGTGTCAGGACAAGACGGGACGTGACAGACAGGACAAGACAAGACGGGACATGACAAGACACGAAAGGGTTCACGCCTTACGGTTCGAGGGGGATCAGACCCTCTTGCCGTGCGCACGCTCAACCCAACCCCAACCCAGGAACTCAGGACAAGATTCACGGGGATCATTTCCGCTAGGGAAACATCCGAAACGCCCGAAGGCTTTTTGGTCACAGGGATCACTTCCACGGAGGGAAGCATCCGAAACGCCCGCAGGCTTTTTGTATAACAGTCACGGGGATCACTCTCGCATGGAGAGCATCCGAAACGCCCGAAGGCTTTTTGTACCACGGGGATCACTTCCGCAAGGGAAGCATCTGAAACGCCCGAAGGCTTTTTGTATCACGGGGATCACTTCCGCAAGGGAAGCATCCGAAACGCCCGAAGGCTTTTTGTGTGACAGGACACGACATGACAAGTGTAGGGAAAGTTATTCTAGGGTGTCCACACGCACGCACACACAAGATAGTCCTATGTTGTCAGCAGTTCATTGTTGTCAGGCTCAGACTTCGTCGTCAAGTCTGAGCTGTCACGGTCGTCCCGGACGCTATCATTTCACGTCCGGTTCTCATCACACACAATCTAACAGTTCTACAACTAGAACTAAGGCACAGTCAAATCGCAAGTGAGTACACTTGCCTGGAATAGCGAGTGCGTCGTCTGTCCGGGGCGTCTCGTCCAGTCGTCGCGTCCACGGTAGTCTGTCTGAAAAGAGATCACGGCGACGGTGTCAAGTCGCGATTTTCGTCAAATCCTATTTAGGTTCATTTCTAAGTTGAACGTGGCTACCCTAACCGTCACGAGTCAAGTTGTCCAATCAGCCTATCCGACGATTCTACCCTATGTGCACAGTCAAAAAGTCCAACGTCGGTCTACGGTTATACATCGATTTAAGAGAGCAGAAACTAAATTTAGTGAGTTAAGTTGCCAGTTTTACTTAGGTTCTCAGTTTTGCTACTGTGGGGGTTTTGCTACGAGATAGGGGAACCAACCTTTCCGGAGGCTGGGGTAGAGCGGACGTAGTGTCTGAACGGCGACCGATCTGACTGGCACGGCTACGGATCGTCTCCTAGCGGCGTCTCGGCTACGGGCAGCATAGCCAGACACGTTCCGGGCAGCGGACGGGACGTGTGAACAGTGGGCAGCGCGTCGGGTAGGCGTACTACGGCTTCCGGAGAACTTGCAACGGCAAACGAGATGAACGGTTCGTCGTACCCAACGCCTACGACGTCGGGAGTCGTAGGAAGAGTTCGGGATGACGATGGATACTCCCAGAAGGTGAAGGAGACTGTCGGAGGGCTCCAACAGCGAGGAGAGGCGACTAGATCTCGGCGGCGCGACGGTACGACGCCAAACACGCAAAACAGCGAGTATACTCGCTGTTTCAGAGAGTATCGCGGCCTGGGGTCGCTGCCAACAGTGAGAGGGGGCAGAGGGGGTTCACGGCGGTGGAGAGGAGGCACCGGCGGCGGCGGCAGCGGCGGCGGCGGCCGTCGCGGGCTGCTGCGGCTTGCTGTGCGATTTCCGGCGCTTCGCGGCGGCTTCCGGCATCGAGGGGCGGCGCAAGCGAGAGAGGGGAGGTCGGCGAGATCGTCGGCGGCGACGGCAGGCCTCCGGCGGCGGCTCAGGTCGAAGGGGAGGGCTTTTGCGTGGGTTAGGGTGTTTCTAGGGCCGGCGCAAGAGGGGGGGTGTTGCGGCTGTGAAAAAATTGTTAGGAGTTAGGGTTTCTTTATAGAATGGGGCCCACGTGACTAAGGGGGTGGAGCTACACGTGAGGGGCTGCCACTTAACTAGGTTTAGGGTTTATTAGGGTTAGGTTTGTAGGGGAATCTCGTAATTAACGGGCTCTACTAGTGCACAAGGGTCAATTGGTGCCCAAAAATTATAAGAAAAATACCGGGGCGACCGGGGCGACGAGAGCAAGAAGTCGGAAGAGACGGATTACAATTTCGATGTCGGGAAACAAAATTAAAAATAAAAACGCCTCAAGTCAAAAGTGCGATACGCGACGTCTTCTCAGAAAAGGTCCAATCGTGGGTGAACGGCCCGCGAATTGACGTTGCAAGTCAACACGACAAAAGTAGTACTCTCAGAGAGTGTCACAACGACATATCACACGATAGGGTTTGGAAACAAACAAATTCTAAAATAAATACGTGCACGGTCAAGCACACGTGCACGAAGAACTTACGATCGGAAACCGACCGTTACAGTAACACCATCCCTATCCAGAACTCTGGGGCGAGTCATCGCGTAGAGCATATAGAGCTCAGGCGTAGACATTGTCCCAGGCTCATACCTCGCTAGAAAAGTGGTCGCCATAAGTCGCTGGGCTATGCGGAGGCAGGGGTGGACTATGGCTGAGGCCTTGGCCCTACTAGGGTCAAAGGCCTGTGGTAAACCCGTGATCCTGGCCCAAAAGGCGTGTGAATCGAAAGATGGGGGAGGGATGTGAGTGGGGGCGTAGGCTCAGTCGGGTGTGGGGACTGCGAACCACTGAAAGAATGCTCTAAGCATATCGAGAGTGATCCGACACTCTCGATCCATGAGTCTAAAGGAGCATCCCTCATCGGTCCGGGCGATCGAGCTAAGTACCTCGAGTGTCGGACGGACGTAGGTGTCCGCCGACACAGAAAGAAAATCTCGCCAACCCACGTTGTCGTACAACTTGAGCATCCCCTTGAGTACCCCTAGGCGGTCTAGGTCAGCTAAATGGGCGAACCTGGAGGGTACTATCGGGCGCTGGGCGATACACTCAAATCGGACGTGCTGTGCATCGTCTCTGAATGTAATCCCCAGCGGCCCGACAACCGGAGCCGGTGGTGGATGTGCGTGAACGGGATCGGCTGGAAGTGGCTGTGGGTGAACGGGGTCGGCTGGAAGTGGCTGTGTGGGGTGAGGTGGTGAAGGCGGAGGGGAGTTCTCCCTAGCGTGGGAGGGGTCGGGCTCATCCGTCCGCTTCCGCTTGGCGGAAGCTCCCCGAGTGTGTGGCTGTGTACGGGGCGGCATGTGTGCCCCGAGTGCTCACCCAACTAGTGAAAAATGCAGCGTGCTAAAAATATGGAACGAAGGTACCTGAACACGCCGCGAGAGCAAAACAGCTGATAGGTGCGAAGACACCGCCTCCACGAAGCCAATAGCACGTTCGAGAGCTCCCCTAAGCTCCCCCAAGATATCATGCGCATCAAACAATGATATCAGCGTATAAAATTCAAAATACATGGGGGAGATGGGGTATAACAGATAAATAGAGAAATCGATTTGAGTTAGGGGCTCAATGGGTACTCGGATCGTCAAAAATGGGGAGAAAATAGGATTTAAGGCGAAATAGGGGTTACCGGAGCTTGGCCGGCGATGAGGAGGGTCGCCGGTGGGGGGGTCGACGGTCGGTGGTCGGCGCTCGGCCATCGACGGTCGGGCGGTCAAGGGCGGCGGAAATGGTGTTTGGGCGAGCGAGTGTTGATCGCAGTGGGCGGGAGCTGAAGGGGCTCGGGCTCGGGCGAAAATTTGGGCGTTTCGAAAGTCGCGCCAAGCCCGTTCGCCTTATATAAGTGAAGTTACGACTCAACCGAGTGACTATGTCACTCGGCCGAGTGATCGTAACGAAAAAGTTTTTAAATTTTCTCCCTCTGCTTACGACTCGGCCGAGTGGCTTTGCCACCCTCGGCCGAGTGGAAAAAGTCCATTCGGCCGAGTGGCACAAGCTACTCGGAAATTTTCGCCCTAGGAGGGTATCAGTTTCACTCGGCCGAGTGAAGAAGTATACTCGGCCGAGTGGCAGTTTATACTGAAATCACAAAAAATACAGAGAGTTAGGTACAACAGACTTCCCTCGTTGGTGTGCCACTCGGGCGGACGGCTTTCTTTGCTCGGCCGAGTGGCTATGGTACTCGGCCGAGTGGGGCTCTGTTTTCTGCTTTGGGGCTCTGTTTTGGCTCTACTCTCTGTGTAATGATTGGTTTTCATGTATTTGGATTAATTATTTATATTATATATGTTTTGGTGGATTTTCTCCTCATGTGTGGTTATCGTCTCCGTAGCTTTCATTTTCGATCGTTTCATCGTGATTTTCTAGCTTCTTCCTTGGAATCGTTGATTTTGGAGTAAGTCATTCGTGATGGGCTTCATATCGGTCATATCTCATTGTTAGATCAAGCCTAGGAGTCTTAGGAATCGATCCCGGAGCTTCGCGCTCCATTTCGGAACTTTCTGTGCACGTTAGCCGGTACAAGAAGGGGAACCGACCGACTAGATGACGATTTAGTCGGTCGGCAAACCTTCATGGACCGACTAGTGGGCTTTGTTAATTTCTCAGGAGTTACTGTTTATCGTTAGTCGGTCTAAGAACATTTGTCGACCGACTAGGTTGCAAACTAGTCGGTCAGCAATCGTTCTTTAACCGACTAGCTCTATGATCATTTTTGATACCAAGTACTATTCATTCTTAGTCGGTCTAAGAACGTTCGTCGACCGACTAGATTCGAAACTAGTCGGTCAGTAGTTGTTCTTTGACCGACTAAATCTAAATCCTATTTTTGTACAGGAGTTACTGTTTACACTTAGTCGGTCTGCGTTGGTCAACCGACCGACTAGTTCCCAAACTAGTCGGTCAGTGGTTGCTCTTTGACCGACTAATCAGTGTCGAAACCCTAATTTCTGGGCAGCCGCCAGCACTTCCTATTTAAACCCCTCAAACGTTTTTCTTTTCTTCTTTCATTTCTCATGAGCCTCCTTCTTCCCCAAATCATCATCCATCTAACCCTAGCCTTCCTCCTTCTTCAAGAGCCTCTCCCCCTCTCCATTTAGGCCGGCCACCACCCATAGGTCGCCGGAAAACCCCCAAAAATCCCCAAAATCTCATTTTCTCCAAATTTCCATATCCATTCCAGATCTGAACCCTAGGTTCCCCGGATCATTTCCTCCGTTGCCGTGCTTGCTCGACATCATTCTTCCGCTCCGATACGGTAATAACTCGATTCTATAATATTCTTTTAACCCATTGTGTTTTTGTGAAACCCTAATAAAACTAGGTTGGATGTTGTTCTAATATTGTTTTGCCATGGCAGCGACCTCTTTCCCGTAGATTAGCGTCAGTGAGACGAACCTTCGTGATCGTCATCCTCGGAGCTAGGCAAGTGAAACTTGCCACTTAAGGTTTTGGGCCATGTCTTAGGCCGATTGCTTGTTGTAGGCGTAAAAGAGGCTAGGCGATAAAATGATACTCGCCTAGGCGCAATTTCAGGAACTAGCTTGACAATGAAGCTAGATCCGTCATTTATCATGTTGTATAACTACCATGTCATGTTTAATTTTAATTAACGGTACGCGAATTAATTGTCATCCATGCTATCCATGTTGAATGTCGCATTCGTAGCACACGCTACAATACTTGTGTTTCCTGGCTCGTGTTCCAGAAGCGGGCTACGTGAGTTGGTTGATAGCCAATGCCCGATCTACTTGTTTTCGGCTAGGCACATGCGTTGCAGGCATAACCCTACGCCATACGTGTTAAATACACTTCCTAGCTCATGTTCCAGAAGCGAGCATTCCGTGTGCGGGGTAATGCCATTGCTCGATACACGTGGAGGGGTAGAGATAAACGGTCACTTGAGCTTAAGAGTTGGCCCGATCAGCCACTCTAGCCAACAGGCGGAATCTCTGTGTACAACTTGTTTACTTGACGTGTTTACTTGACGTGATCACCTGACGTGAACCACTTGACTTGTACTTGTCCGTGTTTCACTTGTAAAACTTGTTATCCATGACATACTTGCTACTTGTACTTTCCTTTACTTGTCACTTCCATACTATACTTGCCATGTCATGCATCATACTATAACTGCTAGGTTGTTAGTTTACCTTACTTTCAGTTTCCTTGCCCAAGTCTTTTAGACTTGCTGACATGTGCCCCTTTACTCTTTTGGGTGACACATGTTAGATCCTGAGCCTGAGTTCATTGTTGAGGACGAGGTGTTTGCAGACGCCGAGCCCGAGCATGTGTTTGACGAGGACTTCGTGGACATGGGCGATCAGTCGTAAAGACTGTTTGTGTTGTTGTTTAGTCAGTTTTGTTGTCGGTGCATGGCACCAGTACTTTGTTATGTTGTCCCTTTTGTTGGCCTTGTTCTGGGCCTTCAGACTCTTTCTTTTAGCCTGGTGGCTTTTTCTGGATGTTGAACAAAATTTTCATGTTGGACAAATTATGAGATTTGAGATTTTATTTCTGTCTCTCCTTGTGTTATTATTGTTGTTCCGTTTGTGGTTACAGGGACCTGCTTATGTTTCATTGACGCTTATCGGGTTTGGGGCTTCACAGCTCCACTCCCGTGCGGACCTTTTCACGTCTCGCCTCCATTTTAGGGAAGCGGGGCGTGACAGGTTTTGTTGGTGGCCCATGCAGGTCCTACTATAACTGTGATTATCGGAATGACGATAATAATATTAGAATGTTTAATAAACTAAGTTCGACATCCGAGTCATAAGCTATGAGTCTAATCTGCTTCTTTTTCTGTGTCATTAGATGGCAGAAAGGTGATTCACCCGTGGTGGAGGTAGTGGTGCGCCCCCTCATGATGAGGAGCCTGAGCGGGAACCCACCAATGGAGAGATGATGTGGATGATGCTTCAGATGATGCAAGTGCAGCAGGGCGTGCTCCTGCAAGTCCAGAATGCTCCAGTTGCTTGAGCTGGTCAGGCAATCCAGGATGCCCCTCGCTCCGAGCCGGGAGCGAAGCAATTTCGGGAGCTGGGTCCTGCTTATTTTGATGGGTCTGAGGGTCCTCTGGCTACCGATGAGTGGATTCGGAACATTGAGGATAACTTGAAGATGGCCAAGATCACCCCGGCTGGATGGGTTGATTTGGCGAAGAGGCAACTCAAGGATAATGCTCGAAACTGGTGGGATGCGGAAGAGAAGATGCTGGTGGAGCCGATAGCTTGGGCTACCATTAAGTCCAGGTTTGATAAGGAGTTCTTTCCGAAGGCTGCTAGGAAGGAGATGCTGCAGCGCTTTATTGATCTGAAGCAAGGGAGCTTGACGGTGGACCTGTACCACCAAGAGTTCACTAGGCTGAGTCGGTTCGCACCGAAGATGGTGCAGGATGCTGATGAGAGGGCTCAGAGGTTCCTGCAGGGACTTGCTTTGGAGCTTCAGAGTTTTGTGTCTTACTCTGATCTGGACTCTTATCAGAAGGTTCTGGTCGCTGCGAGGAGGTAGGAGCTGAACCTGAGCTAGAGGAGGGGACATGTTTCTGGTGCTGGGAAGAGGCCTATGGAGCAGGCCAGAGCGGTGGTTAGGCCTGGTTTCAAGCCTAATCAGCCAGCTCAGTTCAAAAGTCCAGGAGGGCCTATTCAGAAGACTTGCCATTTCTGCGGCAAGATCGGGCATGTCAAGGATCAGTGTAGGAGATTCCTGGGCCAGTGCGTTGTCTGTGGGGATCATACCCATACCATGAAGGATTGTTCGAGGTCAAAGCAGCCTTGGAGGGCACTTGTTGCAGCACAGCCGTTGCAGCAGAGAGCGTCTGTTCCTGCTGGACGTGGAGCAGCTCTTGTTCCACAGAGGCAGGCTTTTCAGCAGGCTTTTCCGCCGATGAGGCAGGCTTTTCTGATGACCGCTATGGAGAGCGAGGCTGTGGATGAGGTTATTGCAGGTAATCCTCAATCTAGCTGTTACTTTCCTAGCTAGTTTTGATTGTTAGATTATGTTGTTTGCTTGAACGTGATTGTTTACTAGACTAGGGTTTGATTGTTAAATTGCTTGTTAGGTGTGGTTTTGGTGTGCACATTTCCTGCACGAGTCCTCTTTGACTCTGGTGCATCGATGTGCATTATTTCTCGGAGCTTCGTGGAGAAGCATTCCTTGTCGTCCCCTCTTTCCAAGAGTTGGAATATCGTTACAGGGAATGGCGTGGTCTCGGTGCATCTTGGTTGCAATTCTTGCCCGTTGGTGGTCTGTGGACATGAGCTTTACGCTGATTTCATTGTCCACGACATCATCAACTATGATGCGGTCCTTGGGATGGATTGGCTTGCGAGCTTCTATCCTACGATCGACTGTCGGAGGAAGAAGGTGGTGTTCGAGATTCCTGGACATCCAGTATTTGAGTTCAGCCGAGGTGGCAGCTCGCTTGGTCCTGTCAGATTTTGGGCCAGGCCAGTGGAGTTTGTGGCTATGCAGATGGAGCTGGAGAGGCCAGCGGTCGTGCGGGACTTTGATGACGTCTTCCCCTAGGAGATGTCTGGTTTGCCACCTGATCGAGCTCTAGAATTTTCTATTGATCTTATTCCGGGAGCGCAACCGATTTCGAAGGCACCATATCGTATGGCACCCGCTGAGTTGGAGGAATTGCGGAAGCAGCTCGATGAGCTATTGCAGAAGTGTTATATCAATCCTAGTGTGTCTCCGTGGGGAGCACCGGTCTTGCTGGTGAAGAAGAAGGATGGTTCGCGTCGCATGTGCGTGGACTATCGGGAGTTGAATGCGGTAACCATCAAGAATAAATACCCGTTGCCTCGCATCGATGATATTTTTGATCAGCTTGGAGGTTCGAGGGTATTTTCGAAGTTGGATCTGAGGAGTGGTTATCATCAGCTGAAGGTGAAGAAGGATGATGTTCCGAAGACAGCGTTCAGGACGAAGTATGGAGACTACGAGTTTGTGGTTATGCCTTTCGGTGTAACCAATGCACCCGCAGTTTTCATGAATCTGATGAATCTGATCTTCTATGACTTTTTAGATAAGTTTGTCGTTATCTTCATTGACGACATTCTGATCTATTCGAAGACGGAGGAGGAGCATGCCTCGCACTTGAGGACGGTGTTGGAGATTTTGAGGAAGCATCGGTTGTATGCTAAGTTTTCGAAGTGCGAGTTTTGGCTGGACAGAGTTGCTTTTCTCGGGCATGTGGTGACTGGAGATGGTATTTTAGTGGATCCCGAGAAGATTAGGGCCATCAGGGAGTGTCCTGTTCCGCAGTCAGCATCTGAGATTCGGAGTTTCCTTGGGCTTGCTGGTTAATATCGGCGTTTCATTAAGGACTTTTCCCGTATTGTTGAGCCGATGACCAGATTGACGCGGAAGGATGTACCTTTTGTTTGGTCGGGTGATTGTGAGAATGCCTTTGGTGTTCTGAGGGAGAGATTGACGACTGCCCCAATTCTGGTTGTGCCTGATCGCAGCGGTGTATTTGAGATCTTTTGCGATGCTTCTGGCAAGGGTCTCGGTTGTGTGTTGCATCAGCACGGGCATGTTGTGGCGTATGCTTCACGTCAACTCAAAGTTCATGAGAAGAATTACCAGACGCATGATTTGGAGTGGGCTGCTGTCGTGTTTGCTCTTAAGATTTGGAGGCACTTTTTGCTGAGTGAGAAAGTGAAGATCTTCACCGATCACAAAAGCTTGAAGTATATTTTTACTCAGAAGGAGCTCAACATGCGACAGCGTCGATGGTTGGAGCTCATGAAGGATTATGAGATTGATTTTCAGTATCACCCTGGCAAGGTGAATGTGGTTCCTGATGTGCTGAGTAGGCTTCCAGTGGTGATGATTTTGACTTCGCAGTGGAGATTGCAGCAGGATTTTTGCGAGTCTGGTGTTGAGATTTTTCTTCCTGGGGAGGCTTCTTCATTGATGTGTATGCAGATTCAGTCGACGATCGTGGATCGGATCAAGGCTAGCCAGGCCGGAGATCCGAAGCTGGTGAAGATTCGGGAGCAGGTGGAAGCCGGTCTGCGGACTGACTTTTTGATTCATGAGGATGGCTCGCTGAGGTTTGGAGCTAGGTTGTGTGTGCCAGCTGGGGATATTAGAGAGGAGTTGATGGTAGAGGCACATAGTTCGCCATATTCTGTGCATCCTGGTGGGACCAAGATGTACAAGGATCTTCGTCTGAACTATTGGTGGCATGGTATGAAGAGGAGTGTGGCTCAGAGTGTATCCAAGTGCTTGGTTTGCCAACAAGTGAAGGCGGAGCATCAGCGTACGACAGGGTTGCTACAACCGCTTCCGATTCCGGAGTGGAAGTGGCAACACATCACTATGGATTTCGTGACTGGACTACCTCGGAGTCCGAAGCAGAATGACGTGATTTGGGTGATCGTAGATCGATTGACCAAATCTGCGTACTTTATTCCATTCCGAGTAGGACAGTCCACCGAGGCGCTAGCGAGGAGATACATGGAGGTAAATTATTTTGCTCTCCGTTTTATTTCCTTTTCCTAGTTTAGATAGTGATGTAACGTGAATCGTGCAGGAGGTCGTACGACTTCACGGAGTCCCCCTGAGTATCGTGTCAGACAAAGACACAAGGTTCACATCTCAGTTCTGGCAGAGTTTGCAGAAGAGTTTGGGTACGCTTCTGAGTTTCAGCACGGCGTACCACCAGCAGACGGATGGCCAGTCCGAGAGGACGATTCAGATCTTGGAGGACATGCTGAGGGCGTGCATGTTGGATTTCAAGGGTTCATGGGAGGACCATCTACATCTGGTAGAGTTTTCCTACAACAACAGCTTCCAGGCGAGTATTGGCATGGCGCCTTTCGTCGCTCTTTATGGGAGGAAATGTCGATCGCCATTGAGTTGGGATGACATTGGTGATCGGGAGCTGTTGGGACCTGAGATGATTGTGGAGGCCGTGGATGTTGTCAGGAACATTCGGGGGAGGTTGAGGATTGCTCAGGACCATTTTAAGCATTGGGCAGATGCTAAACGTCGTCCTTTGGAGTTTCAGCCGGGCGACCATGTGTTCTTGAAGATTTCCCCGAATCGTGGTATGATTCGCTTTGGGAAGCGAGGGAAGTTGAGCCCGCGATACATTGGACCGTTTGACATTCTGGAGAAAGTTGGCGAGGTAGCCTACCGCTTGGCCTTGCCGCCGTCTTTGGAGGGAGTTCACAATGTTTTCCATGTGTCGCAGCTTCGTCGATACATTAGCGATCCATCTCATGCTGTGGATTTCTCGGAGATTATCGTTCGCCCTGATATGACGTATGACCAGCCGCCAGTGCGGATTCTGGACAGGCATCAGAAGTCACTCCGAAACAAGGTTGTCAATATTGTGAGGGTGATGTGGTGACACGGCTCGCCAGGAGAGTCTACTTGGGAGAATGAGGATGAGATGCGAGAGCGTTTCCCACTTTTGTTCCCGGACACGTGAGTGTTGGGAAATTCCGAGGACGGAATTTTTTTCTTAAGTTGGGGAGGATATAACGATTGGTTTTCATGTCTCTGGATTAATTATTTATATTATATATGTTTTGGTAGATTTTCTCCTCATGTGTGGTTATCGTCTCCGTAGCTTTCATTTTCGATCGTTTCGTCGTGATTTTCTAGCTTCTTCCTTGGAATCGTCGATTTTGGAGTAAGTCATTCGTGACGGGCTTCATATCAGGCATATCTCATTGTTAGATCAAGCCTAGGAGTCTTAGGAATCGATCCCGGAGCTTCGCGCTCCATTTCGGAACTTTCTGTGCACGTTAGCCGGTACAAGAAGGGGAACCGACCGACTAGATGACGATTTAGCGGTCGGCAAACCTTCATGGACCGACTAGTGGGCTTTGTTAATTTCTCAGGAGTTACTGTTTATCGTTAGTCGGTCTAAGAACATTTGTCGACCGACTAGGTTGCAAACTAGTCGGTCAGCAATCGTTCTTTAACCGACTAGCTCTATGATCATTTTTGATACCAAGTACTATTCATTCTTAGTCGGTCTAAGAACATTCGTCGATCGACTAGATTCGAAACTAGTCGGTCAGTAGTTGTTCTTTGACCGACTAAATCTAAATCCTATTTTTGTACAGGAGTTACTGTTTACACTTAGTCGGTCTGCGTTGGTCAACCGACCGACTAGTTCCCAAACTAGTCGGTCAGTGGTTGCTCTTTGACCGACTAATCAGTGTCGAAACCCTAATTTCTGGGCAGCCGCCAGCACTTCCTATTTAAACCCCTCAAACGTTTTTCTTTTCTTCTTTCATTTCTCATGAGCCTCCTTCTTCCCCAAATCATCATCCATCTAACCCTAGCCTTCCTCCTTCTTCAAGAGCCTCTCCCCCTCTCCATTTAGGCCAGCCACCACCCCCTAGGTCGCCGGAAAACCCCCAAAAATCCCCAAAATCTCATTTTCTCCAGATTTCCCCATCCATTCCAGATCTGAACCCTAGGTTCCTCGGATCGTTTCTTTCGTTGCCGTGCTTGCTCGGCATCATTCTTCCGCTCCGATACAGTAATAACTCGATTCTATAATATTCTCTTAACCCATTGTGTTTTTGTGAAACCCTATTAAAACTAGGTTGGATGTTGTTCTAATGTTGTTTTGCCATGGCAGTGACCTCTTCCCCGTAGATTAGCGTCCGTGAGACGAACCTTCATGATCGTCATCCTCGGAGCTAGGCAAGTGAAACTTGCCACTTAGGGTTTTGGGCCATGTCTTAGGCCGATTGCTTGTTATAGGCGTAAAAGAGGCTAGGCGACGAAATGAGACTCGCCTAGGCGCAATTTCAGGAACTAGCTTGACAACGAAGCTAGATCCGTCATTTATCATGTTGCATAACTACCATGTCATGTTTAATTTTAATTAACGGTAAGCGAATTAATTGTCATCCATGCTATCCATGTTGAATGTCGCATTCGTAGCACATGCAACAATACTTGTGTTTCCTGTCTCGTGTTCCAGAAGCGGGCTACGTGAGTTGGGTGATAGCCAATACCCGATCTACTTGTTTCCGGCTAGGCACCTGTGTTGCAGGCATAACCCTACGCCATACGTGTTAAATACACTTCCTGGCTCGTGTTCCAGAAGCGAGCATTCCGTGTGCGGGGTAATGCCCTGGCTCGATACACGTGGAGGGGTAGAGATAAACGGTCACTTGAGCTTAGGAGTTGGCACGATCAGCCACTCTAGCCAACAGGCGGAATCTCTGTGTACAACTTGTTTACTTGACGTGTTTACTTGACGTGATCACCTGACGTGAACCACTTGACTTGTACTTGTCCGTGTTTCACTTGTAAAACTTGTTATCCATGACATACTTGCTACTTGTACTTTCCTTTACTTGTCACTTCCATACTATACTTGCCATGTCATGCATCATACTATAACTGCTAGGTTGTTAGTTTACCTTACTTTCAGTTTCCTTGCCCAAGTCTTTTAGACTTGCTGACATGTGCCCCTTTACTCTTTTGGGTGACACATGTTAGATCCTGAGCCTGAGTTCATTGTTGAGGACGAGGTGTTTGCAGACGCCGAGCCCGAGCCTGTGTTTGACGAGGACTTCGTGGACACGGGCGATCAGTCGTAGACACTGTTTGTGTTGTTGTTTAGACTGTTTTGTTGTCGGTGCGTGGCACCAGTACTTTGTTATGTTGTCCCTTTTGTTGGCCTTGTTCTGGGCCTTCAGACTCTTTCTTTTAGCCTGGTGGCTTTTTCTGGATGTTGAACTAAATTTTCATGTTGGACAAATTATGAGATTTGAGATTTTATTTCTGTCTCTCCTTGTGTTATTATTGTTGTTCCGTTTGTGGTTACAGGGTCCTGCTTATGTTTTATTGACGCTTATCGGGTTTGGGGCTTCACAGTTCCACTCCTGTGCGGACCTTTTCACGTCTCGCCTCTATTTTAGGGAAGCGGGGCGTGACACTCTGTTGTTCTTCCTCCAGGTGGTTTCTTCCTCCTCCTAAGCCTCGAGTGCATTCCTGGAGCGCTCTTCTTCGGCTCGGTCAACCTCTATATAATAGATATCCTTTTCTCCTCCTCCTGTCAAAGAAAATAGGACCCGTTGTCACAATTTTTCGGGCAAACGACTCAAAAACACTAATAAAGTCTAAAATAAAAATAAAAACTAAAATAGAAAAAATGCGATAACCGTCGGGTTACCTCCCGACAAGCGCTCGTTTAAGGTCTTGAGCTCGACCCCTTTAAATTTTCAATTTATTGCGGTATGTTGGGTGCATATGAGATGCACCTGTCGAATTGCCCGGGAAGACCGCTCGGATTTGGATCATTGTGGTATGTGGTCTTCCTCAGTGCCCCTTCGTCATTGGCAATGTTGGGGGGTGGCTCCCCCAAGCTAGAGCTTGCTTCGGTCTTTGACTTTGCCGGTGACACCGATCGTCGTATCGGTGTAGCTTTCTTCGGAGTCCTCAACTTCGAGAGCTTGCAGAGCTCCCGTATTCTTGCGACATCCGCGTCGCCATCATCAATCACCATGGAGATATCGGGGGAGTGCTCCATCTTCTCTTCTTCGGCCAAATCTAGGCCTTCTTCGAAGCTATCTTCGTGGGGTGCGCCATGGAGTGGGGGATCGCCTCTTCGATGACCTCATCGAGGAGGTCCATGTAATCTAGCTCCTCGTGATACGGCATGTGCTTCATTGCCTTCGGTATATGGAGATCCACTTCGATGTTGCCGACGTTCAAGGTAAGGGTCCCCTCCCGCACATCGACGATGACACCGGTGGTGGCAAGGAATGGGCGTCCAAGTATGAGTGATGTATCGCCCTCCTCCTTGATGTCCATTATCACGAAATCGCATGGCAAACATATGCCTCCCAGAACTTGGAGTGGGATGTCCTCTGCGATCCCAACCGGCCTTGTAATCCGCCCGTCTGCTAGTTGAATCCGCATGTCGGTAGGCTTTAAATCCGTGCCGGTATTCAACTTCCGGAACATGGAGAGAGGCATGAGGCTAACACTAGCCCCCAAATCTACCAATGCTTTTTGTAGGGGGACGCCGCCTAGAGTGCAAGGAATCTGGAAACTTCCCAGATCTTTAAATTTAGCGGGCTCCTTCTCTCTCTTTGTGAACCAAGTCCCTTCCTCCGCGAGCATGATCTTCTCCTTCCTCTTCCTTCCCATAATCAAGTCCTTTAAGAACTTGGCGTAAGATGGGATTTCCACTATAGCGTCGAGGAAGGGGATATTGAGGCTCACCCCTCTCAAATACTCGAGAAACTTGGCTAGCCGTTTCTCCATCTTGGCTCTAGCTAGCCGTTGAGGGAAGGGCACCGGTGGCATAAATCGACGCTCATCAATAAGCTCTTCCTCTCTAGACTTCACTTCCCCTTGCGGCTCCTTCTCTTTTTCAACTTCAATTGTCGGCTCGCTCTCTTGTAGATTCTCCACCACGGGTTCCTTAATTTGAGTCATGGGGGGTGGTATCCTTCCCTCCTCTTGTTGTAACCGCAATGACCGCATTGATATGGCCGGTGTTGCCCCGTGGATTCGGCTCGGGTTGAGCCGGCAATTGTTGGTTGTTTCTATTGAGCAAAGCAAGTTGCTCCCCAATTTGAGCGACGACGGTGGCGAGAGAATCTTGTCCCGCCTTCAAAGTGGCGTTAATATTTCTTTGCTCCACCATAAACTCATCCACCTTAGCTTCAAAATCCGAACGTTGTTGAGCTTGTGGAGGGTTGGGATTTCTACACCCTTGATTATACCCGGGTGGCCTATAAGGTCCCACTTGTTGCCTTGGCCGGAAATTTTGTTGTGGTGGCCCCCTTAGTGGATAATTCGGTTGTGGTGGTGGTGGAGCCCGAGCTTGAGGAGGTTGTTGTGGCGGGGGGTTCAATGCACCATCATTATTGGCATATGAGAAACCCGGATGGTTTCTAGCGGCCGGATTGGCCCAATATCCAGAATTCCCCGCGACATATTGAACTTGCTCCAAAGCTCCTTCTCCTTGCTCTAATCCTACATACATGGCTTGGGATTGGTCTTGCCAATCACTCATATGATTTATCGGCATGGATGTAGAAGAGGCTCCTTGAGGCTCCGTAATGTACTTCTCCAATCTCTCCACTACCTTGTGGAGAGAATCAAATTTGTTGGCTAGCTCCGCGGCGGCCATGGCCTCATAAATGCTAGATGGCTTCAAGGAGGACGAATAGTGTCCTCGCTCGTCGCCCCACTGTTGGTTGTTCGAGGCCATCTCCTCAAGCAAGGCCGTAGCTTCATCGGGAGTCTTTGACAAAATGGCTCCATTTGCGGTGGCATCAATAATCTGCTTCGTGCCCGGTTGGAGTCCATTGTAGAAACTGTAGACAAGCTCCCAATCCTCAATGCTATGATGGGGGCATTAATGTTGCAAGTCCTTGAAGCGTTCCCATGCTTCATAGAGAGTTTCTTGGGGTCCTTGCTTGAAGGACATGAGAGCACTTCTTATCTTCACTATCTTGGAGGGCGGGTAAAATTTGTCGACGAAGGCACTCGCCAATTCATCCCAAGTGGTGAAGATTCCTTCAGCTTGCGTCCTCAACCAATATAATGCCTTGTCCTTGAGTGTGAAAGGGAAGAAGCGCAGTCTGATAGCATCCACGGAGACGCCCGGCATTTGGAAGGTGGCACACTTAGATAGGAAGAGCTGGATGTGGTAATGAGTGTTTTCATGGGAGTTCCCATGAAAAGGATCTTGTTGCATAAGAACCACCAATCCGGTCTTCAACTCGAAATTTTTGTCGGCCGCCAACTCCGGCGTGGCTATGGACGAGGTCGTGGAAGAAGTCTTAGGCCGAAGCCTATCTGTTATGGAAATAATCCTCGCCATTCGCTCTGCCAATTCTTCGGGTGTCTCAGGATGGGTCATAAAATTTCCTTCCGTAACGGGTCTCCTCTCCACTCGGATCCTCCTCAATGTACGCTCGATCTCCGGATCATATAGTATTTCTTCGGGGTTCGCCGAGGATCTCGTGTACATGCAAGGGAAAATAGAGTTTCAAAGAAATAGTTAGCACAACAGAAGGGCAAAATAAAAATAAAAATAGAAATAATAAAACAAAAAGAAAGAAATAGCTTGGTAGGTAGAATCAAACACTGTTGCTTCCCCGGCAACGGCGCCAAAAACTTGATCGTGCCCCGGATACACGTCCCGGAGTGGCGACACTGTAGTCTTACCGCAAGCACACGGTGTAGCGATGAGCGGGTATCGAACACAGGGAGGCCTAATAACAGTGTCTTCTTCAATCACCTGGCTATAAGAAAAGTCGAGAAACGTTCGCAATAATGCGGTCACAGTCGTTCAATTGTATAAAAGAAGTAACAAATTAATAAAGACGCCTAGGGGTAAGGAATCCCTGCTACTCACCGTATCTCATCATTGTGACTCGTAGGTTTAACAATTGCTAGACTTGAAATTCAGGTGAACTAGTTGCAACTAAATGTAGAACCAACCTCACGCTCTCGCGCTATTGCCGGTCTATAGCAAACCTAGGCTAGGGTCCAATCTCTTGCAAACCCTAACCTAGGCAAACTAGCGTGAAGAACAACATCATCGTTCAATCGTATCTCGAGCCCACTCTCATGCAAACTCGAGCTACGACCTAGGTTGGGATAGTTCCTACCCGTCCAATCTCTTGCAAACGGATATCGGTATAGAGTTACAATCGAAAACCCTAGTTTGGTCAAATCTCTTGCAAACCGATTCCGGAGAAATCCAATTTCAACCCAATTCGAATTTCTAGGGCTTCCTATCGAGTTGGGATCCAATCTCTTGCAAATCCCAATCGGTATGAATCCCTAGCTATTCGTATTAAATCAATCACAAACTAACCCTAATCAATCCTAGCAATAATTTCACCAATTCATCACAAATTTGAAATTGGGCTCATAGGGTTCATCCCTACGCCCTAAGATGATGAAACTACTCACAATTCATCATATAATGCAATAGAAATTCACAATCAAAATCAATGGAATTCATAGCAATATTCAAAATATCAATAAAAATGGAGTTTTTGAGGGAGAGAGAGACAAACCAATGAAGAACAAGATAGCATCCAACAAAAAATCCGTTTTCTCTCCTCCCTAAAAGCTAAATCTAATCCCTAAAAAGTTAATCTAAAAAGGCTGCAAAAAGTTCTGATAAAGCTCTCTAAACTAGGATAAAAACTGGGGTTAAATACCCCCCAAAATCGCCCAAAAAATCCTGACGAAAATGCCCCTGCGCAGCCTCAAAATCACAGTTTACGCTACAGGCAGTGCGGCTCACTCGGCCGAGTGACAAATATCACTCGGCCGAGTGAGAGACTGATTCGAGGTGAATATTGCAAATCTAACCCCTTAACTAGTACTATTTTGTGCCCATATAATGCTTAAATGTTCTCTAATACATTCGTATTTTGTACATCATCATTTATTAGAGAAAACACCTTATTTGAGCACAAAACATCATTTAACTGAGTATTTCTGCACTTTTTATATTTTTCCTAGCATCGTCTCGATCTCACGATTCCAACGACTATTTATTTGTATTTTTCTGTGATCTGTGCTAATTACTGTGTATTTTTGAATGCAGAATACCATTTATTGGGGAAAAAAAATAAATACGCACCAATCTTAAAGCACACGTGGCCGCATCTCAGCGCTCCCCCCAAATCTAACGGCCCGTGATTTTCGACGCACAAAATTTCCTCGACCGTTGGATTGAGATCCAACGGCCCGAAGTCGACCAAAACGCAGCAGCGGGCTGCATCCTAGTGCGCGACGTGGCCGATATCGGAGCGACACAAATTACCCCGCATTATTGAGAAGAAGTCGAACTCGAAGCGATCTCCACCGTCGACGATTGATCGGATGGTCAGTATTCCTCTCCAACGCGAACTCGAAGATGCGAGCGGAGCGCACGCTTAGGAGACACGTGGCATGATCCTATGGGTTTGCCGCTCGAACAGATGGCTGAGACGTAAGCAAAATTCGAAATCGATGCGGGTTTTTGCAAAGGGCGACGCGGAGCGATCTTTACTGTTGGATATCAATCCAACGGTCAACCATCAATCCGATGCGGATGCGGATTCACCCGAAGTTAGCGAGCGCGGCGCAAAGAGACCCGTTAATCTGGACACGTGGCGCTCATTGAGGCGATCCCGCACGAGATCTGACGGGCACGATTGTAAGCGGCTGTGGATTTGGATTTGAAGCGGGTTTCTAACCCGTTAACCCCGCTAAACCCGTAATTCCTATTATTTAGGCGTATTCTAGGGTTTTGGGGCGTATTCTGGCGTATTTTGGGACTTTTGGAGCGGCTACTGTGCGTATTTCTCCAGGGAAAAATTCTGAAAAATTCCAGAGGCTATTCTTCATATTCTAAGGGAGTTTTGGGTTCTAAAGTGGAGATTTGGTGATAAATTCTTGGACTTATACCCCGTATTTGGTGTATTTCATTGTATTTTGGCTATTAAAACGATGTATTTGGCTATGAAATCGTATTTTCTTTGCACCATGCGTGGCTAATCTCCTTGTGCTATGGTTGTGATGTAATTAGGAGTATGTATTCGCTAAATCTCATGTCTTTAGCCCTATTATCATGTCAAAATTGCTCGTAACATTGATTTCTACAACGTATTTGTTGGGTATTTGCTTATTGTCGATATTGTTTACATCCCATATGGCTAGGCCCTGACAAGGCTAGCCAACTCATGTTCACTAATCTGAACTTATTGTTGTGTTTATCGTTTAATGAAATCAATGTTGCTAGTGATACGTATACGGCTATTTGACTAGTTTTTATCGATTCATCTTCCGACGTCTTCACGCCTTGACCGGGTGAAACGTTGAATTATATAAAAGACATGATATTTCAGCGATTATTAACTCCTAATGAACTCACAACCGTAGCACATCCACTTCATATGTGTTGGTGTTGACGTAGTTAGGGTGTCGTATTCATTTATTTCTATATCTTTTCGCCCTATTTGCACGTGATTAATTCTTTGGCACGCTTTTATATACTTTAACGCCATACTTTCCGATGTTCTCGTGCCCTGACCGGACGAAACGTTGAGTTATAGAAAAGGTATTGATAATCATTGATTGCACACACCCAAACGAAATCAAACCCAACACATACTCCCCATACTTGTATCCCTACCGAAGTCACCGTAAATATCGTAAGATTTTCTTTTCTTATTCCAAACTCTTGATACTCTTGATTATACCTGATAGGTGGTTGGTTCTCATCGTATTATTACTCTTTACATATTGACATTCGTAGTTTTGCAGGTCAGTTGTCCCGTGGATTCGATACCTGGACTCGCCAGGATATTACTTGCACGATCTCCTGCGCTTGGGAGTAGTTCTCACATCATTTGAGACGAGACAAGTTTTTGGCGCCGTTGCCGGGGATAACAGTACTTGCAATCTACGATTTCAGTTCGTTTGGAGGAACATTCGGTGAGATCCTTCCATCTTATAGTCTAGGATTTTTTATTTTATTTTTTTTGTTTTCTTTTTAAAAATGGAGTATATGGAATACATGAAATTCTATTGCACGAACAATTTGTATGATGCAGAATATTATAAGGCACACAAACATCGGATGGAGAAGCTCAAGACCGTTGGTTTTAATCAGAATGATTGTGAAACTTTCTTTCAGGCCTGGAGGAGATTCACAGACATAATATCGAGCTATCCGCAGCATGGGTTCACAAAGAAAGAGCTTATGGAGTCATTCCTAGGCGGACTACGACCACAGCTACAGGAATTCTTGGGAGTCATGACGCCGACAGCGGCATGGAATTATATGGAGCATTTGCAAGAGGAAGAAGAAATCATGAAAGAGACTTCAGAGTGCGATTCAACGGAGCCTTCAAGCCTTGATCCAGAGGAGCAAAGTGTAGACGTACCTTTGCACCACTTGAAAGAGAAAGTTCAATTGCTCATTCAGACACAGGAGGCCACATCCCATCAATTCCAAGAAAAATTCCTTGCTCGGAGTCGGCAGATTCAGCAATCTATTGAAAATCTTAAGCTGATTTCCACTTGCGTAGAAGAAAATAATTTGTTTGAAATTCAATTTCCAAAATCTAATTTGACTTCATCTTCTATTGCAGGTATACCGAGCGAGCCATGCCACGATGAAGTCACGAAGGAACACATTGACATGGCAGGAAGTGTGTGCAAAAGAGAGAACGAACGAGCAATTTTGGATGAACAGGAGGAGGAGACGACTAGGGACATTGGTTTAAAGAATATCGCTATGGAGCCCGAACCATTCCCTTCCCCAGTTCTTTCCCAAAATAATTTACCCCTCTCCACATTGACTGAGCATCATATTGAGCGTAGTGCACATTTTTCAGGGAGTTGTCATCACCATGCTCAATTTTACTTCACCTATTTTGATGACTATATTTGGAATGTGTTTATGGCGAAGAATTTTAAAATAAATTGGATTGACGTGACTCATCTCTTGCAGGATACATGTGACCAGATTATAGAGATGCTGGGAGTTACATTGCTGGGGTCCAATTTAGCTAAAGGATGAAGAATAATCGCCGAGGAGCGCAAGGAACAAATTGAACAACTTCCTCCACCATTAAAGATTCAGGATCCGCCATTTGAACACGGTGTGTTCTTTCCAGTAGCGTAGAATTTTATATGCTTTCTAGGATGCTTGCTTGAATAAACTCGTACCCCTTTCGACATTGAGGACAATGTCCATCTTTAAGTGGGGGGTGTGTATGAGATCTTAGGAATTTTTTTTTTCAAAAAGCATGGCATAAGGAAAGAATGAACCACCAATCTCACCATTTTAAACTACTTCATATTCCTCAAATGCGGATGATTATGCATTAACTGAGTTCTAAAAATTGTTTATGGCTTGAATTAATTTTTTTCCTTCATGAATTACCGTTAATATGCTATTCATGAAAAATTTTCAATTGCCATGATTAATATCTCGAAATAGTTTGAATTTATTTCATGCATGCTAAAGGTGATGAAAAAGCTTGAGTATACACGATTTTTTTGACAAGTCTTCAAGTTGAAGAGGAATTTGGCCCTGGTTATTAATGCTGTGTTCAAAAAAAAATAAAATGGGTATTGAGTGCTTATGAAAAAAAAGAGGAAAAATGAAAGAAAAATGAAGAAAAATGAATGAATAAGTATGTCACTAATACATAACTTGGTTGGCTCGAGTAGTACAGTCCGAGGGGTCCTTTTTGGCCTAATGCCCTATTATCGTCTGATGTGGGAGCCATTGACAGGAAACTCACTCATTTGATGGAGCGATCCAAGTTATACATTTTTCTGCGAATGTTGATTGATGCGCGTTACGCGGAACGAATAAAAGAAAAGAAATGGTGAAAATACTAAGCAACTTCAATACCCATGTCTTGAATGATTGTTTTGATAGGCCAATTCCTTGGAAACAAGAAAACTAGAGAAAAACGACGTGCTATACTTTCGCTTGCGCAAAACAATGCTTGTATGTTATTTATTCATACTAAATTAGAGAAAATATCATGTGATTGATTTTGTTCATGGATGTGTATATTGATGGTGAAGATCATGTTGGAAAGCGTATTGTTGAGCCGCGCCATAAACGATTGATAGAATTATTTTTTATTGATCATCCGTATTTATCGCTCTTTTTGCTAGGGACTAGCAAAACGCTAGTTGGGGGGTGTGATTCGAGGTGAATATTGCATATCTAACCCCTTAACTAGTCCTATTTTGTGCCCATATAATGCTTAAATGTTCTCTAATACATTCGTATTTTGTACATCATCATTTATTAGAGAAAACACCTTATTTGCGCACAAAACAGCAATTAACTGAGTATTTCTGCATTTTTTATATTTTTCCTAGCATCGTCTCGATCTCACGATTCCAACGACTATTTATTTGTATTTTTCTGAGATCCGTGCTAATTACTGTGTATTTTTGAATGCAGAATACCATTTATTGGGGGAAAAAAATAAATACGCACCAATCTTAAAGCACACGTGGCCGCATCTCAGCGCTCCACCCCCCAAATCTAACGGCCCATGATTTTCGGCGCACGAAATTTCCTCGACCGTTGGATTGAGATCCAACGGCCCGAAGTCGACCAAAACGCAGTAGCGGGCTGCATCCTAGTGCGTGACGTGGCCGATATCGGAGCGTCCGATGTCAATCGGACGGACACAAATTACCCCGCATTCTTGAGAAGCAGTCAAACTCGAAGCGATCTCCGCCGTCGATGATTGATCAGACGGTCAGTATTCCTCTCCAACGCGAACTCGAAGATGCGAGCGGAGCGCGCGCTTAGGAGACACGTGGCATGATCCTATGGGTTTGCCGCTCGAACAGACGGCTGAGACGTAAGCAAAATTCGAAATCGATGCGGGTTTTTGCAAAGGGCGACGCGGAGTGATCTTTACCGTTGGATATCAATCCAACGGTCAACCACAACCGATGCGGATGCGGATTCACCCGAAGTTAGCGGGCGCGGCGCAAAGAGACCCGTTAATCTGGACACGTGGCGCTCATTGAGGCGATCCCGCACGAGATCGGACGGGCACGGTTGTAAGCGGCCATGGATTTGGATTTGAAGCGGGTTTCTAACCCGTTAACCCCCTTAAACCCGCAATTCCTATTATTTAAGCGTATCCTAGGGGTTTGGGGCGTATTCTGGCGTATTTTGGGACTTTTGGAGCGGCTACTGTGCGTATTTCTCCAGGGAAAAATTCTGAAAAATTCCAGAGGCTATTCTTCCTATTCTAAGGGAGTTTTGGGTTCTAAAGTGGAGATTTGGTGTTAAATTCTTGAACTTATACCCCGTATTTGGTGTATTTCATTGTATTTTGGCTATTAAAACGATGTATTTGGCTATGAAATCTGATTTTCTTTGCACCATGCGTGGCTAATCTCCTTGTGCTATGGTTGTGATGTAATTAGGAGTATGTAGTCACTAAATCTCATGTCTTTAGCCCTATTATCATGTCAAAATTGCTCGTAACATTGATTTCTACAACGTATTTGTTGGGTATTTGCTTATTGTCGATATTGTTTACATCCCATATGGCTAGGCCCTGACAAGGCTAACCAACTCATGTTCACTAATCTGAACTTATTGTTGTGTTCATTGTTTAATGAAATCAATGTTGCTAGTGATACGTATACGACTATTTGACTAGTTTTTATCGATTCATCTTCCGACGTCTTCACGCCTTGACCAGGTGAAACGTTGAGTTATATAAAAGACATGAAATTTCAGCGATTATTAACTCCTAATGAACTCACAACCGTAGCACATCCACTTCATATGTGTTGGTGTTGACGTAGTTAGGGTGTCGTATTCATTTATTTCTATATCTTTTCGCCCTATTTGCACGTGATTAATTCTTTGGCACGCTTTTATATACTTGAACGCCATACTTTCCGATGTTCTCGTGCCCTGACCGGACGAAATGTTGAGTTATAGAAAAGGTATTGATAATCATTGATTGCACACACCCTAACAAAATCAAACCCAACACATACTCCCCATACTTGTATCCCTACCGAAGTCACCGTAAATATCGTAAGATTTTCTTTTCTTATTCCAAACTCTTGATACTCTTGATTATACCTGATAGGTGGTTGGTTCTCATCGTATTATTACTCTTTACAGATTGACGTTCGTAGTTTTGCAGGTCAGTTGTCCCATGGATTCGATACCTGGACTCACCAGGATATTACTTGCACGATCTCCTGCGCTTGGGAGTAGTTCTCACATCATTTGAGACGAGGCAGAGACCCTGACGAATTCCAGAGAGTTGGGGGTCTTGGGGGTCATCTCCTCGGAGGTCACTCGGCCGAGTGACTTTTCTTCACTCGGTTGGTGGGCGTTCTTCACTCGGGCAGACGGTCTTTCGTCACTCGGCCGAGTCGGTCTTTGGGGTTGACTGAGGGATTCCAGAGAGTTGGACGTTTTTGGTTGCCGTCGTCTTGGTCCACTCCGGCGATGGATGACTCGGTGCTCGGCCGAGTGGTATGGCGATGCTCGGCCGAGTGCACGCTGATATTGGCTCTGTTGCGTGTCCGATCTGGCTGGCCGAGCGGGCTGTCTATGCTCGGCCGAGTGGCTCCTTCACTCGGCCGAGTGGCATCCTTAAAATGCCCATTCTTCATGTTTTTGCCTCCTCGTCTCTCCTACGATGTTCTTTCTTCTTCCACTCCTCTCCAATCGCAAAATACCCCTCAAGAGAGTCGTCGGTGACACTCCGGAGTGGGTGCATCTCAGAATCACTCCAAATCGCTCCAAATCTCCTGAAATACGACAAAAACAACAAATCGTGAAAAGCATCGCAATATTGTCGAATAAACGTGAAAAACACGATTTGAGCGATCTAAATGGCATGCAAACATGCAGAAAAAAGGTGTAAAATACGGAGTGATCACATATGCTATGATGATTAATAAAGCCCAAGTACAATCTGTAAAATTCGTTGGATTTGATTTGCGGACCCCAGTTTTCAGTCATGGACATCTTTATGTTGCACTTTCAAGGTGCACATCTTTTGATCGTGTATGTGTCCTTCTTCAGCCTAACATAAATAACACAGTAAACATCGTTTACCCAGAAGTTCTGCTATGATTTCCAATGTATGATAAAAATTGTATGTAAGTTTTGTAACTTTCTTTCTTTACATTGTTTTATTTATATTATTTGTTTAAATGATCTTTTAAAAAATTATTATCGATTGTTGTCTAACATGCAGGTATAGCATTATCATACGTTACCAAGCTTTAAAATGTGGACCCACATTACCATATATGGCAGGGTAAGAAATTTTTTCCTTTACTACATTTCATTGCATGACTTAATAGTTTTCGGTATGCATTGTTTGATAAAATATTGGTTTGTATTTTTATATAGATAGATGATGATGCAGATTTGGCAAAAACTGTAAGTTTCTTATCATAATTCTACATTATATTTTTAATCTACTATGTTTGCATTAACATTTTTCTTCTCACAGGTTCTGTTACTTCAAAACAATCACATAAATGTCAGGCTACGGGGTTATATCGGATTTTGGTTTGATAAGGTATGCATACCGTTACAAAAATTCCCATTTTGAAATTAAAAATTAGTGACTATTTATTATTATTATTATTTCCAGCAAATTGCTAAAAGAACTTTACAAGCAACGACGACGAGTCACATTGAAGACAAAGCAATCTTCTTTTCCGAGGTAATATAAAAATCTTAGATTTTGTTTTTCAAAATATCATGTTCATTGACCATCCAAATACCTTTTTTTTATAGAAGTGTGTTACGACTATTTTGACCGGGCCCGGAAGAGCCAAGTCAACGACGACCGGTCAACCGGCCTGCTACGGCCTTGGGGCCCCGGCCCCAGAGATCTCACGGGCGGGCCACGCTTATCCGCCCAAGACAAAGGCCCGAAAGACTGCCCACTTCCGTAGTGGAGGAAGTCGGGGCCCAAATCGAGGAAGCCTTCGCCAAGTATGACAACCGACCATTGTCATCATGATCCGCCAATTATGGCAGCCACCTTCATGGCTCGCCAAATATGGCAACCGACTTCATGGCCATCACTTCCCAAGAATGGCGGCCACTTTCAATGCCATCACTCCACCTTCATGGCATTTATCCCTCCATAAAGCATGGCAATTATGGGGGTCAACATGGCCCATTAACACGACCTCATCAATAGCGACCATGATGTCTCATCATGGCTGATTACAATGGGGCTCGGCTATATGAAGAGGGGGGAGGCATCATCACCGAAGGCCGGATCTTGGCAATAGAGAACGATGGTATCACATACAAACACTCTTACTCCTTCTTCCACCTCAATATTTCTCCTCCATAACTTGGCCCGGGGATCGGGTATCGGTCTCTCCGCGAGCCATACTCGCTCCCACCAAGCCTTTACACAAATCCGTTCTGACTTAGGCATCGGAGGGGAATTGGTCGGAACCAAGGTCCGACCCCCCTGACGAGCTCTCTCGTCTATTCAGGTCCAGGAGATCCAGCGACGCCCAGGCTATCCCTTAGCGTCCTTCCAACCGGAGCCGAGCGCCCTCGTCCTCGAGCTCGTTCGTCTCCTCCACCACGAGGGCGTCGCTCTGCCGAGGCTACCCCTCGCCGAGCCGACGCAAGGATCTGCGCGCCCCGCAGCGAGCGACTCTGCCTTCAACTGATCCCGGAGGTCGTCATCTCGCCGAGGCTTCCCCTCCGCTCCACGCCGGCCGTGCATTAAACGAGACGACCGAGGCTACCCCTCGTCATCTGACCGACCGAGGCCGAGCGCGTCCATCCGAGCCGAGGCTCCCCCTCAGCTCCGCATCGGCTGTGCATCAAGACAAAGGCGTCGAGGCTACCCCTCGTCGTCCGACCGTCCGAGGCCGAGCATCTCACACTGGGCCGAGGCTTCCCCTCAGCCCCCTTGAGGCCGAGGATCCAGACCCGGCTCAGCTGACGTGTTCCATGTCGTCTGCATCTCCGATTCGCGTCGCGCCTACACGTATTCGACGCACCCAAGGGACCCAAATTGGCCCCTTGACCACGTTGACCGGGTAGTCCACGGTCAACGCTTCTGTAGTGAGAAAACACTCTGAAACATCTGGCGCCGTCGGTGGGAACGAGTCGACATCCACGTCATCGACCACACGTGCAATGACTCGTTCCATTAATCGAAAACCCAGAAGATCCAGCAAGCAGGTCGAAAGATGGTCCCTTGCTTTGAACCAGATCAAGCTAAGGACCAACAAGCCCGCACCGCTGGGACCCCCTTCCAATCTCGCGCAAATGACAGCCATCACACTTGCCTCACGTTAGTGCGATTGAAGAGCCTTAACTTTATGAGTATTTCGCAAGTGGCAGCCTGCAAGGGGGGAAGATCAACGGAAATCAATCGGATCCCTGGCTCGCGAGGATTCATCCACCGAGCTTCGATCCAAGCTCGGAGACCCGTCGACTCACCTGAGCGCCATCCGACCGTCCATGGATCCAAATCCCTCGAAGACCCACCGAGGGTCGGCGGCGAGGATCCTAACATTGGCGACGATGGACTGCAGTCGAATCCCCATGGCCGATCGATCGGTGGCAAACTGGAGGCCGGATCCCCATTGTTGGGCGACGGAGTTTGTAGCCTTATCGTACGCAGACTCTGTGGCCAAACGGATCCGGAGAGTCCCCGATCGGCACTGAGCCAATCGATTTGACCACGATCACATTGGATCTGAGCTCCGCCGACCCTACACGTCCGATCGAGCCTCCCTCCGGTGGGAATTCGTCCGAGCCGAGCTCGTCCGACTGACGGTGGTGTCTGAATGACGGAGCTATCCTTAAATCGGTTCTCGTCCTCGTCCGCCTGGGTCTCCATGGAAACCGATGCTGTCAAGAAGCCCACAATTTCATAAAGGTCAACTCAAGCCTCCGCAAGATTAGAGCTGTTTCCTAGATCCAAGATCAACTTCCACCCGGATCAGACTCCGTGACCTCTAATCGATAGCTCCGTCGCCAAGACCGACATCCGCCCGGATCAATCTCCTTGGCCTCCGATCCGAAGCTCCGTCTCCTTTGATCAAGCCTCCGGCGCAGCGACCCACTTCCGAAGGAATAGCCTCCTCTGAGCGTTGATCCGACCTCTGATGATCCCGGATCGATCCCTCTGGGGAACGCAACAAAGGCGAGGGATCGCACGATAAGTCGATTGAAGCTACCCGAACTCGTGGAATCTCGTCGAAGGTCGGTCGTGCCTCCCAGATGTCGGTCGGAGCTACCTCGCACGGAGATCGACGACCCTCAGTCGAAGCTCGCCGAGCCCCATAGAGCTCGGACATGTACCGCGTTGTGTCGTGGGAGCTCGCTGCGCATCCCGACCTCCGAGCGCCCAAGTTCGTCGACCCAGCGAGTTGACCCAGCTCACGAACTCAGATGACCTGGACGCGATTTGATCCAGGCAATGGTAGCTAACTCACAATCAAGTATCACGGTCTCACAGATACCTGGGTCAATGTGCACACCAACCTGAGATCCTAAGAGCCAATTCGTAGAACCCACACACAAGGATACCTTCGTCAAAACTCATGTGGAGCTCCTCTGTCAAGGCTGCTCCCTGCCGAGCTCCTCCTAATGAACTGAACATTGGATGCCGATCAAAACTTCAGAGCCTTCATGCCGAGCATCCGGACCTCCGTGCCGAGCATCCGGACCTCTATGCCTAGCTCCCGTATTGAGGCGCCAGCCTACCGACCATGCCGAACTAATGGTACCAGACTACTGGACAGTCGAAGGACAAACTCGAGGCCCAACTCAGATAAGTCAACTTTTGACCTCCCCTATCTGAGTCTCTCTTTTTGAGTCCTAACCTGCAATCATTTCGATCACGAAATTTACCCCTTCTTCATCAACGGCAGCTGGGTTTCTCAACATAGCTCCCATTTTCGAGTGATCGACGGGCTCCTCTCAACTAGTTCGAAGGACCGGGAGAAGGAGAACTTGATCGACCCCCATCTCCGACACTTGCCGAAGCTGCCCCATACCGGGCTTGATGGCACAGGAACTGAGCTTAATATGAGCTGGATGTTGCAGAAGATCACATGACCCGAGCAAACAGTTTGATCGAGCGAGCTGCCAACCCATCGACCTGGCATCCAAGCTACCCTTGTCGAGCTCGGGGCACAGCCGGCCATTCGAGGCTGCCGACCGTCCGAGCCGCCCTCGTCGAGGTGACCGACCAAGCCGAGTTCGAGGTGCTACCGATCCAGCCGAACTTAAGAGGTCACCATGCATGGGGAATAGCAGACTCAATAAACCATGACTACTCAACTCTCAACTACAATCTTCACCATCTTCCATAAGCCCAATCCGAATGTCAGACCGAAAAATTCGAGTAGGCCGCGATCGGGAAGAGGCTTATGAAGGTGTTGATCAAACCGAAAAGTTCGAGTAGGCCGCAATCGAGGTGTTGATGAGGTTATCGCCAGGACCGGGGCAATCAAGGTGCTGAGGAGGCCCCCCACCACCAGATTCCTCGACGTCGCACTCATTCGAACAGTCCCGGAACTCATTGAAGTCGGCCTCAAAATCACCAGGGGTATTGAAGCTGAGCTTCTTCTTCTTCGAGCCGACGGACTTGCCCTTCTTCAAACGGGGCCACAAGTAATCGGCGCGGTCAAGGGCCTATCAACTTTGCAAGTGAACACCGATGCGCCAATCTTGAACCCCACTTTTCCAAGCTTCGAGCAATCTCAGAGCCCTGCCCAAGCAATGGCCACACCGAGCCTAACGTCGGGACTACCCCTGCCTCTCTGACAAGCTGACCCCCTGGTCTGCCGAGCTCTCCCCAACGCGGTCTGCCGAGCTCTCCTCTGTCCCCACGAGTTCGACCTTGCCGAACTACTCATAAGCGGACATGGCATGCTCTCGTCTCCTAGCCAGGGCCTCTGACAGAAGTGGCCCATGTGGAGCATGTGGGATTTGGGTCCTCCACCGAACCCCGTTGTGCCTCTCAAAGAGATCGAGATCAACAACAACGATCGAGATCTTTCTCTCACTCGTCCGCTCGCTCGGCATCGAAACCTGACATCTTTCGTTAAAGGGATGGCAGACTGGCATCGAAGGCGCTTAGGCCCAGGTTCAGCTTCTTCACAAAGAGCTTAGCTTCAAAATGGCATAGTAGCGCCTCCCCATGAGACGAGACATGTCATCGCTGCAACCATAGCACTCAAAGGGCTTGGGGGCCTTCTGTTCATTTTCAACAGTTCCTTAACTTGGGGACGAAGGCTTCTTCGTTGGACGTCCCATTGATAAGGTCCATCCAACTCCACTAGCTTCTTTGCCCCCTGCCTTTTGGCCACCCTCGGGCTGCTGCCGTAGCCGTGTATGGCGATCTTGCCCATCACAACCTCCGGGTCGAGGGAACTCTCCATGCAAAGCGAGGCCAAAATGCCGATTGTCTTGCCCAGATGCACCAATGGGAACTGAGCTCCGACGGGTGGCTTCCCAAAGTAGAGGCCAACTCCTGAAAGCCTCTGGAAATCTCCAAGAATGACATCTGTCGGTCGATCGTTCCCACCTTAACTGTGGTTTTCCATGGGGGGCAGCCTCTTCACCGACATCGCAGTGGGCCTTCGGTCCCACCGTTCCCCGCCGATGAGGAAAACTCCTTTGGACGTCGTGACATACGATCCGATGGCGATCGGACCCAGATAGTAAAGTGAGGCCATTCCGTTGGCCATCGCCCGGACGAGACCAACGAGGATATCAGAATCCAAACAGCCAGCGCCCTTCGAAGCTCGCCCGAAGCACACTCCATCGTCAACACTTCAATGGGCATCTCAAGGTTCCTGGTCATCTCGGCTCCAAGAGTCGCCTAAGCAGGGAGATGTCCGCCACCACTTATCTCCAAAATCAAAACTGATACTCATCGCCTCAAGATGCGAGGAACATTTCCGAGTCAGAGCATCCAGACCGCTCCTCCGACCATGGCCGAGCCGATCTGGCCGAAACACCACCGTCAAAGTTCAAGCGCTCCTCCAACCGAGCTACAGGGTCCCCGCTTGCCGAACAGCTCCTGCGTCCACCCAAGCTGGATGAAGTACTTGCGAAAGCGCCACCATGGAATCTTCGAAAGTGTTCACAAGGTCCTCACTTCTCCGTCAGCCGTAAGTCGAGGGGCAACTCCCCTCGCAACCGAACGAACGAATCGGTCGAAGGGCCGGGGACAACTCCCCCGGTTGGCCGACTCACTTCTTCGTCGGCCGTAAGTCGAGGGGCAACTCCCCTCGCAACCGAACGAACGAATCGGTTGAAGGGCTGGGGGCAACTCCCCCGGTTGGCCGACTCACTTCTCCTTCGTCGGCCGTAAGCCGAGGGGCAACTCCCCTCGCCACCGACCGAATCTCCTTCGTCGGCCGTAAGCCGAGGGGCAACTCCTCTCGCCACCGAACGAATCTCCTTCGTCGGCCGTCAGCCCAGGGGCAACTCCCCTCGCCACCGAACGGATCTCCTTCGACGGCCGTAAGCCGAGGGGCAACTCCCCCTCGCCACCGAACGAATCTCCTTCGTCGGCCGTAAGCCGAGGGGCAACCCCCCTCGCCACCGAACGAATCTCCTTCGTCGGCCGTAAGCCGAGGGGCAACTCCCCTCGCCACCGAACGAATCTCCTTCGTCGGCCGTAAACTGAGGGGCAACTCCCCTCGCCACCGAACGGACGAGCTCAATCTCATTGTTGGGGACAACTCCCCCAGCTGATCGACCCACTACATCATCGGCCGTAATTCGAGGGGAGACTCCTCTCGCAACCGAACGAATCTCGGACCGACCATCTAGCCAACTCCGCAAGACAGACCAAAAACTTTACAGAGAAAGCAACTTCTCCCCCTTTATACTACATCTCCCGACCTCAACCTTAACAATGGTTGAACTCGGAAGATGGGGGCAATTGTTACGACTATTTTGACCGGGCCCGGAAGAGCCAAGTCAACGACGACCGGTCAACCGGCCTGCTACGGCCTTGGGGCCCCGGCCCCAGAGATCTCACGGGCGGGCCACGCTTATCCGCCCAAGACAAAGGCCCGAAAGACTGCCCACTTCCGTAGTGGAGGAAGTCGGGGCCCAAATCGAGGAAGCCTTCGCCAAGTATGACAACCAACCATTGTCATCATGATCCGCCAATTATGGCAGCCACCTTCATGGCTCGCCAAATATGGCAACCGACTTCATGGCCATCACTTCCCAAGAATGGCGGCCACTTTCAATGCCATCACTCCACCTTCATGGCATTTATCCCTCCATAAAGCATGGCAATTATGGGGGTCAACATGGCCCATTAACACGACCTCATCAATAGCGACCATGATGTCTCATCATGGCTGATTACTATGGGGCTCGGCTATATGAAGAGGGGGGAGGCATCATCACCGAAGGCCGGATCTTGGCGATAGAGAACGATGGTATCACATACAAACACTCTTACTCCTTCTTCCACCTCAATATTTCTCCTCCATAACTTGGCCCGGGGATCGGGTATCGGTCTCTCCGTAAGCCATACTCGCTCCCACCAAGCCTTTACACAGATCCGCTCTGACTTAGGCATCGGAGGGGAATTGGTCGGAACCAAGGTCCAACCCCCCTGACGAGCTCTCTCGTCTATTCAGGTCCAGGAGATCCAGCGACGCCCAGGCTATCCCTTAGCATCCTTCCAACCGGAGCCGAGCGCCCTCGTCCTCGAGCTCGTTCGTCTCCTCCACCACGAGGTCGTCGCTCTGCCGAGGCTACCCCTCGTCGAGCCGACGCAAGGATCTGCGTGCCCCGCAGCGAGCGACTCTGCCTTCAACTGATCCCGGAGGTCGTCATCTCGCCGAGGCTTCCCCTCCGCTCCACGCCGGCCGTGCATCAAACGAGACGACCGAGGCTACCCCTCGTCGTCTGACCGACCGAGGCCGAGCGCGTCCATCCGAGCCGAGGCTCCCCCTCAGCTCCGCATCGGCTGCGCATCAAGACAATGGCGCCGAGGCTACCCCTCGTCGTCCGACCGTCCGAGGCCGAGCATCTCACACCGGGCCAAGGCTTCCCCTCAGCCCCCTTGAGGCCGAGGATCCAGACCCGGCTCAGCTGACGTGTTCCACGTCGTCTGCATCTCCGATTCGCGTCACGCCTACACGTATTCGACGCACCCAAGGGACCCAAATTGGCCCCTTGACCACGTTGACCGGGTAGTCCACGGTCAACGCTTCTGTAGTGAGAAAACACTCTGAAACAAAGTGGAAGATGGTTCTTGCCGAGCTTGCTTGGTTCCAGAAAGCACGACCTCCACCACTCCAACGAAAAAAGGTAAATAAATGTATAAATTTAAAATTTTCCATATTATCAAATATATATTAATTTTTCTAAGAAATTTATGTTCTTAATTTATCTAGGTTATTGCTCATCCCATTAACTCTCCACTTTGGATTGAGCTTGACACATCATCTTTTTATAATGTGATGATGAAAAGGTTTTCTGCTTAAACATGATGAAGGTAATAAAAGTGAGTTGTACAAAGTAATTAGATATATCTTCGTTTCTAATTTTTCTATTCTAAGCTATGATTTTATTTATTATTTTCAGGACACAAGGCCCTAGCTTCATATGTAAATTTTGTTGGATTTAAATGTATGTGTGAGAGATGGTGTTTTTGAAATTGGACTGCATGGTTGTTCAATCCAAAATGTATTTTTGTGTATATTTGTTCATAGTTAAGGGTTTTTTCTTTTGGCATATAGTTTAGGTTGTGTGATATTATTATAAGTCGGTGTAAAAATATGTTGTCTTAAGTACTATTTTGGTTGAAACTATGATTTGGGGAAAACTCCCTTCAAAATATCCATGCAAAAAGTTTGTGCGGTCTTTTGGATTTTTATTTCCTTCTTTGTTTCATTTGGGAAGTTATGCCGATCTAATTTTTGTGGATTTTAGTGTCTGTATTTTTTGTTGGTTTTGTTGCTTCATTTGCAGGTTTACAAGGAGACTTTGTGAATTTTATTTGAGTTGTTGGGTTTTCCCATGCGAGGTCCCCCGAGCCCTTGGGTTTCTTCATTTGCAGGTTTACAAGGAGACTTTTTGAATTTTATTCAATTTGTAATTTTTTGGTTCCAAATATTCACAGATACATCAACCCATACATTGATATTATTATCCATTAAGTCACAGATACACATATGGATTATCCAGTAATTGGCATAAAATCATCAAAATAATTCAATTAGCATTATTTTGACATTATTGTGAATTATCAATTAGCATTATTTTGATGATAGCATTATTGAATTAGTCCAATTTGCTGATAATCCATCAAAATAAACACACACAGATACAACGATCATTCATCATCCTTGTTATTTTCGGTCATCTTTTAATGGAAATTGGGTCTAGCATTATATACTTCAGTGGAGGATATGGATTCAAAGTCATTAACTAACACCAAAGAAGCATCTGCCATGTTATTTTTGGGTGTGTAAATTGGATTATTGGGCATGTAAATGAAATATTGGGCATGTTATCACCAAATTCAATTTCTGGGCATGTAGCATCTGCCAAAATAATCCAATTAGTCCAATTCACAGAAACACACAGAAACACACATATGAGATGTAAATTACTGGATTATTTTTGGACATTATTTTGATGATAACATGCCAATTAACATTATTGTTTGGGTTATCAAAATAATTCACATATACACATGGATTATCCAGTAATTCACATATCCAATGGATTATCATTATATGGGTTATCAAAATTACTGGATAATGTTATTACTGGATACTGGATAATGATATTATCAATATACTTGCTGATAATTTTGATAATGTTATCCATATATTGATAACATATATATATATAAATTACTGGATAATGTTATTACTGGACCTTGAATTTTCCAGTGGAACTGATTTTGGAATTTATACTTCAATTTTTATAATTTTGATCCTTCAATTTTGTTATAAGGTTAAGGGCTTGGCTCAAAAACTTGCATTTTAACTTACTATTTACTAGATGTGTGCCTTAACTTATATTTTAGGAGGGAATATCCACCAATTCTAGAGTTTGCTGGCCAATGTCCTGTCAAAAAGAGAGGGAAAAGATCATTTGCAGGAATTCCTGACAAAACTGGGTTAATATCTTTGTTTGCCGTCCAATTTTCTGACAAAACTGAGTTTGCCGTCCAATTTTCTGATTCTTTGTCATCAATTTCTCTTTCCCTTTGGTTAATATCTTTGTTTGATTATTCATGTGCCTTTAAAACTATCGATGCAAATTATTGATGCAAAAATGTGAAAAATGCACACACCAAAAATCCAGAATGCTTATTTAATTATCGATGCAAATTATTTGCCCATGTCTAGGTTTTCAGCAAAAATTTTAAGATCATTTATATTTTTTGTATTTATCTTTTTGGTTGCAGTAATCATGTGGATCATTTGGCATGAATATTTGATACTTTGGCATGGATTGTTACACAGTTCATGTGTGAGTTTCCAGAATATTTATATACCCAAATCATTGAGTTTCCAGAATATTGGCGCATTTGGTTGCAGTAATCATGTATCATGTTACACAGTTCTATGTTGGCATGAATATTTGATACAAGCTCTTTCCAGAATATTTATATACCCAAATCAATTTCCAGATTTGCTAGGAGTAAGATACAAGCTCTTTTTTGACATGACTATTTGATTGCTAGGAATAATGCCAGATTTTTGTTGTTTCCATCATTTAGCCCACTCTTGAAATATCTTTAACAAGAGTGCAAAACAGTGAATATGATTAGGAAATTGCGTTAAATTTCTTTACCAAATGGAAGTTTTGTTATTATGTTGCAAGATCAATACAACTATAACAAAATTCATAAACATGAATCCAGTAACTATGGTCACCAATTTTTCTGAATGGAATCTCGGTCATTGGACAAATACCCTCCCTTTTTCATGGTAGATCATCCTGTATGAGGGTATACGGACCTCAGATGTCGCATGCACGAAAGCGTGCACGAAGGGAACCTTTTCTCGTGTGAAAAGGACCACTCGATAAGTGGAAAAAGCCACTCGATAAGTGGAAAAAGTCACTTTATAAGTGCATAAAGGCACTTGATAAGTGAATGAAGAAGAGGATAAATGAATGTGCTAATATAGGCTAATAAGCTTATAATTGGTTATTTCCTACAATAACCACCCCTAAAGCCTATAAATAAGACCCAAGGGTAAGGCATTCATTCCACACTCTCCATGCCATAAGTTTGCATAAGGCATCTTATGTTCTTCTTCTCCCTTCCATTAAAATCCTCTTCTAGTTAGAGATTTAGGCGGTGAAACTCTGCTTCGATCCTCCGTGACGAAGTATCGACCGTTGTGGCGAATCCGAGGGCGAAGTTCCGAGATTACGGTGCCGCATACGCAAGCGTAAGTCTCGACTTTATTATTCGATCCTAACGTCCTTGTTTTGTCAGGATCCAACATTGGTATCAGAGCCATACGGGTTTGCCCCGGTCAAACCGTCGCCACGTCGAACCGATGAACGAGGCGTTGTCTTTTTCACGAATGGGTATCCTACCATTATGGATATGGTAGGAACGCTTCGTGACGGAGAGAACGCAGCGGTTGTTCTTTTCACGTTAGGGTCTCCTACCATTACGGATATGGCAGGAACTCTCCGTGACGGGAAGAACCGACCATTCATATCGTCAAGATCGCACTCTTAATGGATGCTGAGTCTCCATTCATAGGGAATGTGAACTCTCTTCATGTGGAGCGTGTAGTTTACGGACTTTAAAGTATGTTATTTTTCATTTTTGGCACACTGCCATTAGAGAATAACTACTTTCTCGACAAACGGGTGCTTCATCGACGAACGGGTGCTTCATCGAGGAAGAAGATGGTAGTTATTCCCATCGGGGAAGATGACTTTTTGGTGCTTAATCACCATGGCCAAATGGGCTATGAAGGCAATGCACCCCCTTCCCATGCGGAGGGGGTTGGCTACGGCCAATAACCACCACGGCCACCCCTCCGGTGGGGTGTGCGGCAACCCCATGCAAAGGGGTGGCCGGCCATGACCATATGGGCCAAGGCCGGCCAAGACCAAAAGGCCAAGGCCGGCCATGGCCGGCCACGGCCAGGGCCAGGGGGCCCTGGCCAGGCCAGGGCCAGCCTCGGCCAGGGCCAGAGAGCCCTGGCCGCGGCCAGGCCAGGGCCAGGCTGGCCCTGGCCGGAAGCCAGGGCCCTGCCGGCCCTGGCAGAGGCTAGGGCCGGCGCCCTGGCCTCAGGCCAGGACCTGGCCGGCCCTGGCACAAGCCAGGGCCGGTGCCCTGGCCTCTGCCAGGGCCCTACCGACCGTGGCAGAGGCCAGGGCAGCGCCTGGCCGGCCCTGGGCTCTGCCAGGGCCAGGGCCGGCCCTGGCAGAGGCCAGGGCCAGGCCCTGGCCGGCCCTGGCCGGCCTCGGCCAGGGCAGAGGCCCTGGACGAGGGGCCAGGGCCCCTGGCCGGCCTCGGCCAGGGCAGAGGCCCTGGACGAGGGGCCAGGGCCCCTGGCCGGCCTCGGCCAGGGCAGAGGCCCTGGCCGAGGGGCCAGGGCAGAGGCCCTGGCCGAGGGGCCAGGGCCCCTGGCCGGCCAGGGCAGAGGCCCCTGGCCGGCCAGGGCAGAGGCCCCTGGCCGGCCAGGGCAGAGGCCCTAGCCGCCGGGGGGTGCCGGATCCTTGGTCGACATTGGTCGACCAATCCAGGATTTTTGGTCGACCAATTCAGCCAGAGGCCTTGCCAATGATTTCGGCCCCGGCCACCTGTAAGGCTAGCCCATACGGGGCCAATGACAGTCGTCTACGGCAAAATTCTCCTATACGGGGGGAAGCGCCTGGATCCATACGGGAGCCGGCGACAATGGCTTGCAGAAAAATCCCCTCAGGGGGAATCCGGCCTTGGCACGGCTACATTCCCGGCAAATGGTCAGGAAGTGCCGAATATTTCACTAGTATCATAAGGGTACTAAGTTGAAATATACATTTTTTGAAAAATACATTTTCATACGTTTTGAAAAATACGTTTTCAAAAAACGCTTTTCCGCTGCGAAGTACTATAAGAGTACTTTTATTTGATAAAGTGATTGGGAAATGTTGAAAGTTACTCTAAATGGTGATTGGAAACATAGTGACCTTTCCGATTCTAGAGTAACATCTTCAATATTTTTCGAACGTAACTTATCAAATTATAAATATCATTCCAAGTGGGAGTTGAAATTAGAACTATCCAAATGGGATATTCTATTATCATTTCAAATGGGAATTATATTTTAAGAATTTTCAATGCAATGTTTTTGATCAAACCTTCGGTTCTGTGTCTTTTGCAGCATTTTAAAAGTAAAATGTCTTCCGCTTCAAAGAATATCGTCGCTGAGTTAAACAGAGGTGAAAAACTCAACGGTGATAATTACAAACTTTGGTCCATCAAGATACAATACGTTTTAGAGGAGCAAGAAGTGCTCGAAACTTTAAAGAACGTAATGATTGAACCCGAGTCGGGCACTACAGCCCAACACAGATGAGACAAGGAAGCTTTTGATGCTTGGTCTCGGAAGAACAAGATAGCACGCATTACGTTATTAAGCAGTATGGCTGATGACATAATGCGCATCTTCTGAGAGCATGACTTAGCCATGGACATATGGTCCAAGCTTGAGGAAAAGTTTGGTGGCACATCGGTGTCCAAACTTCGCGCCTTAACTATAAGATTTGATTCATACAAGAAACATCCAGATCATTCCATGGGGAAACATCTGCGACATATGGCGAATCTTATCTCAGAGTTAAAGGATGCGGGTCATGTGCTCACTGATGAGCAACAAATCCAAGCAGTCATACGTTTCCTACCAAATGGGTGGGACCAAATGAAGATGCATCTCACTCACAATGAGAGCATCAAGACCTTCAGCGATGTTTCCAAGCACCTCAAATTAGAGGAAGAGCGGCTTGCGGCTGCCAAGCCAAGTGCAGAAGTGCACATGGTTGCTAGTTCCTCACACAGGGGAAAGAAAAGGAAAGATCGTTCGAAGTCTACCAATGAACGTAATAAGCAACCTGAGTCTACCAAGAAACTCAAACATAAGGGTGGGCACAAGAAATGGCACAAGAAGAAAGACTTGAAGAGGATCAAGTGCTTTAAGTGCAACAAGCTCGGTCACTATGCTCGTTCGTGTACGAGTGGAGGCGACGACGTAACTTGTAATTATACTAGTTACATATGTGTTTCTAGTTCAATATTTCTTGTGGAATCTAATCCATTTTGGATAATTGATTCAGGTGCCACCGACCACATAGCATAGGACAGATGGTCCTTCGTGGAGTATCACCGGATACCCCAAGGAACGAAGTGGATCTATGTAGGAATCAACACACGTGTTGAAGTGAAAGGCGTTGGGACTTGCAAGCTAGTCTTGGACAACAGCCGCACTCTCCTACTTCATGATGTTCTCTTCGCTCCAGATATTCGAAGGAATATAATATCTGTAGTCGTGTTAATGGGTCTTGGTTATAGCTGGTTTTTTCATGATTGTAAAATGTACTTGTGTTGTAATAATTCCTTAATTGGAACTGGGTATGTATTTAAAGGATTTATTGTATTAAATACAATGTATGACTCTTCATATTGTAATGAAAATTTCCTTGTTGCAAATTCATCGACTTATGAGTCTGATATAATTTGTTGGCATGCAAGGCTTGGTCACATTGGACCAACACGAATGGATAGACTTGCCAAACGTGGCCTTCTATCCAATGTTTTAAAGGTTGAAATGTCGACCTGCGAACATTGCCTTGTAGGGAAATCTTGTCGCAAGCCATTTGGAACCGGCACAAGGGCCGAGGTTCCATTACAACTCATCCATTCGGACATATGTGGTCCGATGAATGTCAAGACAAGACGCGGAAAGTCCTATTTCATCACTTTTATTGATGATTTCACCTGATTCGGACATATCTATTTGATATCCCACAAAAGTGAAGCATTAACCTGCTTTAAGAACTATATGAGTTTAGTGGAGAATCAATTAGATCGCAAGATTAAGGTCTTACGAACCGATAGGGGCGGTGAATATAAATCAACAAATTTTAAGGAACTTTGTGATGAAAAGGGCATAGTACATCAGGTAACTATGCCTTATACTCCGCAAAAAAATGGTGTTGCAGAAAGGAGAAATAGAACTTTAATGGAAATGGTCCGTTCAATGATGGCGCAAGCTAACTTGCCAATCACCTTTTGGGGTGATGCATTATTAACGGCCGCTTTCATCTTGAACCGCGTACCCTCGAAATCAGTTAGCTCCACTCCTTATGAGTTGTGGAACCAAAGGTCTCCTGACTTAGACATTTTGAAACCTTGGGGATGTGCATCCTACGCACATATTTCCTCCCATAAGTATGGCAAACTTGGGCCACGGGAAAGGAAATGTATCTTTATACGATACGCAGAAAACTCCAAAGGTTATGTTTTCGTTAGTCAGGAAGACAATGGAGGTCTAATTGAGTTTGAGTCGAGGGATGTCACTTTCTTGGAAAACGAGTTTCCAAGACAGGGCGAGATAAGTCAGGACTTATCTCTATTTGAGATTAATGATCAAGAAGGATTACCTCATTCGAGTGGGAGAATTCTTGGTGAAGAAGAAAATACGTTTCAAACTTCACCAATGGATGATACGAATGACACTAATCCTATTCCATACGGGAATAATGATCCAAGTGGGAGCATTTCTAACGACATTCCAAGTGGGAGTGATATTAGAATTGATCTAAATTCGAGTCAACAAGGACTTGAAGAATCTCAAATACGACGTAGTAGTCGTACAAGGTTGGCTCCTCTAAGATTTGAGGATGAATTTCCGCAAACCTTTATGACTTTACTACAAGATGATGACGAGCCTGCTACTTTCAAACAGGCCGTATCACGCCCTGCGAAAGACAAATGGATGGAAGCAATGAAGGAAGAGTTGGAATCCATGAAAGTTAACCAAGTCTGGGACTTAGTTGACTTACCCAGAGGACGTAGAGCTATTGGGAACAAATGGGTTCTCAAGATCAAGCATAAGGCTGATGGCTCTATTGACAGATATAAAGCTCGCCTTATCGCGAAAGGTTTTACGCAACAGGAAGGGATAGACTACGAAGAGACCTTCTCACCTGTTGTCCGTTTTACCTCGATTCGCCTGATTCTGGCAATGGTAGCTTGCTTAGACCTCGAATTACATCAGATGGATGTAAAGACTGCCTTTCTCAATGGAGAATTGGACGAGGAGATCTATATGGAACAACCAACAGGGTTTGTAAAAGAAGGAAACGAACATAAGGTTTGTAAACTTCGTAAATCCATATATGGTCTTAAACAATCCTCGAGGCAATGGTATATACGATTTCAAGAAGTTGTCTTATCAAATGGTTTTTCCATGCTTGATGAAGATAACTGCATATATATCAAGAGGATTAATAGCAAGTACGTTATTATGTCTCTATATGTAGATGACATTTTAATAGCCGGAAATGACAAGGGCTTCGTGATGGATATCAAGGCTTGGCTTTCATCAATTTTTGAGATGAAAGACATGGGAGAAGCCGCATATATCCTTGGAGTTAAGATTTCAAGGAATCGTTCGAAGAAACTTCTTTCTCTTTCACAAGAGACTTATATAAAGAAGGTTCTAGAACGGTTTAATATGCAGGACTGCAAGTCCATTGATACTCCTATAAGCAAGTGCGACAATTTATGTTTGAAATCATGTCCAAAGAACCAAAAGGAAAAGGATATTATGGAAAAAGTTCCATATTCCAGTGCAGTTGGTAGTCTTATGTACGCTATGATGTGTACAAGACCGGACATCTGTTTTGCCGTTGGAATGGTAAGTCGTTACCAATCCAACCCAGGGCAAGTACACTAGAAAGCGGTTAAGAGGATACTACGGTATCTCAAAGGAACTGCAGACTATGCTTTATGCTATCAAGGAGATGCCTTGAGGCTCGAAGGCTACACTGATGCTGATTGGGTGGGTGATCTCGATGAGCGACGATCGACCTCAGGATATGTTTTTCTACTCAGATCTGGTGCAATATCCTGGAGTAGCAAGAAACAATCCTGCATCGCACTTTCAACTATGGAAGCCGAGTTTGTAGCATTTAGCATGGCAGTCTAAGAGGCTGTTTGGCTTAGGAAGTTCTTAGACAGGCTAATTAATGCAAGTGACTCAAGTGATGTACCTATACACAGCGACAGTCAAGCATCTATAGCCTATGTCAAAGATCCTAAATTCCATTGTAAGACCAAACACATTGATATCCGCTACAAATTTGCAAAAGACTATGATAAGACCAAGAAGGTGGACATAAGGTACATATCTACGCATGAGATGATAGCGGATCCGCTTACGAAGGCGATCCCCCAGAGATGTGTTTTATAAACACTTATCATTCCAAGGATTGCGTAAGAGCTGAGTTGTACCAATGTAAATTCCCATGTCTGTAAATGATCAAATTTAATAAAAGAATAAAGTTCTTTTCAACATTGCATATGAATTTCTTAAGAAATGTTTGTGTACATTTTTGAAATCTCAGCTGAATTTTAGTATGTCGGACAGATTAAGGTTGGCTTTCTCACATGAGCAACCGCCTTTATTTTATCAGACGGGTAAAATAAAGATGAGACATGTTTAAAGTCAAAATCGTCAGATGGACGATTTAGAGTCATGACCTAAACAAAATGGTCGTATGAAAGATCTGCATCATATGGATGTTTTCAAAAGATCTAAGAGGATTTTGAAATCCTATCTGTCTTGTGCGGGATGTGAGTCCAGAAGATTATTTGAGTAGTAAAAGGGACTCAAAGTCAGACATTGTGGTGTCTGGTTATCATCCTTACAACATCATTAAGACATACGCTCCCTGGGAAAGGAGTGATGTTGTAATACGTATTCATACTACGTATGCATTTTGACCATTGGGTTAGAATAGTAATTGTGTTTACTATTATGTGAGACCCAAAGACCACATGGGTCTTAACTCGTTACCCTTATGGACTCTAATTGGTTCCTTAAGATTTGACTGGGTGATTGCTATCTTAGCATGTTGCTTATGGACTATGGTTAATTCGGTCCGGCGGGGCATGTTAGAAAAGCGAGTCAAGTCAAGATCAAAAGGATCGCAAGAAGAGGAAGATTAATTTCATATTCACATTTGGACTTTAGAGATTCAAAGCTGGCCAGCCAATTATAATCCAGATGGGATTCAATTGTTGAATATAAAGTATAAGAAATGTGAAGAAATAATCTAGGGTAAAGCATGCGTTGATCTACTCAACTTTGCACCTCGAGGAGTGTTATGTATCTCTAACAAGTGCACAACAGCGGACTCTATGCGCATGACGGTCACACGGCCTATTTCTCGGTATGACAAACAGAAGAGATAAAGGAAAAGATGTTTCCTTACAATCCCCTCAAGTGTGAGTGGGAGATGTTGGATATGGACGACATGAATACACCCATGAGGGGATGTATGAGGGTATACGGACCTCAGATGTCGCATGCACGAAAGCGTGCACGAAGGGAACCTTTTCTCGTGTGAAAAGGACTACTCGATAAGTGGAAAAAGCCACTCAGTAAGTGGAAAAAGTCACTTTATAAGTGCATAAAGGCACTTGATAAGTGAATGAAGAAGAGGATAAATGAATGTGCTAATATAGGCTAATAAGCTTATAATTGGTTATTTCCTACAATAACCACCCCTAAAGCCTATAAATAGGACCCAAGGGTAAGGAATTCATTCCACACTTTCCATGCCATAAGTTTGCATAAGGCATCTTATGTTCTTCTTCTCCCTTCCATTAAAATCCTCTTCTAGTTAGAGATTTAGGCGGTGAAACTCTGCTTCGATCCTCCGTGACGAAGTATCGACCGTTGTGGCGAATCCGATGGCGAAGTTCCGAGATTACGGTGCCGCATACGCAAGCGTAAGTCTCGACTTTATTATTCGATCCTAACGTCCTTGTTTTATCAGGATCCAACACATCCGCCACTATGTTTTCTTTGCCTGATACTCCATTATGTAAGATTGACAAAAAGTTTTACCACCCATCTTTATGGCTCCCTAAGATCAATAGCCAAATTTCATTTCTTCTTTGAAGCAAAAGCTGTATCCTTGAAAGGTTGTTTGGTTCATTTCATGTGTGAGTTTTTTGTCATCTGATTATATTTGTATAGCCAAATTATAAGATCCTTATATCCGCAGTCTTTTGAACTGATCATATTACTGATATCTTGTAATGAACTAATTACAGGTTTGGAGCACCCGCTTGCGGCCTGCTGTGGCTACGGTGGTGTTGCATTAAACTTCAATTTTGATGTGAGGTGTGGAGATACCCGTACTGTTAACGGGACTGAGGCACTGCTCGGAAAGTCGTGTGAGAATCCAGAGAAGCAGATCATTTGGGATGGGGTGCATTACACTTAGGCTGCTAACAAATGGGTGTTTGATCGAATATCCAGCGGAGAATTCTCAGACCCTCCCAACTCCTTGAACATGGCATGCTGAAAAGCTGGAACTATATTATAAGCTTTAGAATCAGCTTACAACCTTTTTCAGCCTTGGAGATGAACTAGGGTTAAAACAGTGATCGAGCTTTCATATTGTCTCAATATGTTCAGAGAATGTTGTGAATACAAGTCTTACATTGTGGAAAAAATGTCAATAACAATTGGGCCTCTACCCATTAGCCTAAATGTTTAGTGTAAATATGGTTTCACCTATTATTTTGTGCTTTCGCTAATATCATTAGCACGCATATGACTACATCTTTTGCTTTTGCTTGGAAGTTTTATGGTCTCCATTCCATATAACTCTTAAGGAGGCTCCTGGAATTGATGAATGATTTGAATTTTTATGAAAATGGTAAACAATTGCTTAAATTCTTCTAGGTTATCATGAGTTGCTTAGCCTGTTCCAATGTTTTATTAACAAATTTAGTTATATGTTTGCTTCTTGCATAAATGATATCTATGTATTGTAATAAGGTTTTATAAGACAAATGTTGGCTCTATTGTAGTATTTCTTAACTATTTATTTAAATATTACTTAAATATATTAGGATGGCTTATTCATTTGAACTATTTCATCCATGCTTGGCAGGTTCTTTACATGCTTCGCACAACGAAATAACTCTTGCATATGTTTGGCAAGTTCTTGCAGCATTTATGATACTTATCGTGCGTTAACTAAATGACATTGTCAGTCAACACATATAACCAAATAACCAAAAGTAATAATTAAAATGGATTATACTATAATGTTGAATAACACCATAGTGATGGAGCATGATGACTAGGATAAGTTTTGGGGTGAAACTTGCTGGGAAAGGTTGAAAATTGAAATTTGGTTTGAACACTTAAAAATTTGGAATTTGTATTTGAAAACAAAACTTTTGGTGGAAAAATACTCATCTCACCCAAGCTTTTGGGGGATCTCTCTCTCAGCCGTGTCGAAGGCGCCTACGTCGAACGTGCCCGTGCCTTAAAAACTTTTCGAGGGGAAATAATTTTTGGGGAGAGCGACGAAGGCGTCCGCACCTAAGGCACGAAGGCCACAAAATTTTTTCGCCGAATTTGTTGTTCCGCGCCGAAGGCGCCCGCGCATAATTTGTTGTTCTATGTCGAATTTGTTGTTCCACGCCGAATGCGCCTGCATCGAATTTGTTCCGCGCCGAATGCGTCCGTGTCGAATTTATTGTTCCGTGTCGAATTCGCATGCGCCGACTTTGCTGTTCCACACTGAAGACGCCCATGCCGCTACATATTTTAACGCTTCTTTGGTGTTCCCTGCAATTTTGGCTGTGGAAATAATTTTTTGGAGAACAAAGATTTATGCGCCAAAGGCGTCTGCGTCGATTTTTTTTCGCATAATTTGTTGTTTTGCGCTGATGGCGCTCGCAATTTTTTTTCGCCGAATTTGTTGTTCTGCACCGAAAGCGCCCGCGTCGAATTTATTGTTCTGCACCGAATGCGCTCACACCAAATTTGTTGTTCTGCACCGAAGGCACCCATACCGAATTTGTTCTTCCATTTCGAATGCACCTGCGCCAATTTAGTGTTCCGCACCGAAGACGCCCGTGCCACTAAATATTTTTTTGTTCCGCACCGATTTGTTGTTCCGTGCAATTTTGGATATGGAAATAATTTTTTGTGGAATAAAGATTTCGTGGGGGGAAATCTTATATGAACCGTGCCCGCTGGCACGGGTTATGGCTATATTATACATTTGACAGCGATTTTTGAATCCTAGGGCTGAATAGGTCAAGCTGACTAGGACAAAGTGGTTGATAGAAAGAGGGCCATGATTAATTGTTGGGGAATGAACGGTTGGGATTAAATTTTTGTGGGTCCAACTTTTTTTGTGGGTAAAAAGAGTACGCTGGATTAAGCTGTCAGCGCGCTTTGGAAATTGGAAAAAAACAAAATAGAGGAATGGGCCTCCTTCTCTTGCTCTCCCAGCATTAAGCTGTCTAGGGAAGCTCAAGATTTTGCGTATTTGTTGTTCCGCACAATTTTGACAGTGGAAATAATTTTTTGTGGAACAAAGATTTTGCGGGGGAAAATCTTAATTGAACCGCGCCCGCGCCGAAGGCGCCCGCGCCGAAGGCGCCCGCGCCGAAGGCGCCCGCGCCGAAGGCGCCCGCGCCGAAGGCGGCCGCGCCGAAGGCGCCCGCGCCGAAGGCGCCCGCTAAATGTTTTTACACTAATTTGTTGTTCCGCGCCGAATTTGTTGTTTCACGCCGAATTCTTCCATGTCGCTAAATATTTTTACGCAAATTTGTTGTTCCGCGCAATTTTGACCGTGGAAATAATTTTTTGGGGAACAAAGATTTTGCGGGGGAAAATCTTAATTGAACCGTGCCCGCGGGCACGGGTTATGACTAGTATATATATATATCTCCATGTATATTACCGCATATGCATATACAACACAATAGACAACCATATAATATACTAGTATATCAATGGTATACACACTCATACATGAGGGGGACACAGAGACCCACACACATGGGTCCACACACATTATATATATACTAGTCATAACCCGTGCCCTAAGGGCACGGTTCATTTAAGATATTCCTCCACCAAAATCTTGCATCCCTCAATTTTAATTTCAAACGAATAGCAATAACTAAATCACAATAATTTTTATTTAGTTTCACTTGTTCCCCCAAAAGTTCTCTCCAAATATAGTCCTCCCAAAAAATTTCAAAAAATTTAGTTCACTCCAATATTTAGTTCTCCAAAAAATTTATAGTTCCTCCAATATTTAGTCCTTTCTAGATTTAGTTCACCCCAAAGTTTTAGGATTTTTTCCCTAAAATTTTCACAAATCTCATCCTACCCATTGATTTCACAAAATTTAACCCAGCCGTATTTCCACCAACCATTTTGTCCTAGTTAGAAAAACCCATTTAAAACATCCCTCATTTATATAGTAGATCAGAATTTTGTTGTTGGGTATTCTTTCCAAATAAGGAAGTATTTTCATTTGAACTATAAGTCAAAGTCTAAGCATTACTAATTTTTAGTTTATATTAGAGAGGCTAATCAATAGAAACACAAACTGGGAATGTGAAAATATTTTTTGACACTTTTTACTATTATTCAACCTTAAACTTTAATACAGTCTAATCATTGCTTTTGGTTCCACGTGTAGATTGATAATGCCATTTAGTTAACGCACGGTGAGTATCAAAGATGATGTTGGAACTATAGCCTAATATATGCAAAGATTATTTCGGTGTGCAAAGCATGCAGAGCAACTTCAAAGCATGGATGAAATAATTCAAATGAATAAGCCACCCTAATATGTTTCAATAGTTAAGGAAAATTTCAATAGAACCGAGATTTCTATTGTAAAACATTATTACTGCACATAGATAGCATATATGCATGAAGAAAACATATATGTAAAATCTGATGATAAAACATTGGAACATGCAAAAGCAATTCGTGACAATCCCAAAGTGTTTAAGCAACAGTTTAGCATTTTTCATAAACGTTAAAACCAATCCACCAGATTACAGGTGCCTCCTAAAGAGTTAAGATGATCAAACATTTATATAGGTGGGGACAATAAAACTGCAAGATAGCATCAATAGTTATTAAAATGGTGACAATACAAATAGAATCATATGACAACAAAAACTCAAACAAATTGATGCACATATAATTTCATCAACCATCATCAAACTTGGTTTCTTCATTGACTGGAAGATCAAAGAAGTCAGTCTGGAAGATCGAAGAAGTCTTTTATGCATGTTTATTCAAATCTCCCTTCCGAATAGTAAGTCTGATAACTCTGACACCATCTCCTGCAAAATTTGTTCTCAATATGTGAATGACTGTCATTTCCAACAATTCTAAGAGTTCCTTTTGAATTTTAGGTTTTAACAGTGGTTAATTATGCACAAATAGGTTTGAACAATCTCATCAATAAGCAAGTTCAAACGAAATATTTTCTGCTCAATTTTTTTTCACTGAGTATGTTTTTGTGATAAAGAAAGCATTTCACGTATAAACACTTGTAAACCAACATTGGAATAAGCTAATGGGACAAAAAAGACGTTGATGTAGGTAGGATGTGAGGATATGGTCTTCTTCTAAGGTCCATGTGCCTTTCTTTAGATTTTCTTTAGGACCGCAAGTTTGAACTATGAGATAATAGATATGGTTTGTAGCACCTCTACCCCACTTCTGCAAGCATTATCAATACTTTGTTTCAATGCATTATGAAGAGCATTAACCAACAGAACATTCAACGCATACATTAAAGTAAATTGTATATAACATATACAACTAACAGGACAACTTCAGTTAAGCTTTCGTTAATATCTAGTTACTTTCGGACTCTGTCAAATGGCTACATAATTTGTTGCATATGACTCAGCTTGGCATAACTTTTGTTCAGCAACCATCTATCCATCTCCCCTAAACCAATTCCAAGCTGGATTGCCTATTGTAATAAATTCTATCACTTACTACCCAAAATCAAAGATAATGAAATAAATGCATAAGTGGTGGTGTAGGCTCTAAAAATAACATCCAAGTAAGTCGGTGATGGTAATAGATGAGGTTAGATACGAAGATCAAGGCACTGACACTGGTGGTCCGTAGTGATTTGAGGGGTTTCTTTTTTCTTTTTACTCTTAAGAGCGATTCAAACATTGTCCATTTCACAAACAACATAAAAAGATAGAATACCAATGGATGAAGGTTGACCTGCTCTGCTATGATATGCTATGAGCAAAACTGTGCAATCTCTTTCGTTGAGTATATTTAAATGCTCCTCAATTCTTGAAGCTACTACAACATCCTCCTCTACAGCTGCTGACTTCATGTTGCAATCTAATAAAGAGAGAAATTCGTAGGAAACATCATAAGATCAAGAAATGTACAACTCGGAAGACCTCAAAATAAAAGGAAATAACATGTCAATAAGTTTTTGATTAGTACACGATATTACAGCCAGTGTAAAAGATTAATAGTTACCTCAGATTTAAGATTTTCCACCTCTACAATAATAGAGTTTCCCAATTCATTTGGATCTTCCAACTGCTCATGAAGTGATTGAAGTTTTTCCACCTCAGAAATACATTTTATTAAGCATGTTGTTTTCTTCCATGACAGATAATATCTACAAAAATAGGCTATCTGCTAAGTATTGAAACCCGCTAAAAATTTGATCTGTAATGTGAACTCTCAACAAAGTATACTACACTTTCACATAGTATGATACATGATACACTTTGCTTGTAAGAACATACATTATATGCACATGCTTTACTTGAACCAGAGGAAGATTTTTCACAAACCCTCAGCCGAAGTGTTCTTATTTGAACCAGAGGAGCACACATCAAATTTAAAATGGGGTCTTATGGAAGGGATCATATATCCAACAAAAGGTCCCTTAAAGCAATGCTACTATATGAAAATCAATATCCAAATCTCAATCTGTATTTCTAGAATTCATCCCATTTCACACATAAAAGGGAGAATGTGAATTCCGTTATGAACTGAATTCTCAAGGAACATCAACAAAAATGGAAATAATCTGGATAGATCACAATCCTTATTGAGTGAACAAATCAAAGATCTCACCTTTTTGACAATAATAATACATGCAAACTAAAAAACAGAAGAATACATACACTATACCTTTTATGGTTATGATCATCGATGCCCCTTCCTATTAAAATACATTGTTGATCAACCAGTTGAAAGATTCTTATCATGCACCCAATTTTCTTCTGCAATTCTGGGTTATTACCAGTGAATACATATACAAATTTTTTTGACATCCTCGAACTTCTGTCCCTAATAATTTAATTAACGTTACATATCAAATTCTAATTCCAGAGTTACCCCTCCTCTCTTGCAGATAAAAAATTATTGCATGTTTGTCCATACGTAATGGATTAAATATCAAATTCTAATTCCAGAGTTTACCCTCCTCTATTGCAGATAAAAAATTATTTCATGTTTGTCCATTCTTAATGGATTATGTTATCAGGCAAGGTGGACAGAAATTTAAACATAATTCATACATCTTTTGCAGAGTATAATTCTGAGCATGTTAAAATAATTAACATATTCTCTCAAAAAATACCTAAAAGATTGGAACAATATATGGATGTATCAATACCTTTAGCTTCAAAATATGAATCTTCAATGGATGAAGATAAAGTCTCTCAGAAGATAAATCCCCTCACCTGCCTACTAACTCAAACCATCATGACAGACATTTATCAATCGGGAATATCAGCAAATACTTTCATTTGAGAATAGAGCTTCTATGGCAACTGAAACTATAATACCAACTATCATTATCCCACAACGGAAGTAATAAACCAATGCAAGCTACATTTACCAACGCAGTGTAAGTTACTTAACTTGACTGAATATTATGATGCTAAACAAAGTAGGCAAGCTCTTTTTGTTGGACCTAGGCAAGTTTTTCTGTGAGCACACATGAAAGATATACCTGACAATCAGGTGAGTATTTTAGCAACCAGATACATAAAGTGAGTATTTTAGCAAAAGGTCAAATTACTGACATCGAAAATCAAGTGAGTAGTTATGAAGAGCATTAATTTAATAACCTCTAGACACATTGTGTTTGATATGAAGAGCATAAATCAAAATGCACTCTATGGAGATGAAATCAAAATGCACACTCTAAAGATGAAAAAATGATAGCTATGATAAAGTTTGAGTTTATAGAGCCTGGCCACTAATCTCACAGTATCCATATCACAGTTAAACATAAAATCGGTACATCCACAACAAATAATAACTTGATTTGTCAAGTAGCTTTATGTTCTTTGGGAATTTTTTAAATGGTTCGGTATCGGCATCGGGCTTAATCCATATCATCTGTAATCGATACATCAACAACAAATCAAAATGCACATCCCAATTTTATTCATGCTGCTGAAAAATTATGTTCTCTGTTGGCATGTAGTCTGCTAGTATGATATCTGCTAAGCAAGCATATGGAACATTATCAAACACTGTACGTATACGAAAGCTCAGTGACATGCTCTATAGAAGAGAAATGCATGTGTATTGATCGCCTTATGATCTCTGCTCTTTGTGAGTCTTTATTTCTTTTAAGGGGAAAGTACCTCCAAACCTATATCCCACGTTGAACATAAAAGTGTGATTATAAATTAAACAAAAGGAGAGAGAAATATTTATCATAAATTAAATGAAATGAGACAAACATATATTGCATGACAGAGACAATATATAGTTCTCAATGACTATACAGAAAAGTTCATAACTAATAAGAGAAGGCTGTCAACGAATCTTGACTTATCATAGAAGCATAAATGGTTGAGTATTTATGGAATATTAGCCATAGTTATCACACAAAAAGTAGAATAGAAGAAATAAATACATATGCATGATAACAAAAAATAATACTCAGTTAATAGAGTCGTTTGTAATTAAAGAGGCTAGAGGTCCAAGTCACGATACCAACATAACTGGTGTTCACCCCTACAATGGGAATGTTTGGAGAAAAAGATGAATGGGTAAATCAATTACATGGTCACTTTGAGCAGCAGAGTGGTAACTTAGAATGATTGTCAATTTTCTCATGCCTTAATGAACCAAAACAAAAATCTCGCTCCATATTTTTACCTATCAATTCCAATTTTAATTTTTTTAGGCACATAACTTGTGACAGTAGATTTGTTCATGTGCAAAGTCAATATAAAAAAGCAAAAATTTAGGTGTGCAGGTTGAAGGAAGTAATAAAATCCCGAAGTTTCATTAACATACACATAGAAAAATTCAAATCATGGATATTTCGGGTCAAATGAATGAGAATTTTTTAGAACATATGATAAAATCACTACTGAACACAACACAATGCTGATTATAATTTACTGGAACAGATTGTACAGTTTTCATACCAATTGCTAACCTGTAAAAGCTTGACCATTGCTTGTTCCATCAAGAATGGCATATGGAAAACTTCAACACTGTCACATACGACACAACAACCGGAGTCCTATAAAATTAATATGGCTAATGATTCAATTTTGCAGATACATGTCATTATCCTACGGCTATCACATATGTAGTTTTCAATTAGAGAAAGAATAGTATTCATACACACCGCAGTTTTCTATTTGGGCGCTTCTTATTGCAGGGTACAAAATTATGCATTCATAAAGCAATGTTCAGTGGACATCAGCTGTAGACAGACAACGAACCACTTGCTCAATGGGGGAAAAGGAATAGTTCAAAAAGATCTTTATTGCATTGATTATATAAAATGATAAAAGGGTCGAAACCCCTTTGTGTCAAATGCATCAAATGCATCCACACATACTTAAATTGCCAAATGAACATTTGCGTTTTTTTTCCAATTGATAATTGTACAGTTTAACTATAACTTCCATATGCTAGTACCCGTAACGTAGGAGTCACAAATGCATGTTATCAAAAATTGAAGAGAGATAGCACCAATGACCATTTCATATATGAAAAATAACTCTACCAGTAGTTATTGGTCATGTCTCTAACATATCCGATTATATGTAGACAAAATTATGTCGAGTTTCATAAACTTTTACAGGGAACATAAAGTGATTTTATCACTTTTTTGATGGTGTAATGGCAGGTACCTTCCAACATATCTCAACGACTTTGCTAAAGAACCATCATTGGGAAACTTGCATTTCTCCACATACCTACAAATATGTGAATGGTAAGAAGCACATCAATAAAACTACAAAAGAAATGAAGGCAATAAAATGGACCATGCAGACTTTGTTGTTGGTCCATCCCAATTTATGGCATTTCCTTCATTAACAGAATGTATTTTGCCTTTCTTTGGTACTTGTTTGGAAGGAAGGACGACTTGAGCAACAGAGCTTCAAAGGTCACAACAAAATGATAGCTTATATTTAGAGGTGATAGCTTAAAGACAATTATGGAATTAATGGTGAAACACACTTATAAGTAACTATACAATTAAATATTGATAACAACATCAAGAGAAAGAATCGTAATGTTGATAAACAAAGTTTGAGTATTAAATGATAGCACGTTTAACGAATGCATTTGAGACACCAAAAAATCCTATCCAAGAGTATCGATTCTTAGGTTTCCATTATAAACCTACAGATATTGACACAACAAAAAACACCAACATTTATTCACAAACTAAAAGGAAAGGCATTCATTCGTTCATAGAGTTAGAAACCACATATTCACACACTAAAAACACCAACACAGTGCAACATAACACAACCAACAAAAAAAACCATCCGAACTCATAACTTTCTCAAGCATTAAGCATGGTTCGCCATTGATTTCTTGACAGCAAGACTTTTCAAGATGCTACCTATGGGCGTGTGTCCTGTATTTAGAAAACAAAATTATAGATTATAGAAGAAAAAAATTAGAAAAGAAAATATATCAAATTACTAATTGCGGGTCACCATAGATCAAAGCTATAAACCTTAACGAAATATATCCATGAACAAATATGGAAATAGAAAAACACGACGAAATTGAGAAACTGCAAATATATCCACAGTGTTATCAATAATTTTGTGGAAACCCTTGCAAACATTAAAAAAAATATTTGCTTCATTACTAATAACATCCACAGTTTCATCAAACAAACACCATGTATGCACACTTCTTTATTAGTTAAACATCAACATGATCAGGTTTCAAAATATGTGGATTAATCAAAAAGTGTTTGAAGTAATAAACATAAACTTTGGCTAATCAATTTAGTGGAAACATCAAATATATATTATCAACAATTTTGAAACTGCAAATTTGTCCACAGTATTATCAGCAATTTTGTGGAAACCCATGCAAACATCAAAACAAATATATTTGATAACATCCACAGAGTCTTCATGCACACACACATCTTTAAAAGGGGAAATTCAAACAAACACCATGCAAACAACTTTTAATTAGTTATCAGTAAACATCAACATGATTTTATCATCTCAGGTTCTTTACTCTGAATAATTAGCAACCACATGCATTCATATGAGTTATAATGTAGGCAGTTAACACATTATCAGTTAACGTATTTGCTATCAATTTTCATATGTTTGTCAGTTAACGTGGAAGTTGTAATCAATTATTATGTTAACAATGGATAACAAATTTTAATATGTTTTCATGTTTGCTGATTATGGGGAGAAACAAACACCATGGATTACAAATTTATATGAGTTAAAATCTATTTATGGGGAGAAATAACAATGTTCAGGGCATGCAGTGTTCATATGTATTTATGGGGATAAATACCTGCTTTTTGCCAAACATTTATTGGGGCATAATTCATGCTAATTTATTTACATGCATTTGCCCAATGGATTGAATTAGCAGGTTAATTTATTGGCATGAATGTTTGAATTATGCCAATTCATGCTAATAACAGCTTTTAACAACTAATTTATTTGGAGACAAACAAACACCATGGTAATAACAGCTTAAATTATTAGCATGAATTATGCCAGCTAATTTAGTGTCAATGAATTATTAGTGTTAATGAATTATTAACATGCCAGCTAATTTAGTGTCGATGAATAGAAATTTTTCTGAATGAATTATGACAGGTAATTTAGGGTCAATGAATTATTAGTGTCAATGAATTATTAGTGGCAATGAATTTAGTGTCAATGAATTATTAGCACGAATTATGCCAACTAATTTACTGGGATTTTATGCCAATAATTTGGCATAATTCATGCTAATAATAGCTTATTGCCATAAGTTGTCAAATTCATTATTGGTTTCTATGCTGGGTTAATATGTTACCAAATTAGCCATAAGTAGCCAAATTATTGGTTAATATGTATAACACAGATCACGCTTTAGTGGATGGTTGATATGCCTACCAAATATTTTCTCCATCATATTTTTCGGGTTGATACGCAGACAATTAGGCCTACCCAAAATCTGCGCAACGGGCACGGGTTTAAATTTATGTTTCTTGGTTAACTTAGATTTCGTAAAATGTGGTAACAAATATTTCAAATGAACTGCCTTCGGTTGCATTATATATTTTCCCCATCCTATTTTAGGGTTGATACGCAGACAATTAGGACTACCTAAACACCATGAAAATTGACCCCAATCTCTACTGCTTTCATTTGCCATAAGTTAATAGTATTTATGCAGGGTTCTTATGTTCAAGGCATCACACAGTAAAAAAATGAGTTAAAATGTATTTATTAGGAGGAACAAACACCAAGGAGAAACAAACACCACAGTTTCTAGGCAAAGTGGAAAAAATCAATAATGCAGCAGGAACCCACATTTTTGTTTAGGATCAACAAACCTGTGTGCAGTCTCATTCAACAAAACATCATTTCCCTTTACCAAACCTGTGGGTGCAGGATCTATGTTATCCATTGTGCAGGGTCAATCAACAAAACCGCATTCCTGTTTTGCAAATGTGAAGCACTGCACCCATGTATACTGTAAACAAACCCACGTTAACACAATTAAAAGAGTAAATGCAAACTGTTACGCCTATTTGACCGAGACCCGTAAAACACGAGCCCAGGAGCCCGACTACTGGTCAAAAGCCCATCTGCGTCCTCAAAGCCCATTCGACAAAGGCCCTACAAGGGACCTCCTCGAACGTCGATCCGACCCAGCCCCAATAACCCGTTGGTCGCTCGCCCACTCCTGCGAAAACCACTCCCCCGGACGCGCGACCACTAAATAGCGATAATGGGGAGGTGCTGGCATGGCGGAGAGAGCGGCGGCGAGGGGGGACTGATGGGGCACGATCAATGGCGGACATGGGACGTGGGTCAGAGGCAATCACGCGGGAGCTCTACAAAAGGGCCAGGAAGACGACGAAGAAAGGGACCGCATCTCAGGTAACAAAACCTAAGGTACTCCATCAACGACCTCGTTCCCCCAATTCATCTCCTTCCTCCCCCGCTCGCGCCGAGAGACACCGTTATGATCTCCTCACGAGTCGGACCGTCTCCGCCGGGCCTCCTTTCTCAAATCTCTATCTGACTTAGGCATCGGAGGGGATTTGGCCGGAACCAAGGTCCGGCCCCCTGACGAGCGTTCTCGTCTGCGCAGGTGGACAACAGATCAACGGGCCGAGGCTACCCCCTCGCCCCTCTCCGACCACTCGATCAACCGGACAGTGAGGCTTCCCCTCACCGTCAGCCTGCCGTGGCCGAGCACGTCCTACCAAGGCCGAGCGTCCTAATCGGGTCCGAGATTCTCCCTCGCCACCCGTCGGCCGTGCACCTACCCTGGCGACTGAGGCTACCCCTCGTCCCCCTATCAGCCGAGGTCGAGCACACCTGTCCGAGGCCGAGCATCTCAACAAGGTCCGAGGCTTCCCCTCGCCCCTTCTGCACCAATTCGAAGCCCCCCAAGGGACCCAAAGCGGGCTCCTTGACCACGTTGACCAGGTTCTCCGCGGTCAACGCTTTGTAGTGAGAAAACACTCTGAAACATCTGGCGCCGTCTGTAGGAACGAAAACTGTCCCACGAAGAAACAAACCACATCTGCGATGACACAGCCTCCCTCCTCTCGGCGAAAGAAGGGCGAGGCCCCGACGCGGGGCGACAGGCCCCGCCATCGTTGCCAAGAATGGGCACGGGACCGACGTGAGGAGAGTCGTGAGGAAAGGGCCGGGATGCCCTCCCCTTCCCCACCGGTTGGGAGACCGAGTGCGCCCATAACGGCACGCAGCTCGGACGTGGCTTTGGTGGTATCAGTAGTCATAGACACTACCTTAGTGCGACGGCTGCTTGTCGACACCGGCAGCTCCTGTGACGTCCTATTTATGTCAACCCTGGAGAAGATGGGCCGGCAGAAAGGAGACTTGCGACCTCGTTCGGGTCCCGTGGTCGGATTCACGGGTCACTCCACCCCCATCATCGGCACTATCCATCTCCCGGTAACGCTCGGAAACACACCAGACTCTGTGACCCTAGCGGTGGAATTCATCGTATTGGGGATCGGGTCAGAATACAATGGGATCATCGGCCGACCCCTACTCAACTCCGTCGGCGCGGTGGTCTCAACCCTCCATCGGACCATTAAGTTCCGAACGCCGGGGGGGATGGGGCAAGTCGAAGGTGACGCGGGGAGACCTAATACCTGCTATCAACTGGCGGAGGAAGGTCCCGAGGATCGTCTAGCTGACCGGATGGCCGCGCTCGACTTAAGGAGTGGGCCTAGGCCCACCCCTGCGGAGGAGCAGGAGCAAATCCCGGTCACGGACATCGAGGGCCGGTTCGTCTCGATCGGGAGAGGGCTGAGCCCGGACCTAAGGGACCAGCTGATCGAATGCCTGGAGGCGAACCTGGACATCTTCGCCTGGTCGCCTGAAGACATGCCCGGCGTGGACCCCCAGGTGATCGTCCACCAGATCAACGCTGACCCCAACTTCAAACCGGTTAGGCAGAAGAAGCGTAACCTGGGCGGCGAGAAGATGAAGGCAGCCTCCGAGGAAGTGGAGCGTCTCCTCGATGCCGGCTTCATACGAGAAGTCTGGTACCCGGAGTGGTTGTCGAACGTGGTGATGGTCAAAAAACCCAACGGGAAGTGGCGAATGTGCGTGGACTTCAGTGACCTCAACAAGGCCTGCCCCAAGGATAGCTACCCCCTGCCGCGCATCAACCACCTGGTGGACAACGCCTCGGGATATGAGATGCTAAGCTTCATGGACGCTTACTCCGGGTACAATCAAGTCCAGATGGACCCCCGGGACGAAGAGATGACAGCCTTCACGACGGACCGGGGAACCTACTGCTACAAGAAGATGCCCTTTGGCTTAAAGAACGCGGGGGCCACCTACCAGAGAATGGTCAACAAGGTGTTCAGCTCCCAGATCGGGAGGAACCTAGAAGTCTATGTCGACGACATGCTTATCAAGTCAAGGCGACCGGAAGACCACATCGCCGACTTGCGGGAGACCTTCGAGCGGTTGCGGCGACACCACATTCGGCTCAACCCCGCGAAATGCACGTTCGGGGTAAGATCTGGCAAATTCTTGGGATTTATGATAACTAATCGTGGTATTGAAGCTAATCCCGACAAGATCGAGGCGCTGGTTAACATGCGCGAGCCGACGACGATCAAGGAGCTACAGAGGCTGAACGGGCGCATCGCAGCCTGGGGCGATTCCTTTCCAAATCAGCGGAAAGATCGCTTCCCTTCTTCAAGGTCCTGAGGAAAGCAATCGCGGAACCTCCGAATAATAGGAAGACGATACTCTGGGACGAAGACTGCTCCCGGGCGTTCAGGGACCTCAAAGAGTATCTCCGCAGCCCCCCTCTCCTGTCCAAACCCCGGGAAGGGGAGTCGCTGAGCCTTTACCTGGCGTACGCGGAGGAAGCTGTGAGTTCGGTGCTGATCCGGGAGGACGGCAGGGTGCAATGGCCGGTATATTACACGAGCCGGATCTTGAAGGGGGCGGAGGTGCGATACTCGCCCATGGAGAAACTGGCGTACGCCCTCGTCCTCTCAGCGCGAAGGCTCCGACCCTATTTCCAGGCCCACACCATACTGATCCTGACCGACTCACAGCTAGAACAGAACCTCAAGAGATTCGATCGAATGGGAAGGATGCTAAACTGGGGAGTGGAACTAAGCGAGTTCGACCTCCGATTCAAACCGCGCACGGCCATCAAAGGGCAGGCCCTAGCTGACTTCATCGCCGAATGCACGACGGAAGGAAATGGCCCCCCAGAGGGAGAAGGCCCAGGGACGGTAATTGCTCAACCCTTGTCCTTTCTTTCGGCTGACCACTTTCAGCCAGAGGATCCAGGAGCGTGGATAGTTCATGTGGACGGGTCGGCCACGCAGTCAGGATGAGGGGCCGGGATTGCGATCCGATCTCCGGAGGGGAACATCGCGGAATACGCGTTGCGGTTCGAGTTCCCGGCCACGAACAACGTGGCGGAATACGAAGCTGTGATCAACGGCCTGAGGCTGGCCCTGGAGCTCGGGGCCGAGTCCGTCCGCCTCCTCAGCGACTCGAAGCTCATTGTCAACCAACTCTTAGGGAGTTACGAGGCACGGGAGGAGGCGATGCAGAGATATCTCCCAGTCGCCAGAGCGGCGATGTCCAAATTCAAGGACGTGGAGTGTTGGGGTTTTGGCGGACCCCCAGAGCTCGGATCCGTATCCGTCCTAAGTCGGACGGACCACGGAGGCACAAAATGCAGCGGAAAAACAGAAATCTAAAATTTCTACTCTAGCTAAACATTTTAGCTAGGCTCTGGGGAGCCAGAACCCAGCCCGATCTATGCCGACTTGGAGTGGGTCTGACCACTCCAAGAAGGATCTACACTAAGCGACTTATTAAAATCTACACTAAAATGCTTAACCACATACCCGGAATCTTGGCCCCTGGAGCAGGCAAGATGTACCGCACCGTCTTGAGAAGCTCCTCGTAGCCGAGCCGCGTTGACCCGATCTCCCTGAGCCGCCTCGCACCCTCGCACCGATCCACCCGAGCCGCTTTCGCCTCCGAGCCGATCACACGCGGTAGAAAGTTTCACTTGAGAAGAAACCCGCGTCTTAGACGTCCGGATCAGATCCAAACCCCTTTCGTAGTCGTGCTAGGACTACTCCAGAGAATAGGAAATTAGAGAGAGAGATTTAGTCGCAGACCGAGCTTGCTCAATAATTTGGAGCTACCCGATCGTTGACTGGTGTGTTTTTCAACGAGAAGAGTGCACCCCTATTTATATAGGGAGTGAGCACTCACCCTCTCGTTGCGGGCAATGTGGGACAATCTACATGAAGAGAAAAAACCAATTAAGCCATTTGGCTTAATTTCAATTTTAAAGTTAGCCTTTCACAAAGTCAAACTTTAACGAATTAATTCTCCTCACACACTAAACTTCAGACACCAAACAAGCTATCAATCAGAAGAGCTTGGAATGGTGAACGCGTAGGAACTGACGGTGTCGAATTTCGACTTCGTTTGACCCCTCAAACAATTGCTCAAAGTTTAGCAATTTCCACAAAATTCGTAGCCGTCATTTGGGTTTCAAAAACCCTAATTTTAACTTAAGTTGCGGGCGCGCCCGCTAGGCTTAGCGGGCGCGCCCGCCCAAGGAGGGAAGGGCGGGCCACCCGCCCGCTGCAACCAGCGGGCGGGCGCCCGCTGCTGCAGCGGGCCGTGCCCGCTGCAAGCAGCGGGCTGCGCCCGCTGCACAAGCGGGCGCTGGCCCGCTGTGCAGCGGGCTGCGCCCGCTTGCAGCGGGCGCTGGCCCGCTGCGTGCAGCGGGCCGTGCCCGCTGCATCAGCGGGCGCTGCCCGCTGTGCAGCGGGCCACGCCCGCTAATGCAGCGGGCGCCCGCCCGCTGCACACAGCGGGTCATGCCCGCTGTTGCAGCGGGCCGCGCCCGTTTTGCCCTTGCACATGGGCCTCTTGGCCCGGTGGGTCTAACCCACTTCCCCTTGAACTCTTTCTGCGTTTCTGGGCTCGTTTGAGCTCCGATTTGGACGCGGTTTGAACCTGTGTTTAGACCGGGACGATCCCGTCATCCAGGTAACCCTTTCCAACAAGTTTGTTCCTACAAAATTCGTCGTAACTAATTTACAACACGTTTAGTTAACGTTAGCATCTAATGCAACGTTGTGTCCCTATTGCTATTGCGACTAACTTTCACAACTCAACTTGTGAATATCATCAAATGATATTTCTCTCTATTCTATATTCCTATTACTAAGACACGAGTACTACTCGGTGTGAGACCCTACAGCCTGACCTTACTACAGGTTGGGGCTCGAAACCCCTAGACGACGGTCACTACGAGCAGTAGCTGTCGTCCCTGTTTCAGAGTCATCATAACGTGATCGACCCTTTGACAAAAGTATCATAGGGTTTGCATTGGCTGTGTCAGAGATGAATTCCGTTAGATAAAATCCCTTCGTCAAGACTGTGTTTGATGTTGGCCTAGGGTATGGTTTACTGTCAACCCTATCAGACAACATTGGTCAGTATACGGCGGTCTTTATTGTATACACGTTGTACTACTTGCAACGTACCCCGGCCGAGGATTAACATAAAGACCGTACTGAGCTTATAACACTAACTTCCCTTTAATGGAAGTGACGAATCCCATCTTAGTCACTTACTCACCTAGAGAGCTTCTGGTGCAACCCAACCTAAGATCTTTCATCAGGACTGGTCCTCGAAGCTAGATCATGGGTCTAAGCTACACCGTCCGTTCACAGGTTTATACAGATGACTTCAGGTCTTAAGGATCAACTAACCTATCATCACCCTAGAGTTATTAAAGACAGATCATTAAAGTTAACCATTTAATAACTCTAACTTGGTCGTTCAGTGAACTCATTCTCCAATGAGCACCTGTGTCTCGTCTCCGACTTCAGCAAGTCGAATGACTATGAGATCATCATTACCCGAAGGTAAGACGAAGACACAGTGATCTATCCGATGTGTCGATATCCAGTTCTCGACACATCTATGATCACGAACCGTTTAAGACTTATGTTTCTATTCGGTCACTTACTTACTCATAATCGAGATCTCATCTAGATACGTAAGGACCTAACTATAAGTCTATGGATATTATCTAAGTATATTAATACAAATCCTTTTATACCTAGAATAATACGTACCATATACGGTATGAACAAGACGTATAATCAAGATAAATTGCCTTATGGGCATATATCTTCCTACATCTCCCACTTGCACTTAGGCTATTTATCTCGGTATCTCATGCCGTTATAGCACATCAGTCACTTTGACATTTGATATGGCAAACCTAAGAGTGGTTCTACTAATAAGTATCTACAACGAATTTTAATGGATTGAAATTACATCTCTTGATCACACAAGGTTGATCCTTTGGAAAAATGATCTGGATCCATTTTCCTAACTTTGTATAGCTAACAGTTAGCTTATACTATTTAGATGTGGGGTCTAACATTTCCGTAAGTCAGTTCTAGCTCACTCCACTTTACTGTGTCAATATGTCAAGTACATATTTGACACCCTAAGTCTCTATATATATGCGATTAAATCAAAACAATTTTGACTTAATGATTTATATAGAAGATTCATTAAAGTGAAAAATCCTTTTTACTTAGTCCGGAAAAACCGGAACTAAGTATACTTACTTGCTCCCACTGACTTTGAGAATTACCTGGTTAAATTACTTCAACATAATAACTAAATCATATTTAGATTTATGTGCAAAAATAACCTTTTGGTAAGTGCCTTAGATGGAATGTACAAGTGTCAGATTCGGTTTGACGAATGAGTCACGTCAAGATCGTTTTAAGGAATCTTGAAATTGACTCGTTCAATCAAAACGTTCTACACTGTACAAGTTCCTTTAACCACATTTAGTATTAACTCTTTTAACAACTAAATGCAGATAATTACGAGTTAAACTTGATATGCGTATTTACTGTGATTGCACACAATTTATACGCCCCCTGGAACTTATACTCAACTACTGATTGACTTCAGACATTTAGTCAGCTTCAAAATCAATATTATCGAAGCAATACACCATTATTCGAAAATATACGCAACCATCACAGAAAAGCCACATCCACAGAATTTGAGCCAATTCAATCTCAATTGCAACAAATGAGACATCCATTCCAAAACAACGGGTTCATAAAAGGAACCTTAATTTGTTTATCAAAAATAAACCTTGAGTGCAAAGCACTCATTCATTGTTTTCGATCCTTAAAGATGATACATTTTATTCAAATAAGAAAAATATCATCTCCATCACGATCAGCGTCTCCAGAAGTCTTTGAGCGGTCCCAGCAGCAACTGTTGCTTTAATTGCCGACCGATCTCCGTACTTCTCCAATCTCCAGTTCTTATCAGCCACATGTATACAGTACACAGATGTCTATAAGTTTCTCATACTATATGAATGGAAATCATTGCATTTAATTGAATTTTAATTTGTACCTGAGGTAGAGGCATCAGTATGCCCCTTCTTCTTCTCTGCAAGATAGATCTTGCAGTTCCTCTTCCAGTGGCCAATCTTGTGGCAATGGAAGCACTCAGATTTCGACGGGGCCCCTTTGTTCTTTTTCTTCCCATTCTTAGCCTTCGCAGGTTGTGGGACCTGCCTCTTCTTCCCTTTGCCTTTTGGCTGGTCGGAAGTAGCAGAGCCAACAACCAGTGCAGCCGGCTTCTTATGAATCTCCTCAAACTGCCGGAGCATATTGAGGAGACCCGGAAGATCCGTCTCAAGGCTGTTCATTATAAAGCCAGTTATAAAAGGCTTGAAATCGGGAGTCAAAGACTTTAGGATAATGTCCGTGGACATCTCATTGTCCAAGACAAAACCTAACTGGGCCGCATCCTCCACGTACCCGATCATCTTGATAACATGATCCTGTACGGGTTCCGTCCCCATCTTGGTGCCCCAGAGGTTACTGGTAGCTTCGAACTTGGCAGCACGAGATCGCTTGCCGTACAACTCTTGTGCGTTGAGGAGCATGCTTTGAACATCCATATGTTCATGCTTCCTCTGCAACTCGTTGGTCATCGAAGCCAGAGTAAGGCACCTGGCCTTCTCTGCATCCCTCTGGTACAATTTGTAGGCTTCCTTCTCTTCGTGGGTCGAATCTTCATCGGGCTTATCTGGAGCGTCCTCGAACAGTACGTATCCTATTCCGGCTAGGGAAAGGACCAACTTGATGTTCCTAAGTCAGTCTTTGTAGTTCGTTCCATCCAGCACGTTCTTCTCAACCATGTATCTAAGTCCCGAATCCATTCTGTATTTTATAGATACTATAGTTAGTAAATGTTCGTAGTATAGTTTTAATGGTTTTAATAAAACTATATTCTCCCACTAAATTTATTTAAAGCCACGATAATAACCAATTTATTATAAAATAACATTTGTGAGAGAGGGATCCGACTACCCTGAGTCTGACAACCTTGAGTGTATCTCAACAAGTTGTCCGACTCTGCAGTCGGTAGACGAACTCGTCGTCAATCATATTTACTATGATTCCCTATCGATTTTTACCCCCAGTCATTTGTGATCATGAGTGTGCTCAACCGGATCACAATGGCTAGCCTAGTCGGACCCTTGTTTTCGTGTCTAGCCTGACTTGCCCCTTTGCTCGGTGTATGCACGACGCGCCGGTTTGGGTCAGGTCTTAGACTACATTCTTGGTTAGACTTACGCCGAAGCTCGAGGGATGAGACAACGGTTTCAGTCAGGTTAAGATGTCAATCAAGAAATCGGTTTCTATAAGATTGACATGTCACGGCTTGAGTGTAGCTCAACAACCGAAACATGTTTCTTACAGTTGCCAACTCCTAAAACAAGGAGGGCTACGATTTATCTTGAACAAGATTATTATCGTATTGACTTAGGTATAGTCGATGGACTTACATAGTCATGAATCGACTCCTTGCGGTCCAGCGGACGCGGCCAGGGAATTGACTAAGCCAGGACCACTTGTTACCCAGTCTAGCTAGGTTGGTCCAAAAACTTTAGCCAAGCACATTGACCGACATCATGATCCATTGAAGGAGTTGTCATCAATCTTATGTTTTCCAAACAACTAAATGGCTTTTAATAAAAAAAAACAACTAGTTAATCCTTATCAACTAGTGGATCCTAAAATTCAAAATTTTTCAGATTGGTTGAACATCTTTTATTAAGTCCTTATCAACTATAAGGTTCTACGTTCAACTTACTACCCCAATCTTATTAGGATTTATAAAACAATTCAACATTTTGCCTTTTATGAAAATCATTAATTAAACGATTTAATGAAATGATTTACAAACAAGGGGACTACCCTAATCAGGTATTAGGTTCAAATGTTGTTTTGTTTTATTGATCGTAGCATGTCACTATCATGTTTTAATGGCTAACCTAACAAGGTTTGTGTATACAATATACAACATGAAATGAAGCAACTAACTTTATCCGCATAAAAGAAAGTTTCATTTTTAGTGACATATGAAAGGTATTTGCAAGTTTTAAAAATTATCTATATAATACAAACATGCAAATCTAAATTTTAACACTTAAAATTAAAGATTAAAATTTTAAAGCCTTCATAAAAATTTTATCGCATAAAACTAAGTCGTACAAAATTATCTAATAATTTTAAGACTAGGTCTTTTTTTAAAAAAAATTTTAACCTTATTTCTAAAATTAAAATATCACATAAAAAATTTTAGAAACAGCTATGCAATAAAAGAAATTAATTTATGTTTCATCTCATGAAAATAAAACATTTCAATTATTCACATATTTTAAAATGGTTTTAAAAACTCTTTTAAAACTTTTAGAAATCTTTTAGAAGCTTTCAAATAAAGTTTTAAAGATCTCTAACTTTTATGTAACTAAAGAAAAATTCAAAAATAAAATTTTTCTAAAGTTTACATAAACTTTAAATACTCTTTTAAAAAATTTTAATGTCTCATAAAAAATTTTTCATAAAGTATTTAAAAACAAAAGAGACTACTTTTTAGATTTATCGCATAAAAATAATTGTCCCTAAATTTAAAACAAATTTCCGTGTTGCAAAACTAATTTTTGAAACACAAAATTATTTTCAAAACTAATTTAACATAAAAAAAGTTTTGCGAATTAAAGCTAAGCATTTTTAACTATTTAAAAAAAGTCGCTATAGTAGATCTATAGCATAACCGTGGCTCTGATACCACTGTTGGGGTTTTGGCGGACCCCCAGAGCTCGGATCCGTATCCGTCCTAAGTCGGACGGACCACGGAGGCACAAAATGCAGCGGAAAAACAGAAATCTAAAATTTCTACTCTAGCTAAACATTTTAGCTAGGCTCTGGGGAGCCAGAACCCAGCCCGATCTATGCCGACTTGGAGTGGGTCTGACCACTCCAAGAAGGATCTACACTAAGCGACTTATTAAAATCTACACTAAAATGCTTAACCACATACCCGGAATCTTGGCCCTGGAGCAGGCAAGATGTACCGCACCGTCTTGAGAAGCTCCTCGTAGCCGAGCCGCGTTGACCCGATCTCCCTGAGCCGCCTCGCACCCTCGCACCGATCCACCCGAGCCGCTTTCGCCTCCGAGCCGATCACACGCGGTAGAAAGTTTCACTTGAGAAGAAACCCGCGTCTTAGACGTCCGGATCAGATCCAAACCCCTTTCGTAGTCGTGCTAGGACTACTCCAGAGAATAGGAAATTAGAGAGAGAGATTTAGTCGCAGACCGAGCTTGCTCAATAATTTGGAGCTACCCGATCGTTGACTGGTGTGTTTTTCAACGAGGAGAGTGCACCCCTATTTATATAGGGAGTGAGCACTCACCCTCTCGTTGCGGGCAATGTGGGACAATCTACATGAAGAGAAAAAACCAATTAAGCCATTTGGCTTAATTTCAATTTTAAAGTTAGCCTTTCACAAAGTCAAACTTTAACGAATTAATTCTCCTCACACACTAAACTTCAGACACCAAACAAGCTATCAATCAGAAGAGCTTGGAATGGTGAACGCGTAGGAACTGACGGTGTCGAATTTCGACTTCGTTTGACCCCTCAAACAATTGCTCAAAGTTTAGCAATTTCCACAAAATTCGTAGCCGTCATTTGGGTTTCAAAAACCCTAATTTTAACTTAAGTTGCGGGCGCGCCCGCTAGGCTTAGCGGGCGCGCCCGCCCAAGGAGGGAAGGGCGGGCCACCCGCCCGCTGCAAGCAGCGGGCGGGCGCCCGCTGCTGCAGCGGGCCGTGCCCGCTGCAAGCAGTGGGCTGCGCCCGCTGCACAAGCGGGCGCTGGCCCGCTGTGCAGCGGGCTGCGCCCGCTTGCAGCGGGCGCTGGCCCGCTGCGTGCAGCGGGCCGTGCCCGCTGCATCAGCGGGCGCTGGCCCGCTGTGCAGCGGGCCACGCCCGCTAATGCAGCGGGCGCCCGCCCGCTGCACACAGCGGGTCATGCCCGCTGTTGCAGCGGGCCGCGCCCGTTTTGCCCTTGCACATGGGCCTCTTGGCCCGGTGGGTCTAACCCACTTCCCCTTGAACTCTTTCTGCGTTTCTGGGCTCGTTTGAGCTCCGATTTGGACGCGGTTTGAACCTGTGTTTAGACCGGGACGATCCCGTCATCCAGGTAACCCTTTCCAACAAGTTTGTTCCTACAAAATTCGTCGTAACTAATTTACAACACGTTTAGTTAACGTTAGCATCTAATGCAACGTTGTGTCCCTATTGCTATTGCGACTAACTTTCACAACTCAACTTGTGAATATCATCAAATGATATTTCTCTCTATTCTATATTCCTATTACTAAGACACGAGTACTACTCGGTGTGAGACCCTACAGCCTGACCTTACTACAGGTTGGGGCTCGAAACCCCTAGACGACGGTCACTACGAGCAGTAGCTGTCGTCCCTGTTTCAGAGTCATCATAACGTGATCGACCCTTTGACAAAAGTATCATAGGGTTTGCATTGGCTGTGTCAGAGATGAATTCCGTTAGATAAAATCCCTTCGTCAAGACTGTGTTTGATGTTGGCCTAGGGTATGGTTTACTGTCAACCCTATCAGACAACATTGGTCAGTATACGGCGGTCTTTATTGTATACACGTTGTACTACTTGCAACGTACCCCGGCCGAGGATTAACATAAAGACCGTACTGAGCTTATAACACTAACTTCCCTTTAATGGAAGTGACGAATCCCATCTTAGTCACTTACTCACCTAGAGAGCTTCTGGTGCAACCCAACCTAAGATCTTTCATCAGGACTGGTCCTCGAAGCTAGATCATGGGTCTAAGCTACACCATCCGTTCACAGGTTTATACAGATGACTTCAGGTATTAAGGATCAACTAACCTATCATCACCCTAGAGTTATTAAAGACAGATCATTAAAGTTAACCATTTAATAACTCTAACTTGGTCGTTCAGTGAACTCATTCTCCAATGAGCACCTGTGTCTCGTCTCCGACTTCAGCAAGTCGAATGACTATGAGATCATCATTACCCGAAGGTAAGACGAAGACACAGTGATCTATCCGATGTGTCGATATCCAGTTCTCGACACATCTATGATCACGAACCGTTTAAGACTTATGTTTCTATTCGGTCACTTACTTACTCATAATCGAGATCTCATCTAGATACGTAAGGACCTAACTATAAGTCTATGGATATTATCTAAGTATATTAATACAAATCCTTTTATACCTAGAATAATACGTACCATATACGGTATGAACAAGACGTATAATCAAGATAAATTGCCTTATGGGCATATATCTTCCTACATGGAGGTCTTACACCTCCCACGATCAGAGAATGCGCGGGCCGATGCGTTGTCAAAACTGGCCTCATCCTCGCCAAAGGAGCTGGGTCGCACCATCTACGTAGAGAACCTGCCGTCCCCCAGCACGATGGAGCACGAGGTGATGGCGATCGACCAAGAGCCCACCTGGATGGACCCGATCATCCGATGCCTCACCCACGGAGAGGTGCCGGCCGATGGGGATGAGCACCAAACCCTGGAGAGAAAAGCACTCCGATACGTGATCCATGAGGGGACGCTCTACCGGAGACGCTGGACCAAGACGGACGTCCTCCCATACCTGAAGTGCATCGGACCGCAAGAAGCTGACTACGTCCTACGGGAGGTTCACGACGGGATCTGCGGGAATCACCACGGGGGCAAGATAGTCGCGCAGAAGATCTTAAGGCATGGGTACTACTGGCTGACCTTGGCCAAAGATGCTACAAGCTACGTGCAGAAATGCCAAGAATGCCAGAGGTACGCCCACCACATCTCGACTCCTCCGTCAGAGCTCATCCCCATCGTGAGCCCCCTCCCCTTTGTGAAATGGGGGCTCGACATCCTCGGACCGTTCAAGCCGGGACGAGGGCAGCGGAAGCACCTGATCGTGGCAGTGGACTACTTCACCAAGTGGATCGAGGCCGAGCCGTTGGCAACCATCACGTGGAAGAAAGCGAAAAGCTTCGTGTGGAATTCCATCATCTCCCGATTCGGAGTACCGCGGGCCATCGTCACAGACAACGGGAAGCAGTTCGATTCAGCAGGGTTTAAAGATTTTTGTGAGGAATGGGGAATCAAGCTCCTCTTTGCCTCGGTAGCACACCCCCAAACCAACGGGATGGCAGAAGCGGCCAACAAGTGTATCATAGAGCCCCTACGAAAGAAAGTGAAGGACGCCGAAGGGAACTGGCCGGAAGAGCTCCCCGGGATACTCTGGTCATACCGGACGACCCACAAGGAGGCTACTGGCGAGACCCCCTTCATGCTCACCTACGGGGCCGAGGCGGTGGTACCGGTCGAATTGGGTGAAGAATCTCTTCGCCTCAAATACTTTGACGAAGACCGGAACTCGCAGGGCCTAGGGCTCAGCCTGGAGCTCCTCGACGAGCGACGGGAGCAGTCACTGGCCACCATCGTCCGCCAAAAGCAGAAGGTGGCCCGATACTACAACGCTCGGGTGTGGGGGAGAAGCTTCCACCTCGGGGACCTGGTCCTCCGGAAAGCGGGCTTCACCACCGATAACGCTCGCAAAGGGAAGCTCGCGGCTAGATGGGAGGGACCCTACAAAGTCGTTGAGGTCCTCGGACCCGCAGCCTACCGACTAGCCGACATGGAAGGGAGAGTTCTCACTCACACTTGGAATGCGGAATATTTACGCAAGTACTTTCAATAGATGTATCGTTTCCTACGAAATAAATTTGTTTTAAATTCATTCCCTTCCAGATAAAGCAAAAAGGTATACAGGAGGATACACGAAGAGGTCGAGGGGCATTCCCCTCCCTCATTTTTCTCCGGGGGCGCCAGGGGAGCCACAGGCTGGAGGCTCACTAGGGTCTCCCCCCTTACTCCGTTCGGCGTCAGAGTACATCCGAAGTTTCTCGAAGTTGATCCCCGAGAGCGGGAACTTTTCTTGGATCTCGGACTGGCACTGGGCGAAGCCCTTCTCGTATGCCTCCAACAAGGCGGTCTCCACAAAGGAGGTGGCATACTCCGCCACGGCATCCTGAGCGATCCGGGCAGGATCCACCTCCTCGAGCCCACGCAGCCGTGCCTCTAAGGTCTCTACCTGGCGTTGGTGCTCCGCCCTCTCCTTCTCGATCTCCCGGGATTTCTCTCCTAATTGGGCAGCAAGGGCCTTTGCCTGCTCCTCCGCCGCATCCAGACGATCGGAGAGCTCCGAGGCTTCGGAGGCAGCAGCCGGGCCGGGGATCTGCTTGACTCCTCCAGACGCATCGACGTCTTTTAAAAGAGAGGCGAGCCGCGTCTCGGCCTCGGACTTCGCGGCCAGAGCCACGGCTCTCTCGCGATCCGCCGCCTCCAGGGCAGAGGACAGCTCAGTTATGCGGGAGTTCAGGGATTGGACTCGTGCTTCCTCCAACTGACCAGCTTCCTCCTCCTCCTCGCCAGGGACCTCAGGGCCTAGCCCAGCCACGGATTTGGCTTTGGGAAGAGCAGCGAATTGGCGCCTCATCGAGAGGCCCACCGAGGACAACTGTGCCAAAGCAACGAAGGTAAGATGGCAAAAGCAGCTGGAGAACGGGGGGACAAGCAGAGACGCACTACCTGTTGACCAGCCTGGATCACGAAGGTAGCCAAGCAATCGCCCCTGACTCCGTCCAACACCGCCTAGTCGGGAGGGAGACAACAGTTCTCAGCCACACTAGCGGCGGCTCCACGGCTCGAGAACACCGACTCCTTCTCCCCCACTGGAAAGCGTGGCCAAATAAGACCCTCTCCTGACGAAGGAAACTCGCCAGGAGCGGAGCGGAACGCCCCAAGATATCGACTGTAAGCCTCGGGGAGAGAGCCGTCCGGGAGAGGTGAAGGGCCGGCCCACGGCCAGGCAACCTCAACGGGAGCAGGATGAGGTCGGTCAGCAGTCGGCTGGACGTCGACCCCCTCGACCCCCTCCCGGAGCCTCTTGGGAGACCCCTGCAAGGGGAGAGAGGGAGACGACATCTTCTTTCGCTTCGAACCTCCGGACGCGGTCACAACCCGCTGCTTCTTCCGGACCGCCAACACATGGTCCCTTCTGCGCGGATCCGGGTTTGGGACCTGCACAAGAGCGCTGGCAGGAGAAGAACCGAGAGGTAACCCACCTACACTCAAAGAAGAAATGAGAGACAGAGCAGAACCTGGGCGACTTCGAAGGGCGAACGTTCGGAGCAGCTTACCTAGGGGCCACACCGTCTTACGCAAATTGTGGTCACTAAAGAGGAAGTCGATCGAGCGCTCCCCCGTAGGAATTGCTAGCATGTCCCTCGCCATCTGCTGCTCAGCGACTGTCGGCTCACCCAGATTAAGAACAACGGCACCGGCTGCCACCCACCGAGCCGGGAAGGGTACACTCGAGGGGAATGTGACGAACACATATTCCCCCTTCCAGCGCTTCAGGGAGCTCGGCAACCCCAGCACCAGGGACATCTTCGGGCGGGCGCTGATGTAAATCCACGCCCCCGATTGGTGTAGGCTCAGGCGGTAGAACTGGGCAAGGAGGCGGAGAGAGGGCACCACACCCTTCAGCATGCAGACGACAACGAACCCGACGAGGATCCCGACGGTGTTGGGACAGAATTGACACAAGCACACATTGTGGGCCTGAAGGAACTCAACGATAAAAGGATGAAGCGGGAAACGGAGCCCGAAGTGGAAGCACTTCTCATATATCCTGACCTCATTGGGACCAGGAGAGCAGATCCGCTCGTCAGCCCCAGGGGCACGAGCCGAGTAGGGCGGAAGCAGGTAGGAGGAGCGCATGCTCCCGATGGCGGTGGCACAGATCGACGAAGGCCACGCCAAGACCTCCGAAGGAACCCCTGAGAGATCATCCCCGTGCTGACTAATCGCCGAAGGAGTGCCACCCGCCGGACCTGGAGCCACATCGCGCTCCGACCGAACCGAACCCGTAGCAGAAGAAGACGACATGGGGCAGAGCTCAGACAGGAGGGGGATCAGCGCAAAGAAGAAAGACGATGGGATGGCGGCACAAGAATCCCTCGGCTTCTCCACTTAAGACGACTCCGCGAGCGGCAGGGATAAGCTTGCCGCTACACGTGGCAACATCTGAAGGCCGACGGCGCTTCGGAACCCGCGCCTTAAAAACATCGAACGGGCCAACTCATGATGACGACTAATAAATGAGTCGGCATCGACTGGCGAGCTCGTCAAAATCGACAGAGGTCACATCGGCCGAGCCGAACCGGCCGAGGCTGATCAACCCGACCAATGGGGGCAATTGTTACGCCTATTTGACTGAGACCCGTAAAACACGAGCCCAGGAGCCCGACTACTGGTCAAAAGCCCATCTGCGTCCTCAAAGCCCATTCGACAAAGGCCCTACAAGGGACCTCCTCGAACGTCGATCCGACCCAGCCCCAATAACCCGTTGGTCGCTCGCCCACTCCTGCGAAAACCACTCCCCCGGACGCGCGACCACTAAATAGCGATAATGGGGAGGTGCTGGCATGGCGGAGAGAGCGGCGGCGAGGGGGGACTGATGGGGCACGATCAATGGTGGACGTGGGACGTGGGTCAGAGGCAATCACGCGGGAGCTCTACAAAAGGGCCAGGAAGACGACGAAGAAAGGGACCGCATCTCAGGTAACAAAACCTAAGGTACTCCATCAACGACCTCGTTCCCCCAATTCATCTCCTTCCTCCCCCGCTCGCGCCGAGAGATGCCGTTACGATCTCCTCACGAGTCGGACCGTCTCCGCCGGGCCTCCTTTCTCAGATCTCTATCTGACTTAGGCATCGGAGGGGATTTGGCCGGAACCAAGGTCCGGCCCCCTGACGAGCGTTCTCGTCTGCGCAGGTGGACAACAGATCAACGGGCCGAGGCTACCCCTCGCCCCTCTCCGACTACTCGATCAACCGGACAGTGAGGCTTCCCCTCACCGTCAGCCTGCCGTGGCCGAGCACGTCCTACCAAGGCCGAGCATCCTAATTGGGTCCGAGATTCTCCCTCGCCACCCGTCGGCCGTGCACCTACCCTGGAGACTGAGGCTACCCCTCGTCCCCCTATCAGCCGAGGCCGAGCACACCTGTCCGAGGCCGAGCATCTCAACAAGGGCCGAGGCTTCCCCTCGCCCCTTCTGCACCAATTCGAAGCCCCCCAAGGGACCCAAAGCGGGCTCCTTGACCACGTTGACCGGGTTCTCCGCGGTCAACGCTTTGTAGTGAGAAAACACTCTGAAACACAAACAAACACCCTGAGCGCACACACGTTTGCAAAATGAGAAAAAAAATAAATACTGCAACATAAACACAAATGAAATCTGAACACAAAGTATCATACCAACTGTTGCCCAGTTTTTTTGCCATGAAAACACAGATTTTTACTGAACATAAAACATCAACTTCTGAGCACAGCTTTTTGCCTTGAAAACAAAGTCTTTTGACCTGTAAAAATAGCTTTTTGAGAGAGAATGTTGGGGTTTTCAGATAGAAAGTTTAATGGTGGGGGTGTGTACTCACCTACTTCTTGAGAGAGAATGACTTGCAAAAACAGTTTTTTTAGAGAGAATGACTTCCAAAACACACTAACCTCAATTTGCCTGAAACACACACAAAAGAAAACGTCCCAAATGCAGCAAATTCCTTGGTACAAATGTTAATAGTTAGCACAAAGATTTGAACTGAAAGCTTGAAAAATGTTCTTGCACACTACAAAATTCCTTGGTACAAATTTTATTGCATAACAAAAGAGGATTTATGAAGCAAGAAACAAAGAACATAAAAACACAAATTTTGTTGGAAAAATGAGGGGAAAGACAATAACTTTAGGCTTCTCATACTGTTGGAAAAAATTCTCACCTAATGAAGCTTCTCCTTGTAAGGGTCATGGTTCATATACAGAAGAAGATGAAGATGAGGTCTGTTGTGGTTTATTTAAAAAATTCGACCTGCAAATTAACATTACACATATTAAAGAAATGGAAGCCCCTTTCTATCTGCAAAGAAAAAAATTGATACATGATTATATGGGCACGGTTCAGCCTCACTTAACACTTGGAATGGAATTGTTGGAAACATTGTTATTTTATTTTTCCCGTTGCTGCTATTTAGGTTCCTAAATTAATAATTTGTAACAGAAAACTATTTTTTGTTATATTTGGATGAGGATGATGAATCCAAACTCTATAATTTGAACTTATATGTAATTCATTGGAGATATAAAAAATGCTTTATTTATGTTTATTTATTATGATGATATTGTAGGAGAGCTGCCTTTATGTAATTAGTAGCCTTGTTAATGTTAAGCTGTTATTCTTTTCTAAGGGTGTAACATAATTATTGTACTGCGATTTGCAAGAGCCAAGGTTTAAAGTTTTACTGCTGTTATTGACTCCATAATCAGCTGCTCAACCTTTGTTGATTCATTGTTGCTTTTCAGATTATTCTGTGGGAATGTGTTTTGTTGCTTGTTTCTTTTGTTGATTCTACGTTTGTATATGCCTATGATTACATCAAATAATAGTTTACAAAATGGAGACCTTAAACATGTTTAAAGGAAAATATATCAATGTTGTATGTTTGTTTGTGGGACAGATCACAAAATTTCTCCACATGATCTCTCCTAATTTCGATCATAGTTAGTGATTCTCCTCCCAATTCCACCATCAAAAATGTGCTCAATAGATTGCAGTTATCATATGCATAAAAATAAGTATAAGCTAGTGAGGGGGAGAGATTTTCTTCTTGCTAACCAAAATATGCAAACCTGTTAGGAAGCAAACATGTATAATATGCAAACCTGTTAGGACAGAACTTCCCCAATTTTCATGATAGATATGCTTACTTGAAATGCTTACCTGAAACAAAATGCAACCCTGCAGGTGCTCACCAAATGCGAACTTGATAGGAAAGAACTTCCCCAAATTTCTCCCAATGTTAGATTCAATCTTCTGGTCACATCATATATACAGCATGTGTGGGGCAAACTTAAGGGGCATCCACCTGAGAAGTTGCCTCCCCAATGTCACAGTTTCATCCTACATCTCTGTATCAAACATGCTTCTCTTTTAATGGCGAACTCATTGCTTTGCTTGCTGAATTAGTAGCACATGACATCATCTCTAGACAAAAGAAAAGAATTGATAGGGATGAAATTCATGTAAATGGCATTAGAGCTATTAATCATTATGCCAAAAAAGTAATTTAGCACCCTCAGTTCGACTTTAGTAATATCACTGCCATTTATTATGCAAAGCAACAACAATTGCTCGCATTAGGAAAAGCTTCCCACAGAAATTCAATCTCCTGAATGTTATTATGCAAAGCAACAACAATTGCACAAATTAAGAAAAATTTTGGAGTCAATCAATTCGAATTTATATACAAACTTATATACGGGAAATTATAAAAATGTAGTCAATCATTGGAATTTAATTCTTCAATGTGATGAATTTATCAAAACTACCTAAATCTTCAATATTCTAAATCTTGATGAATTCATCAACATTAAAGATTTAGGTTCCAATATCATTGCCAAAAATGTTGATGTATCAAAAATTGGAACCTAAAATCTTCAATGTTGATACTGGAATTTATCAAACTCGATATTAGAACTCGATATTATCCAAATAAACCAACTGTAAAAATTTCCTTTTAAGATTTGCCTATATTTATAGAGGAAATAACAACACTACTTCAACATATATCCACTAATAGCATCAATACCAAATCAACAAAGATTTTCTTAAACTTACAAAGAAAATAGCAACAGTCCCCAAATTATATATACCACCACAAATATCCAAAGCTAGCAACAGTACCATTTCAACATAGATTTATATATATTTATAGAGAAAATAGCAAGAGACCCCAAATTATCCACACTTAAAGAAATATCCAAAATAGCAACAGTATCAATAAAACAATGGAATTAAGGCGCATAAGAATTATATTATTGGTAAGAACAGAATGATATATTATTGCTCGACATTATGCATAAATTTCATGATTTTGACAACCTAAATTCACATGTAAATGATACGATGCCAAACAATCAGCTAGTTATCAGCTTGTCTGGCCTAAAGTATGAATACAAATATGCAAATAATGAAATAATGCATCTCAACTGTCTAGTCATAAGTATGAATATTGTACCTTGATGACTAAAAACATTTAAAGCTCAAATTCTAGAGAATATCTTAAATCTGAACTTTTCATAGTGATACAGTAAAACAAACTCACTATTGATGGAGGCATTCATTTAATCCTTTTGCTTGCTTATGATAGAGCCAAACAACAGATAAAGTTTTTCCTACAGCACATTCAACATATTTTGGAGCGTAGTGGTCACACTTTTTGAGTGCCTTTTGCTTCATTTTGCTGCGTAGGGCTGCAGATAAAAAAGAAATCTATGCCTCATTTTGCTGCATTTTGCAGCGTAATGTCCAAGAAATGCATGTTTAAGAACTAAAGCATCCTGTAGAAACATCATCTCTAAGAAATGCATGTTTAAGAAATGCATGTTTAAGAACTAAAGCATCCTGTAGAAACATTTTGCAGCGTAATGTCCAAGAAATGCATGTTTAAGAACTAAAGCATCCTGTAAAATCATCATCTCTACCATCCCATGGGCACCACCCTCTGCCTCAAGCCCATAGATATCTACATTCAAAATTATTATCACTTCAAAATTTAGAATCATCAGCTCGGGGTTTTGCCACATTGCAAGGCCCCATTGTTTCATGCATAGAAATTTCAAAATATGATATGATATACAAAAATAAAATTTTCTACATTGACATGCATACTTATTATCATCTGATGATCCAACGGCATGAGACTGACATACTGATGTGTATGCTACTTAAATGACAGCTTGGCATTTAAAAGATTTTTTTACTCTTTTATCATATTCTCATTGATCAAAATCGCAAGGTATGCTCATGTCCCTCATGAAAAGAAAATACCCAACCCATAAAAGATTAATTAATGATTCAAAACCTGCAGCACACTAACCAAATCAAAAATCAGGAATACCCAACCCAATACAGGTCGTCCATTCCATCATGTATTTTGATCATTAGAAAACCTGTAGCACACTAACCAAATCAAAAATCAGATTGAATATCAATCAACGCCAAATAGGTAAATTTAAAAATTAAAAAATTACCAGCATGCAGCACTTTGGAGATCTAATGTCAACCTATTTCTTCAGTTCTTTGAAGTTCTCCTCAAAGGTGCTAACTTCAAAAACATGTAGCCGAGTAAGATATACCACATCGATCTAGAAGGAATAAGCCCTAGATCGAGCGAATCAACCAATTACCTCTTACTGATGCTTCTTGATCCATCATCGAGTCTCAGAACGCTTCTCGCTGCCACCGAATCACAATCATTTCGAGCCAGGAGAGCGAGCGAGCGAGGGGGGAGAAGGAGAGAGGGGGAGAGTTGGGAGACTGAGATGATGAAGCGAGAGCTCCATTGAAGAGTAAATGACAGGTTTCTGAGTTTGGGTCGAGCGTTCCTCCTCAGGCTCTCCGCCATAAACTTCACTCTCTTTGAATGGGCGTAAGGATGAAGGGCCTGAGGCAAAGAGCGATGAGGTTTTCCCCCCAAAATTTCGAGCTCCCCCCTCCCCAAAATTTCAATCTTTGTGAGTTCTCTGCCCAACGCGCCTGGGAATGCGTGCGTGCAGTTTAAATTTTTGATGACTGGGACAAAATTCAAAAAAGGTCCTGTTTTATAGAATAGATATATATATATATATATATATATATATATATATATATATATATATATATATACTAGTCATAATCCGTGCCCGCGGGCACGGTTCATTTAAGATTTTCCCCCGCGAAATATTTTTTTCCAAAAAATTATTTCTACAGCCAAAATTGTGCGAAACAACAAATTAGCGGAAAAATATTTAGCGGCACGGGTGCCTTCGGCGCGGAAAAACAAATTCGGTGCAGACGCCTTCGACGCGGAACAACAAATTAGCGTTAAAAAATTTAGCAGGCGGGCGCCTTCGGCGCGGGCCTGTGCCCTCGGGCACGGTTCATTTAAGATATCCTCTCAAAATCTTTGTCCTCCCCAAAAAATTTTTACCCTTTAAAATTTAAACTGACAAAAATTTAGCTTCGGCGGGGACGCCTTCGATGCGGAACCGTGCCCTCGAGCACGGTTCATTTAAGATATCCCCTCAAAATATTTGTTTTCCCGAAAAATTATTTCTCCCTCCAAAATTTAAACGAACAAAAATTTAGCGGGCGCCTTTCGGAAATAACACATGCACACGTGCAAGTAGACTTGAAAAAATTTCCGAAAAGGGGGGAAGAAGAAAACATGTGGGTGGGTGGGTGGGTGGGTGTGGAGGGCCCATGGGCAAAAATGCAAATATCCGGGTTGTATGTGCAAAATTCCCCTCATCCTCTCTTATCCCTCAAAATCTCATCTCTTGTCCAATTTCTGTTGTCCAAATTCTCTTATGCAATTTCTCTTGATAACATCCCTCATTTGTATAATAGATAGTCATAACCCGTGCTCGAAGGGCATGGTTCATTAAAAAATATCCCCACTTGAAAACGAACAGCAAAAAGTAAAGCATAATAATTGTTATTTAGTTTCACCCAAAAATTATAGTACCCAAAATTTAGTTTCCTATAGAGAATTTAGTTCTGCCCAAAAATTTACCCAAAATTTAGTTCACTATAGAGAATTTAGTTCCGCCGAAAAATTTAACATGTTGCCAAATAGAGGCAAACAACAAAATCATATGCACAAAAGCAAACCCAAGCATAACTTGGAGCGCTAAAGAGAAACACATTAAAGATACAAAGTATTAGTGGATGTTTCATAGTTGAAAACATTATATATCTCCATATCCATTCTTTATAGTCACTAAGTTTGATATGTATAATGAAGATTTTTTAAAATCTGAAGAGGTTGAATTTATCTGAGTGATATTTGTATATATTATTATATTACTATTTAGGAATTCAAAAGAAGAGTCTACATTTTTTTCAAAAAATATGATGGGGTCTCAAACTCGAGCCCACATCCTGCTTTGCATTCATATGATTAATTGTTACAAACTCACCAACTAATCACCTTCCCCCAACTAAAAGATGTGATCAAAAGTTCAGAATCATACCCATATTACAAACGAAGCTACCAAACCCCCCATACCCACATATTTCGTTCATGCAAAGCATCATGCCACACGCGTCACACAACCCAAGAATGATAGCATAGTTGTTGGATAGAACACATTTAATAGAAAATCAAGATGATCAGACCAATATAATTCAAAATCTGCACATGCAATGGCTGAATCTGCAAGGCCTACTTCAAGCCTCCTTGGCTCCTATTAGTAACGTTGCCAATGTTGCCAATGGTATCTCGTTGCCAGGTTCTTTCGATTCTACTCCATCCTCTCTGCTAACATCATGTGTAGCAACAATAGTAGAACATGCCTTGCTCCCTGCAGCACCCCAAGGTCATCGTCCACGACAGAGCTTCTGCCAGGGGTGTAAGTTACCCTCACCAGAATGAGATACATCATGAATTACAGTTATTAAGTAAATCAATCAAAGTATAAAATTTCTTAGGTGAAACGATAATAAACAAATTATGGGAAAGGATAAAATTTCTTATCATGCGGCTCACAAAGCACATTAAGTCCCTAACTAATTTTAATAAATAACCAATTTAAATTAAGTATGTTAAGGAAAATGGGTCAAATTACCAACCAAAAAGGAAAATTTCAAATAGATAACATTCCCAAATTCAGATTATCGTACACCCATCAATCCCAACCCGAAAAAACTTAATCCCCATTGGTCCTCAAGAACTCAAGATTAGCTTCTGAGTATGGCTCTTAGCAAAGACACCTAATATAAATCACAAAATCCAATCAAAAATATCCAAAAAATTCAACACAGAATCAAACTTAAAAACAAAACTCATATTAAAAAATAAATAAAATGCTCACAAAATGGTACGAAGCTTGAAGCTCAGTAATAAGTTGAAGTTGGCGGTATTAAAGAACCCCGAGCAAAATATACCATTGTCAACCATGGCGAAATTGAGCAGATGAAAGAACATCCCTAACAATATTATAATAGATATTTACTTGGTATATATTAAATGATTTCATATATTGTGAGAATTCTTAAGTTCAATTCACAACAATGACAACGTTGTTAAAAGAAGATTGATATGGATTAAATGTGAAAATAGTGCAATATTGTAATAAATGAGTGGTGAGGTGCACTTTTATTTCTTCACCGAACTATTTGCACACCATATCAAACTTACCCAAAGCAGAGAATATAATGATCCCAACAATCTCCCGCTTCTAGTTATTTTCGTTTCGTTTCGTTTCATGGATCCGGCATTCGTTTGAAGAGCTAAGCTAGCGAAATACAACATCGCAGTTATTAGCAAGAAATATAGAAGAAAGAGATATCTCTTAATATTGAGAAGCAGCTTAATATCAAGAAGCTGCAATGCCACTCTAAATGACCTTAAGCACATGCAACAACCAATATAGATAAACCAAAAAGCCTAAGAATTCCAGCGACAGGCGTATACAACTTCTGGCTTCCAATGTTTACAAACCAAGGAGGCATGTGAGGGAGCTCATAGTTACCCTCTACATTATCTCTGGATATTGTGAATGCTTACTGTTTACATGTCACATTTCTTGTATGAACCAACATACAAACTATCTGAATGAACCGTCTCATAACGAAACAAATCCAAAAGAAATACATTAATTATTAAAAATCTTTTGGACAGAAGAATCGAACCTAATCCCAAGATATCCTTGATAACTTCGACAGATGGGGTGGATTTCCTGCCCAAAACTGCAAGCAAATACGCTGCGACAACCTTCATTCTGATCAAATATGAGAGGGAACTGAAATGAGAGAAGCAAATAAAGACTAAAGAGCTTAGATAAAGATGAGTTTTTAAGGGGAAATAATAGTTTGGAAATGGAGACGAACGACGGAGATCATGGCCGCCTAACTCGATCTTCAGTCAAATAGTTAGTATGAGGAATTATGAGCTATACCCCTTTACCGTTGTGGCATTTCAAACCCTCTGCTCAAAATTTTGAAGTATCAGTGAATTCATTCATGCAAACTCTTGAAGTATTTCCAGATTTAAGAACAAACATGAACTCTATAACGTACCTTGATCTCGACATTGGATATAACTCAAAAATCTCCTTTTGATTGATATTCAAGATTTCTTGATGCCAATCTGACATGAAAACACAAAACTATAATTGCACAATCAAATCAACTAACATATGATAGAGAGATACTAATCAACTAACATATGTTTGAGTCAAAGATCCAAACAATTTACAAATGCCCAACAGGTCAAATTATAGAACAAACAGGTAAACCTATTAGTTAAAAAAAATTTGATTAGCAGCTGTTTTCTTGAGTATAAAAAACAAAGAATCAAAGTATATTTATAGTTAAACTTTGACAACAATACCTAAGAACATTGGATTCTTTCCTATTTGTATATATTTGAAGTTTTTAACAGAGAAATCGCCCACAAAATGCCATTCTGCCATTAATACATAATATTAACAGGGCTTTTATGCACATATCCTCAATTGTATGCGTTCATTTGCCATGACTTATTTTTATCCGTAGAAATAGAATAAAATGAAATGGGATTTGACTTATGCATGCTCTTTATTGTTACTTATTTTGATTAAAGCTACACAGAATATACACAAAGCAAAACCAATCATTTTAACCAAAAAAAATTGCTCACATTTGTTCATCTATATATGCTTCCGATAATCATTCTTAATGATAAAATAGATCATAAAAGAAGAACCCCTAAGCTCAATTTGTATGTGACAATAATACATCCAAAGATTGCAAGAATATACAGTATCTAACAACCTTAAGTAAAAACATATGGTAGTTGAATCTGGCGTAATACCAAAGAAATAACCTGTAGGTTTAAGCAAAGCTGACACATTTAGCAGAAAGCTCCTTGATTTGTCGTCGCTTTCAAAAGAAACATGAAACAACAACATAATCGATTCAGCTAAAATAAAATAATAATAATACTCATTTCAGCACTATGAACATCATGGTATAAAAATTGACTGTAAATGATGCATGTAGCAAACAATGAACGTAAGAGTCATTTATCTTGCAGACATGGTTCTAAATTCTCCTGCCACATATTTCTGTTGAACCACGAAGATCATGTTTTTGCCAACATGGAGTTAAATATTTGGAAATATATAATTAAGCTTACAAAAGTGGGATCGAATTCGTAGAATTCAGCTGTGAGGGCTTAAGATCACTCTCCAGTTACTTGCAAGCTTCGGTGATGCTAGAAGATGCCTCATCTGTCACTCAGTTCAAGGAAAAATATACAAATTGAAACAATAGAGTAACCAACAGCTAAAGAAAAAGGGAAATGGTTAGAATTAGGTATTAAGATAACCACACCAATTCCAATGTAATGGCCAATCTGTGTCCGGACCCACTTGTCAACATCTACTCGGTGGCCACATTAGAGATTGCAGACAGTGGTGTAAGGGGGATACAAAGATCTTGATAAGAGCAGCCTACACGAACTCATAGAGGCAGTAGTGGTTGCTCGGAATCAAAGAATAGGAAGACTGGGCATCGATGCTAATGAAGCGACCAAGGTTTACGGCGGATCTCTCTTCGTGGAGCACTATCCTCCAGCAAGCTAGTTTGCAGGGCTTTTTGGCCCATCATCCCTTTATTACATGAAGTCAAACTAACTTTGTGTATCATGCAATGTGAAGCAAACGCTGGGGAAATAATAAGGTGCTTGTTAAATATAGTTGAGTGAATTGTGAAGCTATGCATGATGTTTGCTTGCTATGTCTAGATATCGTGATGTAATATACGATAGTTTTAGGATGTATATATTTAAGAAAATTTGCTCACCGATGCCTCTGCATGTCTTTGTAACCTTGACTTCATTTGATTGCTACTCCAACCTGCGAGTCAGCATTGTAGTTAGGCTTTATCAGACAAAAGATCAAAAAGCTGTTATGCATGAAAATGTAATACTCATTGTAGTTAGGCTTTATTTGATTCTATTTACATCCCACTACATAAAGTTTAAGTACTAAGTACGTTGTTCTCTTCAAGAATCTTGGAAGATTTCAGTTGTTTTTCTTGAAAAATAATGGGAAAGTGCTGGGTTTTTCTTTTCTTCAATTCTGATTTTTTCCCATCATAGACCAATATTTTCAAGGAGAATATGGATATTTAAAGCTCCACTGAAAGAATCAAAATAAGAGGGAAGGGAAATGCAAAAAATTTGTTCTCGGTTTAGACTGCGGAAATAAGAGGGCTCCCTCACCACGCACTCACAGATATACAACTTAAAAGGAAAAGGCTAGTGCTATTCATATGGCAATGTTTCCTCAAGGAAAAGGCTAGTGCTATTCTTTGCAACTGACATGCATTTGGGAACCAGCTAGAGAGAGTTTGGTTTTGAGAAATAGTTTTGTTTTTGGGAATCAGAATCAAAACAGAATTAAGACATATACCGAGCAGACATATACCGATCTTGGTCTAATATTCAGCCATATCTGAAGGGCAACCTTATGCCACAGCTACAGGCAGGTGCAACCCAAACAACACAATTCAACCCAACTCATTTAAAATTTGTTTCGATCATTCAATATAAACCAAAAAAATTATTGTCAGCATCATTCACACTCACAATTCTGTGCTAGAAACATGAAAATAGAACATGAGTTAAAATATACTCACATGCGAACTTAAGTTCTCGAGGCTCTATTTCGAGAAGCGACATCCTCTCCTTTAGTTTCAGCCCTTCTGTAAATTTGAAGAAAAGATGGGAAAATTTAAAAACTGAAATGGCACTTTACACAGTTTACTAATTGTACCAATATAAGACTATACATTGTTTATTGTTTATCTTCTCTTATAGACTAAACAAATCATAGACTACTAAACATTAAAAAAACTCTAATTTTTTAGGCTGTTGCATCAATGTTCATGAGAAAAATAGATTCAGATCAAAAAATGCTCCTGCAAACTTTCACTTTCACTTTCACTTCAGTTTTGGACTTCCATTTTCATTGGGAACATGAGTCTTTTGGACTTCCATTTTCACTTCAGTTTTGAAACATGCTCTTGCCAACTTTGTGTTCTAGTTATACCAATTAAAAAAATTATGTCAGTGCATTGTGAAGCAATAAACATGAGTCTTTTGGAGTTCAATTATAAATTGCAAGTATCCCCCATATGGCAGAACCATATGGAATTTTCTGCATTGTTCCTCCTCCATCATGGAGTCCACCCTGCCATATCAAAGAGAAGGACGTATGGGAAAATTCAAAATTTGTCACTCTCAGCCAGAAAGTGTACATGCTTCAAAATGTGATTGCATCTGCTGTTGATCATGACAAAGCTGTGGAGCTGAAGGGAGCTTGACAGGTTGAGCAACATTACTACCAAAAAAAACAAACAAACATGGATTTGCTGGAGCTGAACTTGCTACCATGGGTACCGATGATGAATTTGTCCCAACAAAGGTTTGTTAGCTTCCCTACCATCTTGCTCTCCATGGCATTCTGCTTCTCTTCCTGAATTCAGAAAACACATTAAAATCATGGCAATCTTCTTTTTGCTACTAAGATCGACTAAAAATAAACAAAATTTTCCGGAATGGTTGTGCTTTGGACATATTAGAATCTCATATTTTAATATCTATGACCCCAGTAAAGAAAACAACCTGTCAACAAAAAACAAAAATATAACACTTCAAATCAAAATAATTCAAATTATGCACGTTCTATCATCTGTTCGCAAGTTACATCCTGATCAAATTAATTTGATGTCCTTAAAGCAGATCAAAATATGTTTCAAAAATAAATATTACTAAAAATCATATTGAAAATCAATATTTATTTCAAAACAATCATACAATGACTTAATGTATAACTTAAACCAATTCATAACTTGATTTGAGAAATAAACAGAAAATATATTCTGTTTACCTGAGAATGCCTATTTTTCCGGGGTACATCAATTCACAACAGGATTTTTCTGAATGTCTACTTTTCTGAATGTCTATTTTTCTGGGGTACATCAACATGGAGCATTTAATTATAGGTGTACATCAACATGGAGCTCTGATAATAGGAGAACATCAAAAATATATGACTGGAGCATCAACTTGGAGCATCAATATTTAACCTCATGGAGCAGCAACCTGGAGCATCAATATTTAACATGGAGCATCAACCTGGAGCATCAACACGAATATATTCTGTTTACCTGGAGCATCAACCTGGAGCATCAACATGTCCACCCCCCAGAACGAATGTCTATTCTTCTAGGGTACATCAAAAATATATTTTGTTTGCATGTGATGACGTTGATGTACCCAATTCATAAATAAATCATGTACTTCATGTACTTCATGTACTTTGTTAGCAAAATAAGTAGTGTCTTCATATACTTCATATAGGAAAAAACTGCAAAAATCTAACAGGATCACTATTGGCATGCATTGTTTGAAATGGGTTAATTTTTTAGTGGGTTAATTATAAAATAGATCTCTTCCAATTGAATGAGCAAATTTAAAAAGTTTAATTTTTTAATGGGTCATTAGCATATGCCTTATTTACCAATTCTATGCATAATTATGACCATAAGCTACCAAACCCAGATTTCTTACTATGTAAAATGGGATTTCATTTTTTCCACCTCTCTAACTACAAAGTATGCATAATTTGAAGTGGATTTCTACAAATTGTGTAACAAAGTGATAACAGTGATAAAGAAACTTTTGAAGCTCCAGTTTTTCATCAAATAAGAACATTTCCAGTTATCTACAGGCCAAAATCAGAATCATAAAACTGATAACAATATGCATTTAGCAAAATAAGTAGTGTCTTCAAGTACTTCATATAGTAAAAACTGCAAAAATCTAACAGGGGCACTATTGGCATGCATTGTTTTAAATGGGTTAATTTTTTAGTGGGTTAATTATAAAATCAATCTCTTCCAATTCAATGAGCAAATTTAAAAAGTTTAATTTTTAATGGGTCATTAGCATATGCCTTATTTACCAATTCTATGCATAATTATGACCATAAGCTACCTAAACCCAGATTGCTTAACATGTAAAATGGGATTTCATTTTTTTTCAACCTCCCGAACTGCAAAGTATGCATAATTTGAAGTAGAATTCTACAAATTGTGCAACAAAGTGAAGAAAACATGAATGAGGAAGAAAATTCTGACAGGAGATGGGAACGAATCATTTGCGGAGCTGCTACTATCATGTGAAGGCTGACACCAACCAGTATCTTGCAAACAGTGAGCATGATGTAGGCCAAGCTTTACCAGATGAGGATCCAAAATAACCTCCATGGAAGGGGACCGAAAGGCAGTAGGTATGAATTTTTTGGGGTCAGTACTCGAATGATCTGCAAGGCAGCAAAATTTAGGGATATTTAAATGCTTGTAATGATGTATAACCATTCAAAAAAATCGAGTTTATGGCTGAAAGCCTGAAACATACCACACATGCTGGTGCAAGAGGGATGAAAGTGTGGTCTTGGTTCCATTCTTCAGTCTTCTCATTTAGTGTCTGAACGCATGGAAAAGACACTTCATAACATTCTCAGTGCGCAAATTTCTAATTTTATTCGGTTGCATAAAACCACCGACTTGACAAAATAATAACAACAAAACATAACAACAAAATATATTTATCCCTAATGAACCCTATATGAATGTCAGAAAAAAGCAGCAATGGTATTTTCACCATTTCTCACATTATAATTTGTACTCACATTTGATAAAACATCATAAAACACCATCATTGAATTAATTTTTTATGTTCAACGAAAACATTCTACAATAATGCGAAATGAGACTGATTGCCATTTCATATCTAAAGTTTCATTATTTGGTTTAATAAATGATTTTTTTTAAAAAGAAATGAGAACATGAAATCCTCGTCCATTAGGGATATTTAAATGCTTGTAATGCATAAACATTCAAAACAATCGAGTTTGTGGCTGAAACATACCACGCGTGCTGGTGCAAGAGGGATGAAAGTGAGGTCTTGCTTCCGTTCTTCTGGCTTCTCATTTAGTGTCTGAACACAGGGGAAAGACACTTCAGTAACAATCCCAGTGACCATATTTCTAATTTTATTCGGTTGCATAAAACCTCAGAATTGACAAAATAATAGCAACAAAAACATAACAACAAAATATATTTATCCCTAATGAACCATATATGAATGTCAAAAAACAACAGCAATGGTATTTTCACCATTTCGCACATTATAATTTGTACTCACATTTGATAAAACACCATCATTGAATTAATCTTTTATGTTCAACGAAAACATTCTACAATAATGCGAAATGAGACTGATTGCCTTGTCATATCTAAAGTTTCATTATTTGGTTTAATAAATGATTTTTAAAAAAGAAATGAGAACACGAAATCCTCGTCCATTAAGGATATTTAAATGCTTGTAATGCATAACCATTCAAAACAATCGAGTTTGTGGCTGAAACATACCACACATGTTGGTGCAAGAGGGATGAAAGTGAGGTCTTGCTTCCGTTCTTCAGGCTTCTCATTTAGTGTCTGAACATAGGGGAAAGACACTTCAGTAACAATCCCAGTGACCATATTTCTAATTTTATTCGGTTGCATAAAACCTCAGAATTGACAAAATAATAGCAACAAAAACATAACAACAAAATATATTTATCCCTAATGAACCATATATGAATGTCAAAAAACAATAGCAATGGTATTTTCACCATTTCGCACATTATAATTTGTACTCACATTTGATAAAACACCATAAAACACCATCATTGAATTAATCTTTTACGTTCAACGAATACATTCTACAATAATGCAAAAACGTGGAGAGGTAGTGCATTTAGTACAATAATGCAAAGACAATGAATGAAGAAGAAACATGTACAGCTTAAGGAAAAGATAACCATGTTGCAACCTACAACGAAATGCAACTCAAATAAGCATTCGCTTAAAACTAGGTACAACCTCTCGCTCAGTAGTTATAGGCACTACATTAATTTAACATATAAAATCCGAACAGACTAACAACAAAAAGCAAAAAAAGAAAAAGTAAACAATTCTATGTAACCAGCCTTGCTTTTTCCTTACCCCAATAAGTCCACATCAAATTCTAATTAATCAAATAAAAACCTACCGCATAACAAAAATAACATTTGTCAATTATTCAGCCACTTCCTAATAATTAATCAATGAAAACAAAGCCTACATCAATTTCTTTCCATTACCTCTTGACTATGCATGAACACAAATTTTTGAAATTTCTGAAAGTTAACCAAAACAACCCTGCCAAGATTAACAGAGACAGTGAACACAAATGAACCCAGAACCCTTGTGCTCACCTGCTTTTTGCCCTACAAACATAGCTTTTTGCCTTGTAAACACAGCTTTTTGGCCGAGATTTTGACAGAGAATGACCTGCAAACACAGATTTTTGAGAAAGAATGCTGGGGGTTTAAGAGAGAATGTTGGGGTTTTTGAGAGTGTGTTTTTCCTCCTAGATTATATCTCAAATATTTTTTTACCAATCTATTTGTATTAATCACCAAAGCCATTCAAAAATACCTCTGTTTTTATATATCCATTGACTTGCCAAGAATAAATCTCCGATGAGGGGCATCAAAGAAGAGGTCAATGGTTAGAAATGATGATCATCATTTAATGAAACATTCAGAAAATGGCTATGATCAACAAAGTTAATCATCAATGAAACTTCAGCAAAAACTCCGTTTTTCATAGCCATTTGCTGATCATAGCCATATCAATTTGAACAAACTTCATCTTGATATACACTAACTTCAACAAAAAATTTGAAGATCAATGGTTAGAAAAGATGATTATAATTTAATGAAACATTCAGAAAATGTTTATGATCATCAAATTTGATCATCAATGAAACTAAAGCAAAAAATCAACTTTTCATAAGCATTGGATGATCATAACAATAGCAGTTTGAACAAAATTCAACAAATTTCAGCATTTCTAACCACTCAGCAATTTGAAAAAAGAAATGATGATCATAGCATTTCTAACCATGAATTTAATGAAACATTCAGAACAATTTTGTTGTAAGTTCAAATTTTTAACTTTGCTCAATGGAAGAGAAGTAAGAAAAACTGATGACTAAGGTTTCTTTGAAAAATAAGATGCGGCAACAATTTTTCTACATCATTTATAACCACAATTTCAGCATTTCTAACCATTCAAAACAAACTTCAGCAAAAGCTGCATCATTTAATGCAAAAGTTTGTTCAATTTGTTCAATTTGTTGACTTTGATGATCATCAAATGGCTATGATCACAACGAATACACGAATACACGAATTGAACCTCAGATCATCATTTCTAACAAATACACGAATACACGAATTGAACTCAGATCTTCATTTCAGCAATCTTTAACAAATTTTCAACATCATTTCTAACAATTTTTAACAATTTTTAACAATTCAGAACGAAATCAGATCATCATTTCTAACAATTTACAACAAATACACGAATCGAATCTCGATCTCGGCCTAGATCTTCTCACCCTCGAGCCCAGTTACGATCGGCTCACCAGAGTTCGATGAAAAGAGGCAATCACCTAGGGCAATCACCTAGGGTGTCGTCGTTGAGGCGAAGTTGGAGTTGGTGGATGGATCAAGACTGCCGCCATGCTGATGGAAGCTTGCTGATCTGAATGTGACAACAGACCCCCCCACAAGCACAGCCGTGAGATCTCCTCTAACTTGCGGTTGGATTGAAATCCAATGGCCACGTCAGCGATCCGAGGGATCTCCACTTCAGTGATCCGTGTACATGCTGAGAGCCGGTTCAAATTTTTTATATCACTCTCTTGACTGTTGCTTACGTGGCTTCATCCTGGCCCTTCCCCAGAATGAATCCTGGCCATTCTTGGTGACTGGGACAAACAAACTTATGACTGGACTTATGACTGGGACAAAATTCAAAAAAGGTTGTGTTTTATAGAATAGATATATGCACTACGAAAATCACAATCAATACAAATGGATCTACTATACATATACCATACGTATTATAAAAGAAAGGTTAGGTATACCTGAAATCACTTGGTCATCAGTCTCAGCCTCTGCGGTTGTCACGATGAATGCCTGACGCCTTGTCTGGTTTTGCCTCACTTGCTTAAAAGCCTTCTGTTTCGGGGCCAGAGGTGGCCCACACTAAGTAGATCCAGAAGGTTCAGCAGTCGTCGGCTTGTTGTTGTGGTGAGGGCAGTCCCTGATAGCAAGTGCAGATGTTCCGCATACTCCTCCTCACTCTTCGAATAGATAATATATCATCAATGAATGTCACTACGAATTTATCCGGAAACTCGTAGAACATGAGATTCATGATATTCGTGAATATCGCAGGAGCATTGCTCATCCGAACGGCATGACAACGAACCCGTAGTGTCCATACTTGGTCCAGAAAAGCTGTTTTGTAGATGTCTTACTTCTTGACCTTCACCTGATGGTAAACACTCCTGAGATCTTACTTCGAGAAAACTGGTGATCCACCGAGTTGATCAAATATGTCATCGTTGCGAGTTAATGGGTACTTATTCTTCACAGTGACTTTATTCAGCTCCCGATAATCCATGCACATCCTTCTCGATCCATCCTTCTTCTTGACCAGCAGAATGGGTGCACCCCATGGAGATACACTGGGATGGATGAATCCTTTCTGCAACAGGTCGTCCAATTGCTTCTGTAGCTCTTCAAGTTCCGCAGGAGCCATACGGTAAGGCACCTTCGAAGTCGGTTGGGTATTCGACTCAAGCCCGACGCAGAATTCCAGAGCTCGGTTAGGCGACAGTCCAGAAATATCTTCCGAAAATACATCTTTGAAGCCTCGAACCACTGCATGCTTCTCAGGTTCAACTTGCATAGATGTGACGATCACTTCGTTCGGCTGGGTCCGAAATTTGATAAGTCCAAGTGAACGACTTACACCGATGAATTCGAACATCGGATTGTCAGGGATCTTAAATACTACTTTCTTATTGTGACAGTCGATAGTAGTATAGAATGTTCTTCAACCAATCCATGCCGAGAACATCATCGAAGTTGGGCATGTCCAGGACCATCAAGCCTGCTTAGAGCTCATGTCCTGTATAATGCACCCACTTCTATGCTGAGACAAAAGACTCATTGCTATGTGGAGACAAGAAACTCGGATAAATTTTGTATACGAGCTAATTCTAGATGTTTTGGCTAATGATCGTATCTCTATTGTTCTGAAGTTTTGCATAATGCACGACCTGCATGGGTGATATGCTCTTATTTAACATGATTTATCGCATATTTTCATGACACATTTCACCCTCCAAATCCCCATTTTAACGCTTTTACGCTATTATTTGGAACAATATGACTTTCGGAGCGTTTTTGCCCATTTCAGGGAATTGGAGCAATATTGGAGCAATTTGGATTCATTAATACGATCGGCGACGTGAGAGCACCAAGAAGACTCATGATGACATGCTTAAGGTGCCAAAGAATAAGACTAGAGGAAGAAAGGAGGAAGAGAAAGAGAAAGGAGAAGCCAAAAGGCAACCGAGTCAGTTTCCCAGGCGACTCGACCGAGTAGCAACAGCTACTCGGTCGAGCTGACACGCAGAGTTCGCAAGGAAACAGCTACACCCTACTCAACCAAGTAGGTGTAGGAGGATATATGCCCATAAGGCAATTTATCCTAAGTATACGTCTTGTTCATACTGTATATGGTACCTATTATCCTAAGTATAAAATCTTTCGTATTAATATACTTAGATAATATCCATAGACTTATAGTTAGGTCCTCACATATCTAGATAAGATCTCGATTATGAGTTAGTAAGTGACCGAATAGAAACGTAAGTCTTAAACGGTTCGTGGTCATAGATGTGTCAAGAACTGGATATCGACACATCGGATAGACCACTGTGTCTTAGTCTTACCTTAGGGTAATGATGATCTCATAGTCATTTGACTTGGTGAAGTCGGAGACGAGACACAGGTGCTCATTAGAGAATGAGTTCACTGAACGATCAAATTAGAGTTATTAAATGGTTAACTTTAACTAAACTGTCTTTAATAACTCTAGGGTGATGATAGGTTAGCTGGTCCTTATGACCTGAAGTCATTTGAACGAACTTGTGAGTGAACCGTGTAGCTTAGACCTATGATCTAGCTTCGAGGCTAGGCCTACTGAAAGATCTTAGGTTGAGTTGCACCCGAAGCTCTCGAGGCGAGTAGATGACTAAGATGAGATTCGTCACTTCCATTAAAGGGAAGTTAGTGTTACAGGCTCAGTACGGTCTTTATGTTAATCCTCGGCCGGGATACGTTGTAAGAAGTACAACGTGTATACAACAAAGACCGCTGTATACTGACCAATGTTGTCTAATAGGGTTGACAGTAAACCATACCCTAGGCCAACAGGAACACAGTCTTGACGAATGGACTATAGCTAACGGCATTCATCACTGACACAGCCAATGTAAACCCAATGATGCTTTTGTCAAGGGGTCGATCACGTTATGATGATTCTGAAACAGGGACGACTGCTACTGCTCGTAGTGACCGTCATCTAGGGGTTCTGAGCCCCAACCTATAGTAAGGTTAGGCTGTAGGGTCTCACACCAAGTTGTGTTCGTGTCTTAGTAATAGGAAGATTTATTAAGAGAGATTCATTTGATGATATCGAATAGTTGATATTCACAAAGCTTATTGTGAATATTAGTCGCAATAGCAATAAGGACAAATGTTGCATTTGATGCAAACTATGATTAAACGTGTCGTAAATTGGTTACGACAAATTTAGTAGGAACAAATATATTGGAAAGGGTTACCTGGATGATGGGATCATCCCGGTCTAAACACAGGTTCAAACCGCGTCCACATCGGAGCTCAAACGAGCCTAGAAACGTGAAAATAGTCCAAGGCAAAGTGGGTTAGACCCACTAGGCTAACAATCCCATAGACAAGGGTAAACGGGCGCAGCCCGCTGGCTGTAGCAGGCGCACGCCTGCTACACAGCGGGCGCTGGCCCGCTAACTGCAGCGGGTAGGCGCCGCTGCAGCAGCAGGCGTGGCCCGCTGCTTGCAGCGGGCGCACGCCCACTTCCCAGCGGGCGTGCGGCCTGCCCTTGCTCTCCTTGGGCGGGCGCGCCCGCTAAGCTTAGCGGGTGCGCCCGCAACTTAAGTCATTTTGGGTTTTTTGAAACCCCAAATGACGGCTACGAAAATCGATTATTTGCCCAACTTTGGGCAATTGTTTGAGGGGTCAAACGAAGTCGAAATTCATCGCCGTCGGTTCCTACACATTCACCATTCGAAGCCCTTCGGATTGATAGCTTGTTTGGTGTCTAAAGTTTAATGAGCAAAGAGAATTAATTAGTTAAAGTTTGCATTTATGAAAAGCTCACTTAAACTACAAATTAAGATAAATTGGCTTAATTGATTTTTTCTCTCATTTGCAAAAGTCCCACATTGCTCGCAACGAAAGAGTGAGGGCCGACTCCCTATATAAATAGGGGTGCACTCTCTTCGTTGAAAAACACACCAAGTCCTCGATCGAGTAGCTCCCGACTTTTAGAGCAAGCTCGATCGGTGACTAAACCTCTCTCTCTCTCTCTCTCTCTCTCTCTCTCTCTCTCTCTCTCTCTCTCTCTCTCTCTCTCTTCCTATTCTCCGGAGTAGTCGTAGCAAGACTACAAAGGGGGTTTGGATTTGGATCCAGACGTCTAAGACGCGTGTTCTACTCAAGTGAAACTTTCTACCGCGTGTGATCGGCTCGGAGGCGAAAGCCGGTTCGGACGGATCGGTTTGAGGGTGCGAGGCAGCTCAGGCGAATCGAGTCAAGGCGGCTCGGCTACGAGGAGCTTCAGAAGACGGTGCGGTATATCTTGCCTGCTCCAGGGCCAAGATTCCAGGTATGTGGTTAAGTAATTTTAATGTAGATTTAATTCTGTCGCTTTAGAGTATATCCCTCTTGGGGTGGTCAGATCCACCCCAAGTTGGCATAGATCGGGCTAGGTTTTGGCTCCCTCGGAGCCTAGCTAAATAGTTTAGCTAGTCTAGAAAATTTTGTTTTTGATTTCCGCTGCGCTTTTGTGCCTCTGTGGTCCGTCCGACTTAGGACGGACACAAATCCGAGCTCTGTGGGTCCGCCAAAACCCCAACAGTGGTATCGAAGCCACAGTTATGCTTTTGATCTTTTTAAGCGATGTCTTTTAAATCTTTAAAATTGCTTAAATTTTAAACATACGAACTATTTTAGCTTTATGTTAAAATTAGTTTAAAATTGTTTTGTGTTTTAAAAATTGTTTTTGCAACACAGAATTTTTTTTATGGGACGATTTAATTTTATGCGATAAATTTAAATAGGTCTCTTGTATTTAAATGCCTTTTAAAAATTTTCTATAAGATATAATAATTTTTCGAGCATTTAAATGTTCATGTAACTTTAAGGAATATTTTATTTTGGAAATTTAATTTTCTTAAATTACATAAAGGTTAGATATTTTTTAAAAACTTTATTTGAAAGCTTTTAAATCAATTTCTAATGATTTTAAAAGTGTTTTTAAAATTGCTTTAGTGGATATGTAAATTATAGAAATATTTTATTTTCATAAGATTAAAAGATAAATTAGTTTCTTTTAAATTACATATAAGTTTCTAAATTATTTATGCGATATTTTAATTTTAGAAATGATTGATTAAAATTTTAAAGCCTAGGTTTTAAAATTATTTGATAATTTTATGAAACCTAGTTTTATATGATAAAATGTTTTGAAGGTTTAAATTTTGATCTTTAAATTTAATTGTTAAATTTTAGATTTGCATGTTATTTATTATGTAGATAATTTAAAACTTGCAAATACTCATTATATGTCACTAAATGAAACTTTCATTTATGCGGATAAATTAGTTGTTTCATTTTCTTTTAATGGACATGTTGAATAATGTATTCATGAGCTTTATTAGGTTAGCTATTAAATGTTTAAAATTTTATGAGATGAAATTTTAATAAGCTAGTGACATGCTATGTTTGATAAAACAAAACAACATCAAAAACTAATACCAGATTAGGGTAGTCCCTTTGATTGTAAATCATTTCAATAAATCGTTTAATTGATGATTTTCACAAAAGACTATTTTTGAATAATGTTGTAAATGTTTTATTAAAATCCTAATTAGATTGGGGTAGCACGTTGAACAAGTGAACCTTATAGTTGATAAGGACTTAATAAAAATTGTTCAACCAATCCATAAAATTTCGAATTTTAGGATCCACTAGTTGATAAGGATTAACTAGTTTTCTTTTAATTAAAAGCCATTTAGTTGTTTGGACAAACATAAAATTGATGAAAACTCCTTCAATGGATCATGATGTCGGTCAATGTGCTTGGCTAAGTTTGCTGGACCAACCTAGCTAGACTAAGTACTAAGTGGTCCTGGCTTAGTCAATTCCCTGGCCGCGTCCGCTGGACCGCAAGGAGTCGATTCATGACTGTGTAAGTCGATCGACTATACCTAATTCAAATACGATAATAATCTTGTTCAATATAAATCGTAGCCCTCCGTGTTTTAGGAGTTGGCAACTGTAAGAAACCTGTTACGGTTGTTGAGCTACACTCAAGCCGTGACATGTCAATCTTATAGAAACTGATTTCTTGATTTACATCTTGACCTAACTAAAACCGTTGTCTCATCTACCGAGCATCGGCATAAGTCTAACCAAGAATGTAGTCTAAGTCCTGACCCAAACCGACATGTCGTGCATACACCGAGCGGCGGGGCAAGTCAGGCTAGACACGAAAACAAGGGTCCGACTAGGCTAGCCATTGTGATCCGGATGAGCATACTCATGATCACAAATGACTAGGGGTAAAATCGATAGGGAATCATATTTAATATGATTGACGACGAGTTCGTCTACCGACTGTAGAGTCGGACAACTTGTTGAGACACACTCAAGGTTGTCAGACTCAGGGTAATCGGATCCCTCTCTCACAAATGTTATTATATAATAAATTGTTATTATGGCTTTAATAAATTTAGTGGGAGAATATAGTTTTATTAAAACCATTAAAACTATACAACGAACATATACTGACTAAAGTATCTATAAAAATGCAGAATGGATTCTGATCTTAGATATATGGTTTAGAAGAACATGCTCAATGGAACGAACTACAAAGACTGGCTTAGGAACATTAAGTTGGTCCTTTCCCTAGCCGGGATTGGATACATACTGTTCGAGGACGCTCCGGAGAAGCCCGATGACGATTCGACCTTCGAGGAAAAGGAAGCCTATAAGCTATACCAGAGGGATGCAGAGAAGGCCAGGTGCCTTACTCTGGCTTCGATGAGTAACGAGCTGCAGAGGAAGCATGAACATATGGATGTTCAAAGTATGCTTCTGAATGCACAAGAGTTATACGGCAAGCGATCTCGAGCTGCCAAGTTCGAAGCCACCGGCAACCTCTGGGGGCACAAAGATGGAGGCAAGGCCCGTACAGGATCATGTTATCAAGATGATCGGGTACGTGGAGGACGCCGCCCAGTTAGGATTTGTCCTGGACAATGAGATGTCCGTGGACATTATCCTGAAGTCTTTAACTCCTGAGTTTAAGCCTTTCATCACTGGTTTTATACTGAACAGTCTTGAAATGGATCTTCCTGGTCTCCTCAATATGCTTAGGTAATTTGAGGAGATTGAGAAGAAGCCGACTACATTGGTTGTTGGCTCTGCTTCTTCCGACCAACCGAAAGGCAAGGGTAAGAGCGGCAGGTCCCGTAACCTGCAAAGGCGAAGAAAGGGAAGAAAAAGACTAAAGGGGCCCCGTCAAAATCTGAGTGCTTCCATTGCCATAAGATTGGATACTAGAAGAGGAACTGTAAGACTATCTTGCAGAGAAGAAGAATGGGTATATTGATGCCTCTACCTCAGGTACAAATTAAATTCAATAAAACGTAATTATTTCCAATCATATAGTATGAGATACTAAACACATCTGTGTAATGTATACAGGTGGCTGAAATGAAGCGAAGATTGGGAGAAGTGCGGAGGACAGTCGGCAATCTGAGCAATCATTACTGCTTGGGCCGCTCAACGGCTTCGAGAAACATGATCGAGAAGGAGATGATACTAAATTTTATTTAAATAAAATGTATCATTTCTTGAAGGTTGAAAACAATGATTGAGTGTTCTACACTCAAAGTTTATTGGATAAACAAATTACGGTTCATCTTAATGAATCTGTTGTTTTAATGAATGTCTCGGAAATTACGTTTTCTGTTTAGTTGAAATTTGATTGGCTTAATTTTCTGTGATTGTGGCTTTCTGAGTTGATTGCGAAAATTCTCGAATGATGATGCAAAGCTTCGGAAAATGTTGTTTTTGGAGCTGACTTAATGTTATATTCAATCGGTAGTTAAGTATAGGTTCCAGGGGCGTATTAATTGTGTGCGATCACAATTATACGCATATTAAGTTCAATTCTTAATAAACTGCATTTAGTTATTAAAGAGTTAATATTAAATGTGGTTAAGGGAAAAGTACAATGTAGGACGTTTGATTGAGCGAGTCAATGTCAAGATTCCTTAATATGATCTTGACTTGACTCCTTCGACAAACCGAACCTGACACTAGTACATTCCATCTAAAGCACTTACCAAAATGGTTATGTCTTTATATATAAATCTAAATTTGATTTAGATATTATGTTGAAGTATTTAACCAGGTAATTCTTAAAGTCAGTGGGAGCCAGCTCGTATACTTAGTTCCGGTTTTTCGGACTAAGTAAAAAGAATTTCCAACTTATAAATCATCTATATAAAACATTGAATCAAAATTGTTTTGATTTAATAGTATATATAGAGACTTAGGGTGTCATGTATGTACTTAACATATTGACACAAGATAAGTGGAATGAGCTGAGTCTGACTTATAGAAATGTTAGACTCTACAACTAGATTGTATAAGCTAACTGTTAGCTATACAAAGATAGGAAAAATTGATCCAGATCATTTTTCTAAAGGATCAACCCTGTGTGATCAAGAGATGTATTAATTAATCCATTAAAATTTGTTGTAGATACTTGTTAGTAAAACCACTCTTAGGTTTGTCAAATAAATGTCAAAGTGACTGATATGCTATAACAGTATGAGATACCGAGATAAATAGCCTAAGTGCAAGTGGGAGATGTAGGAGGATATATGCCCATAAGGCAATTTATCCTAAGTATACGTCTTGTTCATACTGTATATGGTACCTATTATCTTAAGTATAAAATCGTTCGTATTAATATACTTAGATAATATCCATAGACTTATAGTTAGGTCCTCACATATCTAGATAAGATCTCGATTATGAGTTAGTAAGCGACCGAATAGAAACGTAAGTCTTAAATGGTTCGTGGTCATAGATGTGTCGAGAACTGGATATCGACACATCGGATAGACCACTATGTCTTAGTCTTACCTTAGGCTAATGAAGATCTCATACTCATTCGACTTGGTGAAGTCGGAGACGAGACACAGGTGCTCATTGGAGAATGAGTTCACTGAACGACCAAATTAGAGTTATTAAATGGTTAACTTTAACTAAACTATCTTTAATAACTCTAGGGTGATGATAGGTTAGCTGGTCCTTATAACCTGAAGTCATTTGAATGAACCTGTGAGTGAACCATGTAGCCTAGACCTATGATCTAGCTTCGAGGCTAGGCCTGCTGAAAGATCTTAGGTTGAGTTGCACCCGAAGCTCTTGAGGCGAGTAAATGACTAAGATGGGATTCGTCACTTCCGTTAAAGGGAATTTAGTGTTACAGGCTCAGTACGGTCTTTATGTTAATCCTCGGCAGGGGTACGTTGTAATAAGTACAACGTGTATACAACAAAGACCGTCGTATACTGACCAATGTTGTCTAATATGGTTGACAGTAAACCATACCCTAGGCCAACAGGAACACAGTCTTGACGAATGGAATATAGCTAACGACATTCATCACTGACACAGCCAATGAAACCCAATGATGCTTTTGTCAAGGGGTCGATCACGTTATGATGATTCTGAAACAAGGACGACTGCTATTGCTCATAGTGACCGTCGTCTAGGGGTTCCGAGCCCCAACCTGTAGTTAGGTCAGGCTGTAGGGTCTCACACCGAGTAGTGTTCTTATCTTAGTAATAGGAAGATTTATTAAGAGAGATTCATTTGATGATATCGAATAGTTGATATTCACAAAGCTTGTTATGAATATTAGTCGTAATAGCAATAAAGATAAATGTTGCATTTGATGCAAATTATGATTAAACGTGTCGTAAATTGGTTACGACAAATTTAATAGAAACAAATATATTGGAATGGGTTACCTGGAGACGGGATCATTCCGATCTAAACACAGGTTCAAACCGCGTCCAAATCGGAGCTCAAACGATCCCGGAAACACGAAAACAGTCCAAGACGAAGTGGGTTAGACCCACTGGGCTAACAAGCCCATAGACAAGGGCAAACGGGCAGCAACGGGAACACGCCCGCTGCCTAGCGGGCATGCGGCCCGCCCTTGCTCTCCTTGGGCGAGCGCGCCCTATAAGCTTAGCGGGCACACCCGCAACTTAAGTCATTTGGGGTTTTTTGAAACCCCAAATGACGGCTACAAAAAACGATTATTTGCCCAACTTTGGGCAATTGTTTGAGGGGTCAAACGAAGTCGAAATTTGTCGCCGTCGGTTCCTACGCGTTCACCATTCGAAGCCCTTCGGATTGATAGCTTGTTTGGTGTCTAAAGTTTAATGAGCAAAGAGAATTAATTAGTTAAAGTTTGCTTTTATGAAAAGCTCACTTAAACTACAAATTAAGCTAAATTGTCTTAATTTATTTTTTCTCTCATTTGCAAAAGTCCCACATTGCTCGCAACGAAAGAGTGAGTGTCGACTCCCTATATAAATAGGGGTGCACTCTCTTCATTGAAAAACACACCAAGTCCTCGATCGAGTAGCTCCCAACTTTTAGAGCAAGCTCGATCGGTGACTAAACTACTCTCTCTCTCTCTCTCTCTCTCTCTCTCTCTCTCTCTCTCTCTTCCTATTCTCCGGAGTAGTCCTAGCAAGACTACAAAGGGGGTTTGGATTTGGATCCAGACGTCTAAGATGCGGGTTCTACTCAAATGAAACTTTCTACCGCGTGTGATAGGCTCGGAGGTGAAAGTCGGTTCGGGCGGATCGGTTCGAGGGTGCGAGGCGGCTCAGGCGGATCGAGTCAAGGCAGCTCAGCTACGAGGAGCTTCAGAAGATGGTGCGGTACATCTTGCCTGCTCCAGGGCCAAGATTCCGGGTATGTGGTTAAGTAATTTTAGTGTAGATTTAATTTTGTCGCTTTAGAGTAGATCCCTCTTGGGGTGGTCAGATCCACCCCGAGTTGGCATAGATCGGGCTAGGTTCTGGCTCCCTCAGAGCCTAGCTAAATAGTTTAGCTAGCCTAGAAAATTTTGTTTTCGATTTCCGTTGTGCTTTTGTGCCTCTGTGGTCTGTCCGACTTAGGACGGACACAGATCCGAGCTCTGGGGGTCCGTCAAAACCCCAACAGTATGGTGGCTACTTGACTGAGCTGAACCAATTTTCAAAGAAGCATATTGAAGCTAAATCATCAACCCCCTGCAATTCTACCGAGCACGAAGGCTACTCGGTCGAGTCAGCAAAGCGCCCAGATTTTCAGATAGTCTCTCACTCTTTTGAGATCTTCTATCATTCAAGTTGGAAAGGGATTTTTCTCATATTTTTTATCCATAGTATACTTCATGTCGGTTCCAACGCAACTAAGAACGTGTCAATTGGAGGTCGTATAAAATCTGGAGAATTTCTATAAGTTGATGCTACAGTGCTGAAATCTTGTACTCGACCCGAGCAGCAAGGCTACTCGACCAGCTACTTGACCGAGCAGCATACCTACTCGATCGAGCTATAGGGAATTTCAGAAAGAAGGCAAAAACAAGCTCTGGAAATCAAACTCGACTCGACCGAGTAGGGGCTACTCGACCGAGCATGCTGGGGCCTAGAACTTAAGTTGCAGCCAGAATTGATTTTGGGCACAAATTTCAGAGGGCTTCTTAGGTTATTTGCTAGGGTTTTGAGGGGACTATATATAAGAATTGTAGCCGTCATTAGAGGGAAGTATTTGGGAGGTTAGATCTTATTTTCTTTGGAGCTCTTGGAGACTCTTTTAGGAGTTAGGCCATGCCATAAGCCCCTCCTCTTGTATCAAGCTAAGTATTCTATCTCTTTAATTCTATTTTAGTTCTTCTTATTGTTTTTCTATGATGCTAGCAATGATCTCTATTGTTTTCATAATGTTTGCTACGCTTGAGTAGTCTTTTCTAGGGCTAATGGATTAGCCCTAGGATTTTAGGATTTAGATGCAAAGTTAGGAATTTAGGTTGCGTTGGTATACAAAGGAAGTATTTTGGTTGATCTTAAAAAGTTTGTAGGAGAACTCGTACTGAGATCGTGCCCACGGTCGGTGGAATCAATTGGCTTAAGGAGTATCCTATAGGCCTAATTAGGGAGTTAGTGGATTCAATTGGGACTCGTGACCATGCCCGGCTCGTTTCTTGATGGGATCCACCGACGAACTATATTACTAACTGATAGCTATCACCATTGCGTCAATGAGAGCCACCAAAATACATCGAATCTCTAACCCACGAGAGTGGCGTGAGCTGAGATCATTTCGTCCACAAGAGTGGCGTGAATATTATCGATTCTTAATGCATGTGTCATGTGCTCCTACGGGTTAATGCGATACGTTATATTCATGGTGCTTAGAACCATGAACTCCACATCTTAGATGCGACAATCCCTATAAAACCAATGCAACATAAGAGTCTTAACCAAGCATCGGCTTCTGATGATCCTAGTGGTGAGTCCTAACGCCCTAGTCTTTTCTCTTTCTTTCTTTCTTTGTGTGGAGTCATTTGTTTGTGACATCGAGTGACATGACTTTCGCATCCATCACCATTATGACACTCCACAATCCACATCCCCCAATAAATCTACAAGTCTAACTCAACCTAGGAGTAGATATGTAGTATAGCATCGCTTCCCCGTGTTCGATACACGCTCGTCTCTATACCGTGCGCTTGCGGCAAACGACATCGTTTCGGAGTTAATTCCGGACCGATCAAGTTCTTGGTGCCGTTGCTAGGGAGTTGTTCCGCCATATTATCAATTTACCTCAATAAGGTTGATTAGATTGCATTATAAAAACAAAACAAAACAAACAAAACAAAACAAAACAAAACAAAAAAACAGAGAGAGAGAGAGAGAGAGAGAGAGAGAGAGAGAGAGAGAGAGAGAGAGATTTTTCCCCATTACCTGCTATTATTATTATCTTTATCTCTCTTTGTACCACTGACGTCTTTTCCAGGTTGTCTACTTTGCTTGATCAGGTACAGTTGATGCAGCGATGGTGCTTCCAAAGATGCGACCGTGTTCTATACAATCCTTCATATATCTCGCTGCTACATTCAATCAGGCTGATGGAGAGTCCTTCAGGGAAGCCTTTTACAGGTTTGATGGAATTTTAGGAATGTTCCAAACAGAGTCAGACTATGTATGGGATGGTTTCAAGCTACTTCCTCTCTTTACTGGAGGATTGCATGGACCCGCATTGGAATTCTTGAGGAGGATGCATCTGACAACCTTCGAGGACCGGATATATTCAACAGCTTTAGAGAGCTTATTGGACGCAGCTCGATCTTCTAGCTTATTAGCCGTCGAGGCAGGTAAGCCAGAAGATTGTGAGTTCGTCAATTTTATTATGAGTCGTGTGTCTGCTTCAATTTTATTATGAGTCATGTGTCTACTGTAGGTACCATCGAGGATGATATTCATATTCATCTTGGGGGAGGTATTATATGCTTCGATATTCCCACTCCAGACGAGACATCGGCACCTAGCACTGCAGAGCCAGCTCATGCCGTCGTCGCCTCCCCTTGCTACCCACATGAGTCAGAGCAACCTATACCATCAGAGGATATTATTAAGGAGGTCATGCCTACATTAGCAGATCAGACCATCGAGGAGGACATGACTTAGGACGATGACATCTGCAGACAGATGGAGCCCGAATTGTGCCCCCTCCATTTGAGCTACCGCAACCACCCCCACCTTCTACAGAGGCTAAACATCCCTCAGACCACCCACCAGAGCTTACAACTCCCACACAGGGAGATCTCTTTACCCCCTCGATTCTTACATTTGATTCCCCTCACGTGTATGATGTTTTTATGATTAAGATTTTGATGACTCATTGCGCCTTTTGCAGGATACACATACATATGATAAAGAGGTAGATGGGACGTATACAATGAGGAGAGCAAGGAGTTAGCACCTATGGATGCAATTGAATATGATAAGGAGGTGTGCTGGGACGAGTCTGACGATGAGGAGGAGTTGCCTGATGAGACCCACATTTATATGCCAGAGTTACCTGAAGAACCTGATGCGAACTACGAGGAGTTGGTTGATGTGGTGCACGAGAGTAGAGATTTATTTTCAAGGAAGTGTTGTCAACCATCTTTAATTTTAAGTACTTATGTTAATGACCCTCTTTGGAATACATTTATTTTGGGGAAGAATTATCCACATCAGATTGATGCAGCTTATCTCTTACAGGGTACAGGTGAAGTCCTTGGAGATATGCTGGAAGCTGCATTGCTAGAATCTGATGGAGTCTGTGGACACACGCGTCTGGCGGAGCCACGGAAGGAGCAGTTGGAGCAGTTGCCTGCACCAGCAAGGATACTGGATTCGCCTTTTGCTATAGGTGATATTAATCCAGTAGTTTAGTATTTTTTGCTTTAAATACACATGAATCCTCTCGACAGCGAGAGGACTGTATAGATATGCTTGATTAGTTTGTTTAGAATAAATATCACCTAATATGATGGCAACAATAATCTTTTACACCCCAAACCCATTATATATATTAATTTCCCTCTTCACATTTTGATATGCCCCACCATTTTGCTCACCACCATCGAGCATTTCTTTCAAGTAAAACTTACTTTCTTATTCGCTTTACTTGATCTCTCTTAGCGAAGCCGTGACATTTTTGATCAAGTCATTTGAATAGGATTGTTTAGTATAAGCATGGGGAAGACGCTCTCATATATCATTGCATGTGCATGTAGTTGCATTAGGATTTCATGTCATTCATTTCATCATTTTTCATTCACCCCCTCATATTTATCATTGTTCCACATAATTACCTTTTATGATCACATTGAGGACAATGTGAAGTTTAAGCTTGGGAGAGTGCATTTCCATGCCATTTAGTTGCGTTTTTACTTCATTTTAGGATTTTTAGAATTTTTCAAATTTTTGCATCATCTTTTCAATTTTTCCATCTTATTTTCCTTTTATGTGTATTCATGCATCATATTGTGTGCTTCTTTTCTTTTCTTTCTTTTCTTTTATTTTCTTTATTTTCTTTTGCTAGATGAATTTTTTGTGATGATATCTCTTATTGCTTTCATTGCCATCACGATCCTTATTTTCCATGCCATGCTACTTAGAGTTATTTCATAATCTTGCTATTTATATGTGCTTGCAAAATATATTTCTTTTGATGACACCTCTAAGTGAACGCATGAAACTCATTGAAACTGAATGTATGAAATAGTGTCTAGTATGCTTTTATTGGAAATGCACCAAGATTCACGCATCATTTGTATATTTGAAACATCTGAAATATTGTCTTATTCACCTTATGTTGCATGCTTGATATGATTGTACGCTTTACCGCTTGACTTCACTATTTATTGATATGATTAAGAATATCCATGCTTACATATGAGCTTTAGTTGAGGTATTAGCTTATTGAACTGTTTGTGCACATCTTATGAGTGAACCGAGCGTTACATCATTTTCTTCTCCATATATATCTTTTTATTCTCTACATGTCACTTGAGTTCACCTCTCAAAGCTATTTATACCGCATCCATTCCCAAAAATCACATACAAAAGAAAAGTTAGCTCCAAAAGGTCCAAAAAGCCAAAAAGGTGCCAAAAACCAAAAATACAAATCATATAGCTCCTACAAAAATCCAAAAAGAAAAATGAGAAAAAAAGTCCAAAAAGAAAAGAAAATATTTCTCTATCTCATTTTGGAGCCACAAAAATACTTGGGAAACCCAAGGCAAAAATTCCATTTGCACCTATCGTTTTCCTTTAGATGCGATGCCTCAAGCTTGGGGGTGAATTCATTTGAACATAAGAGTGAGTATGCCATTAGAATGGAGAGGTGCACGAATGAGGAAGTTTGATAATGCTGAAACTTAGCAAAATACTTTTGTTATGGAGATTTCTAATGATTTGATATGAATATGTGAATGCCATGATTTATTCCATTCTCCATTGCATGCTTGGTGTGATTTTTATATTCTTCTGTTATAACTTTTGATTGAAAATTGCATCGCCAATATTTGTATATTAAATTCGATGAATTGCATGAAGTGGATATGAGTTGATCGCATGAATTTAGAGAGTTCCTTTTGTTGTTCTTAAAAGCTTGCAAGTACCATGTTTAAGTAAGATATGAAATCTTTATAGCATATGATTCGTATTTTCTGAGTAATCGTGATGTGTAGCTTATGGCTCGAGATCTGAGAGAATAATCTAGCGACCCCATCCACTTCGTATTCTTTTTCGTTTTCTTATTTTTACTGCCCGGTGAGCTTCGTATTTGTCTTCCTCGAGGACGAGTAAGAGGTAAACTTGGGGAATTTTGATATGCTCCTATTTTACATGATTTATCGCATATTTTCATGACATATTTCACCCCCCAAATCCCCATTTTATACGATTTTACACTATTATTAGGAACAATATGACTTTCTAAGCGTTTATGCCCATTCAGGGATTTGGAGCGATATTGGAGCAATTTGGAGTCATTAAGACGATCGGCGACGTGAGAGCACCAAGAAGACTCATGATGACATGCTTGAGGCTCCAAAGAAGATGACTAGAGGAAGAAAGGAGGAAGAGAAAGAGAAAGGAGAAGCCAAGAAGCAACCGAGTCAGTTTCCAAGGCGACTCGACCGAGTAGCAACAGCTACTCGGTCGAGCTGACACGCACCGTTTGCAAGGAAACGGCTACACCCTACTCGACCAAGTAGGGTGGCTACTTGATCGAGCTGAACCAATTTTCAGAGAAGCATATTGAAGCTAAAGCAACAACCTTCTGCAACTCGACCGAGCAGAAGGCTACTCGGTCGAGTAAGGCAAGTGCCCAGATTTTCAGATAGCCTCTCACTCATTTGAGATCTGCTATCATTCCAGTTGTAAAAGTACTTTTCTTATATTTTTTATGGATAGTAGACTTCATGTGAGTTCCAACACCGCTAAGAACGTGTCAATCGGAGGTCGGATGAAATCTAAGGAATTTTTGCAAGTTGACGCTGCAGTGCTGAAAATCTGTACTCGACCCGAGCAGCAAGGCTACTCCGACCGGCTACTCGACCGAGCGGCATACCTACTCGACCAAGCTGCAGGGAATTACAGAAATAAGGCAAAAATAAGCTCTGGAAATCAAACTCGACTCGATCGAGTAGGGAGACTACTCAACCGAGCACACTGGGGCCCAGAACTTAAGTTGCGGCCAGAATTGATTTTGGACACGAATTTCAGAGGGTTTCTTAGGTTATTTGCTAGGGTTTTGAGGGGACTATATATAGGGATTATAGCCGTCATTAGAGGGAAGTTTTTGGGAGGTTAGATCTTATTTTCTTTGGAGCTCTTGGAGACTCTTTTAGGAGTTAGGCCATGCCATAGGCCCCTCCTCTTGTATCAAGCTAAGTATTCTATCTCTTTTATTCTATTTTAGATCTTCTTATTGTTTTTCTATGATGCTAGCAATGATCTCTATTGTTTTCATAATGTGTTCTATTCTTGAGTAGTCTTTTCTAGGGCTAATGGATTAGCCATAGGATTTTAGAATTTAGATGCAAAGTTAAGATTTTTAGGTTGTGTTGGTATAAAAGGGAAGTTTTTTGGTTGATCTTGCAAAGTTTGTAGGAGAAATCATACTGAGATCATGCCCACGGTCAGTGGAATCGATTGGCTTAAGGAGTATCCTATAGGCTTAATTAGGGAGTTAGTGGATTCAATTGGGACTCGTGACCATGCCCGGCTCGTGTCTTAATGGGATCCATCGACGAACTATATTACTGATTGCCGGCTACCGCCATTGCGTCAATGAAAGCCACAAAAATACATCGAAGCTCTAACCCATGAGACTGGCGTGAGATGAGATCATTCTGTCCACGAGAGTGGCTTGAATATTGTCGATTCTTAATGCACGTGTCGTATGCACTTACGGGTTAATGTGATACGTTAGATTCATGGTGTTTAGATCCATGAATTCCACATCTTAGATGCGATAATCCCTATCAAACCAATGCTTTGTAAGAGTCTTTACCAAGCATCGACATCCGACGATCCTAGTGGTGAGTCCTAACGTCCTAGTCTTTTCTCTTTTCTTTCTTTCTTTGTGTGGAGTCCTTTGTTTGCGACATCGAGTGACACAACTTTTGCATCCATCACCATTATGATACTCCACAGTCCACATCCACCAATAAATTCGCAAGTCTAACTCAACCTAGGAGTAGATAGGTAGTATAACATCGGTTCCCCGTGTTTGATACCCACTTACCGCTATACCGTGCGCTTGCGGTAAATAACATCGTTTCGAAGTTAATTCTGGCCGATCAATCTGCCACCACTAAAACCTGTCACGCCCCGCTTCCCATTATACTTGGGAGCGAGGACGTTAGCGGGTCTGCATGGGTTAGAGCTGTGAAGCTCGAACCCAATAAGCGTCTGTGAATAAAGCCATATGCAGGAACTTGCATTGCATTTAGAATAACAAAGATAACTTATAAATTTAAGCCAACATCCAAAAAGGAAGTACACAAAATAATAATGCTCTAAGCATGGCCAACAACAACAGAGTTCTAAAAGAGGGTACACACCCTACAAAAGAATAATAAATGCAATCCTCAGCAACAGCATGTAGTACTCAGCAACTAGTCTTCAGTGGGGAAAACTCATGTTCCAGCGCTCCCCTGGTCCAGTCGGTCAATCTCCTCAAGTAGCTCGTCCTCGAAAGTACATGTCTAGTGTCCGGACATACATTTCAAACAACATAGAAATGTATGTCAGCAAGGGTCATTGGCAAGCTATATGAGTGGGACCCTTGGCAAGGTTTTCATAATGTTTTACAGGGCAGTTAAAGCATTTATAATAATGGCAATTAAATTTCAGAGATTTACACTAAAATGGTAGATCTGTTATAAATAAAAACATTGCAGTTCTAATTTAAATGGAAACAAAAGCAGTTCTATAAGTTAACATGTTCAATATAGTATTTTCAAGCCGTTCAATAGTGTGTGCAATATTAGTGACTAAGGTTCACTTCTTTAGACTACTAGTAAGTGAATCTACCTTCAAGTTCTCCCGAAGGAGACCCTTTTACTACCGGCTAGTGCCTGCGAACCCAACTCCACCCTCGTGTACTTTCTGGACCACGAGCCAGAATCAGCCACCGGCCATCATGAGTTGTAATACTGGACACGAGAGAGACTAGCCAAACCGGCCCATGGGAATAGCCAAATCTTGGCATTCAATATCTATGATTAGCCAAAACCGGCCCTCAAGATTGTCATAATGTTCAAGATGTTCAGGTATGTCCAAAATTATTTGCAATTTACAAAGTGTTATCAGTCAACTTGTAAAAGTGTCCACAAACATGAGGTTCTTATTTGACAATTTCACAAAAGTGCACATATGGAGTTTAGTGGCGTTATGTCGCATGGAAATTTTTGTGTATAACATATCACAGTTGAAAACTAGTTATATGTAAAAAAACGTATAAATTCACAACATTTAAGAACGCATATAAAAATGCACACTTGCCTGATTTCAGTGATTTTGGTGTCGATCAGTTAGTACGAAAGGCGCGATCGTTTTCTGCGTCATTAGATTAACTTCAACTAAAGAATAATATTAAACCCACTTGCGTAGGCACTGATTATATAATATGTTCTAGTGTTTATAAGTAACATACTGAATAAAGATTAACGTACTGATTCTTAATATATTAACACTATAACAATTATTACTACAACAACTAATCCTTTTATATACTAACATACTGTCATATTCGGTGCTGACATCATAACCACTAATTAACTTATATAAAAATAACTTACTAATAACTTACTAATAACTAACATTATAAACTAATGATATAAAGAATTAATATTATAAAATTAATATTATAACAACTAACATTATATAATACTGACATACTAATCTTATTATATTCTAACATACTGGTTTAAACTAACATTATAACTTAACATATTATATTATTGACTTATGTTATTCGGTTACTGATGACATTAATTAATCAACTAACATACTGTTAAACTAAGGTTATATACTAACTTTAATTATAAAAATTAAATTACTGTTAACATTAATAAACTAACGTACTGACATCCCATGACACTAAATTATATATAATATATAATAACTCACATGCTGATAACTTATAGTATCAACGATTGTTATAAAAGAAACCTTCGTAATATTAAAAAACTCACTCGTTTTTCGTTTCGTTTCGCAGAGGCAACCCAGCTACAGTGACGTCGACGAACTAGGATAGACGATGCATCGTGGACGACGAGGTCGACGGATGCTAGGGCTGCCGTCGTCGAAGGAGAAGCAGCGAGGTGAGTTGGGAGAGGCGGTGACGTGGGGGAGAGGATGGCGTCGGTGGTCAAGGTCGGAGGGGCTTGGTTTTGTGTTGGTTAGTTGAGGGAGGCGGATGTATCGGAGTTGTGGGGACGCCGGTGGTGGGTTGCTGACGAACGGGCTTGCTGTTGGCAGGGGAAGGGTGAGACTGCGATGCTACAAGGCTTGGTGGTGGTTGCGTGGTGTCACCAGAGTGGTGATGGGAGGTGGAGAGCTGAGGGAAGGAGGTGGTGAAGTTGTGGGGTGAGTTGCATCGGTGGAGGCATGGGCTAGAGGCTTGGTCGGTGGTACGTGGATCAGTGTTGTGGGACTCGGTGGTCGGAGTGGTGTTGCCGGGGTTCGAGGGAGGAGCAGGGCTGCCAGTGGTGGTCGAGGGGAGATAGGGAGGAAGAGAGGGAGAGCGTGGAGAAAGGTTGGGGACGGTGGAGTTTTTGTTTTGTTGTTTATCCTTTGGGTTTTGTAGAGGGGGGAGAGAGAGTATGGGATTATGTGCGGTTTGGGAAAGATGTGGGAGGGTTGCCTTGTATTTGGTTTTATCTTTGTAGGGGAAGGTGGCTGTGAGAGAGAGGGGGGTTTAGGGTTTTTACAAAAATCGAAGGGTTCTCTTTTGGGGTAGGTGTTTTGGTAGGGTTAATTGCTAAGGAAATGAAAGGAATGATTGAATTAAATAATAATTATGGAGTGATTAGGGGGATTAATAACAAATGAATTTAAGGAAGGTATGAATTAGAATAATAATTAGGGAGAGAATAAAGGAATTTGCTTAGAGATTATTACCTAATTGTCTATAGGTTTTAATAGGAATAAAAATAGAAAGTTTTTAAAAAAGATTTGAATTCAAAAAAGGATTTAATGTAGAAAAGCTGCCACCTGATCCAATGGATCAGGTGGCAAGACACAAAAAAGGTGGAGAGTACAAGCCCCTACATGTGCTTGTACTCGTTGGGGCCCAGCCCTTTGTGTCTTGCACCTGATCCTTTGGATCAGGTGCCACCTGCTCTACATCAATCCCTTCGAAAAAAATCAAATATATTTATATACTCATAAGATTATAATTAATAGATTCTAAAAATAATACTAGCTATAGTATTAATACATAAGATCAAAAGTCAATAAATCAGTATATCGATAAAATATGTAAGGAATACGTATTAATAAATACATGTCGTTACAAGATCTAGCTTTCTTTTGTTGTCTCTGTGGCTGATTATCTATGATGTAGTTTTTCTTTCATGTATTTCTATTTTGGGAGCATTACTTGTCCTAGCACATGCGCAGTGGCCTGCTGGTTTCTTTGTATCTCGTTTCTCTTCATTCTCTTCACACTCGTATCTCTAGGAGAACCTGGGATGGATTCGTACTTCCCGAGTATCCTATGGATCGGGTCGTTACACATATGATGCATGTGAATTAAAATGGTCACAATTAGTTGCGAAGAGGTTTTCGGTCACATATGATGGAATGCAAAAATCGAGCCATTCAAAAGCATAAAAAAAGCCAAAACAGGGTCGCAAACACCATTACCTCGAGCATAGACTCAAGCTAGCCCAAGCCTCTAGCTTTGGCTAGCCTGCTAAGACCATAAAATGGACTCAGGCATACCCAGGCTTTAGTATGGGTGTGCTTGGCTGCCAGCCCAATCCTGGGCTTTAGCCTGGGTGTGCCTGGATGCCAGCCCAGTCAAATGCTCGATCCAGGCATGCCTAGGCTCGAGCTCAGGAGCTGGGCATTGTGCGCTAGGCACTGGTGCCTGACCCAGCGGGCATGCCCGACCTGGCATGCCCAGGTTGTGAGTGCATGCCCAGACCCGGTGTGCCCAGGTAAGGTGGGGCCCATGGGTTTGTGCAGTAAGTAGATTTTTGGCGACTTTGAGGACTCGTTTGAGGGGTCAAACGACCTCAGAATTAAGTGTTGTTTATTTCTATGTGATATCCATTAGAAGCTCTTCAAAATGTTATATTATTTTTTATTTTTAGGCTTAATAAAGGGAGATTAATTACTCAAAGTTTAGTCTTTGAAAGGAAAAAAAACTGAGATATTGGATTCTAAATTTTAGTACAATACAGGTTATGATACTAAGCTGAAGGATCAGCTCACCCTATAAAAAGGGTGTTCCTCTAACACCAAGCCTAGATCAAGGGAGCTCATCCTAAATTAAGTGAGCAAACCTAGATCTAAAGGCGACCAAATTTTTCCCTCTTTCTCGTCTTTATTCCCTCTTTCAAGTTCTAGCAAAACTTGAAGGGAATTTAGATTTGATCCGAATGATAAAGCAAGGTTCCAACCAATGTAAAACTTTGTGGAGCAATTGGTCGCTTCTTGACGAGGAATTGCATCGCTTCGAGACATCGTCCTAATGAATAATTTTTACGATTGCAAAAACATAAGGTATATTTTTAAGATGTATTTAAATTACATATTATTTTAGATCTATATTTGCAAAATCAATTCGCACTTCTCCTTAGATAGTAAAAGATCCTACAAATGGGTTTTATTATTTCCGTAGGGTTTTTCGTAAACATGTGATTTTTATGCTTTTTCTTCTATCGCTGCTTCCCACGTTGTTAAGCCTTCGGCTAGACAATGGAAAATGCCATCTGGAAGCATGCCAAAAACTCTTCATTGGTATCAGAGCAGGTTTTAACTAGGATCTAATTTTCACTGCTATTTATAACATGTGTGCGGACGATGTGTTGTACTTCTGTTGTAGCATGTAAGTTCTTTAGTTTTAATTTTATTATGTAAATTTATAGTTCATGCAAGCAATCATTTTTTATGTAATTAATTTTGAGGCTTTGCCTCCTTTTGTAATTTATTATTTTCCAAAGAGAATGCCCTTTTGCAAATGTATAGTAAATTTAGGAGGCAGAGCTACCCAAAGTTGCTAAGGATGGGAAATCCATGGAGTTGAGATGGGCCAAAGAGGCGCACTGTAAGGTGTTGCTAGGTAGTGGACGTCCTACTTGGGCCTTGGAGTTTTCTTAGTTTATTAGGGCGTACTAGAGAGCTTTCATGCATTCTGTGATGATTGTAAATTATTTTCATGTGATGGATACATTGCAATGGTTTTCAGATTTTACGGCATGACATATAATTTTATATTGCAAAGGTACTACTGTTGCTCTACCATAGTTAGCTAACCTATGGTGATGACATGGGCCCATGGATTTTTGCAATTGTTATATGTGCTTTTGAGTTTTCAAAAATTAGACTTCCTTTCTGTTATATGATAACTGTGTGGGATGTCGGTGCTGTGATGTGATAGATTCTTAAACTTTTTGTATTTAGGGATCGCCTAGAATTAGGGTTAACTGATTTGATGAACCCATAAACATATCAATAAATCATATTTTGATAATCGACGTTCTTAAGGTATCTGCGTACCGGTGTCTAGAATAAATTGGTGTCTAAGACTAGATCACCCTAGTAGGGCTCGCCCTAGCTAGGGAAAAGTGATCTTAACTTGGTCAAACCTTCCTGGTCGTGTTCAACTGGATCAACATAGAACTCCAACTATCAATAATGCAGGCATTGATTATATCTAGTGTAACGGCCGGTACTCACTATTCGTCATACGGCTGTGCGTATAGAAATTTTGAGTACCTAATTGGTTTTGTGCTTGGTATGTGAGTCGTGTCGTTGAGTTGATCGGGCCGTAGCACCTTGGTTGCATCCTTAGCAAGCCACCCCCGACGTGTGCCCAACTTGGGAGTACCGTCGCTTTTGGACCCCGTATCCTATGTACGCTTTTCGTGCACGTATTTATTTTAGATCTTGTCTGTATCTGAACCCTATAGTGTGATATGCCGTTGTGACCCTCACTGAGAGTATTAAAATTGTGGTGTTATTTGGGAACGTCATTTAACGGGTTGTTCTTCCACGAGTTGATCTTATTTGACGAGACGTCGCGATTTTCACTTTTGTTGCGAGACCTTTTTATTTTTAATTTCGTTTCTCGTCATCGAAATTGTGATCCGTCTCCTCCGTCTTCTTTCTCTCGTTGACCCGGTCACCCCAGTATTTATCTTACGATTTTTGGGATTCGTTTGATCTAATTTCACTTTTTGGCCCAACACATTGTATGTTAGCCCTAGGTGTCATTGTATTATATCCCTAATGTTTGACTAATAATAAATTACACTAGATTTGGGCTTAGCCCAACTCCCTAGCTTAGCTTGGCCGCATGCACCTGGTAGGAGATGAGTGTGGTGGAATTGGGCTTTTTACTAGTCTTTTAAACCAACTTTCTTAGCAAATAAACCCAAAACCCTAGATATACCCTACCCACGTTCTCAACTGCCCCTCCCTTACTCACGTGATCCCCCTAGCATATTCAAAAACGACCTAGGGCCTAAAAATTTCTTGCAGCAGCAATCAAGCCGCCGCCGGCCCTAATACTCACGCAACAACCCCAAAACCCCGTCGTTCTCTTCGTTCTCTGGCCAAGCCCTCATCCCCGACGTGCCTCCACCCTCCCACGTCACTGCAGGCACCGTGACCTCGCCGTGGCACCGCCCAAGCCACCGCAAAACACCTCGCAGCCGCTGCAACAGCCGCAGCAGCCTGCAACCCTCACTTCCGACGTTCTCCGACCACGAGCTCACCGCCGACCGGTCCCCCTCCCTTCTCTGACATGCCCCTGACCCTCTACACACCACTGCCTCACCGTAGTCCGCCGTTTGTCACCGAAAATCACCGCAGCATCCGCGAATTCGCAGCAACAGCGGGCAGCCGCCGCCGCCGCCGTCGCAGGCCAACACCCCTCTGCCGTGGGTCTCCTCTGACTTCCCCTAAACCGTTGCTACACCCCCATGATAGTTCCTCGGCCACCTAGCCCCGAAACAGCGAGTAATCTTGTTGTTACGAGTGTTTTTCGACGTACCGACGCGTCGCCGAGTTCTCACCGCATCCCCTCGCTGTTGGAGACTTCTGGCAGACCCCTACTACTTCTTGTAGGATCTAAATAAGGCCTAGAGGGGGGGTGAATAGGCCTTTGACCAAATTATCGCAAGATAAAAATTAAGCCTAGTTTACAGCATGAAGTTTAGGAATCAGACAATCAAAGCATTCACAGAAGACACAGAATTTAACGTGGTTCGGTCCCCATGACCTACGTCCACCCCAATGAGCAATCACTTATACTGTTTCTTTAAGAAGTTACAATCTCCCTTAGATTGGTGCCCCAACACCAACCTGTCAGACCAACTCAAGCTCACCAAAGCCAAAAAGAAATATACAAGTATCACTCCCCAACCCAACTTGCCCCAACAAGTTTGGTTCCCAGAGTCCCAAATAACGGAAGAAATTATATTACAGAAATGCTGATCAAAACATTAATAACTTCACAAATAACAAAGATCAAGAGTTTAGAAAGATCATTTGTGAAGATCTCTCTGGTTGTCGTCTTTCAGCACATTAGTAGCTTCGCAACGCTTCTTACGGAATGATGATCGGATGTCTGTAGAAGAAGTAGTCGCTGTCCCCGTGGAAGTAGTCGGTAGAAGTTCCTCACTCAAAATGATCTCATTTGCTGCATAGGAGGAACTAGCTACTCAACTTGCTATCACTGCGTCAGGGATGAAGTCACGGTCGCAACGCTTCTTACGGAACTCAATTTGGATCTCTAGAACTCCACTTATTGATGAAAATGTGAAGAGATGTACATGGGTATATATAGGATCAGCTTAACGGGTCTGTGCACTGTGCGAGGGGATCCGCTAACGTCGGCTTCGTGGGTTTAATTACGCTGGGACCCGCACCCGCGAAAAACTCGATGTCGGCAGCCGTTGGATCTTGAATGAACGATCGAGATTGCGCCACGTCATCGCGGGTTCCGCACGTTTCCGCCCGCCATCGACGACTCGTACCCACGAGCCGCCCGCCTCATTTGACTCGGAGTCGGCAGCGTCTGGACCGTTGGATGATGATCCAACGGCAGAGATTTAGCCACGTCGACGGCTGCTCAGCGCAGTATATGGCGCCGCTAAATGAACAGTGTCGTATGTCGTATTTCTTGAGTATTTGCACTGTATTCTTGCGTATTTTGGCACCAAATAAATCCCAAAAATTCTGAAAAAATTCTCAAAAATCACAGAGCCCCATATATACATGTTAGAATTGTTTCACCTTATTTCTCCACTTGTAGAAAAAGTTTCTTCTTTGTATACTCTGTATTTTCTCGTATTTCCCCGTATTTTGACTTCAAACAATCTCCATAAATCCTGAGAAAATTTCCATGATGTTTATAGCCTATGTTTAACTCTAGGGTAGAGTTTCATAGCTATACTCTCTTGTTTGAGCAGCTTGTGTAATTCCAAATGAAGTTTCAGCTCCGTATTTCAACGTACTTGAGTACGTGCATGTGTAACTTGAGCAATCATGACTATAGGGACCTGTGACACACTCAACAAACATATTAGAACAATTCAGTAGGGTTTGTTATCATCAAACATAGGTTAGGATGTTGTTTCCAACAATCTCCCACTTTTGATGAGAACAAACCAGACATTAAGATTACATCAAAAATGTGTGAAGTGTGTGAGTGTGTGAAGCATGAATATGAGCATGAATGGCAAAATGATATGCTCCCCCTATTGACATGCTCCCCCTATTGACATGCTCCCCCTATCTCTGACATGCTCAATCTTAATATTTCTCTCCCCCTTTGTTTTCATCAAAAAGTATGAAATAGCATATGATGAATGGAAAATTGAACATTATAAAGCAAAACAAAAGACAATACATCGATGGCCACAAGGAATAAATAAGCAATAATCACCAAATCATAACTAGCAGAATTCATCTCTGTGCTCAAGTGTGATGATCAAATGTTTAGTACATATGGAGAGGTAATAAGGAATACAGCCAGTCATAACCATCTTTTCCACTGAATATATGAACATCAAAGATTGAGTTTCCCCTTCTCATGTAATATGAGTTCAAGTTACCAATTCCAAACATGACCGAGAAGGATTTTTAAATGTGAAATGGCAGTGCTTGACGGACTTAACACCAACGCTAAAAAAATGACATTTATAGCATAAGTTGGATGTCCAAGGGTAGTATCAAGGACATGAATCGTATCCATTTTTCATACGAAGCTCTGTGTATATATTTTGAAGACACTCGTCTTGCTATTCTTTTTATACACGTATATTTTGAAGAGAGCTTTTCTTTTTACCCATGCCTTGAAACATCATATCCCATTAAAACATAAATTAGTCCACCATCAACCACTTTTCTTATTCAAGATTACAATTCCATAGCAAAACATTTTGATCTGTGTAAGTGTGATTGGATGATGAAAAACGTTAGTTACTCATTAATGAATATGACCTAATTAAGCATGTAGTCTTTGAATGCAAGCATTGTTAAGAATATAATATTCAAAATCCATAAGACATATGTTTTGCATTTAAAGCTGTTTCTGATGAAAAAATGCAAAAGGAGGAGATAGACAATTCACTTTCCCTTTCTGTTTATATTTTTCTTTTTCATTTTTTTTTATTTTTATTTTTCATTTTTTTATTTTTATTTTTGTAGCACACCACACAAAAACAATAAAAGCACACCAAATAATATTTTCACTCTAAATATAATCAATAATGCCCAGTTCTAGACGTAGACGACAAAAACGATCTTCTGGCAAAGGTTTTGTAAAGATATCTGCCAACTGAGAATCAGTAGAAATATATTCAATGGATACATCCTCTTTTGCCAAATGATCTCTAAGAAAATGATGTCTTACATCTATGTGTTTTGTCCGAGAGTGATGAACAGGATTGTTAGAAAGATCTATAGCACTCTTACTATCACATCGTAATGGAACTTTTCTAAGATCCAAGCCGTAGTCAGACAGAGTTTGCATCATCGAAAGTACTTGGGCACAGTAACTGCCAAGGGCAATATACTCAGCTTCAGTAGTGGACAAAGCAACACTGTTCTGCTTACGACTAGACCAAGAAACTAAGGATTGTCCCAAAAGAAAGCAAGTTCCACTAGTGCTCTTTCTATCAACCAAGCTACCAGCATAATCAGCATCAGCATAGCCAACCAAATTAAGATTACCACAAGAGGGATACCATAGTCCAAGTGTAGGAGTGTGAATAAGATATCGAAAAATCCTCTTAATGGCTATCAAATGTGATTCTTTTGGACAGGCTTGAAATCGTGCACACAAACAGACAGAAAACATGATGTCTGGTCTAGATGCAGTTAAATAGAGTAAGGACCCAATCATACCTCGATAAAGCTTTTGGTCCACATCTATACCTTTGTCATCCTTTTCAAGCTTCGTCATCGGACTCATTGGAGTTCGCATTGGCTTTGCATTTTCCATCCCAAATTTCTTCAACAGTTCTTTTATGTACTTGGTTTGGGAAACATATATGCCATCTCCAGTTTGTCTTACTTGAAAGCCCAAAAAGTATTTCAACTCTCCGACCAGACTCATCTCAAATTGATCCTGCATAACCTTTTCAAACTTTTGGCATAAAAGATCATTAGTAGCACCATAAATAATATCGTCCACATAAATCTGAACAATAAGACAATGATCATGTTCATGCAAGATAAACAAAGTGTTGTCTGCACTACCCTTTTTAAAGTTATTTTCTAAAAGATATGAACTGAGACGGTCGTACCAAGCTCTGGGAGCTTGCTTCAGACCATACAAAGCCTTTTGCAACTTGTAAACGTGATTTGGAAAACTATGACTTTCAAAACCAGGGGGTTGTTCAACAAAAACATCTTCTTTCAAATAACCATTTAAAAATGCACTTTTCACATCCATTTGCTTCAATTTAAAACCTTTGAAACTTGCAAAAGCCAGCAATATTCTAATGGCTTCTAATCTAGCAACGGGTGCAAAAGTTTCATCACAATCAATTCCCTCAATCTGGTTATATCCTTTGGCCACTAATCTTGCCTTATTTCTGATTACATTTCCAGATTCATCAAGTTTGTTTTTGAAAATCCATTTGGTGCCAACAATTGGGTAATTATCAGGTCGGGGCACTAATGTCCAAACATTATTTCTATCAAACTGATTAATCTCATCATGCATGGCCATAACCCAACTTTCATCAGTTAAAGCGATTTCAACGTTCTTAGGTTCAATTTCAGAAATGAGGTCACCATGAATGCATAAGGCACACAAGTTATTGAAAGTGGATCGAGTGCGTATACCTTCCGTAGGAGTCCCCATGATCAGCTCAGGTGGATGATGTGGATTGAACCTGAGCTCTCCTCTTTCCAGTCTATTTCCTTGTGGTACTTCTGGTTCAGCTTCCTTTTGGCCTTCAGATGGTTCAGCTATGTTTTCAGGCTCTGTAGTTTCCTTGTCTGCATCTTCAGTTTCCCTGCAATTTAAAAGATCTATTTCAGCTTCATCAAATTTCACATTAATTGACTCAACAACAGTTAAGGTTCGTTTATTGTAGATCCTGTATGCTTTGCTCCTTGATGAATATCCTACGAACACTCCTTCGTCTGATTTGGATTCAAATGTCCCCAGCTGATCTCCTGTGTTTAAAATGAAACACATGCATCCAAATACTCTGAAATATGAAATGTTAGGAGTCTTGCCATGCCACAGTTCATAGGATGTTTTGTTCATTAAAGGTCTAAGCATAACCCTGTTGCAGACATAGCAGGCTGTATTCACTGCTTCGGCCCAAAAATACATAGGAAGAGAATAATCATTAAGCATGCTTCTTGCCATCTCTTTTAAAGTTCGATTCTTTCTTTCGACCACCCCGTTTTGTTGAGGTGTTCTAGGAGAAGAAAATTCATGTAAGATCCCTTTTTCCAAACAGAAGTTTTCAAAAACAGAGTTTTCAAATTCACCACCTTGATCACTTCTAATTTTCATAATTGAAAGATTTTTCTCATTTGAAACTTGATTACAAAAATTTTGGAAATTTTCAAAGGAATCTGATTTCTTGGCTAAGAAGTAAACCCATGTATATCTAGAAAAATCATCGATCAAAACAAAACAAAATCTCTTCCCATTGAGGCTAGCAACATCGGTAGGCCCAAACAAATCCATATGAATCAATTCTCGGACTCGTGAAGTGGTAACTTCCCGAATTCCCGTAAAAGTGGATCTAGTTTGCTTACCTTTTGTGCATGCAACACACAACTTACCATTCTCGTACTGTTGATGTGGCAAGCCTCGGACCAGGTTTTTATTCTCCAGCTTATGTAGCAACTTCATGCTGGCATGTGATAGTCTCCGGTGCCATAGTATAGCCTCCTCCTCCCTGCCAATCAAACATTTAGCAATTGTCATTTCTTCAATTATTATTGTATAAACATTATTTTTCCTATTGGCTATGAAGAGGGTATTACCTGTGACCGAGTCATAAATTTTACAAATTTTCTCATCAAAAAGTACTTTCATACCTTTGTTACAGAGTTGGCTTATGGAGATGAGGTTGTGTTTGAGATTTTCAACCCAGAGGACGTCAGAAATTTTAAAAGTATTGTTGCCAACAATACCTTTACCCATTACCTTGCACTTGCCGTTGTCCCCTAATGTAACACTTCCTCCTTCTTGCTTCACGAGGCTAAGGAACTTGTCACTGTTCCTTGTCATGTGTCTTGAGCAGCCTGAATCCAAATACCACTCACACAGTTGTTCCTTAGCCACGCTGAGTCCCTACACATAAGAAGAACAAGGTATGTGTGACCTGGGTAGCCAAATAGGTCCACAATGGTTAGTCATAGTACCTTTCGGAACCCATACATGTTTGAACTTCATGTTTTGGTTCTTATAACAACAATTTCTATATAAATGCTCAAAAGAACCACAGGTATAACATTTGGCGTTCCGTTTCTTTTTCTTGATGTAATGATTTTTCTTTATCATGTTTTCATTATAAACATTTCCAAATCCTAGTCCTTGTTTATCGTTTTTGATTGACTGGTATCCAAGAATGATGTCTAGTGATTTCCTTCCTACACCAAATTTTCTGATACTCAGTTCTAAATCAGAGACTTTGGATTTCAAAAAGATGTTTTCATTTACAAGCATGACACTTTTATTTATAAAACTCTTTCTAACATTATCTTCATTTTTAGCGAGAGTTTCTATTCTTTTATTTAGGCCAACAATCTTTTCATTACCATTCTTAATTTCTAGCTTTAATGAAGCACAAGTCTGACAAGGTATAGCTTCAGTAATACTAGACTTTCCTTTGAGTTTTTCAATGGTAATTTTGAGCGATGCAATTTCATTTTTCAATTTTATTTCATTTTGCAAAACATTATAATTTTCCTGCTGTAGTTGGAAATTCATTTCTTTATAATTTTCTATAGAGGATTCAAGAGAAGTAATTTCTGAATTCATGTTTTCACAAATGTTCATTAATTCTGGTAAAGAAAATTCATCTCTTACCTTGTTCGTGTCGCTTTCACCTATTAAGCAAAGTGATGATTGCGCTACCTCGTCTTGTGGTTCGTCTTCGTCGTCTTCGTCCCATGTTACCGCAAATGATTTCCCTTTGGCTTCGGATGACGCGTTCTTTGTTGGACAGTTTTTCATGAAATGTCCAAATTTCTTGCAGTTGAAACATTGAACACTTTTAGTAGTATTCTGTTCAGACGAGGAATTCAAAGGATTAAACTTATTAAAACGATTGAACCTTTTTGCCATTTCAGATTTTCCGACAGGAGTTCTGATGAAGCGTCGGAATCCTCTGACCATCAGTGCATGTTCCTCGTCCAGATCTTCTTTGTCACTTTCTTCGGCTTTGAGAGCGATGGTCTTTAAAGGTTTAGCCTCACCTTTTTCTCTTGTCTCGACGGTTTTGAGTTCCAGCTCATGGGATAACAGATTCCCAATCAGATCATCCAGCTTCAGCTTAGTGAGATCTCTAGCTTCTTGGATGGCCGTCACTTTAGGTCGGAAGGAACTAGGAAGCGCTCTTAGGATTTTCCGAATGAGGTCGATGATGTCGTAAGACTTTCCCAAGGCTTTTGAGTTGTATACGATGTCGGTGAAGCGAGTGTACATGTCCTTGATGGATTCTCCTGGTAGCATGTGGAAACCATCGTACTCTGAGCTCAGCAGCGCTAATCTGGACTCCTTCACCTGAGAGGTTCCTTCGTGAGTGACTTCGAGAGTGTTCCAGATTTCTTGCGCAGTAAGACAATGAGATATACGGTTAAACTCAGTTCTGTCAAGTGCACAGATAATTGCATTCATAGCTTTACCATTCAGAGCATAAATTTTGTTATCGTTATCATCCCATTTATCTTCTGGTTTTGGTACATCAATATCTTCAATTTTGATTGTAGGTGGGTGATAGCCTTTAGCAACAATTTTCCAAATTTCAAGATCTGAAGAGACTAAGAAAATTTTCATCCTAGCTTTCCAGTAAGCAAAATCAGTCCCATTAAATTTGGGTGGTCTAACTGTAGACTGTCCTTCAGTAAATGCTGAATCATATGTATTCATTATGAACTAGACTCAAATGGCCAGGCCTGGTGCTCTGATACCACTTGTAGGATCTAAATAAGGCCTAGAGGGGGGGTGAATAGGCCTTTGACCAAATTATCGCAAGATAAAAATTAAGCCTAGTTTACAGCATGCAGTTTAGGAATCAGACAATCAAAGCATTCACAGAAGACACAGAATTTAACGTGGTTCGGTCCCCATGACCTACGTCCACCCCAATGAGCAATCACTTATACTGTTTCTTTAAGAAGTTACAATCTCCCTTAGATTGGTGCCCCAACACCAACCTGTCAGACCAACTCAAGCTCACCAAAGCCAAAAAGAAATATACAAGTATCACTTCCCAACCCAACTTGCCCCAACAAGTTTGGTTCCCAGAGTCCGAAATAACGGAAGAAATTATATTACAGAAATGCTGATCAAAACATTAATAACTTCACAAATAACAAAGATCAAGAGTTTAGAAAGCTCATTTGTGAAGATCTCTCTGGTTGTCGTCTTTCAGCACATTAGTAGCTTCGCAACGCTTCTTACGGAATGATGATCGGATGTCTGTAGAAGAAGTAGTCGCTGTCCCCGTGGAAGTAGTCGGTAGAAGTTCCTCACTCAAAATGATCTCATTTGCTGCATAGGAGGAACTAGATGCTCAACTTTCTATCACTGCGTCGGGGATGAAGTCACGGTCGCAACGCTTCTTACGGAACTCAATTTGGATCTCTAGAACTCCACTTATTGATGAAAATGTGAAGAGATGTACATGGGTATATATAGGATCAGCTTAACGGGTCTGTGCACTGTGCGAGGGGATCCGCTAACGTCGGCTTCGTGGGTTTAATTACGCTGGGACCCGCACCCACGAAAAACTCGATGTCGGCAGCCGTTGGATCTTGAATGAACGATCGAGATTGCGCCACGTCATCGCGGGTTCCGCACGTTTCCGCTCGCCATCGACGACTCGTACCCACGAACCGCCCGCCTCATTTGACTCGGAGTCGGCAGCGTCTGGACCGTTGGATGATGATCCAACGGCAGAGATTTAGCCACGTCGACGGCTTAGCGCAGTATATGGCGCCGCTAAATGAACAGTGTCGTATGTCGTATTTCTTGAGTATTTGCACTGTATTCTTGCGTATTTTGGCACCAAATAAATCCCAAAAATTCTGAAAAAATTCTCAAAAATCACAGAGCCCCATATATACATGTTAGAATTGTTTCACCTTATTTCTCCACTTGTAGAAAAAGTTTCTTCTTTGTATACTCTGTATTTTCTCGTATTTCCCCGTATTTTGACTTCAAACAATCTCCATAAATCCTGAGAAAATTTCCATGATGTTTATAGCCTATGTTTAACTCTAGGGTAGAGTTTCATAGCTATACTCTCTTGTTTGAGTAGCTTGTGTAATTCCAAATGAAGTTTCAGCTCCGTATTTCAACGTACTTGAGTACGTGCATGTGTAACTTGAGCAATCATGACTATAGGGACCTGTGACACACTCAACAAACATATTAGAACAATTCAGTAGGGTTTGTTATCATCAAACATAGGTTAGGATGCTGTTTCCAACACTTCTAGGGGTGTTTACCGACGTCACGGACATCCCCTACGATGCTCAACGTCGTAGACTTTGCGTGCGTCAAGCTGTTCGTTCCGGTTAGTTGATACGGTTTCCCGGAAACCGTAGAAATGCCTACCGGCACCCTACTCGCTATTGGAATCTTAATCGCTGATCTGGATGCTGCCCGAGGATTGGCGATCGGGGAATCTTGTTTGGAATCTGATTTGGGAGCGCGTTCTATTTATTCCAACCCCTGGCATCGCTACCCGACGCCAGTGTAGCTTTCGCGTCGTGTTGAGGTAAGATCTGCCCCGTAGGAATCATCACTCGCCTGTTAATCAACTAAAACTTGGTAGCCTCTGATTATTTTTGTAACTCACTAATCAAAGATAATGAATACGGGACTGTAGGCTGATTGTTGGACCGAGCGTGGGAGCTCTGGTCATTATGAATCTGTGATCAGACATTGAGGATTGTGATACCAACACGTATTTCAGGCCAGTGAAACTTGCTAACCTTTGTTTAGGCCATGCTTTAGGCCATTTCTTTGATCTTAGCCTAAAAGAGACTAGACCGTGAAATTATAGCGGTCTAGGCGCAATTTCAAGTTCTAGCTTAACTACAAACTAGGACTGCCTTTGTCATGTCATATCGTGCATATGCCTGTCACGTTTAATTTCCCTAACGGTACGCATTTTTATTTGAATATCTGCCATGCATTTGCATTCTTTACATGTCATCTGATTCGCATGTTGCATCGTAGCACACGCTACAAAATACTTGTACAATCCGTGTTTCCGTGTTTCCGGCTAGGCACCTGCTATGCGGGCATAACCCTACGCCATACTTGTTAAAAACACTTCCTGGCTCATGATCCAGAAACGAGCATTCCGTGTTCGGGGGTAAGGCCCTGGCTCGATACACGTGGAGGGGTAGGGATAAACGGTCACTTGAGCGTAAGAGTTGGCCCGATCAACCACTCTAGCCAAAGGGCGAAATCTCTGTGCACGGCGTGCTTACTAGACTTGTCTTTGTACTTGTACTTGTTCATGTAAAAACTTGACATCCATGCCATGATTCAAATGCCTTGCTCGTACTTTACTTTACCTTACCTTACTTGTCGCACTCATGTTATAACGGCCATGTCATCGCATCATGCTAGAATTGCTAGGTTGTTTACCTGTACTTTCAGTTTCCTTGCACAAGTCTCTTGTAGACTTACTGACATGTGCCCCTTGCTCTTTTGGGTGTCACATGTTAGACCCTGAGCCAGAGACCATAGCTGAGTACGTGGTTGTTGCTGACGCTGAGCCTGAGTCCATGTCTGCCCAGGAGGAGTTTTGCGGACATCGGTGACCTTTCTTAGTGACCTGGCTGAGTTTCCTTTTGTTTTAGGATTTCTGTTAGTTGTCGGTGTGTGGCACCTTTACTTTGTACGGTGTACTTTTGTTAGCCATGTTTGGGCCTTTAGATTCTTTTCTTTTAGCCTGGTGGCTTTACTGTGATGTTGGAATTTATTATTATGGATATTCTGAGATATCTCTTTTGTCTCATTTCATTACTATTATCTTTATTTCGTTTTGCGTTGCAAGGACATGCCAATTTAAAGTTGATTGACGCTTATCGGACTTGCAGCTTTGCAGCTTCAAGTCTGAGCGGACCTTCTCACGTCTCGCCTCCACATTTTTGGGAAGCGAGGCGTGACATCTAGTCAATATCGTTAATGATCCTTTTCAGGATTAGCTGTAGCCCTCCTTGCTTTTGGAATTTGGCAACTAGTGATTCCTCTTATAGCAATTGGGCATAATCAAGCTATAACATGGCTATCTTTTGGAAACCAATTCCATTATTCATATGACGTAATTCAGCCTAACCCAAACCATCGTGTCATGAACACTACCGAGCGCTGGTGTAAGTTTGGATTGGACAAAAAAGCAATGGTCCGACTAGACTAGTCTTTATGATTTATTGGGCACCCTCAAGGTCATAAGTGACTAGGGGTAAAAACCGACAATGGAATCGCATATGATGTTATTGAAGAGGAATCATCTACTTATCGCAGATTCGAGAAACTTGTTGGGCATCTCACGGTTGTGAAACTCAAGGTGGTAGGGTCCCTTTCCCATTAAATATCATTATTCGTTCAATCTCTATGGGTTGAGATGATCGCTAAAATAGTAGGAGGATATAGTTGATAAAAACCAATCTAACAATGTTTAAAAATTATAAATGCATTCTAAATTAAGGGGTTCTATTCTTTGTAGCACGTCGATTGGAGTTAAACATATCCTAGACAAGAATATGCTGACCGATGATAAAAATGATGACTAGCTAAGGAATATCAAACTTGGACTGGAGCAAATGAAAATGGGGCATACTGATGCCTCAACTTCTATAATGGTTATACGAAGTATAGTCCTTTCCGTGACTTCCAATGCAAGGGTATTAAATACCAGTGTGGGCTCTCACATTTGTAATAAGTTACCTGGATTGAGAATTAATAAATGGCTGGAAAAGGATGATGTCGTTCTCTAGGTCAGCAACACAACAAGCGTTGTTGATGTGTCCATAGGACAACATATCTTGGCGAGCGACGCCAACTTGCTTCTAAAGAAATGTTATTATGTCCCTAATTTTCTGTGCAATGGTATCTAAATCTCGGCCTTGGCTAGAGACGGTTATACTTTTACTATCAATGAAAAAGTTATGAACATTTTCCTTGATGGTAAATTGCTTGGATTTGGGACTCTGAATAATTGTGTGTATAATTTGTGTAACGATGTGGTATTAAATATTAATACACGAAAACGCAAGAAATCAAGTTATAATGAAACCTATCTCTGGCACTGTAGACTATGTCATATCGGAGAAAAGAGACTTAGCGAGTTACATAAAGAGGTGTATTTAGGCCTCTCATATTATGCGTCATATGACACTTGTGAGTCTTGCCTCAAAGGTTAGAGGGTCAAAACTCCTTTCATAGGACAAGGAGAGAGAGTTAGTGAACTTTTGAGACTAGTACATTAAGATGTATCCGGACCCAAGTTTATGTTAGCCAAGGAGGGTTATTCATACGTTGTTACATTTATTGATGATCGCTCTAGATTTGGACATATGTTCTTGATAAACACAAGTCAGAAAATTTTGAGCGATTTAAAGAGTATCGTAATGAAGCTTAAAAACAGACATGCAACAATATCAAGGTCTTTCAATCCGATCAAGCAGGAGAATACTTGAGCCATGAGTTTCTTATGTACTTAAAAGAGAATGGGATTCTCTCTCAGGTCACGCCTCCCTACCCATCAAAACATAACAATGTGTTAGAGAGAAGGAATCGCGCTTTGTTAGACGTTGTGCAATCCATGATAAGTGACACAGAGTTACCAACCTCCCTCTGTAGCTATTCCATATAAATTGATGCTTATATTCTCTACAGAATTCTGCCTAAATTTGTGCCGATAACTCCAAATAAGATATGGAACGAAAGGAAACCCAACCTTAAACATATTAGGGTATTTGGTTGTCCTGTGTCTATCAAAAGGCATATTCCAGACAAACTGGAGGATAGATCTACCTTGTGTAAATTCATTAGGTACTCGAAACATTTGGTAGGGTATATCTTCTACCACCAGGAACAACAGAAGGTTGTTGTATCCAAACATACCACCTTTTTAGAAAAGGAGTTCCTTATAAGGAAGCTGTTGGCAAGGTAGTAGATCTAAACAAATGTTCAAAAGGAGAATAAAACAAGAACAGGTGTCAGAACCAGTGGGAGAGGCAGAGCCTGACATTCCATAACCAGTCGTCAGGAAGTCTAGCAGGATTCCTCAAGCCCCTGAAAGGCACTACGGTTTTCGTGAAGACGGAGGGGTCGAGGATAGGCATCATAGTTCATGATGACCCTGTTAACTTCTACAAAGCCATTCAGAGTAGAGACTTTGAAATATGGCTTGATGCAATGAACTCTAAAATGGACTCCATGTACGTTAATAAGGGACCTTAGAAAACGCAACCGAGGGAACTATTTCCATTGGCTACAAATGGATCTTTAAGAAGAAGATCAGCGCAAATGGAAAAATAGAAATGTATAAGGCTGATTAGAGCATAATGTTGTATATCTTACCCCAAGATTTTATATGATCTCACATATGCATGTCAATTGAGCTCCAAATGATGCATATTCTAAACATCAAATATATTCTAGAGTTCATCATATTATAGGGAAATTATAGGAATTTAGTAAGGTTTTTATCATTGTCAATTTCCAAGTTAAAATCACTATGCCATGATACCAAGACAGGATCAGACGTCTGGAGGATGATGTCTGAGGGTAAGCCTCCAGACGCCTGACCCTTGCTAACACTTTGATGCACAAATTTCAGATACGCCAGACGTCTAGAGCACACTTTCCAGGCGTCAAAAGTGTTAAATATTAAACATCTCTAATTAATTTTTGATGGTAATCAACATGTGATTAATATTACTAATCCATTTCATTTAAATGTGAAGATTTTATGATGTCAAGAACTCTTATAATCAGAAAGTCAACAAAGTCAAATAAAGCCAAGGAGCTTAACCAAGAAGGACTCAAAAGGAAGAATTGGAAAGTGATGTGATAAGTTTAAGCCATGGCCAAATGCTACGAGAAGCTAAGAGATGAAGGAAGAGAAGTCAAAAGCCTCAAGGAGACTAAAATGGGTATTTTGATGCAATTTCTTCTTTCATATCTTAGATTATTTGTAGGCCTTAGAAATTGGAGCTACACACACATATATGGTGTATTAAAACTTTTTAAATGATTACAAATGTTTCAAAATTATTTTGAAATAATTTTCCAAAGTGTTAAAAGAAAAAATCACATATGTATGAGAATTAGCCGATTACTTTTACAAAGTAGTCGACTACTTTATATGGAAAAGCAAGTCTTGTGCTCTGTCTTTGAAAGGAGTCGGCCGCCGTTATGAAAGTAGCCGACCATAGTTCACAAAGAAGTCAACTACTTTCACTACAGTGGTCGACTACTCTGAACTAACAGACAAACTTCCGGATTTTTATGGATTTTTGTTGTATAGCTGTTGGATAGCCCGTTGCAAGGGCATTTTTGAGGTAGTTTTTGAACGGCTAAGTGACTTATATATAAAGGGAGTTATAGAATTTATTATGGTACTGAATGATCAATATTTTTAAGAATTCCCAATCATTCAAAGCTCATTTAAAAGTTATCTCTCTCATTTTTTAAGCCAAGAAAAAATTCAGTTATCTCAAAAGCTTTTAAGCATCAATTCTTGGTATTATTGATTTGATTTCTCTCTTGTTTTAATCTTCAATTTCAAAGAGAAACAAATCAAAAAGAGTTTTCCTTTATTCTTGGTTTAAATTTCATCGTTTAAATAATCAAAGAGAAATTTCATTAGCCACATTCAAGCTCCAATTTCTTTTGGGCTATAGGATTCTTCTGAGCACTACCATTCATCTACAAAAGCTTGTGGTAAGTGCATTGGTAAGTTCATTTGATAAAGATTACTTTAATACTCTCCATTGTTGGAGTAGTTGAGTTTAGTTGAAAATCCCTAGAAAGGAGCTAGGTCAGGTGATTGTGGTTGTATTGTATTAGTGGAAAACCTAGTGAGTGAGACTAGGCAAGTGGAAACCCTCATTGTCAGGCATTGCTCTCTTGATTAAGAGAGTTATTTAGTGGAAAATCCCAATTGGATATTGGGGTCTGGACTGGCCCAATAGCGGGTGAACTAGGATAGAATCCTTTATGATTGTGTTTGATTATTTCCTTGTCTATCACTCTACATTGCTTGCATATTTGAGTTTTATATTCTGTTGTGCATCTCTTTGTATCATTGAAAGTAATTATTTGTGTTGATTAGGTGCTTATGTAGGTAACTCTAGCAAGCCACCTAGGCTAAACTTAGGGGAATAATTTTTATTTGAGTACATTTCTATAAAACATAATCACCCTTAGTGTTTAGTTTGCTATCCACGGGATCCTAACACGTAATATCATAGCATAAGGTTTGAAGGATGGCATCAACATCTCACTTGAAGCAAGGATTCTCCACTACTCGATCACCACTATTTGACGGGACCAACTACCACCAATGGAAGATAAGAATGATGTACCTCCTACAATCTCTTACCTTGGACATTTAGAGTATCACAAAGAACAGATACAATCATCCTACATCACCCATGGAGATGTGGGAGAGAGAGGTAAGAAAGAAAGGTAATCTCAATGCCAAGGTAATGAACACTTTACTTTGTGCATTAATAGGAACCGAATTTAATCGTGTCTCACAATGTGAAACCGCACATCAAATTTGGCATATGCTAGAAGTAATTCATGATGGAACGGATAAAGTAAATGAATCACGCATTAACTTGATTAATTCAAAATTTGAATCTTTTAAGATACTTGAGAATGAATCAATTACTTAAATGTACACTCGATTTTCTGAGATTATTAATGATCTTGCTAGATTAGGCAAAAAGATTTCTGCGTATGAGCATGTAATGAGGATTATTAGATGCTTGAGACTGGAATGGAAATCTAAGACTAATGTAATTTGGGAAGCAAATAAAATGAACATCATGACCCTAGAACAGCTCATAGAAAATCTCATGGCATATGAGATTAAGTTGAATCAAGACAAGGAAGAGATTCAACCCAAACAAAAGAACCTATCTTTCAAAGCTAGAATATATGACTCGGATACGGATTCGAAGGTATCTGAAAAGGAAGTGATGGAGATGGATCTACTCTCATAAAATTTCAAAAAATTTCTACGAGGTAAGTTTTCTATAAGAAAGTCTCATTTAACTAATGACATTATTTTTTTTTTGGTTGCAACAAGCCAGGACATATAAGGAGAGATTACTCCCGAGAAAGGAACATGGACATTGATAGAATGGAAAGCAAAGATAGAAGAAGAAGGAGCACAGAAAGGGAAAATGACAAGAAAGACAAAGAAAGAATAAAAAGGAGTACAATGGAAGAGAAGTTAAAGAAGCCAAAGAGGAAAGCTTTTACGGCATGGGACCGTAGTGATTAAGGTGAAAGCTCGGAGAAGTCCTCATGTTCCTCATCGTCATCATCGGTTGAAGAACCAAAGGAGAGAGTACACAAGTGCTTTATGGCTTCAACATGCAAGGTAAGCACTTCTACACCCATTAGTGATAAAGATAGTGATAAAGATGATGCTAATGATAATACTAGTAGTAATGATGATAATGATGATTATGATAGTGACAGTTTTGAGTTTGAAGTGAATGGAGCCGTATGATGAACTTTGTGATGCGCATACAAAATTGAATAGGAAGTTCCATGATTTAGAAAAAATTCCTTAAAATGTCATTTAAAAGATTTAGAAGAAGAAAACACTAGGCTAAAATCGGAATTGAACAAACTAAAGGTGACACCCGAAAAGTAAACGCTTCTTAATCAAGAACTAGATAATGAAACCAAAAAGCTTAGGTTGGAAAACCAACGTTTAAAACTAGAGAATAAAAGTATTTTATACAATGCTAAAATATTGAACTCTAGGATAGAAAAACTAGGTAATGTTGTAGAAGAAGCACTTAATAAGTATAATGGCTTATATATTACTGTTCAAAAATTTAATAAGGGAACATAGACATTAAATGATTTAATAGGATCACAACAAGTTAAAAACAATAAAATGGGATTAGGTTATAATCCAATTGCTAATGTTAGTAATTTTAGGACCCCTAAAATCACTTTAATCAAACATTTGTTAGAAAGACAATCACATCAACTTCTAACAATAATAAAGGAAAAATGGTTAAAAATTGGATTCCTAAATCATTAAGTCATAATGCATTTGATCCTTATGTAACTAATTTTATGCAAGAGGTTCATAATTCACCTAATTACACGTTTGTAAAAGATGGGAAATAAAAACCTAATTGGATTTGGTTTCCGAGGTGATAGATTAGGTTGAGAACCTAAGTGGGATACCCCAATGACACCTTTGGTATCTCACACTTTAATAGGAAAACTTAATGTATGTGTATGCTTGGTTATGTGTATGCATGCTAGGATAGATTTCACATCGGTTATTTTGAGAGATAAGAAGATTTGATTAGAGATTTGAAGTGAATTTATAATGATATAGCCGACTACATTGAAAGGAGCCGACTAATTTATGAACGGGAGCCGACTATCTCAAAAGTGAAATCTCTGTTTTGAAATTAGTCGACCGTCGCTCAAAAAGGAGTCGATCGCCACTCTCAAAGGACCCGACAATTTCTGGGGTTTCTATTTTCGAGATCACTTCATATTTTGAGAATTATTTCATTTGACTTAAGCGTATTGGATCGAGACCCAACCCCTATTTGGTGCGCCTGACCCTAACTCACCCTAGATGAGAAGATCTCAACCTTTCGTATCTTGATCTAAGGTCTAGACACTCTTAGAATCCCTTAACCCTATCTTTTACCCCAAAGTTCCATTGAACCAAAATTTTTCGGAATCTCACCAGATTTGACTTTCAGATTTGTGAACCCTAAAAGATTGGGGGAGTTTGGTGTAGATCTACTCATGTGTGAGTACACACTCTTATTCACACTTCATTTTGCATCTAGTTTTGCATTGCATCATGAGCAGGAAATTAGCTTCCAAAAGACCAAGAGATTCTTCTCAACAATAATTCTCTTCATCCTGGAGCATAAATGAGAGTGAGTTGATACTACCTCACTTAGACAGCCCTCTCTTGCTAAATAAATTTCAGAAAATTGCTATCATAAATATCCTCAGCGAATGATTTGTAAAAATCAATGATCTAGGAGGATATGTGATTAGGGAGCTTTTAGACTACCAAGGACTCATCAACTTGTTCTCTTTTGACAATTCATGAAAGTGTTACCCTAAATTGGTGCACTTATTCTACACAAATATGGTTGTCAACTCCAAGATTCCTAGACTTGTTACAAATGTGCTTGGTCATCCTATTCGGATCAATGTCATAAATTTAGGAGAGACCTTAGGCATTCCTAGCACTGGAGCATCACTTAATGAAATCTTCATGAAAGAGAAGAATGTCCTTAAGAAAATGTTTCATCATGGAGATAATTATAGATCTCATATAGGAACTAGTGATCTGCAACCTTGGGCAAGGATTATGGCCCTCATCTTAGCACATAACATTTGTCAGAAGTAGTAAGCTATTCCATCCTCAATGAGAGCCAATCAAAAATTGTTTACACTCTAGAGACTGGAATAAAAATGAATTGGGTAGCATTAATTTTTGAAAATCTGACCCACACAACATCTCAATCATGTCATCATGGAAACTACCTCACTATCATCCTCAAAGATCATGGTGTCAACTTTGACCTTGAGACCAAAAGATTTGACCCCAGTAAACACTTTGATAAGAATGCTCTTACAAGGATGAAACTTAGCCTCAATCCAGAAGAAGAAAATGATGATGAGGAAGAAGAAGAATGTGAAGAAGAAGATGATGACTCTGGAGATGAAGCTTCACCCCCTCATCCTATTACACAACCCTCGGATCAATCTACTTTGACCTCCAAGCTTCAATAAATTGAAAATGGAATTGAAGGAAGAGATAGATCAAGCTTTTGGGAAGCTTGATAAGAAAGTTTGTGATAAAATTGATGCTTTTCACAAAGATTGCAGAGATAAAAGAGTTGCTTAAAGGGAGAAGAGGAGGAGAAGAAGGACCATCTAGTTAGACACTAATATGGCTTATGTTATGGATTTTATTGCATTATGTTGTATTATGGTGTGATATGTTATGTTTTTTTTTGTAATTTCTATGTCTTCAACAATCTTAGTTAGATGAATGTTTTGTTAAGTCTGGACAATATAATTGTAATATTTGCTACATTATGTGTTGGTTACACACTTTTGGTTATAGACATAGTATGTCTCATTTTATATATTCATTATGCCTTAGTTATGGATTTGTATTGATTAATTTGAGCTTAATAACTTATATATACTAATGTTGGCTCAAATTATGGATTATGTCCTCATTCATGCCTTATGTTGAATACTTAATGATGTGGACACAATTGTTAAAGAGTATGCATAGACATGACAAATGTGAATCACACCTCTATTGCTTCATTAGAATATGACATGCTTGTCACATTTTAAAGTTTATAGCTTATTAATTGAAAAGTTTTGGATATCCTATATTTAAATTCCTTTTAATTATCCTTATGGTATCTCATTCTATATGCCCAAATACTCTTGTCGATGTTTATTTTTATATTGTCAATACAAACGGGAAAATAGAAATTTGAACTTTGAAAATTTTATAACCTTTGATAAGATTATAAAAATAAAATGGATTTCATGACTCATGGACATGTAGCCGACTAATTTGTGATATTTTGCACTTCTTACATGCATGTTAAATTTGATATCATATGCAAAGAATATGATTAACACATGCCAATTATAAAATATGGTTAAATATGATTATGAATATCCCATGATTTATCTCATAATTGACATTATTTCTTGATTTTCATTATGTATGCTCAAAATTCATATTGATCATAATTTATATTATGTGTGCATTCACCAACGACATATTGATATAATCTGAATCTTGCAACTATGACTCTCTATATATTTCTTTTTGGATGAGACAAAGGGGGAAAAATAAGTGTGCATATAAAATTATGGTGTGTCATGTTAATCATGTTAGACTTTATATTGATACTTGACTTGAATCAACTTCGGTGACATATATGTTTTTTGAAATGTAATATGAAACTGTGCTTAATATGCTTATCCTAACATGCAATGTTGCAGGGGGAGTCAGTAAATCTCTTAGGATTTCATATTGTTTAGTAAATTTAATATCTCATTGTTGTCATCATCAAAAAGGGAGAGATTGTTGAGTATTGAACATCTCTAATGAAGTTTTGACGGTGATCAACAAGTGATTAATATAACTAATCCATTTCATTTAAATGTGAAGATATTATGATGTAAAGAATCTTATAATCAGACAGTCAACAAAGTGAAATGAAGCCAGGGAGCTTAACCAAGAAGAAGGACTCAAAAGGAAGAATTGGAAAGTGATGTGAGAAGTTCAAGCCAAGGCCAAATTCTATGAGAAGCTAAGAGATGAAGAGAAGAGAAGACAAGTGCATCAAGAAGACCAAGATGGGTATTTTGATGCAATTTCTTCTTTCATATCTTAAATTATTTGTAGGCCTTAGGAATTGAAGATACACACACATATGGCGTATTAAAACTTATTAAATGATTACAAATGTTTCAAAATTATTTTGAAATAATTTTCCAAAGTTTTTAAAGCTAAAACCCCATATGTATGAGAATTAGCTGACTACTTTTACAAAGGAGTCGACTACTTTATATGGGAAAGGAAGTCTTATGCTCTGTCATGAAAGTAGCCGACCACAGTTATGAAAGTAGCCGACCACAAACTTCCGGATTTAAAGGAATTTTGCTTTATAGCCGTTGGATAGCCATTGGAAGGGCATGTTTGAGATAGTTTTAGAACGGCTAAGTGGCTTCAATATAGGGGGAGTTGTAGAATTTATTACGGTAATGAATGATCAAAATTTTAAAGAGTTCACAAGCATTCAAAGCTCATTTAAAAGCTCTCTCTCTCTCATTTTTTAAGCCAAGAAAAATTCAATTTTCTCAAAAACTTTTAAGCGTCAATTCTTGGTATTAATGATTTGATTTGTCTCTTATTTTAATCTTCTATTTCAAAGAGAAACAAATCAAAAAATAATTTTCCTTGATTCTTGATTTAATTTTATCGTTCAAAGAATCAAAGAGAAATTTCCTTAGCCATATTCAAGCTCCAATTTCTGTTAGCTATTGGATTCATGTGAGCAATACCATTCATCTGCAGAAGCTTGTGGTAAGTGCATTGGTAAGTTCATTTGATAATGATTACTGTAATACTCTCCGTTGTTAGAGTATTTGAGTTTAGTTGAACATCCATAGCAAGAAGCTAGATGAGGTGATTGTGGTTGTATTGTATTGGTGGAAGACCTAATGAGTGAGACTAGGCAAGTGTAAGCCCTCATTGTGTGGCATTGATCTCTTGATTAAGAGAGTTATTTAGTGGAAAATCTCAATTGGAGATTGGGGACTGGACTAGCCCAACGGAGGGTGAACCAGGATAAAAGAATTTGTGTTTGTGTTTGACTATCTCCTTGTCTATCTCTCTACATTGGTTGCATATTTGAGTTTTATATTCCATTGTGCATCTCTTTGTAACATTGCAAGTAACTATTTGTGTTGATTAGGTGCTTGTATAAGTAACTCTAGCAAGCCACCAAGGCCAAACTTGAGGGTATAATTGTTATTTGAGTACGTTTATTTAAAACACTAATCATCCCCATCTAGTGTTTAGTTTGTACCCACAGGAGCCTAACATGAGGCACTATTCAGACGTCTGGGAAGAGAACTCCAGATGACTGAACTGTCGGCTCAAAGATGGCACCAGAAAACAGAGAGTTGGAGAACAATTGCACACAGTGCCATAAACATATGAAGAAGGAAGATCATATGCCTGCTCGCATCATCAGATGCCTAGTAAGCCAACGTCGAACGTATGGTCTCATTTGCTTGAAGGATCCATTAACCAAGAGCCCAGACTCCTGACTGAACAACGTCAGACATCTAGTCATGTCTAAATCGAAGCCGCTATCTCCAAGCAGCCAGGCACATGTTCAGTCAACACCAGGCATCTGATGTGAATATTATGCTAATTCAAGAAATGATTTTTGCCCAATTTTCAGTGGCTGAAACCCAAAACCCGATCAAAACTTGTAAATTTTGGACCCTAGATTTCAGATCTACGTGTAGAGAGACTCAAATAGGGCTTGGGATTATAAAAGCCCCTCCTTATTAGAGCTAGGGTTATCATCTTCATTATTTTGTTAATCTTTTTGGGTTCTCTCTGGCTTGAAGAAGACGAAGTGGAGAAATTTGAGCTAGATGCTTGTAATCTGGGAATTTGGTGAAAAAATCATAAACTCCCTTTCTTTATGTGATCTTCTTGCTATTGTGTTTGGATCGGATGATGTTTTCTTTAATGAAATTGATTACCTTCTCCATTATGCTTAGATAGATCATTGTGTTGTGTGATGTAGTGAAACTGGGGCAATGCTTAGTTTATATTTATGATTTCTTGATGCCTTTGATGTGATTGTGAATTAGATGATGATTTTCTACTTAACTTATCCTTTGTTTTGATCCATAAGATTGAGATTACAGGGTCAGATTATCCCCCGACGATTAGTCATCAATACTCTTAAGATATTCATTATCTAACCACATTTTCATTAGAATTAGTGCTTAATCCAAAATGCTATCATCTGATGATGTTACTCTATGAGATTATTCATTGATCAGTTATAGCTTTGGAAACCAAATCATGCTAGGCATTCACCCTAATTAACTCACATCACAAACACCTCTACTCTTGATTTTTCACTGCTTCCTCTCAACGCAATCAATTTTAGGTTAATCACATTAGTTTAATTCACTCTCTCAAACAATTCGAACACCTTTAGAAAGTAGAAATTCCCTCATTGATCATTTGCTTTATATTGATTTTAGTTGTGATTTGTGTCATAGTCTCCTCGTAGAATACGACTCCAGACTTACTGAATTTTACTACTTGTCAGGCCTTCTGCATTAGGGAGTGCAACATTTTGAGGTAAGCAAAGGCAAGACTGGTTGTAAAAGGGTATCGACAAAATCTAGGAATAGACTACGATGAAACTTTCTCACCAGTAGCCATGCACAAGTTTATTCAGATTATACTTGCTATTGATGCCTATCATAACGACAAAATCTGGCAAATTGATGTAGAAACTATTTTTCTAAATGGTGATTTAGACGTGCAAATTTACTTGACCTAGCCAGAAAGTTTCGAGGTCGGTGGGAGTGTAGAGAGAGCATGTAGACTGCTAATGTCCATTTATGGACTTAAGCAGGCATCAAAGAGCTGGAACATCCAATTTGACAAAACAGTCAAAGAGTTTGGGTTTGTCAAAACTGAAGATGAACCATACGTTTATAAAAAGACCAGTGGCAATTCTTTAGTCATCCTCGTATTGTATGTGGATGACATTCTTTTGAAAGGGAACAACATAAAGATGTTGAAATCGGTCAATGGATGGATGTCGAGCAATTTCTCCATGAAGGACTTGCGAGAAGCATCAAACATACTCGGTGTGAAGATCTATAGAGATAGATGTAAAAGGATTCTAGGTCTCTCCCAGTCTAGGTACATTGATACCGTGCTAAAACTGTAATATAAAGTTTCCATATGTACTGGTATTATACTAGGTAATTTTCAGGCGTATTTAATACACGTATATTTTCATGTATTTTAGTGCTTTGGCTATGGAAAACTCTGTGGGAAAACCCGTAGTTAATGAAAAAGTATACAATTCTCATTTAACTCCCCCTGATCTGTACAAGCCCTTTGGCTTTCAAATCTCTTAGTTTTTTTTCAGCACTCCTATTTACAACATTCCTAAAAATACATAGAAATTACAAATATCATCAACATTAAGCAGCTGCTGAATCCAAAAACTCTGGAGATGTGTACTTTGTTTTGTTGCCTCTGATGTGGTCTCCTTAAAGTTGACATAAGCATATGGCTTGGTCTTTAGACTATGTGGTCAGCTCCAAATCATCAGCCTGTTACCCAGTCGTCACTGTGATGTGATGTACCACTAGGTGCACCCAAACACATCCTTAGTTTGTTTCTGAAATGGCGAGGATCTCGGAATGATAGGATAATGTTGTCTTCATAGTTTCTTCGTAGATTTGCATTAGATGGTTGTCACACCGTAGGTACCCAGTTTGTAACTCCTCATTATGGGTGTCGGACCTGTAACCTGCATCTGCATAAGCATGGATGATAATTCTTTACAATGTATAAGTCCAAATTGATTGACCCTTGGAGGTAGCACAGAAGATGCTTACCTCCGGTCTAATGACTCTTTGTGGGCGTTGCACTGCATATGGTAAGTGAATTTATTGCAAATGCTATATCGAGACGCATGCACTTATCCCGAGCTGCTCTGATTGAACTTAGATAAGGGACTTCAGGACCTAGAATATCCTCACACTCTTCCAGCTAGCGGAAAGGATATGTATGTACATCCAGTGAGCATACTCCCATAGGTGTATTTATTGGATGATAATGGCCCGTGTATTAATTCTTCAAAACACTCTAGGTATATGAAGTCTAATGAAACATGATTTTATCTTTTTAGATAATAAATATGTGAGCCGTGACTTATCTTTATTTTGCTTAGGTCTTTCATATTATATTTGATAGTCAGGATTGAACAGATATTTTGGTTTTCTCTTCAGTAAATCCAATGAGATTTAGTTGTTTACAACTATGATCTCAAATCATGTCCTTTGCTCTTTAGAAAAATGCAAAGACAACCTTTATTAGGACTATTGAGAGCTACCACATGGATAGCATAAACAAAACTGTCAATATTAGCTCTCAAGTGATGATATGCAAGCTGGTCCTTTGACTTGAGGTCATTGTACGAGCCTGTACGTGAACGGTGTCATTTAGATCTCTGATCTAGACTCGAGGGAGGGCCTTTCAAAAGGTCTTTATTTGGGTGACACTTGAAGCGTACGAGAGAAGTAGTGGCCAATAGAGGATTCGTCTCTCCTGTATGTAAGGAGTTAGTGTCGCGGAATCAGTACGGTTCTTAGCAGAAATCCTTGGCCGGGGTGTGTTAGATATGATCCAACAAAGACAAGCTAAGACTGAATGATGCGGATCAATCACAAAGATATTAGGGGTTGACATTCAACCATACCCTAGGCTTCGTAGTGACATAGTGTTGACAAAGAGGTTTACGTCAATGTACAGACCACGTAATGATGATACCAAATCAGGAACGGCAATTGCTGCTCACGATCACTGTTGTTAGGGGCTATGAGTCTTACCTGTAGTAGGATCAGGTTGTTTGGTCTCACACAGGCTGAGATCCTTGTCCAAGTAATAAGAGTAACATGCATATTGTAATGCCCTAAGTGGGATACTATGTAGTGTATGTCTGCTTGTGTATATGTGACTATGTAGTGTGTAGAGGCGGATATATGTGTGTAGTAGTGACCTATATTACGATATAGGATTGTGTGACATATTTGGAATGTGGTGGATGTCTTGTATTATTCTTTTCAGCATAATGTGTGTAAAAAGAGTAATGTATGTAGTAATATGTGTATTGGATGTAGTGATATGTGTAAAAGTAGTGTATGCTACTATTGGATGCCTATTGTGATGTATTGTGTATATGTGCATGTTTGTGTGTAGTGGTTAGGTGTGTGAGCGATGGGGTAGTGGCATTGTTGTATTTAAGTTAAGGTGTGTGTGTAGAGTAAGAGTGGATGTGTATAGTAATGGCACATTAGTAATTAGATATGTAAGTGGGGGAGAGAGAGAGAGAGAGAGAGAGAGAGAGTGTGTGTGTGTGTGTGTGTGTGTGTAATATGTTCACTTTACCAAACTTGGATTCTTAAGAGAAGAGAAAAGAAAAGAAGGGAATGGAAAAAAAGTAAGAAGAAGAAACGTCTAGAACATACTTCCATTCTCTTTCTTCTTCTTCCCTTTTCCTTTATTATTCTTCTCTTTTTCCTTATCATTTTCGTTCTCCCCTCTCCATGACCTACTTCTCCTATGTTTTTTCAAGACAAATCCTCTCTTTCCCCTCCTTTAAACACCCTTGTGCAAGCTTAAGACATGAGGATTGTTTGGAGCTTAGAAAGATGGAGTTTCATGAGAAAGTTGAGGACTTTTGGGTGATGGAGCTTGTGGGAAGAGGAGATGGAGCCAATATGGAGGTTTTACAGGGAAACCAACTAGCTTTGAGTTAGGAAACCAACTCCTCTTAGTAGATGAACTACATGTCATTAATCTTTCAAGTTGTTGTGGCTGTTTTTAAAGTCAGATTCTGCTGCAATTCTATCTATGCTTAACTTTTATTCTAGGATGTTAAAAATAAAGAAAAAATATAATTCGAAAATCTTATGAAGTCCTTTACAACTTTCGTTTATTAACCATGGCCTAATTCTGTCTAGATCTTGACTGAATCACTGAAATACACTGATATATCAGAGTCTGCCAGAATCTGCACCATGTCACCAAAAATGGTAGAACTCCTAATGTTGTGATATAAACATGATGATTTTGGTCAATTTAGAATGTTAACTTCAATATCTACAATTTTCATATTTTGCCCTCAATGATATTCTGACTGTAAATTAATAGAGACAACAGATCTTCAGGGTTCAACATTTCTGTTTAAAAACAGAATCTGTACATTGTGGGGTTTAGTCCATATCAATTAGCCTACTTGCTCTAAATTTATGATATTTGATATCTGAGAAGAGAACTTCATTACTACAACTTTCATTTAGTAACTTTTCACAAATTCATAAAGGAAATGGATGATAACTGCTATTGTTCATGATTGTTTACATTTTTCCTGCAAGCTGAATTGTTAAAGTGGTGTTTTGAACTTTATATTGCTGTTAATCATACTTTCATTGATTATTGTTGCTACATGGTTATTCAAATGGGAATGCATGATTATTGTTGCTACATGATTATTGTTTCTACATGATGTAATGTTAGACCATTACATCATTGATGTTAATCATATTGTCATTGTAATGATTATTGTTGCTACATGGAAGGATGGTTATGGATAGCTTGGTTATAGTTGCATGGAAGTCAAGGACCTTTTGATGTGTTATATGAGAATGTGAATGCACAAGGAGATGCATGTCCCAATTATAATGTGAAATGTGGAAAGCAAGAGAATGTGAGGATAATGATATAGCCATGCCTACATGACCCTACAAGTAAGTCAAATAAATTTGTCACTACTTCATGTTGCCTCTCTTATGATTTCATGTGTTGTAATTGTTGCTCTTACTATGTTCATAGTTGTACTCTACTTTCTATACATTATGTATGTGTGCTTTGCCTTACTCCGCATGTAATACAAGTTTATGAATAAATGCCTTAATCCCCTTAAAGGGGGTGAGCTTTCATATGGGTTTGAGGGAAACCAGAGTATTGCATGGGCATAAGGACTGGACACGTCAAAGAGGTCTCACTTGTACTCCCGACAACAGTACACAGCGTGAAGTGGGCTGGGTTAAAGAGGCACATAGGTGTACTCGTGATGCACCATGTGTAGTGGCTCCTTCTATCTCCCTCTATTTATCTCACTCCCAAAACGGGGGAGTTCGAGAGGTCCCATTACTTGCAGTGCTCGTGTACCACTGGCGGGGTATGATTCTTCCACCCAACCTGGGTGAGGTCCAGTCCCTTATGTTACATTCGATACCCAGGTTTCAAACGCAAATAACTAATTAAAGAATTAAATTATTTCTCTTTAGCTCATTATAACTTTTGTTGGATAAGTATCGCATTCTCCATATGTTATGTTTTCTCTCGTAGCACCTGCCTATTTGTTGGTTATTGTAATTAGATTCATTACTTGTAGTTGTAGTTTATGTTTAAGTTTAGCAGTCGTGTAGCTAGCACTTGTAGTTTATTACCTTATGCCATAACATTGCTCTTCTAGCTCTTTTTCATGTATCACTTTGACGTGCGTTTATATTTCATATATTTGTGCACGTTTTCTTCCGTGTTTTTCCGTATTTTCTGCCGTCTTGTTTTCGTTTTCTCGTGTTTTCTTGTTCTCTTTCACTTTTCCGTTTTTTTCGCATTTTGCGGGAGTTTACCGGTGTAGGGGACATAAAACGATGATATCAAGAGTCCCCAGAGCAATGGGAGGAGTCACGCGTAATCCAGGGGGTCAAACAACGAAGATCTCATCTTTCAGCCCCTCACCCGACCGGTTGGGCATTTCCAACCGATCGGGTGATGCACGCGTGCACCACCCGGACACAAGTTGGAACGACCAATAAGTCACCCGGTCGGTTCAGTGGCCGGTTCAAAAGCCCCAACTCTCTGGAATTCTGATGCTGAATGCCAACCGATCGGGTGACCTTCACCCGATCGGTTCACCTGTAGCCGATTCTCTGAAGCCACGACACGGAGAGATCAACCGACCGGTTCATCTGACGGCATGAAGATCCAACCGATCAGCTTCAACCTCAACCGACCGTGTCGTGGTGACCGGAGAAGTCCTATTCTGAGCTGCCGAAGAAACGAAGCAGGTCACCCGATCGGGTGACTTTTCACCCGATCGGGTGATATCGTATTCTATATATATGACCCCTAGGTTTTCCAGAAACGGGAGTTGTTATTTTTTTACTGTTTTTCCTCTTTCTTGACGGCTGTAATTTTTCAGATATTTGTAAGTTTTCCTATCTTTGTCAAACTTTAATATAGTGTTATTAGCATTGCTCTTACTGCTTTTCAATTGCCTGATCATGATTTTTACGGTCGATTTCTATTTAGATCGCTTTTTACTAAATATGTGTGAGTAGTTCCCAAATCTGGGATTTTGGTGGAAACCCCTTCGTGGGTTCTTCCCGATGCGTACATAGGACTAGGAAGTCGATAGGGATTAGGAATCTACCGGTTACGCGGGGTGTTTTATTGTCATCGGCGGGAAAAAGACCGCCTTTGACCGTTGGGCCAAGGGGGAATAAACTTGGCGGTTGACTCCCTAGCCATAGCTCACGCCCATAGCGTAGACGTCGAATCCTAGTGCGCGGGAGCGGCAGGATGAGACGTTGGGAGTTATCGTTGCGAACTTAGTGCTCCCAGAGTCGGTCAGTGTTAATGGACACGGGAGTGCCCACTGACCGAACCCGGGAAGTCCGGCGTATCTGAAGGATCCTGTCAAAACGATGATGTTAGGATCGAATGAAGAGGAGAGACTTACGTTCGTGTACACGGCACCATAGTCTCTGAACTTGGCCCTCGGATTTGCCACAACGGTCAGTATTTCGTCACGGAGGATCGAAGCAGCGTTTCACCGTCTAAATCTCTATTTAGAAGAAGAATTTAATGGAAAGGGAGAAGAAGAACATAAGTTGCCTTATGCAAACTTATGGCATGGATGGAATGGTGTAAAAGCCTTACCCTTGGGTCCTATTTATAGGCTTTAGGGGTAGTTATTATAGGAAATAACTAAATATAAGCTTATTAGCCTATATTAGCCCTTTTACTTATCCTCTTCTTCATTCACTTATCAAGTGCCTTTATGCACTTATAAAGTGACTTTTTCCACTTATCGAGTGGTCCTTTTCACACATGAAAAGGTTCCCTTCGTACATGCTTTCATGTATGCGACATCCGAGGTTCATAGACCCTCATACATCCCCTCATGGGTGTATACATGTCGTCCATATCCAACATCTCCCACTCACACTTGAGGGGATTGTAAGGAAACATCTTTTCCTTTAGTTCTTCTATTCATCATACCGAGAAATAGACTGTGTGACCGTCATGCACATAGAATCCGTTGTTGTGCACTTGTTAGAGATACACAACACTCTTTGAGGTGCAAAGTTGAGTAGATCAACGCATGCTTTACCCTAGATTATTTCTTCACATTTCTTATACTTTATATTCAACAATTGAATCCCATCTGGATTACAATTGGCTGGCCAGCTTTGAATCTCTATAGTCCAAATATGAATATGAAATTAATCTTCCTCTTCTTACGATCCTTTCGATCTTGACTTGACTCGCTTTTCTAACATGTCCCGCCGGACCGAATCTACCATAGTACATAAGTAACATGCTAAGAAAGCGATCACCCAGTCAAATCTAAAAGGAACCAATTAGAGTCCATAAGGGTAAGAAGTTAAGACCCATGTGGTCTTTGGGTCTCACATAATAGTAAACACGATTACTATTCTAACCCAATGGTCAAATGCATATGTAGTATGAATACGTATTACAACATCACTCCTTTCCCAGGGAGCGTATGTCTTAATGATGTTGTAAGGATGATGGTCAGACACCACAATGTCTGACTTTGAGTCCCTTTTACTACTCATTGATCTCCTGGACCCACATCCCGCATAAGACAGATAGGATTTCAAAAATCTTCTTAGATCTTTTGTAAGCATCCATATGATGCAGATCTTTTATACGACCATTTTGTTCAAGTCATGACTCTAAATCATCCGTCTGATGATTTTGACTTTAAACAGGTCTCATCTTTATCTTATCCGTCTGATAGAATAAAGGCGGTTGCTCATATGAGAGAGCCAACCTTAATCTGTCCGACATACTAAAAAATCCAGCTGAGATTTAAAAGAAATGTACACAAACATTTTCAAGAAACTCATACGCAATGTTGAAAAGAACTTATTCTTTTATTAAATTTGATCTTTCATAGACATGGGAATTTACACTGGTACAACTCAGCTCTTACGCAATCCTTGAGATAATAAGTGTTTATAAAAACACATCTCTGGGTATCGCCTTCGTAAGCGGATCCGCTATCATCTCATGCGTACATATGTACCTAATGTCTACCTTCTTGGTTTTATCATAGTCTTTTGCAAATTTGTAGTGGATATCAATGTGTTTGGTCTTACAATGGAATTTTGGATCTTTGACATAGGCTATAGATGCTTGACTTTCACTGTGTATTGGTACAGCACCTGAGTCACTTGCATCAATTACCATGTCTAAGAACTTCCTAAGCCAAACAGCTTCTTGGACTGCCATGCTAAATGCTACAAACTCGGCTTCCATAGTTGAAAGTGCGATGCAGGATTGTTTCTTGCTACTCCAGGATATTGCACCAGATCCGAGTAGAAAAACATATCCTGAGGTTGATCGTCGCTCATCGAGATCACCCGCCCAATCAGCATCAGTGTAGCCTTCGAGCCTCAAGGCATCTCCTTGATAGCATAAAACATAGTCTGCAGTTCCTTTAAGATACCGCATTATCCTCTTAACCGCTTTCCAGTGTACTTGCCCTGGATTGGATTGGTAACGACTTACCATTCCAACGGTAAAACAGATGTCCGGTCGTGTACACATCATAGCGTACATAAGACTACCAACTGCACTGGAATATGGAACTTTTTCCATAATTTCCTTTTCCTTTTGGTTCCTTGGACACGATTTCAGAAATAAATTATCGCATTTGCTTATAGGAGTATCAATGGACTTGCAGTCCTGCATATTAAAACGTTCTAGAACCTTCTTTATATAAGTCTCTTGTGAAAGAGAGAGAAGTTTCTTCGAACGATTCCTTGAAATCTTAACTCCAAAGATATATGCGGCTTCTCCCATGTCTTTCATCTCAAAAACTGATGAAAGCCAAGCCTTGATATCCATCACAAAGCCCTTGTCATTTTCGGCTATTAAAATGTCATCTACATATAGAGACATAATAACATACTTGCTCTTAATCCTCTTGATATATACACAGTTATCTTCATCAAGCATGGAAAACCCATTTGATAAGACGACTTCTTGAAATCGTATATACCATTGCCTCTAGGATTGTTTAAGACCATATATGGACTTACGAAGTTTACAAACCTTATGTTCGTTTCCTTCATTTACAAACCCTGTTGGTTGTTCCATATAGATCTCCTCGTCCAATTCTCCATTGAGAAAGGCAGTCTTTACATCCATTTGATGTAATTTGAGGTCTAAGCAAGCTACCATAGCCAGAATCAAGCGAATCGAGGTAAAACGCACAACAGGTGAGAAGGTCTCTTCATAGTCTATCCCTTCCTGTTGCGTAAAACCTTTTGCGACAAGGCGAGCTTTATATCTGTCTATAGAGCCATCAGCCTTATGCTTGATCTTAAGAACACATTTATTCCCAATAGCTCTACGTCCTCTGAGTAAGTCAACCAAGTCCCAGACTTGGTTAACTTTCATGGATTCTAATTCCTCCTTCATCGCTTCTATCCATTTGTCGTTTGTAGGGCATGATACGGCCTGTTTGAAAGTAGCAGGCTCGTCATCTTCTTGTAGTAAAGTCATAAAGGTTTGTGGGAATTCATCCTCAAATCTTAGAGGAGCTAACCATGTACGACTACTACGTTGTATTTGAGATTCTTCAAGTCTTTATTGACTCGAATTTAGATCAGTTCTAACATCACTCCCACTTGGAATGTCGTTAGAAATGCTCCTACTTGGATCATT